>OX457130.1:1207500-1858167 GCA_949752895.1 Dendrolimus pini | reverse complement strand
CTGGTGTTGTTACCCTAATGTTGGGATGCGTTCACACAGAAAGTTACTAGGGTAAGGGATTTGAATTTGGAATCAAATCGAAACAAAATGGCGGGTCGCACGTGTTGTTTCCGTTTCGAAATAGTTTAATTAAGTCTGTCGCCATTCTCTAATTCGCAGATAATTTTCCGTTGAAATATTCTTTGCTTCCAATCTGTCATGTTTCTAGTTCTATTGTATTTTAAGGATTAAAATAGCCAACTAGTTAAGCGTAGAAGGTTTCCCAATGGCAGCGTGACGTCACACCACGACATTGACACAAAAAATATTAAAATCGGTCTCTACTAGGCTGATTTTAATATTTTTTATTACGTGCACATTGGAGGGTTTTTTAGAGATGATGAACTATCATTATATTAATATGTGAACCAAAAACTTATACCCCTTTTTACGAAAATTGCGTGAACGGAGCAGCATGAAATTCCACACACTTATAGTTTATAGAAAGGAGTGCAAAATGCTAATATTTTTTTCAAATGATGCATAAAAATGTATTTGACACACACACGCATATATACTTTTGTTTACTTTTAAAGTCAAATTAACAGTGTAGCCTTGGCGAAATCTGTGATTATAGAAGTAGTCTGACAGTGACAACAGAACCTTAATAATCTTCGAACTTATAATTTAAATTAATTATGGTCGAATTTCCACCATTGGGCAAGCACTAGTTTTAGTTATTTGACTATGAAATCCTAAAATAAATATCAAAAACCCAAAGTAATAATTAAACAAACTTTATATCTCAATAAGTAATCGCTTATCATATCTTGATCAAATTAATTTCCCTTAAAAGTGTTTTTGAATTAGCAATACTTCTTTAACTTGTTTTCAAAACTTTGCCATTGTAGCAGCGAGTGGTAGAGGTTAAATTACTCTTCAGATGGCAGAGAGATTCACGTCGAGTGCTGATGTGAACTGAAGTGAACTGATTCATTTTGGAAACGGTAACCTTAGTACAAATATTAACAAGTCGTACAGCTAGTACAATATATAGCACAGTGTGTGAGCGGGACGGATGATGTGCGACCGAGATAATGCAGCTCCCATACCATAAAGACTGCAAAACCCAAATATATAAATATATAACTACTAGCTGAGCCGGCAAACTTCGTACCGCCTCAGAATCAATAAATAAAAAGCCGAATGATAATTGCAGAATGTTTCAATTTTAATAAGAAATGTGGTCAAAACTTAACGGGCACGAACATCAAGCGTTTGACATTCAAAACCAACAAAATGAAAAAAACGTCACATTTAAATTTTACTTGATTTCTGAACGACTTTTAAATTTAATTGATTTCTAAACGACGGGACGAACATCAAATGTTTGACAGGTATGAATAGTTTGTAAGGGAAAGCGAAATTGTTGTTTTTACTATATTCCAAGCATGTTTTCATATTTACTCAACTTTTATACCTTACCTGGACTTCCACAAATAATTCAAAACCAAAATTAGCCACATCAGTCCAGTCGTTCTCGAGTTTTAGCGAGACTAAAGAACAGCAATTGATTTATATATATATATATATATATATATATATATATATATATATATATATACATATATATATATATATATATATATATACATATATATATACATATATATATATATGTATGTATGTGTGTATATATATATGTATATGTGTATGTGTGTGTGTGTGTATTCATACACACGTATAATGAGCCATATGCTATATTTTTACCAACAATACTTGAACGTGTTCGACAGGAGGTTTCTTTTCAACCTTCCATTGGACATTTGTCATTCTTACTTTTTAATAACACACCAAATAAAGCCGTGTGTACATTTATACCTGTCACCCATATTTGGATAGCTATCGTATACGGTTACGTCGCTTTACGGCTTTCTTTGCGTAACTCTATATAGGGATGGTCCACGATCGCGTCAATGGTGTTTCGTAACTTTGTTCTTTGATTCAGGGCTTGTAAACCTGTACTAAAATTCGAACCTGTTATAGCCTAATTACATCGGAATTTTTCTTATAGGTTTTATGTTATCCTCAATCAAACGGTTTTTGGTAACAAAGGGTTATTCGGTAAATAGTTTATGTAGAATAAAGCGATTTCTCATCTAACAGCTTTTTGCCGCGCACCTTCAAAGTGTAAATTCAAATTCATAGCTTTCATTCAAAATAAGTTCAACTGGAGAACACTTTTTGAAGGTCATACATATAAGTTGAAATTTAATTTTACTTCCTATTCAATGTACATTTTATGCTGCAACATATCTCCACAAATTTCTTCAGGAATCGTAAAAAAAGGAGGGAGAGGGGAGTGCGTGAGGAAGGACCGAGATATAGTGCATTGATTGAGAAATAATATAATAGAAAGTATATTTAAATTTCAACTAATATGTATGACCTTCAACAAATGTTCGCCATAATTTGTATTTGACTACCGAAGACAGAACGATTACTTTTTGTAGACATTTTATAATTCAATATTTATTTTTTAAAAATACGTAAATGAATTAATATTATATATAGGCTTTACGTGTTTCAACATTAAAGATGCGTTTTTACTCTGTTCAGAAAAAAAGAGAAAACCAATACTACGTAGTTAAATATACTGTACATATTGTATATATATAATAAAAACAGCTATATTCAGCAATTAGAATAAATGGGGTGTCAAGTATGTTATACCCAGTGTGTTATTTGACGAATTGTTTTGTCAGCGTGTTCGGTGTCTGCTAATTACTCTAATTAAACACGATTACGATGTTTTGGAAAGTTAAAATTTCACTTTGTTACCTGTTAACCCTATTATGCTTTTTGTAAGAGGACCTGCAAAGTCCTTTGTGTAAAGACAAGCAAGAATAGTATAAAAGAAGAGAATCGAGAATCACTACATAGATCATTACAATCTAGTATGTAAAAGCTAACTATATTTGAAGTGAAACTTCTTTAGAATCGTTGTGATTTGAACTTGATGAAACGAAAAAGCGACACTAATAAGAGATCAACATATAAATCTATAGGACCAAGCCTGCGAGAGAATATGATACGAGTTATTACATTGTGCAGCACCGATAGAGAGTCAATAAGACCGATGACTAAGCATAGGTCCAATTTGGACCGAAATAAAACAGATAATAATATTTTTTTAACTAAAACAGTGAAAAATTCAAAGTGATACTTAAGAAGTTTATTTTAAATTATAATATGTTGATGTTGATGTAGGCTAAAGGAATTATATTTATATTAATGAAAGTTAGAGAAGAATTATCTGTGAGTATATTCTCTGAAGTTTCACTTCTACTGCGTGTGAACTGCACACACACAAACACATAAAATTTTTTTCACTTAGAATACGAATTAAACCCGTCTTAGCTTAGTGATTAGTGCACGCGTCGCAGTCAAAGTGCGTGAGTTAGAATTCTGACTGGAAAGTAGACACCATTTATTCAGGTTTTTTACCTAATGTGCTATAAAAAATACCAAGTGCTAACAGTGAAGGAAAACATCTTGATAAATAAAACTTGCACATCAAGATAACCGATGTGTCAAACCTGCCAATCCGCTTTGGACAAGCGTGGCGGGTATATTCGTTTCCCTATAATGGGAAGCCCGTGATCAGCAATGACGGGCTATTAATGGTTGTTATTATTACCATCATATGGATTAATAGCGTTAGCTGTAATGTAATGTAATTCATAACAGCCCATAAATGTCCCACTGCTGGGCTCAGGCCTTCCACTATAGGGGAACGGACAGTATACTCGCCACGCATGTCCAAGGTGGCTTGGCAGGTTTGACACATCGGTTATCTCGATGTGCAGGTGGCATCATGATGTTTTCCTTCACCGTTATTAGCACGTGGTTGTAACAATATGCACATTAGGTATACTGCCTAAGTGGCACATGCGTTCCGGCCGGGATTGAACCCGCGCCCTTTGAGCTTGGGCCGTGTGCGCTAGCTATTACGCTACCACGACTTATAAATTAGGAAACATAAATAATATATTTAAAGTTTGAAACAACAATTTAGTAGTTAGTGAAGTTGAAAACTGTTACAAAAAGTCGATTAATGTTTACAACGTACCAGAGAATAAAATCGTTGTAGAATATAAAATAGCAGTACTGTGTGCCTGTATACGTTTCGTTGTACGATATATGAAGCTAAACGCCTGAAGCGCATTTTTAATTCGGACACATGTCGCGTTCGTATCGGACACTGCTTTCGGGTAAAAATTGTACGAGTAAATAGGGTGGCGAGGTGGATTTACATCTCACGACAATATATCACATTTTATTTTATACGTGTATGATATAATTTGTATTAGCGCCATGTTACTGACTTATAGGAAATGGTTTGTACGTATGTCGCGATACCATTTATGGAAACCATAATAAAGAAGAAAAATGAAGATGACAACTAAAAAAGACCTGATTAAATCAAGGAAAAGACGGGTGCTACATAGAAACATGAGTTGCAAAAAACTCAGATTAGGAGCGTCTAAAAGTGAGAAAGAAGCTACTTCTGGGTGTTTTACATACTGTCCTTTATTAAATTTGGCCTTGTTCTTGCACATTAAGTTTTTAATTTTGCTTTGAATCATTTTCAATTCATTCATCATACGAGCTGTCATGTTATACGGGTTCGTATGTCGCGCCACTAAAGTGATAAACCACACACGTCTCCAGTCAGCTCAGATGAGAATGTTGAGATCGATGTGTGGTGTTACAAGAATGGATAAGGTGGGAAATGAGTACATAAGGGGATCTTTGAAAGTTGCACCCGTGACTGAAAAATTGAGAGGAAAAAGACTGGGTGGTATGGGCACATAATGAGGAGGGATGAAACAACATATAACTATGTTATATGTTATGTAACATATAACTTTCTTTCTATCTCTATGAATCTACAATTTACATACATAGTAATATAGGCTTATAAACTGCTTTTTTACTGATATGATGACACCGATGTGAAGTGAAACCTTAAAAATTCTGCTTATGAATAATAGAACAAAAATCTATATAAATTTCTTCTTTTAATAAGTATTGATAGTCAACCGTTAATCTACTTGTGTCAACGAGAGCGAGCTATCCTGTGCTTGCTGTAATGTGAAATTGTAATGACTAATGACATATACCAGTATTATCAGAATCATATTTACATTTTTTTTAAGAGTACCTAAATATTTCTAGTATGCCGTTTCGATAAACTATGCACTGTAAATCGTCCTGGCACAATACGTCATCCGGCTCCAGTTCGCATGTCCGGCCCTGGGACGACGTGTCCGGCGACGCTGGCGCCTCGACCGATACGTACACTCGGGACATGCCCCGCTTGTACACGACATTGTTACTGTTAAAACTTTGCAAGGATTTTAAATTATGATCATTCGGGGTTGTGTTTTTGCTTAGTATAATTCGATTTATACAACACTTTCAAACTGTAAAACTTCATGACATATAATAGGAATTTTATTTTTGCTTCATCCTCGTCGTTCTTTTATATTGTTACGTGTGAGCAGGGAGGGGTACGCACTTAGGATTAGAAGAAAACACCAGTTTTTAACTAAACGTTTTTAGTAACTCAGTTCAATTCACATCAGCACTCGACAGTGAATACTTTTTTTTTGTTTAACAACTCTATGGACTCGAGTTCCGTACCCTTTTTTACAACTTAATGTCTAGATTTAATTTTTAGTATTTAAACACGCGTATTGGTTCTTGTGTGTCACATTTAGTGATTTTTGTGTTGAGGTATATATATCTTACGAATAACTTATTATATTAATTTATTCTAATTTTAATACTAAACTTATACTAATATAGAGTATATCTTCTGTTACATGTTGGTGTTGTGAGGAAGTGCATGTGCAGTGTGTGCATTATGTCTATACCTATATATATTATCCTATCTAGTGTGTCTGTCTGTGTCTGGGTTATTAATTTTTAGCCTCTTTGTGTGTGACCTCTGCCTCTCGCTGCTACAAATTGAATGGAATACGGTACAGATAGGAGAAGGGAAAGTGAGCCAAAGAACTTCTTAAACGTACAAAAAAAATCTGCAGTATATCAATTGTGAACATCTGAATATCATTAACATATTCGTGGATTTCACCTTTCACCGAAACTAAAACGGGTGATTATTTAGCCGGGTATTAAGTGGTATCCTGAACACGGACGCAGCTGTCTCCCGTCGTCAAGAATCCAACGGCTCCACCGGCGGAATTCACAATGGGATCGTGCTTAGTATTTTTATAATGAGATGCCATGTTTCTATATGAACATAATAGAATAGCATTGTTCATTGTACCAAAGAAAATATCTATAAGAGGATTAAAAAGGAACAAACTCATTGCGTATTTTTAGGGATCCGTAATCACTTTATCAAAGATGTAATTTTTTCTTTAATTTTTATTGCCTGAGTTCAGCAGCCAGGCAGACGGTCTACTATGGAAAGCGGTTACCATTGTCTACGGACATCTGTAACACCAAAGGTGCTACCAATGTGCTGCCATACTCTTAAGGGAGACTGGCCACTAATGCCGTAATAAAACTCAAGGTTGTTATGGCGGAATACTCTAGACCAGAGGTGGTAACCATCTAGATGAGCAAGTACCCTAACACCTGGCTGTGGGTTGTTTTTACGCCTCTTACGACGACAGGACGCCCGGCCGTCGTCGGGCCGTAGGGCAATGAATTCATTCTCCTTTAATACACGGTTAGATGATGAATCTTTATGAAAGCGAAGATATTCTCTTCAATAATTACATATACTTATAGGTACGTTTCTCAAACAAACCTCTATAGCTAATTTAGACTTTTGTAAAATCAATTATGTCAGCTGGGAATTTATAAATCGTTAAGGCCAACAAAGTCGAAAACAATAACAATAGGCTATTGTCTAATTGCAAATTTTAAACGCGAAGTAAACAAAAGATCTCCGAATGCGGGAACGGTAATAAGCCAGGTGCGCATTTCTTTGTCGGTATGTAAAAATACATACGTAATATTATTTGTAATTTTCTCAACACGAAAGTTCTAGAGCCTTAGTCCGTTTAAATTCAATTGAAACCATTCCCACGTACAAAGGCGGCATCTGTTGACTCTAAACCGAAATATAAATGATTAGAAACGCGATTAAAATTAAAAACTCCACTCAAGCTTAAGTGTTACTCAACTTTGAACGATCATATCAATTATTTTCCAGACATTGCTATGCACTTAGTTGTAATCGATTTGTACGGTCCAACACTCGTACACATGTATGTAAGTGAGTGCTTGCTTTCTTTATGAATATATTTAATAATAATAATAACTAGTGGTCGCCCGTGGTCGAAAATCGACCATAATAATTAATTTAAATTATAAGTTTAAACATTATCTCCTGTGGCCTGTCCTAAGAGGCGACAAAAAAACCCACAGCCAGGTGGCAGGGCATTTGCCCGACTGGATGGCTACTACCCCTGGTCTAAAGTATGCCGTCATAACAACCTTGAGTTGTGTTCCAGCATTAGTGACCAGGTTCCAATCTTCCTTAAGAGACCAGCAGCGCAATTGTTGTTGCAAATGTCCATAGGCGATGGTAACCGCTTTCCATCAAGTGGGCCGTTAGCCTGTCTGCTAAACTCATGCAATAAAAAAAAAATAAGGTTCTGTTGTCAAAGACTATACTTTTTTAATCTGAGATTTCGCCAAGGCTACACTGTTAATTTGACTTTAACAATAAACAAAAAATATAATTATGCGTGTTTATATCAAATACATGGTGGCAATTGTAATTTTAGTGATTCAATGTATTTTTTATGCATAATAGAATAAAATAGCATTCTGCACTCCTCTATATAAACAGGGTCGAACCCGCGCCCTTTGGAGTCTAAGCCGCGTGCACTAGCCATTACGCTACCACGAATCTTTCCTTATTTTAACCATTTATATATCTCTAATCTTTTTGAATTAAAATATCTTTGAGCCTGTACATATAAAATGCAAATTAACCATCTAAATAACTAGGCCGGATGCCTGAATGGATATTCAAATACGTATAAAATGGGAGCCATCGGAATATTTCAGCATTATTAAAGGTACGCGGCCGTAAACCATTTTGAAAGATCGTGTTACGCATTATTCCAGCGGAATACGATATTTAATAAAATCCAAAAGGTATATTTACAGAATATTATTTATTCATATTCTGTAAATCTAGGCCGCTTGATCTTTATTTCTCTTTGCTCAATGAAAGGTACCGTGGAGGTAATAAGCGTTTTCGTTAAGTATTTTTTAAGCTCTACAAACTCAATTTATATTGTAATTTTCTACGGGATGGAAGTCACGTGACAATAGTAACATTTTTTTTAATACAAGCTTTTGAGATCCTGGATATCATGTAGCAGCAGAGTGCTAGCCAAGACAAGTAAAACGAGCCCTAACACGACAGATCTATCTAGTTTAGTACAGGAGTTCCTATGACCACCTTCCGACTCCATCATCAGATCAGCTCCATGGTACCATATTATTGCATTGTCACGCGATATACATATGCGTGTAAAATTTCAACTCAATCGGAGACCGAGAAGTTGGTCAAATTTAACTTGCAAGATTGCACCCGAACTTAAATACATACATCCATTGCAAGTTATATAAAAGCCTTTAAAAATAATGTAAAACTACAAAATGGGTACAAATGTAGAGGTAGACCAAAAAAAGACGTATGTATCGTGTGAAGGATAATATGATGATATGTGGTGGGACAGAAGATGTATGTCAGAGGATGGATGGATGGATTGGGATATGGTGAAAGAAAAGAGAGAGAGGTTAAATATTAAGGTGCGAGGAAACACAATCTTGATGGTTTTGGAAGATCTAATATTTCTATACTTATTCAATAAAATCAAAAAGTCACTATAAAACATTGTCACGATTTATGAAGGCTAGGTCTGAAACATTAGGTCCGTGGGTTCCATCGGTAAAGAGTTTCTTCAAAGAAATTTGCAAGAAACTCTTAGACGCCATGCGTGATCAGAAGGCTGGCTCATATTTCGCCCAACAAATAAGCATCGCTATACAACGCGGTAATGCGGCCAGCCTTCTGGGCACGCTCCCATCTGGCAGCGATTAGTCACACAGTCTATAATCGCTTATACTATTTATTCGGCCCGGCAGTTTTACGTGAATCCCGACCATACAGACAAACACAAAAAATGTAAGAAACCAAAGAATACATTTTTACAATTTTATAATATTATTTATTCATATTCTGTTAAACTTTGCTAGTTGGCCTTTATTTTCTTTTGCTCTCGAGGAAATTACTTTTTATTTAACTTTTTCATTCAGAGCTTTAAAAGTTGGGTCTTCAAGGTATTTGGACCGAGTACGTTTTGGTTTTTCTTTCATTATATTAAATTACTACCCTTAATGTTTGTCCCTGGGAAGGAATTAGTGATGCTGAATTTATTAAATTACTAGCATCTGCCAAAACACTTCGTTTGCGTTGTCATGACGACGACGTATTTATACTCTGATATTTAATTACCTGGATTAAAATGACAGCTGCGATCAAACTTTTTTTGATTCATAAGTGAGGTGTGTGAGTTGAATCATCATTTCACCACTGTGAGTTAGATCCTACGGAATTACTATAGAGAATTCTGCGATCCACGTCCCAGTGGTGAGTTGCTTCAAGCTTAGTAATATAAATAATCGGCAGACTAACTAACACACACATTGTATAATTCCCAAATTAAGCAAGCCGATTCCAGACACCCAGACCATAGATAACAACGGAGAAAAATTGTTTCCGAAATGTACCATACCAGGAATCAAACCCGGAGCCTGTGTTGCAGTAAGGTAAGCCGGCAAAGACTTAGCCCGCTCAACCACAGAGGTCATATTGTAACAGCGGTTCCAGTACCTCCTTCGAAGCTGGCAGCACATTTGAAGCACCTTTTGTCTTGCCATCAGATAGGCAGTCTGCCTATTTACTTGCTTCAGATAACAATAGTTTAAAAGCGGAAGATAACAAATACTATGAACAAGTTGGAGGTCATGTGTCACTAAAGTGGCGCGCGCCACCCCAAGAGTATTCACTTAGCAACTAAATACAAGCACTTGACATTTACTCGGCGCACTTAAACGACGTGGCTGGTACAAATATGATAGTGAACGATCTGAATTTTATTATGTATCAGTTTTTCTCCTGATTTTTACTCCTGGAGTACTGCAAACAGTTCCATACTCTTCCCAATGGGATAGAGAATGGGATCTGTCACCTACATTGTATAATTTTAATATTTGCGGGTTGTATTTACTGATCGGCTATAAAAGCGAGCGGACGTAGTAACGACGCAGGGGTCGAGCTGAGGTCGAACTTCACAAGAGGTGCCTTCTTGAGCGGGCTGCTTCCGGGCTGAGCGCCTCCGCTCCCACGGAGTCGTGAAGCCCACCAAGGCAGGTATCCTTGAAGCAGCCATCTGCAGCTATTCAGCTGGATCCTGCACAAAAAAATGATGATGATGACCTTGATTTTGTTCGGATGCACATGTTATATAGTTCGGTAGCTTGCTAGGGTGACTAATTATTGTGCAAGAGTTATAACGAATTGTTTTTTAGATGGGCATTCTTCGTTCGTAAGTCGAATTAAATAGTTCTACAAGTTCTATGTTGTAGCAGCGAGTGGTAGAGGTTAAAGGATACTTCGGATGGCAGAGAGTGTGACTGTCGAGTGCTGATGTGACCGAAGTGAACTGATTTATTTTGGAAACGGTAACCTTAAATGTAAATATTAACATGCTACAATATTTAGCACAATGTGTGAGCGGGACGGATGATGTGCGAACGAGATAAGTAACTTTTAATATGTGCGTTCCCGCGTTTCGCTAGTCAGTAATTCAATGTTCACTGCGATGACTAGACGTATGCAGCTTCTATTATATGTTTTGCTGTATAAATCACCCACTAACAGTAGGTTATAGAATCTCAGAGCTTTAATGTTGTTGGTACATAATTGTGGCTATAACAAGAATCGATTTTAAGAATATACTTTAAAAAGTCTGATGTCGTCGCACTTTTACATTCTACTTGGCATTGGAAATGGGTCACGGCCGGCGTCATATCGGGGGTTGGGAGGGGAGAGAAATACAGTTCTGACTTGTACCCCTAAAGCGTCGCGAAATTAAAACGTTACTGTGAATGATAGTGTTGGGACTGTGTCGTGCGGAGCGGGTGTAGATGACAGGTTCTAGGGAGTGGTGGAAACATTTAATGAAGTTCTGGGGAGCGGTAGAAATATTCAGTGTAGTTTTTTTGACACGATGGCCTCAACAGTTGAATAGTTTAAACTTTTGCCTAAGCGCAGTGAAATCCAAAGATGTCGACTTTGATTATTGGCATGGTAAATTCCGTAAACAAACTTGGGGAGTGTATAATTTGTGTATCTGTCGAAATATAAATAAATTATAAATTAGTAATAAAATATAGTAGGTATATATCAATTCCTAATGCTGATTTTATATGGATCAACGAAATTGGATCGATTTGATTGAAAGAATTCGACCTGACACGGATAACGTTCAGTGTCATTGAATGGTTCAATGTTATGTTTACATGGACCACTTTGGTTCCTTCATCCACATTGAAAGTCAGAAATGAATAGTCTATGATCACCTTAAACTATCTTGTAGTCTTTTTATTTTATTACAAGGATAACTGTCGGTGCGGTGCGCTTATCCTTGTTTATGGATTGTTAAGTTTTATACATCGATTATCCCAATATTATTATTTGCTCGTGTGACTAAAACCAAAGAACAAAAAAAATTTGAAAAGACAAAACTCACTAACATAGTGTTCGAGGTAGTAAATGCTGGGTAATGTTATAATGAATGAAGCATCAGACAATAAACTGGTTTATTTAGAAGTACGAACCCCCAAAATCAATATTCCGTTTCCTTTTTTTTATTGCAGGAGTCCAGCAGAGATGCAGACGGCCCGCTTGATGGAAAGCGGTTACCATCGCCTATGGACATTTGCAACAAAAAAGGTGCTACAAATGCGATGCTGCTCTCTTAAGAGACTGGAACCTGGTCACTAATGCCGGAACACAGCTCAAGGTTGTTATGGCGACATACTTTAGACCAGGGGTGGTAGCCATCCAGCTGAGCAAAGCCCTACCACCTGGAAAACTCCTCCTCTAGTCCTTTAGATATAACATAAATATAAAAAAATACATGACGAATTTAGAACCTCCTCCTTTTTTGAAGTCGAAAACTTAGTTCACCTGTTCCCGCTGTCGCTACCGCTCGCGACCTCTCACTCCGCTGACAGTACGACAATGTCATTATACCTTTCAGTGAGAAAGAGGGCGGATAGAATGGTAGGACGAAATAGGCATTTCCACCGTTGTTTGCGAAAAATTGGACATTTTTCCAGCGAAAATATTTCTTAAAGTGCGAAAGCGCGAATTAAGCGAAATGAATTGAAACATTCCATTTTTTATTATTCCCATGGAAATTAAATGCAGAAGGCACGGCTCGTTGTGGAATTTTTCGAAATGAAAACCATCCCGTTTGGAATTTCTTGATGACGATGGTTGTATAATGTGGGCATAATAGATAGACAGATAGATAACATTTTATTAACCGACTTCGAAAAAAGGAGGAGGTTCTCATTCGTCGGGATTTTGTTCGACGCGGAATAGCTTCCAATTGGTCCCCTAAAAATTTTACATAGTTTGGCCCAGTAGTTTTCATTTTATGAACATTTTTCATGGAAATAATTTTCACTTCGTTCCATATGTACACCGATTACTCCGTGAGTTATGATCCGATTTACGTGATTCTTTTTTTGTTCGCCGCGGAATAGCTGCCATGTAGTCCCCTAAAAATTTGACATAGTTTGACCCAGTAGTTTTCATTTTACGAACATTTTTTTGTTCCCGGTTCTTGGGACCTATATTTTTTAAGAAGCGCGGCACCATTCGTAGGTGCTCCCATACATAGCTAGACACTAAAAAGTAACAAATAAAAAATAAAACTTCGTTTAAAAAAACCGACTTCAAAAACTAAAAATCTAAAATGTATAAAATAACTTATTTCTAAAGCTATTATTATTAATATATATTATCTAAAACATCTTGTCATCATTCAAACATCACATAATAAATATCAAATAAATTACCGCACTTAAAACCGTTAAAACGTAGTTTTATTAAGTAACTGTTTGTAATAAAGCCTTTTCAATGATTTTTCCAACAGTAACAACCCTTAATGTCCACTGCTGGATCCTCTCATTTATAAGGAAACGGACAGTATACTCGCGCCGATTTTCTAAGATGGATTAGCAGGTTTCATTCATCTGTTGATGGTGTGCAGATTTCATCGTGATGTTTTCTTCAGCGTGAGCACGTGGTGATTGTAACAATTGTTGCATGTTTCCCGGCCAGGATTCGAAGCTACGTCACATGAAAGACGAGATTGAGACACGAGTATCTTAGCTAATTAAGCTTATAAGTCTAAGTAATATTAACATTAAACTATAATATTGTGATACAAAACAAATTTACTGGTTAACATCCGCTAATAACGCACTTAGTTAAGTATGATAGTGGATTAAGCGGGGCTTAAGTTAACTTTAAGTTAGCTTATGTTATATTTGAAATGGAGTTACCCGGTTTAAGGATTTAACTTAATAATGTTGTTTGATATCATCGAAGTTATGTTGTTTCTTAGTTATGAAAGTTTTAATATGAAACTGTTATAAATGCCGTTAAAGATATTCAATTAAAATAAATAAAACATATTCTTTCATAAATTCAATTTGGTATTATGTAGGGTATTCTGGAGGAGATCGGCCTGTAGGGAGAGGACAGCACATTGTACATTGTATTGCAGGAAGTAGTGAGGGAAGTATGTGCTTACATACTCGCCCTACCCACTTTCCTGCTGGCTGCATCAGAAGTGGGCGCAATATAAACAAGGCATTAGAAATTGTAAAAAGAACGTAAACAGTATATAAGTCGCTGTTATTACAAGTGGCCATTATTCCAGCCTACGTAAAGGAAAAAAAGCCGTCGAAAACAAACCTATTTTGCGTTCGTAATCCAAATCGAAAAAGAAAACAACTAACAATTCAATGTTCGAATAATCGGATTTAAATTTGAAATTCGAATTTGGTTCGTGCGATTTCAACGGTCGTGCGTAAAGAGGTTATGTTTTATACATTTCGTTTTCTCACGTACCTTAAATTGAACACCTAGGCCCGCTTGCATAAGGTTGCTTAAATTTATTTAAGAAACACTAAACGCATTTAACACCCTTAAATACGATTAGCGTCTTGCACAACGCAAAATTTGCCGCTAAATATGTTTAAAGAACTGTCAATACGTTTTGTGTAAAACGTATTTAGGCCGTTTAATATGATTAAATAATTTTATTTAAAGGCGATCGTTATGCAAGCGTCCCCTAGTATCATAAATGAGAATGTCACTTTGTTTATGACAGTTCAGCAGTCAGATGGCCCCACCTGATGGAAAGCGGTTACAATCGCCCATGGACATTTGCAACACTAAAGGTGCTACCAATGTGCTGTTCTCTAAGGAAAGACCTGGAACCTGGCCACTAATGCCGGAACACAACACAAGGCTGGCATGGTGGCATACTTAAATCAGGGGTGTTAGCCATCCAGACGGGCAAATACCGTACCAGGTTGTGAGTTGTTTTGTTACCTCTTATGATTGGTCGCCCGGCCGCAGGAAAATATTTTCTTTCTCTGTTTGCTACAATTTCATTAATTCATCGAAAAGTAATTGTATAACATACCTTAGAAAAATAAAAAATATATAATCTGAGATATATAAATACGAAGTAATTTTTTTTAGCAAGACAAGTTCAAGTTCTTGGGAAATTGCTTACCGCTTCTTCTTTTTAAACAGCAATAACACACACACCTAAATTTTATTTAGTGCAGCATATTAAATCTTTCTTTTCAGTAGCCGTGATCACGAAAGACATGGATGTGAAGTGTCAAAAAGTAGTGTGATGATACTAGTGCGGTAAGTTTTTTTTTTTTACAAACGAGAAGAAGCCCGAGACCAAGTCGAGGCTTACTATTTATTAGTCACGAGTTTGTAAAAACCAACAACCGCACATGTGGCATACAACGTTTTTCAACACATTTGCGAGTGAACAGTAGAATAGTTAATATAAATGTCAGTCGGAAAGGCGCAACAATTTGTGACGTTCTTAATATGAAAATGACGCACATTTGCAAATGGCGCCACGTGCGCGTGGTGAAAATTAGAACTACATCTTTCGTCTTATTTTATTTACGGTATTGAAGTGAGACAAATGTCTTGATCAAAAGCGCTTCCAAGGAGGTTCGATTATTTAGCTTATTTATTTTCATAATGTGAAAGTCCTTGATGGCATTCTTATTTTTTTTTTCACCTAAGTACTTATTTTATCGTAAGTTTCATTGCATGGTGCTTCAGTTTTAAATTGCGAACATATATACTTACATGCTTCATAAATTCATTTTTTGAGCTAATGTTTTGCTTGAAAAGGTTGTTATTTAGCACACCTTCAACTTCTTTATTTTAATTATTTAATTAAAGTTTTCTAGTCGAATTTACAATAGGCTATAACACGTTGCGGAGCTGTGTACATAAAATAGGAAGTAGACGTAATTTTCTTACTTGACTTTCAACAAATTTTCTCCAGTGAAACTTAGTTTGACTTTGAAACAACGTTATAGAAAGAAATAAAATTACTTACACGTAATTCAACAAAAACTTTATCGATAAAGTCGTGTACACATTAAGAATTGTGTTTGTATATTTACAAGAGATCAACGTAAACATCTTTGTACACAGGATGAGAGCCGGAGATAAAATTGTTGGGGCTCCCTTATAAATATAGGTCACCGGAACAGCGGCGTAGGGCCCTTATTTCGAGGGTTTATAAAAATATAATAACACTGAAAATCTTCAAGGGCGTACCTGCTTTTTCCCTCCACCTTTTTCCAATAATTATCAGTCATAAGGATATAAGGAGATAAATTCGGCGAATGCTTAGTAGGCGAGCAATTTTAGAAACCTAGCAAGTAACATTGTTACATTTGATGATTTGATTTCATGATTTCACAATTTCATCCGTGCAGGAACGAAGAAAGAATACAATTTCCTGCGGTCGGGCGGCCTGTCGTAAGAGGCGACAAAATAACGGCCAGCCAGGTGGCAGGGTGTTTGCCCGATTGGATGGTTACCACCCCTGGTCTAGAGTATGCCGTCATAAGAACCTTGATTTGTATTCCGGCATCAGTGGCCAGGTTCCAGTCTCCCTTAGGAGAGCATCAGCGCATTTGTAGCACCTTTCGTGTTGTAAATGTCTATAAGCGATGGTAACCGCTTTCCATCAAGTGGGCCGTCTGCCTGTCTGCTGCATTTCTGAATGTTTTTTTTTATTAAAAGCTTTTATTTAACTTGCAATGGATGTACCTATGTATGTATGTAAATAAGAATGTAAGTTCGGGTAGAGTCTTGCAAGTTAAATTTGACCAACTTACCGGTTTCCGATTGAGCTGAAATTTTTCACGCATATGTATATCGCTTGACAATGGAGTCGGAAGGTGGCCATAGGAACTTCTGTCCTAAACAAGATAGACCCGCCGTGTTTGGGCTCGTTTTACTTGTCTTGGCTAGCACTTTGCTGCTACATGATCTCAAAAGCTTGTATTTAAAAATCTTTTTTTAAAGCTTATTATTCATCAAAATTTGACAATATTTTCTTAAGCGTTCGCGACTAGTACTTATACGTAATAAAACGTGTAATTTGTTTGTTTCTGCGTGCATCGGAACACAAACCAACTTGATTGATAATTTATTTTAATTTTTTCTCTCACCCATTTTAATATTATATGATATAAATGATTAGAGCTAGGCATGTTTGCTGAAGAATTTCTTGTGCCGCTTCTTTTTAAGCCGTAACATGTTGCGAAGTGGTAAATTCGATTTCCTGGCGTTGCTATAGGTTAAACATTCAAAAATTAAATCGTCGCCCGACGGTAGGGCAAGTGAACGAATAGTAAGATGCGAGAAACGGCCATAAGTGGTGCGTGCACCCCGACCATAACCCACGTAATTTTAATGAACTGGGTTACTTTATCCACTAAGCTACCGTGACTTTTACTGCTTGTTAGAAATTAAGTTATGACGTAAGTAATGTACAAAAGAGTACAAACAATATGATGAACTACAGAAAAGTAGGTAAGTTCTAACGCGTTAATTAGTTGTTTATACGGTATTTAAAATATTTTATTTTTAAGGTACGATTCCTGGAATTTTAATGGCCATTAATACGTGCCCGCGACTTCGACTGAGTGATTTTATTTTCGCGAAACCCAAAAAAAAAGCAAAAAAACGTAGCCTAAGTTACTCCTTATAACATCAGCTATCTGCCAATAAGTCCCGTCAAAGTCGGTCCAGCTGTTTCAGAGATTAGCCGGAACATCCAGACAGACACACAGACAAAGATTACAAAAAAAATATTTTTGTTATAAGTACCGTATGTACTACTTTCATATGCCTTTAGTAGAAAGCTGTTCTTTATGCATATAACTAACTACAATTTTATCACTATGCATAGATAAATATGTTGTAGAGTTTATTCTTAAGAACTATGGCTTATAGTCAAATAGTATCGCGGATACTATAGTATATCCTCAAGCAAAGTAAGTTACTCCTGTGTGTGATATACAATGAAATACTCTAGGGCCGTTCCGAGACACCCAGACCACAATAAATAACGGAAAGTTAGTTCACTAAATTTACCATGCCAGGAATGGTATCCGGAGCCTGCGTTGTAGTGAGGTAGTCTGGCAAAAACTTGGCCCACTCAACCACAGAAGCAGTGAAAAATATTCAAATATGGAATTTAATTTCAAAAATAGAATTTATTTAAACTCATATGAACTTATGTAACCTTAGTTTGAAATTCAAAAATGGAAGAACCGTCAAATCGTTACCCCGTTCTCGTAACACGTACCCAATCGGGGTCCATCCGAAATCAACGGCTATCCCATAAGCGTGACTTTTGCCCCCGGAATTGAAGGGAGGGGGTATTGATCGCGGAAGCTCGGGCTGACTTCGGGCGCCCTCGGGCGGGTTCGGGTAACTTCGGCGCAGCTTGGGCTGCACCGTCTGTTTGGTCAGCGCTGTCAACTTGGCGGTACAGTTGATTGCAAGTTTAATTGGGACAAGGTTAAATTCGGACAAGAATCCCGAATTTGAATATGTATCTACCTACTATGTTTGGGATTTTTACTTTCATCAAAATCGCCGGACATCGTCGCCGTCGCCGGGATATCGTCTCGATCGAACACCAAAAGTGCTACAAATGCGCTGCTGCTCTCTTAAGGGAGAACATAATACATAATAACTACATTAATTATAGTACTATGTTGTATAATTAATAATATTAGTATTGATACATTAATATCCCCGAACATTGCGACGGGTAGACGCCATAGTCCCCATATTGCCAGGCCCCTAGTACCACTAGCAGTTCACCCCAATAGCCTGGTACTTTTTGTTCTCATTTCCCACAAGTTCTACGCTGGCCGGGGCTTGTCCTTGGATGCATCATCATAGGGTGTAGACAGGGATAATCGCTGTCAATGTCGCGCCACATTCAGATTAAAATTGTCAAGGGGCCTCTATGTGTTGGTCTCCCCATGGGCCCACGCAAACTCTCCAAAAGTCCGAGCCATTTTTATGGCTCGTGGTCTCTAAAGACATACAATTAAAACAGTAATAACAGCTCATAAACATCTCACTACTGCGCTCGAGCTTGGCGAATTTGATACAAAACAACGGTCATATCTATTATCCCCGCAAATTGCTAATTCGTTGGAACCTTGTCAATTAACATTCACGTGACGTCACCAAGAACTCGATATGTACGCGTACTCGCCGGCCAGTGATGCTTAAGGTACTGAGTGTTCGGCTACGGTTACGTCACCAAAATGGCGGCCAGACACATTACCAATTTGCGGGGATAGTACACAGATATAACCGTCGTATCAAGCAAATTCCACGCCTCTTTGGAACTATGGTCTACAAGTCTAGTAAATAATAATATATTCTTGCGCAGTGTGTGTTTGTGTAAACAACGCACAATTCGATCAAAAATACATCCAAATTGACGTTTGCCTTCGACCTTTTTTATTGCAGTAAAGAAAATTTGTTTACCGTATCAAAAGTTGGGGAGCGATCTCTTACGATCGCCTTGTGTTCATTTCGGTAGGATACGTAAATATACTCCACGGTACATGAAACTCTTATTCCTAAAACTGGATGCTGGCCAAGATTTTTTTTCTATATGGTTGGGTGGTGATTTTTGTACTAATTTGCATCGCGTTTATGGTATTGGTGATATGCCTACTAATAATTAAAATACGTTTGAACAGTTTTAAGCGCGGCATTTTATTTGTTCGCTGAAAAATTCCTAGTGCCGCTTCTTCTCTTCAACCTATATCTTGCGAAGCGCGAGTAAGTTATATTAGTCATAGAGTAAATAGCGACCATAAACAAAAATTAAAATTAAATCAATTAAATGAAAATTTGTATTCATTTAATTGTTAAATAACATTACACATAAATCTGAAGTAAATTCTTGCAAAAATGCCTTCCGTAAATCTGAAGCGGTGGCTAAGCTATTATATCAATAACTAGTTGTAATATACTCTATGGGCATTACTTAATCAACATATTATTTACGAAACCTGTAATTGGCCGTGTGATAGCAATTATAAATATTTATTCGTGAATATAGGGAACGTGCATGACCTATATATAAGTGGCAGCACGAATCGACACGAGAGCCACACTGTGCTTAAAGTAAGATATTTTCCAGAGCCATAGTGTGGTTAAAGAAAGAAACTTTTCAGACGTTTCGTCGTGTTGCCGCCAATGTACAATTACATTATATTTAAATCGTTTTTATTATGATTAAAATGATAAAAGTCGTGGTAGCGTAATGGCTAGAGCACGCGTCCCTAACTCAAAGGGCGAGGGTTCGATCCTGGCCGGAACGCATGCCCACTTTTCTGACCTAATGTGCATATTGTTACAATTACCACGTGCTAACAACGGTGAAGGAAAACATCGTGGTGTAACCTGCACATAGAGATAACCGATGTGTCAAACCTGCCAAGCCGCCCTGGGCAATCGTAGCGGGTATACTGTCCGTTCCCTCTATAGTGGGAGGCCCAAGCCCTGCACTGTGACATTTATGGGCTGTTATTATTATATACTATTTATAAAATTATTATAATTGAAATGTGGGTATATTTATTACACGTTATAGTATTTTTAGCAAAATATACAGGTAAATTAAATCGATTAAAACTTATTTATAAATGAAGTCGATTTTTATAACAAATCGAGTCGGTATCGCATTAGGACATTACTAATTGATCTATCATCGAGGTGTCAAAAGTAAAATAAAACTTGGAAAGGTTATAAATGTTATTTTTCGCTTCTTTAATGTGATTATTTTGCAACGTGAAGTGTCAATATCAAGCATTGTTTGCGTAAAAGATCCCGATTTGCGCCACCAAGTGGCAGAGTAATCGTCGTGCACTTTCCTTATAAGCTGCAGGGTTTCCATCATTAAATAAATAAACCCGGAGATATGGGAAAAACACGGGATATAGAAAAGCACGGAGATATAGAAAAACACGGAGATATAGAAAAACACGGAGATATAGAAAATCACGGAGATATAGTAAGCCGGCATAACTCCCACGCGACTTATGATGGCAGGTGATGGAATCGCATCGAAAACGACGAAAATGACAGTTGTCAATTTATTCGTACAATAACTTCAATAGTGGTGTTCCGGGCCAATGAGTGCAATCAAGAACAGTTTCAATTTCGGCAACGCATCGCCGAATATTCCGCTTGAACACTGACCGGTTTGAACTAAGTTTTGCCGGATCTAGGTCAAAATGTTCAGAATGATCTCCAAAGGTGTGTTATATATATCTGGATCTCAATAATGGAATATGGATGTCTAGATATATGGATAACACTTTATTGCACACCAAAATAAACAATTACAAAAATATAATATTTTTCTTAAGTTTTCGCGACTTGTATACATAATAAAACTACGTTTTAACGGTTTTAAGCGCGGTAATTTATTTGATTTTGGTTATTCCGACGTTTCGGCCGCTTTTCAGTGGCCGTGGTCACGGACGACAAAGATGACATTTGTCCAACGAGTACCTATTGTTAAAGTTTTATTTAGCCTACCGCTAACTTGTTAACTTTAATTATTTATTTTTAATTTTGTTTATGGTTATTATTTACTCTATGGGAGCCCAATCTAATTTACCACCGCTTCACAACATGTTATGGCTTGAAAATCAAATAAATGACCGCGCTCAAAACAGTTAAAACGTAGTTTTATTAAATTACAATAATATCCATATTTACAATACTTTCTAGACAAATACAACAGGCGGCCTTATCGCTTACAGAGATCTTCCAGGTAACCTTAAATATAGGAAGTAGCTAATCTGGCGATTTAGGTAGTGCAGAAAAAAGCAATAGATATATAAATAGTTAGCTAATCTAAAAATTATGTATACACATACATGCAAACACAGTCATACATAAGTTATTATAATAAATGTTTTATAGATATTTTTGAAAATACACCAAGTTTTGATATTTATTCTAGCACATTTTCAAAATTATTACATTACTAGAATGTTTCTTGTTATATTCTTGTCAGTTAAATTTATGTTAGTTTTCATTTAAAAACTATAATTAATAAGTTTCGATGCTTTACATTTTAAATATAAAAATTTGAAGTTTTTACTATGCGTCTATGAAGTTTTAATTGGATATTATTACTTTCATTATGTAGTTAATACGTCTATTATATGCGTGTTTATGTATAATTTAAGTGAAGTTTTCTATTATAATTTTTTTCATCGATTACCCTCGGCATGTGCCCAGATATATGTAGTAATCCAAACTTATATACTTAAAACGTAAAAAATCAAGAATGATGTTTTCCATCTGGCAATACTATTCGTGCCTGGTGTTGTTCTCTTAATTGAAAAAGTTAAATCGCCCATTTCCGCGAAAATCGTTTCGATTCTTTGTACAGTTTTTTTCCCATTTCGGAATAGGGACATTTTTGCTATACTTTTTTGCTCGAATCTCGAATGGGGTTTTGATTTTTGAAGTGAAACTTCTTTAGAATCGATGTGATTTGAAATTCGATGAAACGAAAAAGCGACACTAAAAAGAGATAAACTAAATCTATAGGACTAAGCTTGCACGAGAATGATATAGAATACGTTTTATTTAATCATTAACCGACTTCAAAAAAAGGAGGAGGTTCTCAATTCGTCGGGATCTTTTTTTTTTTTTTTTTGCTTTTTTTTATATATGTACACCGATTACTCCGTCATTTATGATCCGATTTACGTGATTCTTTTTTGTTCGACGCGGAATAGCTTCCAATTGGTCCCCTAAAAATTTTACATAGTTTGGCCCAGTAGTTTTCATTTTATGAACATTTTTCATGAAAATAATTTTCACTCCGTTCCATATGTACACCGATTACTCTGAGATTTATGATTCGATTTACGTGATTCTTTTTTTGTTCGACGCGAAATAGCTGCCATGTGGTCCCCTAAAAATTTGACATAGTTTAGCCCAGTAGTTTTCATTTTACGATCATTTTTTTGTTCCCGGTTCTTGGGACCTATATTTTTTAAGAAGCGCGGCACCATTCGTATGTCCACC
The DNA here is from genome assembly GCA_949752895.1 of Dendrolimus pini. NCBI lineage: Eukaryota > Metazoa > Arthropoda > Insecta > Lepidoptera > Lasiocampidae > Dendrolimus > Dendrolimus pini. The sequence continues at coordinate 1,835,330 of OX457130.1, read as the reverse complement.
CATACATAGCTAGACACTAAAAAGTAACAAATAAAAAATAAAAACTTCCTTTAAAAAAACCGACTTCAAAAACTAAAAAACTAAAATGTATAAAATAACTTATTTCTAAAGCTATTAAATATTAATATATATTATCTAAAACATCTTGAAGTCGGTGCAAAGCAAAACATAAAAATTACTATATTTTGAAAATTACTAAGCACCGACTTTAAGATGTTTTAGATAATATATATTAATATTTAATAGCTTTAGAAATAAGTTATTTTATACATTTTAGTTTTTTTGTTTTTGAAGTTGGTTTTTTTAAACGAAGTTTTTATTTTTTATTTAGATACTATGCTCTTCAGATAGAGTTGGAAATATTTTGAAGTTTTTCGGTAATAATTCATATTGCGTTTTAAGCTTAAATATATTCAATAGAGTATAAAAAAAAAAAATGTCTGCCTGTTTGTTACGGCTAAACTCTGAAACGGCTCGACCGATTTTGACGGGACTTTCAGTAGCAGATAGAGAATTCAATTGAATTTCTGGATTGATAATACTTAACGAAACACATACATATGCTCAGTCTCTTCAGGCGTTCAACGGACTCGTGAAGGAACATTACCTCGGGCTCTAGTAGTCTAGTCTAGAATAACATCTTCATTCCCTCCCATATTTATTTACATAGCTCTATACATTATTTCTATGTTTATTATTTATTTGTGTCTATTAATTTATGTGTCTACTAATTCCCTGGCAGCGTGGCAAGTGGGATGCGACTTGCGTAGACACGTTGGCCGCATCCCATTTACGAAACACTTCTAGTTCGGCCGGTTCGGCGGCGGAAACAGCGGAATCGCTCAAGCGGCGGAAATATGCAACCCTCAGTGAGAGTTATATGTTTGTGCCGTTTGCTGTCGAGACGCTTGGACCGTGGGGTCCTGAGGCCATGAGCCTCTACCAAAATTTATCAAAACGACTCATCGACTCTTCAGGTGATCAGAGGGCTGGTGTTTACCTCGGCCAACGGATCAGTATGGCGATCCAGCGAGGAAACGTAGCCAGACTTCTGGGCACCTTACCCATAGAAGACGGTGATCTGGGCTCAGTATTCTTTTTTTTTTTTTTTTTTTTTATTGCAGGAGTTCAGCAGACAGGCAGACGGCCCACTTGATGGAAAGCGGTTACCATCGCCTATGGATATTTGCAATACCAAAGGTGCTACAAATGTGCTGCTGCTCTCTTAAGGGAGACTGGAACCTGGTCACTAATGTCGGAACACAACTCAAGGTTGTTGTGGCGACATATTTTAGACCAGGGGTGGTAGCCATCCAGTCGGGCAAATGCCCTACCACCTGGCTGTGGGTTGTTTAGTCGCCTCTTACGACAGGCCGCCCGGCCGCAGGAAATTGTATTCTTTCTCCGTTCCTGCACAGATAAAATTCTACTTATAGTCTTGAGGGACTATGGGTAGAATACAATACAAATAAGTTAAGTTTTCTTACATTGTATTCAATAGTATGTAATTTATATTATAGTTATTACAGATTGTCATTTTAATAAATTGTATATATATTATTTACAAATATGTAAATTATATTCCATTTATGTATATTTTTGTCTTATTTCCATGTCTATTTATACTTACCATCTCAAAATCTTATATATATATATATATATATATATATATATATATATATATATATATTTCATTCTATTTATATTGCAAAACCCACATGTCACACAATTTTCTCTAATCCATCCTAAGGTTGTCTGGAAGAAATTGCTTTTAGTGATAAGACCGCCTATTGTCTTCTGTAGTTAAACTTCTTAAATTGTATCTGAATGTTATGCAATAAAGTATATTCTATTCTATTCTATTCTATACATAAACGCTTTAAGTGGAAAGTAACACAGTATGAAACCAAAAACAGATATAGGAAAATAAGCTTGATCCTGAATAGTCCTAAATTCCACCATTAAAAATAAAAAGTGACCAGTCTTGATCCCTGATATTGAATACCAAATTTGATGATACGGTTAATATCCAACACCGTGAAGAAGTAACAAAGAGATAAACTCACTTTCATGTTTATATTTAAAGTTATCCTTTCTATGTGACCAGTAAACAACTAATAAATTACACGCCACGACCGCGTTAATAGACCGAGCGGGTTTTGTAAACAAACAGACAAACAACATCAAACAAAATATATATGTATGTAGTTGTTTTGATCGATGGGATGCGAGTCATGAAAGCTAGTGTATTTTAGTTACGAATTAAATGTAATTGTAATGTTGTTGTATGTACTATACACCAACTTGCAAAAAATAGCAAGCACTTTTTTCTTTGGTTCTTTCTTTCTTTAGTTGTTAATTAATAGCTTTCTGCCGTTGCTCCGCCCGCGCGTTACAAAGAGATAACTTATGTCATGAAGATGTTATAATTACTAAAATGTCGGTTTTAATTATTTAATGCAAAATACTTAATTATAAATATCCATAACACCTTCTAGCGAAGGTGGAATTAACCTTGAAACTTGAACAACATGTTAAAATGGTCATTGTTATTCTCGTTGCCATGACGATATATTTGTTACGGAATTGAAGCAGAAATAAAACGTGATCGGAGTGCTATCTTTTCGCCTATATTTATCTATCCAATAGGAACTGCACTTTTATCTGGATGGATGGTAGCCTATGTTCTATTCGATGCCCCCTGACACCGTATATCTAAAAATTCGCTTTTATTTTAGTTGAGACACCACTAAACCATGCTAGTTAATAATATTAAAACACAATAATAATTTATGTTAATATAAAACATCTGTAAATGGTTCGAGTTTGCAAAACGCGTTTAAAAATGCGAAAAAATCAGGGGGCTAATTTGGACCAAAATGGAAAATACCATTTTTGAATTTTCTTGTCTACATGTCAGTTAGAGCATCACATAAAAATTACTCAACCGATTTCAATGAAACTCAGAGCTAGCTAATATCTCAAGTCATCACTTAGGATACTTTTTATCCCGACAAATGACGTAGTATCTGTGGGATAGACGAATACAGCCAAAAACTTGGCTCTGCGACCACGGTTTTTTCCGAAATACGCCATCGCCATGACCACGCAAACGAATTTTCCATAGAATTGGTACAACATATTAACTTATTGTTGCATGTTTATTGTAAATCATAATATGACGTCAACTTAAGCTAAGTGCAATAACTTATGTACATAAACAGGGGATTTATGGCGCAGTGATTGCTTTACGGTGTAGTAAAATGCGACAAATGTGTTGGGTACATGGAAAAAACAGCTGTCTTTGTCTATTTTTTTGTTGCGAAGCCAGAAATCAGGCAGACGGTTTTTTGCCGCTTCTTCTCCTGAACAGCAATAACATGTTGCGAAGCGGTGCAAATAAAATAGGAAGAATAATAGATTAACTTATATAACTCCGGGAATTAGTATTCAAACACTACTGCTTCAAGGATAAATCCCGGAAGGCAACAAGGTGTTCAGCTTCACCAAGTACCAGGGCTCCAACTTCTGAGCAAGTGTACAAACTACAGAAATATATGTGATATCACAATCAAAACAATAAAACATCTATACAATACAAATCAATAAAATTAAAGTGTCTGTTTGTAATGTTAAAATAACAGCTTTTTAGTAAATACATATGAAAGTATATGAAAAAGAGAGCTGGAGGATCCGAACTAAGCTCAAAATCTAGAATCTCGTGCCCGAGCCCACATGATGGAAGAAACAAAAGCTCATGGTCTGCGCTGGCTCGGTCACGTAGAAAGGATGGGAGAGGACCGCGTGTGAGGAAAACATACTTGAGACGCCCCATCGAGTCGGTCGTCGTCCGGTTAGCCGTTTAGAATATAGCTGCAAAGAAAGAGTGGAAGTTGACCTGTGTGCGCTTCGGTCCGATAATAAATGGCAAGAAAATGCGCACGACAGGGAAATATGGCGTGCTTTCGCTTTAGGGACAAGACTCACTTTGGATCACTGTGCCAATGGAGTCTATATAATATTATGTCGTAATTCAATAGGTACACATGTTAATGTGTACACGATTGCTTTATATTTATAAAGTCAGTTCAAATACTCTTAGTACAGTTACATTCGATTTTTGTTATACGAAACAAAAATCTATTTTTAATTTTTTTGTCTGTCTGTCGGTCTGTTTGTCACGACTAATCTCTGAAACGGCTGGATTTTGACGGGACTTTCACTGGCAGTTATTTGATGTTATAACAAGTAAATTATTTATTTAGAAAAACTGAAAAGGCTACGTGCACGCTGCTGCCATCACCGCACCGTAAGGTTCCTAGAATACATGTATGACCTTCAAAAAATGTTCTCCAGTGGTACTTATTTTGAATAAAATCCTTTGAATTTGAATAGAACTCTCACTTATCGTACGAAATACGATTAGTATATCTCTTTTTTCGGTTCATCGAGTTTGAAGACACAACGATTCTAAAGAAGCTTGACTACGAAACGGCCGTCGTTAATGGCCCGTTCTTATGTCCTACCAACCGTATCGGTTAAAATTTCAAACACTACTGCACACTACTGACATAAGCTTCGCACGTGTAATATATTGTTAAAACTCAGATCCCGACAACCACAAAATCCACCTGCATATCTGAAATCTCTATCTATCTGCACATTTATTACCCGTCGGCGTTTGAACTAATAAAATTGAAATTATTTTATGGACGTATTCTTTTGTTTACTTATTAGCATACTGTCTATTGTTGTATTGGGATCATTAGCCAGATGTTACGGATTTAAAGTACAAGCTGATTCTAGGAAATTCGGTCCACGCGGCCGGGCGGACATATTTCATCTGTGCAGCATAAAGCGATGGCCCGATTGAGGGAGGAGTTAGTTGATCGAGAACTATGAACGAAGCGAGACGTGTGTACTACAGTCGGGAATCTTTTAGTGACGGACTTCTCGTTTTATTGAATTACGACCTGATGTATTACGTTTAGATTTGTTGTGTTCGGTTATATTTGTACCTGTGTTATGCTTGTTTGTATACTTCTAATTAACTCTATAATAATTCCAACGGCATTTTAATTCGAGTCCCGCGTCTCGTAACAATATTAATTATGTATGGTCCCTCCCATACGCACATTAATTTTTAAAATCCGTATGATGGGCCGCGTGCTTACATGTCTATGACAATTATGTCGGAGACTTTATTTCGGGCGATGGGCCAGATTGGTCCCGGAATGTTTTCACAAAGGAGGGATTTTAATTTAGTCCCGCATCGGAGACAATGGGCCGACGACGGTTCCCGAATTCCTTTTGATTTTGTCATCTGACGTAACTATAGAGTTATCTGTGTTATTATAAAAAGGCCGGAATGGTTATTTGATATTATGTTACCGTTTGAAAATAAGTTTAGATATTTTGTAAATAAACGTAGAGATTTGTGGTGTGACAAAGGACGTATGTGAGATTAGAGGAGTTGGGAGTAAAATACATATTATGCCCACCCCAAATAATTGGGAGGCGATGAAATAATAGGAGGAGGTATTTTATAATTGGGTATTGAATTAAGTACGATGGTCTCTGTAGTTATGCCAGCTGAGCTCACTGGAATGTAGATAGAGGCTTCGAATTTGATGCCTGGCAAAGCAATTTTCGTAAAGTATATTTCCGTTCTTTTACTATGGTCTGGGTGTCTGGGATCGGCCCTAGACTGGTTCCAGGTATATTACTATATAATAAAACATATATATAAGCGTAATTTCCTTAGCTTGAACTCTCATCTGCCGATTTTAAAAAAAGTTATATTGACCTTCGACAGTACAATACTACCAACCTAATGAAAAGTATTATACCCTATAAATGTGTTATTATGTTGCCTATAGCGTATACACAAGTGGTAGAGCTATCCTGGAATCATTATCTTGATTACAGCTATCGGGTGCGGCTCAGCTATATTCTCAGCCACAGTCTGTCTTATTCATACTCAATAAGAATAAGATCGAAGTGAAAACCTCTGCCTTATAAAAGTGTTATTGTTCTTACCTATAACATATATTTATGATGACAAAGGGTGCGTTTCTTTAGTATCTCATAACGCCCAAAATGCTCTGTCTCCCGTTCCACATGGCCACCGCTGTCGTTATGGTCGTGGCAAAAACGTCATTAATGACGTCATTATTTTCGACCACACAGCACTCACAACGACGCACGTCAAGGGCTGGCTCGAAGTGGGCGTTGACCACAGAGCATTAATTCTCTATCGATTGACATTGAAGGCGCGATTTTCAAATCCACCAATGACATTTGTGTATTTCGTCGTTTATGATATCAACGCTCCAATATCCAATCCACTAGAGTTTATGATTGTAACGCCCGCAAGCAAGTGGAACGGCAAAAATTGCGAGTCTCTTGTGGAACGTGGCCAAAGTAGTGACATTAGTAATTAATTTTGGAATATTTGATTAACTGATAATTCATTTCCAAGTATATTCCAAATGTAAAAATACTAAGACACTAATATTTTATCATAATACGAATATCAGTCTAAAAATATTCGAAATTCAAATACTACCCAGCACTGATCTATCACAATATGCATGAAACGGGCAATAGGAAGAACACTTTCCATAATTTGAGGCAGCTCTATTCCTTACCGACCAATAGGAATGAGGACGAATGGATCAGCGCTGTATGGAATAATAAGTGGGGCTTAGAGGACAATTAGTTTGGAGGCCACTCCAAATGGACCCTCCGAGAGGTTAGGCCATTCTGATTTGGGAGATTTCCAACGCGAACGATGCTATGTTTTTGGTGTAACGCTAATTAGAGTAGAATAGAATATTAGTTCCTATATTGTCATGTCAAGGCTAATTATATATTAAGCAATATTGATGAAATATAAAGAACACTATCCAATTAAGTGATATGTATGTAATAACTTTAATGTGCACAACCCTTTCTCTTGTTTCCCCATTCTCGCTAGACTCATAGGTTTGCTGGAAGGAATCTCTTATTGCGTAGTTTTATTTGTAACTATTATGTGTTCTATAAAGAATAAAGAAATATATTTAGTAGTATTATCTCATAGACCCCTTACCAATTTTAATTGTATTCGGTAAAACCCTATCTACCTATATATAAACCGATCTAAAAAAGGAGGAGTTTCTTAAATATTTTTTTATATATGTACAGCCTTAACTTTTTCGTTCCTGAATTGATTTTGACAATTCCTTTTGCGATAATAACAGCGATATCGCATCGCAATAAAAAATGACAAGCCCAGTCCGGCCACGGGAGGGACACCCTTAATTCTTTTTATGATGTTTTTATTGGAGTTCGGAAAGCGGTTGAATGGCCCTCGTTAAAACTCTTAGTACTTTAACTTAAGGAGTTCATGAAAGGAATTTTGTACTGAGCGCGCTTCATTTGTTTGTTCCCTTCATTACTTAATGTTTGAATTTACTTCCTACGGGCGCGGCGTTTTTCGCAGGGCCGAAGAATTTCGCCAATAATCGACGTATTGAATAAACAAGATGATTACGGATAACAGGGAATTTGGTTATTAAAATTTTTCTGTTAAAGGGCTATTTTTAACCCATTGCAAATATCTATATACTGATTAAAATTGAAGCATCTATCTTCAAAATACACGTTCAAGTGTAGATTGTTATTTCTACTTGGATAGATTTTTTAAAATGTATAAGTATTATTTATTTATTAGAAATTAAAAGATAACATAGAGTAAGCTATGCCACTATTAGCAGCAACAGCAACTACTATGATTAGTACCATAAAATTTATTCAAGATATTGAGAATGTTTAGTATTTTCCATTTGTTGCCATACAATAACACAGTAGAATCTGTTTATTAGTAACATCGAAGAGAAATGACAAACATGTGGTACTAAGCGGACGTCATACAAAGCATATACATATTTAGAAAATTATTATTATATAATTAATACATTTTGTTCTAGACCATTAACTACAATACTTGCATCTAGCACTGTTATTATAAAAATAACAGTGCTAGATGCAAGTATTGTGGTCCTAAAAAAGTCTCCTATAAAAGGAGATAGTTGTTTTGTCGAGAACTGTCGGTATTTGAATACAGTTCTTTATGTTCGAGTGTAGGTGTGTAAGTCTAGTGTTGATTTTGTTGGTTACCATTTTTTTATAGTGTTGCATAGAATTGCTTTCAATTCGGTACAAATTGACGCAGTACGAATAGAAAGCATGGAAAGTATTTGTAGTGAAACTTCTTTAGAATCGCTGTGACTTAAAACGTGATGAACCTAAAAATAGATAAACACATAAATCTATAGGACTAAGCCTGCGAGAGAATGAGACAGAATACATTATAGTTAATCATTTAAACGCTATGCTTATAAAGCTAGAGTTGGAAATGTTTTGAAGTTTTTCGTTAATACTTCAAATTTCGTGTTTTAAAGCCCAAATATATTATAACGATATAATATACGAAATGTGACGTCACGACATTTAGAATCCCTCCCACCCCTTGTCACACTTTGTTTCACGTCTACTGCGTGTGAACTGCACACACACACACACACAGACCGACATTTTTTTAAATATATAATAAATAAAATAATTAAATATGTATACAATGTCTATATTATCATTTTATGGCTACAAAGTAAAAACATTGAAATTTCTTAATATCTTAAATGAGTTGTCAGAGAAAAATAGTATAGTTTGCGAATGTAAGGAAATTACATGTGAAGTGTGCAAATATTTTGTACGCGTTCTTCACAGTATGGGTCTCTAATAAAGTGATTTTAATGAAATGTCTAAAAACCTTATTTAAATACTGAAAATTAATATAAACACAAATGGTGCAGAACAAAAAGAAAAATAACAGTGCAATTATGCGATAAAGAGAATTTAAGCATGAAACGAGAATAAAATGGTAGCATATTTCTTTTGCACTCTATATTTTATTTAACCCGTGCACTGCTTTCTGATAAATGATGTGGTCCGTTGCCTCCGAGGTGGGAATTGATATTTCAGTGGAATCGCGGGTAGCTCAACGGACCACTGGCCTCGGTGAAACTCATCCGATGCTAGATTCGAAGTGCCGCCTCTATACATATTTATGCTGTGATATCGGCCAATTCTCTTTTTAGAATTTTGACGTTTAGTGGATTACATTATATTTTTCTTTTTTTTGGTTTCACAAAGAGTTTCTTTTTTTGTTATGTGGCATTCTTTTCTTTTCTATGCCTCCAACGCAATTCGTATTTATTTTGCCAAAGTTACAGTAGGTGGTAAAATGTCAGGTGCGAATTGTGGGCGTACAATGCAAGACCTTGTAACCTTGTTATTAATTTATTTAAATTTTCAAATAATACTTAATGATCTACCTTTGTTATTGTTAAACAATGTCAATGTCAGAACAAGGGAGTTACAACAGAGAGAAATATTTAGCATAGTTTATATATTATACTAGAGGTTCCGACAGACATTGTCCTGCCCTAAAAAAATAAAAATCTAGAGCCCGATCCTAGCGCCACCTACCGATTCCAATTGTGAGTCTAAATCGTCCGGGGAACTCAAATACACAAAAAAACATCAAAAACGTTTTAGGAGGTTTGAAGGATCCTAGAACCCGATCTCAGTGCCAACTACAGGTTTCAATTGTGAATCTAAATAATCCGGGGACCTACTCAAACACACACCATTAAAATCGGTAAAGTCGTTCTCAAGTAAAATGCGTAGGGAATTATGTAGGAAGAAAAGGGATGGACAATTACACGTCATGCACTCAAGCGATGCTATTTTAATTAAATAATGAGGCGAAGGTTTATTTATTATAATACCACAATTGCCCATATCGAATTTATTAAATAGTTATTATTAATTTAGTTGGTAAATACTGTGACTGGCGTAAACATATACATTCCTACGATTCATTTTTATATATATTGATAAATTGCAATAGTAATAAATAATACGCGAATCACTCTAATCAGCGGGTTGTCACCGAGTGGTTCGCTCGTCATCCGCGCGTGGACAGCTTGACAACAATGCGATCCGGTGCTAGTCGGATGCCGGGTGGCTCTAATGAGCTACGACCTCCGGAAATTAAGTAATATTTAAGTTGAAAAGCTACTTATTAAATGTATTTAGAATATCATTTTGCTGCACTTGCATTAACAAAGCTCACCTTAGCGGTGTCGGAACATCAAAAGCTTCTAAGCTGCAATATAACAAGCTCTGTGCAAGTTGAACTTAATAATTTTAGCTTAAAAGCTCGCACTATCGCTTTCACGGGAAAGCTTAAAGTTCGCTCACGTTGCCGTTGCTAATTTTTGGATATGTATTTAAATTGTGATTTTTTGTGTAAATACATAATATCGCTTCTTAGTAGCTAGGAGTTTGTTTTATTTAAACAATTGTTACACTATGCGGTCTTCAGGGAGGTATCCTTACCCTAAAATAGGGTGGTGTAGTGAGATAAATGGATATGAGATCTTTAATACATGCCTACCCGCTATCGGGTCCTAATCAAGATGGGAGGTCTCACAATCAATACAAATTTGTACAGATAAATTAAAATTGAATATTTTCAAATTTTTGTCTGTCTTTATATCTGGATACGCCGACTAATTTCTGAAACTTTCTCTGGAACTGGACTTTCACTGGAAGATAACTGATATTATGAGCAGTAACTTAAGCTACTTTTAAAATTAGGGTCCCGCGAATAAAACATTCACGCGGACGAAATCGTATTTATATAAATTTAATTCTTAGAATTATTTGTATATGATTTGATCAATATGATTAATTATGATGACCGAAATTATGTCCAGAAAGGCTTATGCCTAATCAGAAAGCAAAAATCCTTCTCTTCCACGCTGCAGTGCAGTAATGCCCGATCGTATACCACTGTAGTGCGAGGTTCAATTTAAAAATCTAGATCTTTGGCTGGGTCTAGAACTAGTCTAAATTTGATCTACTTGAGGAGATAATTTTTTTTAACACGTTTAAGTCCTTTTGTTTTGCGCATTGCCAAAGTAAACCTTGTCTGGATCAAAATGTCTTTTTTTTTTTTGCAAAATTTTTCGTTATTTATGACTTTTGTAATGATGCTCCCTCAAAGCGAATATTCGCCTGTAATGATACAATTACAAAGGAGCACCTTAATACAGATTTATTGTACATAAATTATAGACAGATAGATAACTCTTTAATGTACACCAATACAAACATGAACTTAAGAAAATTATAAAAAAATTAAAATTATGTGATAGAAGATAGAAATTTCTCCGTGAAGGAACGGAGAAAGACTATAAATTCTTGTGCCCGGGTGGCCTGACGTAAGAGGCGACACAACAACCCATAATCAGGTGGTAGGGCATTTGTCCGATTGTCTAGCAGTCACCCCTGGTGTAGTATATGCCGCAATAACAACTTTGAGCTGTGTTCCAGCATCAGTGGCCAGGTTCTAGTTTCTCCTTCAAGGGTAGCACTTCTGCTATATCTAATGCGACGGTAACCACTTTCCATCACAGTTGGGCCGTCAGCCTGTCTGCTTCAGCAATAAAAAAATAAAAAAATTCTATCTTCAAAATTGTGGTAAAACACGAACAAGATGTAAACGCAATTTCGGTCCTCTTAAACTACCGTCAATGATGTATAATCCTTAACTAATCAGTCCAAGCTATTAACAGTCATGCATTCAAAAGATAAATCTTTTTTGCTTTGCATCGATAACATTGCATTCTTATAGATAGTGAAGGATATAAGGTCCTTTCAAATGACACTATCATATTTGGGGTCTTTTTACCTGAGACGCAGATTAAAAAGGTGAGATAATGTCATGTTGACATGAGCATGAGTAAACTTTTAAATGCGGTTTTCTTGTTTACTTTTTTTTTTTGCGGAAGTATGAGATGTGTTTGTTTATGACTTGGCAATAGATATCAGCAACTTTCAAGGCCTCATCTGGGATAATGTTACAGTCGTAGATCGTTCCACGCAGATGTGGCGGTCGGTGTAATGCGATATTGTTTTTAATTATTAATGACGTTACATATTGGCGTATATATAGGAGGAGGCCTTTACCCCCACGGGGGTTTTAAAATAGAATAAGTTAAAAAAATTACATTAAAAAAAAATACTGACTTTTAAAATATTATTGTATGATTTATTCATTATGGACTAAATAAAAGGGCTCTTTATTTTAGTTCATTTTTTTATATTGGCATATATAGGTACATTAATGTGGCTATTCGTTAACGGCGTTATTTTTAACCCTATGAATAAGACGCATTTGGCCACAGTCACAACATTACCATGATCGCAAGTGCGGTCCCAGCGTAAAGGACGACGTAGATGTGTGCAGTTTACTTTTCAAAGAGTGGGTGACAATGAAATTGTTGAATAATGATTGTTTTTAGACAAGAATTTTGTGTTAATATTAAATTTTTCAACTCTTTATTGAAACGTGCCTTTATAAGTTGCCAAAATGGGTTTATTTGGCATCTTCTTTCTTTCTTTCTTACTCTATATTACACATACTAAGAAAGAGAATGAAAAATCAACAGCAATTTCCTTCAAAGAAAATACACGAAACCTAATAAATCTGAACCAAACCCCACCCCACGATTCAGAATACTCATCAAGACTGCATTTAGATTCGTAAACTGCCATTTCCTATTTCCTCTACCATTGAAACGCATACAAAAGGCACACCCTATACGAATTAATAGCTTATGGTCACCAATAGGGAAGCTAGATACGTTATGGGTGGTATACAATTAACATTACATTACATAACTTCACGCCAGGTCCCTTGCGGGGTAGGCACGAACATCAGAGCGCCATACAGGCTTATTCTTACACACCTCACTTGCTTCTTTGACATTCATAGCTCTTGTCATGCACGCTCGTCTGTTCTTAAGGCTCCTGACATCACCTTTAATTAAGGAATATATTATGGTTAATCTTAGCCCAGGTTGAATTTTGATTCTGTGTGATATAACATCTGAAGTATTTCGACCACTGGGCGTTTGATTGCAGTCCCTCATTAGTGACTATCATTTCTACAATATTCTTTAAGTAGAGTTAACGAGTTTAATGTATAAGCAGGGTGACGTATATTCTATTCTATTTTTGGCGATTTGGCTCCAACGCTACTGGCGCTGATTCGGCCAATGTCACAGTAACAGAGAATGTCAGGTGTGGATTATTGGCAATAACAGCTCGAAAAAAAATATTTGGTCGGTTTTCTTTCCAGTCGTAACTTCTGTGAACCTAGGGACAACACAACATAAACAGAGATAATCTAACTACCTTATAAATAAATGTTATTTAATGTTATAAACTTACATAATATATTAACAGATTTTTTATTGGCCAGTGCTAAAAGGAAATTTATGTTGACAGGGCGAGGGAAATCTCCTGGTAAAATATCGTAGAGTGGAATGATAATTTTTTGGCAGTGAAAAAAGATGTGCTCCAAAGTGCCCTCGTCTAAGCCGCACTCACAAAGGGAATGGTCACGGACTCTAATTTTCGCCAAGAAGTGACGTATATGGAGATTACAATCTTGTCTGACGTATGTATGACACTTGACAGTGACACAGTAGACGTTTAAATATTTTATATTGCTATTAATAAAAATAACATATCGAAAACGATTAAATTGTCGATTATTTTGAGTGGGCGTTCATCCCCACTTCCTAGAGCCGCTTCGCTCTTGTACGCAACGGTTCTCTAGAACGTTTCTCTTGCGCACCGTGGGGATTTGGAGTGAATATGAATATGGGGTTCTTTAAAAAGGGTGTCATAAAATTTCTTCGAAGCCAGCAGCGCATTTGTAGCACCTTTGTTGTTGCAAATGTTCATAGGCGATGGTAACCGCTTTCCATCAGGTGGCACGTCTGCCTGTCTGCTGTATTCCAGCTATAAAAAAACGATTAACTTAACTAACAGAATAAAAAGTAAGTTGAAAGTGAAAAAAGTGTTAGTTTTTGTTCTACTTTAGTTCTTACGTTTAACTATTTTTCCAATGAAGCATTCTTTTTCTTACTTAGCTACTTAGTAATATGTATGATTTTTTAGCTTAAGTGTAGCAAGCAAGAATTTTAAGTGCGTATATAAATGGTTACCCCAAGACAATCAAATATTAAAAGTATTTTCAAAATGTATACACAATAAACTGCCGGACTTACTCCGCAATATTTTTGCCCTGAAAACATAATTTCGGGTCCAAGCGTCATCTCCGCTTTTAAACTAAAGCGGTATCTCATAAAAATCATATGAGCTTACAGGATACTCTACTTATGAAACCCTTGATTTAGGTAGTTATGTATTTAGTGTATACATCGCTTAAATACCACGGTTCTTGCCAAAAGCCTTTTATTCACATAACATCTGTTCATTATATTCCTACAATTGAGTTGTTTTAAAAAGCCCCATTTGAAGTTTTATATAAATATTGACATGGTAATTTCCTAACAGTATCAAAATAATTTGTAATATTTTATTAAGTTTTCGCGACTAGTATATATATTATAATAAAACTACGTTTAACGGTTTTTTATTATTCCTACGTTTCGGCCACTTTTGCTGTGATCACGGAAGACAAAGATGTCAAGTGTCAATGATTTTAATTGAATTATTTAGATTTAATTTTGTTTATGGTTATTATTTACTCTATAGGTAGCCTAATCTAATGTACCGCCGCTTCGCAACATGTTATGGCTTGAATAGAGAAGTGGTCGGTGGTCGGAATAATAAAAATCAAATAAATTACCGCGTTTCGAACTGTTAAAATAATTTATATCAAATTAACACACTATAATTATTTTATTTAGAAACAACACATGACAACGTTATGTTTGTCAACACTTTTTTTTCTTGAATATTAGTGACGTGACCTGAAGTTTCATTTATAATCAAAAAGTTAGATAAAAATCGTAATTAAGTTGTGCATATTTTCTACATTCTAAAAATAAAAAGGGAAATTAATTGTAAATTTATTTCTTTAATAATAAATCCTTTTATTATGTAATGGTTTCTTTTTATATCGATTTCAATTTTTAATTATACCTACATCGACTGTTCACGTAACTACTAAAATCAGTTTGATAAAATGCCAAATGTAGCTTTATAGAACCGCCGAATTATGATAGTATTCATACATGGTTAACTAGCTTTTGTACTGTTGCTATCCCAACCAAATCAACTATGAATATATATACGTATTTTTTTTATACATACAAAGAAGTTCTTATATAAAAGATAGTGAACATTATTCTTTTATGAAAACACATCAAAAATAAAATATTTAATAAAAAAAATATTAGCAATTCTTTGTGATGATTTGTCATAAGTATTATGTTAATTTATATGTCTTCAAAAATATGGTAATCCCTTAACCACTTCTTATTCATAGAGAGTTAGGGCAAATTTGAAAGCTTCTTTATGGTTCTTAAAGAAGCCTTTAAACTTAATCTAACACTCTATGAATAAGACCGTAAGTTACCACGGCCATTTTATTGGTCTAGGTAGTGTAGAAGATAATTTGCTTGAGAAGGGAGAAGAATGGTAAATACGCTCATAGGAATTCTGTAGCGGCTAAAGCTTGGTTGATAGTGTATCAAAACCTCAGTACCACATTGTCGGTCGCCGCATGTATAATTCACAGGGGGCGAGACGGCTCGGTGTACAGACTAACGGCGAGACACGCTGTATGGACGTAGGGTGGTTTTAACCTGTAAGGGTTGAAGTGGACGGTATATACAGGACATAGATAGACTCGTGCTACGAAAGGATAATCTACTTTTATTTTGATAAATTTTTCAACCCTAGAGTATGACTTAGTGATATTCACGGCTTGAAAACAAGATCATATTTTTATATATTAGTTATAAATTAAAGTAGCTAGCGTAATGGCTAGCGCACGCGTCCGAGAATGAAAGGGCGCGGGTTCGATCCTGGCCGGAACGCATGCACCACTTAGGGAGTTTTGTGACCTAATGTGCATATTGTTACAATTACCACGTGCTAACAACGGTGAAGGAAAACATCGTGATGCACCCTGCACATCGAGATAACCGATGTGTCAAACCTGCCATGCCGCCTTGGACAAGCGTGGCGGGTATAATCTCCGTTCCCCTGTAGTGGGAGGCCCGAGTACAGCAATGGGACATTTATTGGCTGTTATTACATAAGTAGGCACGTTTCACGTGTTATCGCTGTTTAAAAAGAAGAAACGCCAAGCAAAACATGTAGCTTAAATATAAATTTTTAAATTACAGAATGTTTTGTTACAGTCATGCACAAAATAATAGTTCGTTTAGTTAGAAAGCCAGACTAGAAAGAAAGAGAGATAGAAAATCTTTATTTGCAAAAATTACGACGTAATTACATTCCTTATACATTTTTATACACAGAGCATATTTTGAAAATTTGTACGCCGCATTTTCAGCAAACAACGTTTGCACTCAGCATATGGTTGTGCCGGAATTATATCCGACACAACGCTGATTTTCAGTGCAAACCTTTCTTTTTGCCGTAAGACGAAAACGACTCAATTTGGTTAATAAAATAATTCATAAAACTAATTCTACTTATGTAATACTCAATAATAATACTTTAATACGTAAAATAAATAAATAGATTTTAATAAAATCAACAATAAATACGTTACTTCAAAATTAAAATAAATACTCCTGTAACAAGTCGAATCGAATCATTTATGTCTAGACATGTGAATGGAGTCTGGACTCTGTCTCTGTCTCTGTCCAGACCAAACAGCCTGGACTACCAAGGGGTATAAACGTAACTGGTCGAGCCGATGCCTACCAATTTTCCGGTCGGCCGACGTTGGGGTCCGGATTCAATTTTCGCTAAAATTTTATTCTGCCGATTTTGGAATTCTATCGGATCGGAATACATACGGCGTTCGACGTTTTCGAGTGGCCCCCTCTTTTGGTCAACTCAAAGGAACTCAATGACCGTACAGGGAATACGTAGGTCAGATGTATGTTTTGACGGATATTGAATATTCGAAGAAATGTTCTTACGATTGGGTATTTAACATTTGTGGATTTTTTTATAATAATATGTTGGGATATTATTCACATTCCTCATAAGTGATTAACGTTACTTTAATAAAACTACGTTTTAACGGTTTTGAGCGCGATAATTTATTCTGCGTACACCGGAACATAAACCAACTTCTTAATTTCTTCTTTTATTTTTCCTTTCAGCCATTTAAATATTATATAAAATTATTAGAACTAGGCATGTTTGCTGAAGAGTGTCTTGTGTCGTTTCTTGTCTTCAAGCCACAACATATCGCGAAGCGCTGGTAAATTATATTAGGCTCCCTAAGAGTAGATAATAATCATATACAAAATTAAAACTAAATAATTAAAATGAACAAGTTGGCGATAGGCTAAATAAAACTTTAACAATACTCTTTGACACTTGACATGTTTGTCTTTTGTGATCACGGCCATTGAAAAGTGGCCAAAACGTCGTGATAATAATAGTCAAATAAGTTACCGCGCTTAATTCCGTGAAAACGTAGTTTTGTTATATAAACAAGTCGCGAAAACTTAAGAAAATATTAAGTTTAATTTGTTAGTTTTACGTATTTTTCGTAATTTACGGATGGAGGGATGGCTATGGCGGCATACTTTAAACCATGAGTGGTAGCCATCCAAACGGGTCAATACCCTACAACTTGGCTGTGGGTTGTTTTGTCGTCTCTTGGACAGGCCGCCTCAATGCAATGGTATTCTTTCTCTGTTCTTGCTAGGATAAAATATATGTGTACACGTCGAGCCGTTTGCTTTGTTGATGATCCCATACTCACAGACGGTCTAGATACGCTTGGCCTTAGGAGAGACTTCGCTTCTCACTGTGAATTCTACCGACTGTATAACGTTCGAGTACGTATGAGTGTTCTGAACTATTTAGAATGGTGCCTTCGTCCTCTTTCTACCATCGCACCGCTCGCCACCGGTTAGGAGTTCATCCCCTCTACCTTGAATCGCTTCGCTCATGTATGCAAAGTTTCTGTAAAACGTTACTCTTGCGTATCGTGGCGATTTTGAATGAGCTCCCAGCCGAGGTTTTTCCACAGCGCTACGATATAGAGTTTTTCAAAAAGGGTGTCATAAAATTTCTTCGAGGCCGGCAGCGCGTTGGTAACATCTCTGGCGTTGCAAACGTCCATAGGCGACGGTAACCGCTTTCCATCAGGTGTGCCATCAGCCTGTCTGCTGTACTCTATAAAAAAAAACAGTCCGCAGGATAAGATAAAAAAAGTTTCCTTTAAACTTAATCGTTTTTATACGTTAAAAACTAAACAAAACCTAGCCATATTGACCTTGTCACGGGTAAATAACTCGAGGTAACCTAGAAACGATAAGCTATCTGATAATTAAAGCGTTCGTGCCAACTGTAAAATCTGATTTCTAATTTTAGAATCCACTAGGCCTTGGAAAGTGTTAATATATACTACTTTAGCCCCAAAAATTCTTACCAAATCGCTTTAGATTTCAGTTAAAGATATAAAAAGACATTAGCAAGTTTTCTGGCTCGTTTCAAATCTAGTTTTCTTTTAAAAATTAATAAAAAAACTTCATTAAAATTTACATAAAGATATTGTAATAAACTTTTATTACTGAATTAGATTAAACAATTTTTCTAAATTATTATGTTAAACTAAAAACTAAACTATCCTATAAATAAACCTGACCAAAAATACAATGTAAACTCCATGTAACGTCACTCGATTTAACGACAAACTCCGAATGCGTCGAAATCACGTGGCTTTGGTCGGTTTTACTTGTCTTCCATACACCCACTCTCAATAACGACAACAATTAAGTAATAAAAAGTACCTTTTAAGTTGCCAAAATTAATAAAAATTGCGCAGCTGTGTGCGTTCTTTTATCGCTTTATTATTCTAGTCTATAATAAACTCGACTATCGGCATCATGCATACCGAAATTTCTAAGTACTTCCTTTATCACCAAGATGCCTCAATATTGCAAGATATTAATAAAATAAGTACTGGTCTAGCCAAAGACGTCCGACAAAAATAACAGACCTCTCAATTTAACCACAACTCTCTATAACGACATTACATTCACAGGTCCAAAAGTGTCGTCATATACAGTTCGCTCTGTATATATATTTATATATATATATATATATATATATATATATATATATACATATACACATAATATATATATATATATACATATATATACTATATATATATATATACACATAATATATATACTATATATATATACAATAATAAAAAATTAAAATAAAAGCCTATATTAAAGCCCGTCCAGCCCCACTAGACTACTGTTGCTAGGCATTGTAGTACCTAGAAGGCTGGCATTACCTCTACAGAGGCTAATCCTTTGAGCGAGATAAGCTCCAGCCGGTCCGGTCTCCTGTTATATCGACCAGACGTTTTTTGATATTTTTTGATTGAATTATACATAGAAATTGTAAATCAAGTTCTAATTCCATTTTTACTTGATTTTTATGACGATATCAGGTGATAATATAGGTATATAATGTCTAGTCATGGCTCTTTATTATTATCTTTAACTGTAGGCTATAGATATACGCTCAAGGAAAAACCGCGGTCAATGTGGGACTGTTGTATAACCACAAAGATCTAGGCTCGAAGGTTGTAATGCTAGTAGATCTACAAGCATATATATCTAGAATTATGGAAAGAGCTGGTGCGTATGCAAATGTCCTTCACAATATTACCTAAGCATAAGTTTACTATATTTTTTCAACGTTTTTTTTAAATATGGTATTATTTACACATAAAAAACTTGCGTTAAAATAACATCTAAGTTAAGATACTGTGGAATAAATTTCAGTTACTTTTTAAACAACAATAAATGAGTTATCCTTTTCACTGTAGAAATTTATGACGTCAAATTATGTATGGTCCTACAAAAACTCTAAACTCTCGTGACTTTTGTGAGACGATAAAAAGCACCTTATTAAAAACGGGAATTTCCAAATACATACATTCATGGTCTATGTATAGGAGGTTTTAAAAAAAAAAATTGGTTCGGTAGGTATAAAATTTCATCTTTGGTATGTAAAACTCATGCCAAGCACTAGAATGTATATCCAACCTTACTGAGTCATCTGGGATAATCTTATGGTTATACTCGTAGCTCGATTCACGTGAATGTAGCGATGGGGTTAAAATGCATTATTTTTGATGCGATATTGTTATTAATGATATTGTTACGACCTGAATGCCGACAAAAGACAAATTCACACCTGCATACCTTTTTTTACCTTTTACTGACATTTTATTACCTTTTCGGCATTTAGATTTCTTTTGTTTACTTTGTGGTTAAAATTTATAATTAGAAAAACAGCCCATTGTAATATTTTCTGGTAGTCATTAGCCAGGCGTGATTCTTAGAAATTCAGGCCACGTGGCCGAGCAGACAATATTGTGTTTGTGCAGTATAAAGCAATGCCACAATGGAGAGATCGGCAGTTGAGCGATAACCACAAGCGGAGCAAGACTTTTGTCCATTCGGTAATATATTTAGTGACGGACTTTGCGCGTGTTATTGAATCGTGCATTACGTTTGGACTGGTTGTGTTCAGTTATATTTGTTCCTGTGTTATACGTGTTTGTAAAGTTCTAATAATACTCTATAATAATTCCAACGGCATTTTAATTCGAGTCCTGCAACTAGTAACAATATTAAATGACAGATAACATATATACACTACTACAGGCGTTCGTTCCCGGAGCTATTTTTAATGCTATAATTAAGACGCATTTGACCACAGCCCTTAATCATAACATTATGGATGGTGTAGCCGGATGGTAATAATGCTGATGGTCTGGATCCCATGTTACTTTTGATAACATTTTGTCGATTTGGAAAAAAAATCAAAATTCGATTAGGAGACCCTGGATACCCACAAAACGCATTCCAACAATTAACAATGGCCGGTGACAGTTTCTAAGTAAAAAGGTTTTTAAATACAAGCTTTTAAGATAATGAATATCATGTAGCAGCAGAGTGGTAGCCAGGACAAGTAAAACGAGCCCAAACACGACGGGTCTATCTTGTTTAGTACAGGAGTTCCTATCCCTTCCGACTCTATCATCAGATCAGCTCCATGGTACCATATTATTGCAATGTCATGCGATATACATATGGGTGCCAAATTATAGCTCAATCGGAAACCGGGAAATTGGTCAAATTTAACTTGCAAGATGCTTGTAAAAATGTATCCCTATTTTATACACTGCTCGCAATATATCAATGAAAATCAAAGAATATAACTCAATTGTGCCTAAAATGTTTTTAATATGACAGCAATGACACACGAAATCACCATCCATCATCAATATTAATAAAATCTCAATGATTGTCCGATACTTCACGTCATTTTTCAACTCCTAATGAATCTGCTGCATATATTAAGAATAATGCTCCGACAATAGAATTTATATTGAAAGAAAATGTGTTGGGAGTGTTAATGGACTACAAAAATATTGTTACATGCCGGCAAAGGTGAAGGCACACCTGCCTGTCATGAAACGCAGTTTATTACCTTTGTTCCTCGCATTTGGGGTTCTTTTGTTTACTTTGTGTTTAAATTTTGCAATTAGAAAATAGGGTATTGTTATTGTTTTCGACTTTGTTGGCCGTTTGCAGGAATAATTAACCGGGTGTGCAAATTACGTTTTCTTTGAAAAATAACTCGGTCCACGCAGTCGATTGTGTTGTATTGTACAGTTTACTATAAAACAATGCCCGAACGGAGGGGTGAGATAGTCGAGCGGATTTCGATACGAGTAAGACGAACATTCGATGAGCGATATAGTGACGGACTTTGCGCATGTAATTGAATCGTGCAGGTTTTACTAGTCGTGTCTAGTTATATTTGTACTTATGTTATACGTATTTGTATAGTTCTAATAAACTCTATACTAATTCCAACGGTATTTTAATTCGAGTCCTTTAGCTCGTAGCAATATTTTGCCGTTCGTGTTTACGTGACTTAAGGTCTTAGGTTCGATTTATAATAAGTGCCTGGCATTGAGATGCCCTTAATCAAATTAAAATTAATTAATTAACAGGACGGGGTAGCATAGTAGCTAATGCACTTGCGTCTCAAATTCGCGTTTTAGATGACGTGGGTTCAAATCTTAGCCGGGAAGGGACATAATGCCATGTCCGGAAGAAGGCAAACGGACGTGGAAGAAGAAAACCGTGCGTAAAACTTGTGCTTTTGTATCACTTTACCCTTATTATTTTTCAAGCAACAACTCGTACAACAAATCGTATTATCTTATAAACACAAATAATAATATATACATCAAAATAAAGTATCACAGAAAATAAGATAAAGGAATAATTTAATTTCCAACCCCCTATCTTATTACTGCTAAAGTTACCCTTAAAATGTCGAAATATGCGCTCTTCATTATAACTCGTGAACGCCGGGAGGACGTCCCGATACAAAACAATTCTCGTCCCCATTCGAAAAACATTAATCAAATGTGAACCATTAAAATAGGGTGGTGAAAGATACTGCAATAAGGCCTATACAAATCGCAACTATACTTTATTGTGGATCGTTATTATTATAAATAACTACACGAGTAGAGGGGTGGGAATATGTCGCGTCGCATTAACAATATCAATATTTCATATTTTTTTTATCAGTGTCATGTATCATGTCATTCTTGGTCCAAAGGACGTGTTCCGTTAGTAGCTCACAACGCACGAATCGCTCCGTCGTTATGGTCGTGGCGAAAACGTCAAATTCTAATTCAAAAGTTTTTATTCAAAATAAGTTCCAGTGGAGAACACCTTTTTAAGGTCATACATATAGATAAAAATTTAATTTTACTTCCTAGTCTATGTACGCTTCGCAACGTGTTATTGCTGTTAAGGAGAAGTGGCAAGAAACTCCCCAGCAACACATCTAGCTAAAAATTGTTTTTCTTTATATGTGTCTTATTCTATTTATATCTAAAGTTCTGTTTTTTATAAGTCTTATACAGAAGTATGTTACAGATTGACTTTTGAAGAATTAATGAAATTGTAGCAAACAGTGCATATTCAATAAAACAGAGACACAATAAAAGTAAAGAAAAATATTACTATAGTTATAATAAAGACATGACGTACTACATTTTTTGTTTTGCTG
The DNA here is from genome assembly GCA_949752895.1 of Dendrolimus pini. Taxonomy (NCBI): domain Eukaryota; kingdom Metazoa; phylum Arthropoda; class Insecta; order Lepidoptera; family Lasiocampidae; genus Dendrolimus; species Dendrolimus pini. Next base: position 1,812,110 of record OX457130.1, on the reverse strand, counting down.
CAACATATCTCCATAAAGTCCTTACAAACTTGACGTCACTAATGGCGTCATCATTTTCGATCACACAGCGCTCGCAAAGACCCATGTCAAGAGCGGGAAGTGGGCGTTGACCACAGGACAGTAATTCTCTCTATCTCTTGACATTGAAAAAGGCGCGATTTTCGAATCAACCAATGACATTTGTGTGTTCGTCGTTTATGACGTCAACGGTCCATAAGCCGTTCCACTAGGTTTTACGATTGTAACGTCCGCAAGCAGGTGAAACGGGAAACATCGCGGTCGTGAACGTGGTCGTTGTGAGTCTCTTGTGGAACGTAGCTAAAGATTTTTATTATTTATTATTTTAAGGCTGGTGACACATCATTATTGGACATCTAAGACATCTTTTGATTCTTCAATATATATTTTTCTTTTGTTTTTTGCTTATGTCCAAATTATCTTGAAAATAACACGTATTATCGCACCAAAGTTCTTTTTTCTTTTTTTTGCCGATTTTTCAATCACTAAATAAAAGTTATTACAGTTTCATGAATAAATCAGTTGATGTTTCATGTTTGAATCTAGTCAAGTTATAATTTATTTGACTGGTAACTTTTATCTGACGTCTGTTGTGATGTCTGATGATGTACTACATACCTAATTAGACAGACTCTGTGACCTAATCCCAAATTATAAGATATACCGAAAATCACTCAAAGGTATATCCTAGTGGATTTTGGTTAAAACTAAAGCGATATCTGATTTTTATTATTCCGACGTTTCGTTTCGTTCGTTTCATTCGTTAAGACGAAGATTTCAATTGTCAATTAGTATTTTTAAACTTTACCTATACTCATAGACGCTTGACATCTTTATCTTCCATGATCACGGCTACTGAAAAGTGGCCGAAACGTCGGAATAATAAAAAACAAATAAATTACCGAGCTTAAAACGTAGTTTTATTATGTATACTAGTCGCGAAAACTTAAAGAAAATATTAAAGCGATATAAATAGATTCTTAAAAAATCAATTACCGTAATCAAGGTCTGAATTAGAAAAATAAATACAACTGTATTATTACACCAAATGATAGTATAGCTTGGATCAATTTCTGTGAAGTAATATCAAACGGGAAACTGAAATAAAAGGTTTTTATTAACACAATGTTACAATATTTTCCTTATATTCAATAGAAAATTAAATTACGCCAGTCATTTGACCGCACCTAATTTTATCCAATATGGAAATTTATTTTTTCACATTTTGAAATTCATCATAAAGCATAGTTCATCCGTTCAGGAACGGAGAAAGAATACAATTTCCTACGGCCGGGCGGCCTGTCGTAAGAGACAAAGCAACCCACAGCCAGGTGGTAGGGCATTTGCCCGACTGGATGCCTACCACCCTTAGTCTAAAGTATGTCGTCATTACGACCTAGGGTTGTGTTCCGGCATTAGTGACCATTTTCCAGTCTCCCTTAAGAGAGCAGTAGCGCATTTGTTGCACCTTTGGTGTTGCAAATGTCTATAGGCGATGGTAACCACTTTTCATGAAGTGGACCGTCTAACATAATAGATTATGGTCCCATAGATTTGTTAAAGTTTGAAATTTCGAAAAAGTAGCAAAAGCCATAACAGACGTCCGCCAGCCTTTATTAACCGCAAGCTATCGTCAATAAAACTTTTATAACACTAATTTATAACTTCAAAACCGAATAACATTTTTAACTGTACGTCCATGAATTCCTAGGTTATTCTAGAAACTTTCAGTGACTCCCATCCGCGTACAGGTAAAAAAGATTTATGGCTCATATAAAAGTAGCGATAACTTACAGAAAGTCATAACATGGAGGTTTGTTTTCTCCGCTTCCTGTTTGTTCGGGAATTTGATTTGTTTCACTGAATACGATCGCATAATCTACTTTCTGTAGGTTTCATATTATGTTGTTCTTGGGAAATCGGTTTTTAATCGATTGTAAATTATCAATAAATAGGGTAAAACTGAGTTTCCACAGCGCATCATAGTCCGCAATCACGTTTTTTTAAAGTCTTTTATGTTCCGATTTCAAAAAAGGAGTAGTTTCTGAATTCTTATATCTATCATATATATATATATATATATATATATATATATATATATATATATATATATATATTGTATTTTTTATGTATACCCTCAGTCATAACCTTTTTGTTACTCAACAGATTTTGATGATCCTTTTTGCGTTGGGGTTTTTTTAACTATTCCATGTGGACAAAGTGGCGGGCATAGGCTAGTGACTAAAATAAACGTCATTTTAATCCAGTCTTACATTTAGTTTTAAACTAAACAAAAACATGTAAAATCTAGAAGATAATGTTTAAGTTAAGACTATAGTTACCTACAAAGTGCAAAGACTTTAGTGATCGATAAAATCTTTGTCGTTAGATCTTGATCGCAAACCAATTAGTTGCACTTCCAATTGAATTTGAAATTAACTTTCAACTAACTGCCATTTTCTCAAATTACATGGCTGAACAATCGAGGACAATGGAATCATCCATTTCACCACCACATCATTTGCTGATATTCGAACCTAGATTCTGCTATTTGAGTTTAAATTCAAAGCCGTAGTTAACTTTCAATTCAAAGGTGATAGATACTTTTTGTCATCTTAGACAATATCACAGCTTCCGTATAATATATCAGTCCTGTAATTTATATCTATTTCCTGCGGCCGGCCGGTCTGTCGTAAGAAGCGACAAAACAACTCAAAGCCAGGTGGTAGGGTATTTGCCCGTCTGGATGGCTGCCACCTCTGATCTAAAGTATGCCGCTATAACAACCTTGAGTTGTGTTCCAGCATTAGTGGCTAGGTTCCAGTCTCACTTTAGAGTGTTTAAATATATATATAATATTTGTACCACATTACTATAATTAGAAACATGTTAATTTAGTTATATGTTAGTGTGTAGTGTTTAATATTTTGTTAAATTTAACGTTACACATAATTTTAACATTAAAACATTTGTATTAATAATTAAAACTAAATAAGCATTGAAGTAAGAACAGTATAGATAGATAGATAACACTTTATTGCTCACCAAATACACAATTTCAAAATATACAATTACAATATTGTTATGGTAGAAACAAAAGGCGGCCTTATCGCTGAAAGCAATCTCTTCCAGGCAACCTAACTTAAGGAATAATTTAGTCTAATCTAGCGATGTAGGTGGTGCAGATCATTAAATATCAAATATCATAAATAAACATACTTAAACTTAATTTATAAATAAATAAAAAATACACATACTTAAACTACTTTATAAATTAAATACACACATACATATATATTAAATAGTCTATAATATACAGTATATACCTGTATAAAAAACTGTACGCAGGACCGGCAAAAGATAATGATCATTATTAAAATAACAACACCTATTTGTATAGGTAGCTACTATAGTAGAATTATTTTGTCAGTGCAGTTTGGGTCATAAATTAAACTCTGCCTCAGCCCGGCTAGGGCGGTGAGCATGTTGCGCGGGCGCAACGCAAATCATTATTATCTTTTTTGCTGTTAATTTTAAACTTAGATATAAGTATTTATATTTATTTTTAATATAACTTGTTACATTCTAAACTTTTGTACTTATCGTTTTTTAATACATACATACCTAATCAATAAATTATTTTAAATCATTATTATTCTTATTTTAATAAATACGTTGTTTTATCTATTTTTTTCTTTCATTTATATCACTAAACCACAAAATGACAAAACTTAATACACTATCGATAACGCTTAACGACAACAATACTGCGCATCACTATGCCCGCCCATAAGGCCCGTGAGTGGAAGAGAGATCGAAATACTCCGATTATTTATGACCCAAACGGCACGGACAAAATAATTCTACTACAGATAGTTTTTTATAACGTTAGAGAAATAGAATAGAATAGGACACTTTATTGCATAACATTAGGATACAATTCAAGAAGTTTAAGTAGAGAAGACAATAGGCGGTCTTATTACTAAAAGCAATTTCTTCCAGACAACCTTAGGATGGATTTGAGAATTTTTTGGTAACATGTGGGTTTTGCAATAAAAATAGAATAAAAAAATATAGTAGTCTAAATATTTTAAGCTACCACAATTAATTGTAAAAGTTATAGATAGATTTAGATTTGTTTAACGATTAGAAAACCGTGTTATACTATCGCAGACATAAGCGAAGTCGGTCTTACATGACATGACCATTCTAAATTCGTAAACGTTGTTACGGGTTGGCACTGAAGAACGAAACCTCCGTGTTACAAAAGATAAGATTTTGAAATGGCAAGTATAAAAGACATGGAAATAATACAAAAATATACATATGTTGATATAAATAAATGAATAATAATCATATTAATAATGTATAGAATTACGTAAATACGAGAGAGATGAAGATGTTATTATTGACTTTAGAGCCCGAGGTAATAATTCTTCACAAGTCTGTTGAACGCCTGAAGAGACTGGGCACGCCTGATTTTCACAGGTAGCGCATTCCACAGGCACACTGCATGAACTGTGAAAGATTTATTGTAAAATCGCGAGATTAGCAAATGCATTCCGCTAATATTAAAAATAAGATACTAACAAGGTAGTTCAACTTCCACATTTGTATATGTACTGTATATAACTATTTTAGCATTTGACCTAATTTCCGTACTGTCCTTAAACTGTCTGCTTCAAGTACGCCAATATATTTGCAACTCACGTGCGAAATTTTATTTGTCTGTGGCCATACACATAATAATCTATGACGCATTCATCCATGCATACATTCCAAACTGATGTCCTAGCTACGCTGTATTTGTATGATAAGGAAAATTAAATTATTATTGGGCTACCGTAGCCAAATTTCAAATCAATGCCTTATTAATTCTGCATAACTGTCTATTTCTTTATTGGCATACTAACTTATACTTTGTATGATTTCAAGCTAACGTAGTTAGGATTGAGTTTTAGGTAATATACAGCGGACGACGCTAGGGCCGATGTAAGACACACAGAGCAGAGGAAAAAATGGAAAGTTTTTTTACGAAAATTACCTTTTCTAAAATCGATCTCGGTACCTTTGCGTTCCAGTTAAACTCAGCGCGCTAAGACAGACATTTTGTTGAAACTATTGAGTCATCTTATATATTAAATTTGAAAGGAAGTGTTACTACAACAGAGGTGTAGATAAATTTTTTAAAAATAGGGAGTAGAAACAGGCATTTCGAACGTATCAACGTATAAACTTTTTGAAAAATCATTAGGGTTTTAACAGCTTCTCCACGTATGTAAACTATTGAGTTATATAATGATACAAGATTGCAATTTGATGTATGACTCGAGATATATTTCTTTTCAAATATTACAGCAATTGTTACAATAAAAAAGTTTTAGCGGCAAAAAAAGAATGTCAAGTGAAGAATAAAAAAGATTTGACGCTTAGCGTTGGTTTGGTGTTGCCAGTGCAGCTCTTATGGCCTGACGCCAACATGTTTTTTTTAGCTTCCTAACCTTTTTACTAACGTCCTAATGCGCTTCTAAAGTCGTAGCAAATGTCATAATAAAAATATGCACTGAAAATAGATTAGTAATTTCTTCCTGATATAATCACATTCAAACATACATATTGTATATTAGCTTCTGCCCGCGACTTCGTTCGCGTGGAATAGTAAAAAAAAGTAAGTAAAAAAATCCCCACGATGTTGAAACAGTCTTCATTGGTGCTCCGCTCCTATTGGTCTTAGCGTGATGGTATATATCCTATAACCTTTCTCGATAAATGGGCTATCTAACACTGACATTTTTCAGACCAGTAGTTCCTGAGATTAGCGCGTTCAAGCAAACAAACAAAGAAGCAAACTTATCAGCTTTATACTGGTGTATTATATAATATATATAAGATAAAAATCTCTCACCGACACCACACCCTGTCAAAATCTCCGCTTCTATTATGTAACGTTGCAGAGAAATTACATTCAGTGTGTTATAAGCTGTTTAAGTAATTAAAGGTTTTTAACTATCCCACGGGAACCCTTTAATTTTTCGGGATCAATAAACCAGGGATATAAACTATCACCATACAAAATTTCATGTAAATCGGTCCAGTCGTTTTTGAGATTAGCCGGTACAAACAGACAGACAAACAGAGAAACAAAAAATTAAAATAAAATCTAAATTAGTTATATTTCACTTCTTACATCCCCCTGACTCGGTTTTTAGCATTTTTTTTCATTGTACAGAAATTTGACCTCTAATATTTTATTATATGTATAGATATCTTAAATAGATAAAAGTATAAAAGACAAATATATATTTCACATGTATAAATCGTTTCATTCGTTTAATTTTCATAGTAAGAAACACATTCCGACCGTCCCGTTGTATCCGAATGTGACGCAACAGGAAGCTGCAATGCGGTGCGACTATGACAAATAGCGTTTGGCGCCTAATCACGTCCCACTGGTGGGCAAGTGGGTCACGATTTTGCCACACAATCCACTTTGTTCACAGGAATAATATTTGTCAATTTATTATAGCTGGTGCGGTTTGTCTGTCTTTTGATGTAAGCGTTCACAAAACTCAAATCATGTTCACTCATAAGATGATACAATTTTAAAAAATTAACAACTGACATTGTTTTGTAAATTATTGTTTGTTTATTTATTGTCATTTTAAGCTTTTACCTATGTATCAAAACGTGAGAAAATTGTATCAAAATTATGTGTTGTTTCCAAAAACCTTGAATAATTTAGAAATTGCATGTCATTGAAGTGGTTGACAATTATTTGTGATATGTTGTTAAATTTCTTAGTTTTTTACTTTTGACATATGGAACGGATATAAAAAACAATATAAGCTCATGATTTCATCACACTGATGGACTCGAGTATCTAACTAGGCTTTTTTTACTATTTTATGTTTTCTTAATTTTTCGCGACTAGTATACATAATAAAACTACGTTTTAACGGTTTTAAGCGCGGTAATTTATTTGATTTTAATTATGAAAAAATTAAGAAAATATTATAAAGAAATTAAGACAAAGATGTCATATGTCGTTGAGTATTGTTAATGTTTTGTTTAGCCTACCGCCAACTTATACATTTTAATTATGTAGTTAATTTTATTTGCAGTTATTATTTACTCTATGGGAGCCTAAATTAATATACCACCGCTTCGCCACATGTTATGGCTTGAAGAGAAGAAACTCTTCTGCAACATGCCTAGGTCTAATAATTTTATATAATATTATTATGGTTGGGAATTAAAATGAAATGAAATATTCACACACAATTATTATATGTTTTCCAAATAAAATAAACAAATAAATGATTCCACCATGGCTCTATTACGTACAGATAAGATCCTAGTGAATTAAATCGAGTTGGTTCAATTAAAAGCAATATAGAACAGTCTAGAACCGTTCTGAGGGATATCGTACTCATAACCAGGATCGAGTAATAACGCTTTAACTGTAATGGGAATGACATAACGATAGAAATTCAAGGCAGTTAGAGGCATCCGTCGCGAAATTAGACCCTATTACCGATAAAGGGAAGGCAATTGTAAATTCTTTATATGTCACTGCTATTATTTAGCTATCATATTGAGTTTATAATTTTTTGAAGAACACCGTTATTGGTTGTTATAAATCTCTACTTTGACGAATAAAATTACCGATCTATAGAGTCTAGTGGTCGTAATTCGACCATGATAATTAATGTCAAAGACTATACTTCTATAATTACAGATTTCGCCAAGGCTACACTGTTAATTTGACTTAAACAATAAACAAAAGAGTATATATGCGTATATCTGTCAAATACATGGTAGTGTGTGTAATGGTATTTTTATTGGTTTAATGTATTTTTTTGGATAATTTTAATAAATATATTAGCGTTCGTCGCTTCTCTATTTAAACCATAGATGAGCAATTTCATACTCCTCCGTCCGCGCAATTTTCAAAAAGGGGTACAAAGCTTTTGCTTCACGTATTAGTATTTAGAGAAATTAAATTAAAGTATCTGGTTGTAATGTCAAAATAACAGCTTTTTACTAAATGCATACATACATACATAACTTCACGCCAGGTCCCTTGCGGGGTAGGCACGAACAACAGAGCGCCATACAGGCTTATTCTTACACACCTCACTTGCTTCTTTGACATTCATAGCTCTTGTCATGCACGCTCGTCTGTTCTTAAAGCTCCTGACATCACCTTCTGCTAATACACGATCAATTTGATCATGGAAGGTGTGTCGTGGCCTTCCGCGACTTCTGCATCCATCCACTTTTGCATTGTATATCTGTTTAGTCATTCTATATATAATTATATAATTATATTCTATATATGGGATCAATGGCCAATTGCTGCGTGCTGTGCAGTCCACTTACGAGGACTGTATGGCATGCGTGCGGGTGGACGGCAGCCTGTCGCCCTGGTTTGACGTCAATATTGGCGTCCGGCAGGGCTGCGTGCTGTCGGCTTTGCTGTTCATCCTATATCTGGACAACTGTCTCCAGAGATTAAGATTGATGGATGTTGGGGTGCGGATGGGTGGTCTAGTTGTTAGCACTTTGCTTTATGCGGATGATGCCGTGCTTTTAGCCGAATCGCCATCAGAACTGCAAACACTAGTCACAATGATGAAAGATGACTGTCAGGCGAGAGGCTTACATTTGAATGCGAAGAAAACAAAGGTTATGGTGTTTGAAAGAGAAGAAACCAGAACGAATGCAAGGATAATGGTCGATGATGTTATGCTGGAACAAGTGAATGAGTTTGTATATCTTGGATGTGCTTTTAGCAGGGATGGAAGGTACACCGCTGACATAGAAAGAAGAGTAAATTTGGGGAATAGTGTGAATGGAGCGTTAGGTAAACTTCTAGGCGCTAAGAACCTCAGCCAGAAAGCCCAGCTTGCCATACACAACGCGGTGCTGGTACCTACGCTCACGTATGGAAGCGAGAGTTGGGTATGGAACAGAGAGCATGAAAGTAGAGTAAACGCAGTCGAGATGCGAGCACTGCGCAAAATCTGCGGTGTGACGCTCGCGGACCGCGTTCGTAATACCGAAGTAAGAAAGAGAGTTGGTCTGAAAGAGAGTGTCGGGGTGAAGGTAAGGAAAGGAATGCTCCGGTGGTTCGGGCATGTGGAAAGAATGTATGATGAAAGAATGATTAAACAGATATACAATGCAAAAGTGGATGGATGCAGAAGTCGCGGAAGGCCACGACACACCTTCCATGATCAAATTGATCGTGTATTAGCAGAAGGTGATGTCAGGAGCCTTAAGAACAGACGAGCGTGCATGACAAGAGCTATGAATGTCAAAGAAGCAAGTGAGGTGTGTAAAAATAAGCCTGTATGGCGCTCTGTTGTTGGTGCCTACCCCGCAAGGGACCTGGCGTGAAGTTATGTATGTATGTATGTATGTATTATATACGGTACTTATATATAAAAACCAATATTGAAAATTTTTGTCCATCTGGATGTTCTGCCTAATCTCTGAACGGCTGGACTGAATTTCACTGGAAGATAGCTGATATTATAAGTAGTGACATAGGCTTTTTTACCTCTAAGTTTCCGCAAAAAAAAATCCACGTGGAAAAAGTCGACGACAGGTCTACTATTAACATAATGAGCTTATTTCTTTAGAAACTTAATACATGACAATGTTATGTTAGTCAACACTTTTTTTTCTTAAATATTAGTGATGTGACCTGAAGATTGATGTATAATTGAAAAGTTATCGTAATTTTATCAAACCTTTTTATTAATTATTTAATTATTTGTGTTTGTAACAGCCTAATACTAGGAATTGTATTTTAAAAAAAAGAGTGGCACATTTACGCTGCTTGAATATTTTTGGTGATAAATACGTGTTATTTTTGGATAATGTCGAGCAATAAATCTTGCGCTATCGGCCTAACGTGGGGTTAAACGTCAGAATTCACCGATTAACCAGAGCAGATGACAAAAAACACGACGTCCACGTTACTGATGCCGTTCATTCGTCATATGCCGAGTGATTGAGAGGGGCCATTTGGAGGGACAAAGTGTATTTGGAGATCCATAGAGGGCAGCACCGGTGGCGATAGTAGCGCGGGCAAGACGCGATATCGTGTTATGCATCATGTATTTAAATAAACTAGTGGTCGCCCTACCTACCTACCTAGTGGTATGAATTCGACCATAATTAATTTAAATTATAAGTTTGAACATTATCATGTTTCGGTTGTCAAAGATTATAAACATATAATCACAAATTTCGCCAAGGCTACACTTAATTTGACTGTAACAATAAAAAAAGAGTATATATGCGTGTATGTGTGTGTGTGTGTGTCAAATACATGGTAGTGTGTGTAATGTTTTTTTTATTGATTTAGTGTAGTTTTTTATGCATAATTTTAGAAAAATATTAGCAGCATTCTGCACTCCTTCTCTATATAAACTATAAGTGTGCGAAATTTCATACTCCTCCGTCCGCGCAATTTTCTTAAGGGGTACAAAGTTTTTGCGTCACGTAATAATATAATGAATATTCGACATTAACCAAAATCTATAATATTATAACATTGTAAAAGTGTAGTCTTTTGGTTTTTTATATTTTTTGTGTTTGTTCGGGATTCATGCAAAAACTACTGGGCCTATTTAGATGCGGTTATCTTTGACCGAGAGCAAATTCCCGGACTTGAAATCTGCTGTACCTTTGTTCCCGGGAATCCCGCGAGAATTCTCTCGGGAGCGGTTTAAAGTGGTCAGGTCGAAAAAATATGATTCCGATACAATATTTTCACAGATTCACATCCTCTGCGTAAAACAACTATATACTTACTTTGCTACCCATCCAACGCGGACGAAGTCGCGGTATATATACGACTTCGTTTGCTTAATTATAACTAACTAATATAAACTTAAAAATAAATTACAAATACCAAAAACTAGAGCTAAATAAAGACAGAGACAAATTATTGAAGATAAAATATTGGTCCCAAACCTCTGCTATTTACCGGGAACGTTCCTAAAAGACTGGCGGCGTACCCACGTCGTCATGGCAACACTTAATCTTTGAGCAAAATAGACGCCAGCCTTTTGGTCGCGTGAGACGTCTACTAATCGTTTAGCGACGTCATGGTAGAATCGTACAGCGTTCGGAGCGGACATTTTTTTCTTCTAAACATTCCTTACTAAAATCTTAATTTAATAATAAAACCTAAATCAATTCCTGGAACAGTGATTGACGGCTCACAAAATTACTTTCTCTTAAAAGAAAAAATCCAATACAGCAATAAAAGAAAACAATTACATCTGTAATTTCATTTGACTCGAATACATTTGATATTTATTTTTTAATAACGCGGTACAAAATTTTAATTACGACCGCCTATTGTGGGTCCTAAAATGGGCCTTTGTTTAGGAGATTTACCTAGCTAGATAAACATACTTCTCTTAACATAGGCGATATACGAACGCTTAATAATACAAGCGAATTTGCATCTTATTACTCGAACAATGAGGTACATTTTATATACTCGTTTAGCTTCAAAATATACGTTGTAGAATGTAGACAATAGAATTTGTACTTTATTATTTTGGGAATAGAATATATTTTGAGTGGCCTATTGAAGGTTATGAAAAAAATGTAATGTATGGAAATGTTTTTAAAAGCTTAGTCGCTTACACTTTTTGACTAAAATTTTAACCTTATTAAAAGCGTTAATTATGTAACGTGTAATGGGTAAAATTTTGAACGGATTAACAATTTTACATTCTAATCGTTGTAAGTTAATAGAAAATGTTCAAATCGTCAGTTTTGAGTACTCTGGATTGGCTTTGCAAACATTTTGTATGTTCCTCATGAAAGTACGTCATTCAAGTATTTATTCATATCAAAAAAAATTAAAAACATAGTACAAATAAAAATATATAGTTTTTCTTTAATAAAAAAAATTCCAAAGTAATATAATCATTGAAAAAATTTGGGCAGTTCACACGCAGTACAAATGAAAGAAGTGAATATAGGTACTCTTAGATAATTCTTCACTAACTTTTATTAATACAAAAATAATTCCATTAGCCTACATCCGTCAACATATTATAATAAAAAAAATATCTAAATTACACTTTGATTCACTAGCATAGAGTTCAAAATCCAATGCACTTTTGCGCACTACTTTGATTTACGTATATCTTTTAAGTTTTATTTAAATTGAAAATTAATACTAACGGGTGAAGAGAAATGTGTTTTATTTCGAGCTAAATAAAGTTGAATATTATGTGTTTATCTATTTTACCAACGTTTCTAAAGAAGTTTCACTTCAAAAGAAACTCTATTTCTAATGCATTATACTTAAATACTACTATTAATGCCAAATACATAATTTTATTGGGTTGCTATTAATATGTTGCTCCCATGGTTATTTCCATCATCTCCGATTCTTGGCATTATCCTTATTCATCCTCAGCCAGAATGTCTTTCCCGATGTATTAGCAAAAAAACCTTATTGGAATGAAAAAAAAATACTTAGTTTAGCTGTAGGCAAAAGTTGAATCTTAATATATAAGACGCGCACAAAAGGTTTGCCGATACCTACTTACTATTATTATATTGCATTACTTACTACTTAATATTATTGTATATACTTATGTAAAGTATATACAATAATAAATTTATTACGACTATTTATGTAACCATTTTTGTCAACCCTACTGACCATCGACTAGTGGACATCATGAGGCTATCGGCAAACCTTCTGCGCACGAGTACTATAAGCCGCGCGCAGAAAGTTTGCCGATGACTATTTACTATCATTGTATATAGTTATGTTAAGTATGTACTATAATAATTTTATTACAACAACTATTTATGTAACTTTTTTGTCAACCCTACTGACCATCGACGCGTGACGTCATCAGGCTATCGGCAAACCTGCGCACTGTAATACTACACTTCGCCATAAGTTAGGCTTAATAATTCATCTTTATCTTAATATATATAAATTACGTGTCACGTTGTTTGTCCGCGATGGACTCCTAAACTACTTAACCGATTTTAATCAAATTTTCACACCGTGTGCAGTTTGATCCAAAGATACTTTTTATACCGTTGGAACTGGTAGGTGGTGCTGAGATCGGGTTCTAGAATCCTCCTAACGACCGGGAGCGATTTTGGTGATTTTGTTTCTGTGTCATGGAACAAAGTATTTTAGGAATTCAGAAAATATGGCGATACGAAGTTCGCCGGGTGAGCTACTTTATTATAAAAATTCAATATACGAGTTGGAGAAAGTATATCGTCTGTCATCGTAAAACACCGCTGTGAAATAAACGGCATGTTTTAACCCATAGCATCAGCGCCGCCTACCGTACGTAATCCACCGATGGCCATAACTCCTCACACGGGGTCCGCAAAAGGGTCCGAGGGAGTTATTTATAAACCAATTAAAACACCGGCTCCACCAGATAGGGATGGTTGAAATAAAGCCCTTTTGTACAACTTTCGACTATGGACGATCATTGGTCAGTAAGATAATTAAGTGAAACTATTAGTGCAGTAGGCTTGTGACTTCAACGAGGATTTATGGAGATTTTTCACTTTTCTAATAACTTAAGTTTGATTCCTGGCATGCCTCGACCGCTGGTGAGTGGAGAACAATAAGACAATATTTGTGCTTTATAGATTTTTTGATTCCATAATTGTTTTTACATTAAAATTAGACTATATACACAGAACTACTAAGTGATAATATATAAAACCTACATCTATACATGTAGATAAATAAAATGAAAATGTCTGTTTGTATTCTCAAATAACAGCTCTTTACTTAATGCAAAAATACATACGGTACTTATATATGTCATTCTGTAACATACTTCTGTATAAAACTTTAAAAAAGTACTTGAAATATAAATAGAATAAGAAATATAAAGAAAAACAATTTTTAGCTAGTGTTGCTGGGGAGTTTCTTGCCGCTTCTTCTCCTTAACAGCAATAAATAACACGTTGCGAAGCGGTGTACATAGACTAGGAAGTAAAATTAAATTTTAACCTATATATTATGTGTGACCTTCAAAAAGTGTTCTACAGCGGAACTTATTTTGAATAAAAACTTTTGAATTTGAATTTGAATATAAAAAAACCTGTCTGTCTGAAATATTGTAAAAATTATCCTTTATAACGTATTATTTACGCCTAATAGTCCCCAGTACCTTAAGGAACGTTTTAAATTCCTTCGCGTATCCACTGCCCGCAATTTATGCTTTGATACTTATCTAAAACTCACAACAATTGCACACACTTCATCCTATTATGATAATTCTTTCACAGTCCAGGCGGTCGAACTTTGGATTATGCTGCGTCTTACTGTCTGTCAGGCCAAATCGTTACCAACATTTATAAATTTACTCAGAAAACACTATTTGTGGACAAATAGCAGCAATGTCTGATTAACACAATATAATCATGCTTAATACATTTACTATAATAACTTGTGTATTTTGAAATATAATAACACCATTTACATCGCCTTAATCAAATTTCTTTGATTTAGGTTGCCTGGAAAGGTCGCTTGAGTAATTAGGCCGCTTATAGCCTAGAAAATATTGTAAATATGGTCTATTTTTGTAATTGTGTATTTTGATGTGTATTAAACTGTTATCTCTCTCTCCCTGTATTAAACAATAAAAAAATCTTGAATACTACAATACAAGCCTTACGGACGTAGCTTCCGGCGGGACGGGAGTTTCGTAGCCTACGAACTACGAATGTGACGCTTTTCATGGCTACGCCACTACGCCGTGGGCGATTACGCCGATCGTCATTGTTAACAAGTTTCATGACTTGTTTTAGATAACTTTCAAATTCCACATCGGCTAGATGTGGAATTTGAAAGTTATTGCTTTTATTATTTTTGTATACATATTTTCGTTGCTTTGCTTGCGTATATTTCATATTTATTTTTAAAACCTATCCCAATTTTCGGGACAAAAGTTTTCTATAATTATTATTTTACTTTATATGGAGTTCAATTCAAAATATGAATATACTAGATTTTAATCAAGTAGATGTCCGTCTAAACGAGAATTTTTTAATTGCATGAGTTCAGCAGACAGGCAGACGGCCCATTTGATGGAGAGCGGTTAGCGAACGCCTATGGACATTTACAATACTAAAGGTACTACAAATGCGCTGCTGCTCTCTTGAGAGAGACTATAGTGTGAGACTAATATATAATAATATAATAAATTCATAATGTAATTGTATTCTTTTATATAGTGCTAGACCATATATAAAGTTAAGATAACATAAAGTTCCCCCACCTTTTACCATTTGCCCCCCTCGCCCTAACGTTTCACTAACATGACCTGACCACAGTGGAAAGTACAGTTGGCCAGATTTTCCTAAGGATTTGTTTTCATTGGAGCAAAGGGAACGGATTAAAATCGCGACCATTTGTTGTTTTAGGACCGTTTTAGTTGTTTTAGAAGCACAATCAAAAGCTTATTTTCTGCTTAGATAAATAAGAAAAAGACCTAAAAGCCTGAAGCATTGAATCTACTTAAAAAGTTTGAGATTACGTACGCATAAAAGATTTAGAAATAAATATAGAAAATAAAGAAAATACATACTGTTTTACCTGCTCATGGAAAGTGGTTATAGTCGCCTGGAGCATTGCTAGCCTTTAAGATGCGATAGAGGAGTTTGGATATGGGATTGAATTATTAATTGTTGATCGCTTAAGCCTTTGACAGCCGACCTCACTGCAACGCAGAGGCTCCGGGTTTGATTCCTGGCATGGTAGATTTCGGAAACGAATTATCAGTGATTTACTATGGTCGAGTGTCTGGGATCGGACCCTGAATAGTCCGTTGTATATACCAATAACACAAACGTAACTTACTTAAAGTGGGGGGTGATGTTCAATGTGTGGGGTTTGTCTGCCGATTATAAAAAAAAATTGTGTGTGTGTGCAATACACCCGCAGAAGTGAAACAAAGTGTGACAAGAGGTGGGAGGGATTCTAAAAATCGTCGTCAAAATGTATGAAATTTGAAATATTAACGAAAAACTTCAAAACATTTCCATCTCTATCTGTAGTGTTTAAATTATGAAATATAATGTATTCTATCTCATGTTTATTTCTTTTAGTGTCGCTTTTTAATTTCATCAAGTTCCAAATCACAACGATTCTAAACAAGTTTCACTAGAAATTCTTTCCAAGCTTTCTATTCGCACTTCGTCACTTTGTGCCGAATCGAAAGCAATTCTATACGAAACTATTCCGAAAAAATGGTAACAAACAAAATCAACACTAGGCTTACACACCGACACTCGAACATAAAGAACTCCATTCAAATACCAACAGCTCTGTCGTTTAGCAAATTCAAGCGATTTTTTAAAGCACACCGCAATACGGTCGACAATCCTTTGAAATATTGCTTCGACGCGTGCAAATTTCTCGCACTAGTTCTCGACGAAACCGACATTATATATTTAAACTCTATGCAAAGGTAGTAAGGCTAATATTCGCATGGTTTCTCTTTTAAAAGCAAAGTCAAAACGTGTACGTTACATACGCTTGCCTACACAAAAATAACGAATGTACATCGCCGAGACGGCTGCGTTCGTAATCACGCCGTGAATGGACGGACCATTTTATGTGGCGTCTTTTGAGCCTTATAAAAGGGTTCGTGACGTTTCTAGACGGTTAATTATAAGATACCAGCTCCAAGTTTCAGTTTCAAGCCGTTTTGGCCTTTGAATTTTAGGCCTGCTCTAAACGTCGCGTTCGTTTTGTATGAATCACTTTAATGCTTCATCTTTATGCCTTGGTTAAGGAGTCATTTAAACCCTTATACGTCACTGATTTAGGGACCCGGTACAAAAGGTTGGCGTGGCTTAAATTTAGTTTCTGACTGTCTTTTTGAAGTGATAACTTCTTGTGGGAGGATAAACCGCTTCGTTACGTAACGCGTTACGGCGCCAGTCTGTCTGGCTTCCCTTTCTGTCAGGCATACGGCAGTGGTAGACAGGCTCCTTCTCTCTCACAGCGCTAGCCGTATTTCGGTAATTAGATTAAATAATGATACTAATAATGTACATACACAAAATTGTAATGTACATATTCAAGAATTGTAACTAAGAATAAAATATATTTTATAATCAATAAAAGATTTAATTAATAAATAACATTTCCGTACATTATCATATTAATATACATAAAATTGAAGTAATAACCTAAGCTTTTCTCAAGTTAAAAAATTCAATACTAAATAGTTCAACTTAGATTAGTTTAAGTTATCACTTCTGTCGGGCATCCCGAGACGCATACGTTTTTTTACAAACTTTTATTAATTAACTTTCAATAGGGTGGAATCTTTCATTCATCATCATCATTTGACCAACTTCCCGGTGTCGTTAAGCTGAAATTTTGCACGCATATGTATATCGCGTGACAATGCAATAACATGGCACCATGGAGCTGATCTAATAATGGAGGCGGAAGGTGGACATAGGAACTCCTGTACTAAACAAGATAGACCCGTCGTGTTTTTCTTAATGAAACTGTGCTTGTTTTTAACCAACTTTGAAAAAAGGAGGAGGTTCTCAATTCGTCGGGATCTTTTTTTTTTATGTATGTTCGCCGATAACTCCGTGATTTATGATCCGATTTACGTGATTCTTTTTTTGTTCGCGCGGAATAGCTTCCAATTGGTCCCCTAAAAATTTTACGTAGTTTGGCCCAGTAGTTTTCATTTTATGAACATTTTTCATGGAAATAATTTTCACTCCGTTCCATATGTACACCGATTACTCTGAGATTTATGAGTCGATTTACGTGATTCTTTTTTTGTTCGACGCGGAATAGCTGCCATGTGGTCCCCTAAAAATTTGACATAGTTTGGCCCAGTAGTTTTTTTTTTAGAATAGAATAAACATTTATTGTATAAACTGTCACAATTATAAAATTACAATACAATTTTCATTTTACGATCATTTTTTTGTTCCCGGTTCTTGGGACCTATATTTTTTAAGAAGCGCGGCACCATTCGTAGGTCCACCCATAAATAGCTAGACACTAAAAAGTAAAAAATAAAATTTAAAAACTTCGTTTAAAAAAACCGACTTCAAAAACGAAAAAACTAAAATGTATAAAATAACTTATTTCTAAAGCTATTATTATTAATATATATTATTATCTAAAACATCTTGAAGTCGGTGCAAAGTAAAACATAAAAATTACTATATTTTGAAAATTACTAAGCACCGACTTTAAGATGTTTTAGATAATATATATTAATAATAATAGCTTTAGAAATAAGTTATTTTATACATTTTAGTTTTTTCGTTTTTGAAGTCGGTTTTTTTAAACGAAGTTTTTTTAAAAGGTTACATAGTTATTTTAGTATTGTATTTTGAAGTAAAACCTCTTTATAATCGTTGTGATTTGAAACTCTATGAAATGGTGAAGTGACAATAAAAAGAGATAAACACACAAAAATTCAACCTTATGTAATTCGAAATAAAACACATTTTACTTTACCTGGTAGTATTAATTTTGAATTTAAATAAAACTTATCTGTATATGCTTAAAGCATCTGCTTTCGTTTCATTCTTTTGTACGTATATCAAAGGAAATTGTGCGTAACAGATTGAATTGTGAACTTTATGCTAGTGAATTAACGTGTAATTTAGATTGAATTATTCGGAATAAGGGTCAAAACACCGAAGAATAAATACGTATATAATATAATAGAAATGCGAAAATTCTTATCCTCGAAGCTTCACTTCTGCTGTGTGTGAACTGCACTGCACGTACACATGCTATTTAAATTGTTTCCTTTAATGTTATGGTGTAATATTTGTAACCCAACCAAATAAATAAATTATTACATCACACTGTGATTTAGGAGAAGCCACCTCACACCCATTTTAATCTATACATACAGGGTGGCGCAATAGAACGTACATATTGCATCATCTTTTTTCGCGGGGTAGAAAGTGCGCGGGCGGGGGAGCCTGCATCGTTAGGTAGGCGGGCTCATGGAGTTTTAGTCACTATGAGTCACTTCGACGGGAAGCGTCGCGCATTTTGCGTGCGCGCATTTTACGAGAACTCTCGTTCATACATCGTTACTAGGCGTTTATATTGTTCTGAATATGGACTACGGCAAATTAGTGAAGCTCCGAGTGCTAATTTAATTAAAATATGGATACAGCGTTTTGAAGAGACTGGTTCAACGTTTAAACCACAAGCAAAAGGTCGTCCAAGAACATCTAGGACCGACGACAATATTGAGAGAGTTATGCAGTCTGTACGAGGAGATCCACAAATGTCTACTCGCAAGAGATCGTCTGTCTTACACTTATCGCGACGAAGTTTGCAACGAATTTTAAACTTGGATCTTAAACTGCATCCTTACAAGCTGCAGTTAACACAAGAATTGAAAGAGTCTGACTTCGGAGCAAGGCTCGCATTTGCTAATGAAATGTTTAATCGATTTTCCAATTTTGACAATATCCTTTTCTCAGTAGAGGCCCACTTCCATATCAATGGGTTCGTAAACCGTCAAAATTGTCGTTACTGGAACAGTGAGAATTCCAAACTCAAGCACCAGAAACCACTGCATAGTCCTAAAGTGACAGTATGGGCAGCAATTTCTGGTAGAGGAATAATTGGACCGTTTTTCTTTGAAAATGCGCGGGGGCAACACGTCACTGTTAATACCGAACGCTATGTTGCGATGTTGGAAGGTTTTTTGGCTCCAGAGCTTGAAAATTCAAGAATAGTGAATTCTAGGACTTGGTTTCAACAAGACGGAGCTACCTGTCACACATCAAATGACTCCATGGCAGTTGTGAAACAGATGTTCCCTGGCAGACTGATTTCGAAAAGAGGTGATATCCCATGGCCCCCACGTAGTCCAGACTTGACGCCTCCTGACTTTTTTTTGTGGGGATACCTCAAGAACAAAGTCTACAGCAATAATCCGAAAAACATCGATCAGCTCAAGGAGAATATCCGTGGTGAAATGGCAGCAATTACACCAGCATTACTGAAGAAAGTTTTCAATAACTTCCTTTTGCGATTAGAGGAGTGTCGTCGTAGAGAGGGTCATCATTTAGACGATGTTATTTTTAAAAAATAAACTTCAGTTATTTCAGTTTCAGTAATAATACCTCAGTTTTATTTTAACTATACCTTTTGTATTTATTTTTTAATCAATATTTTAAATATGCACGTTCTATTGCGCCATCCTGTATAATTAAACTGTAGAGGTTGAATTACTGTACAATGAAAAAAAATGCTGAAAACCGAGTCAGAGGGACGTAAGAAGTGAAATAGAACTAACTGATGAATGAATGAAACAACTAATGTAGATTGTTTTCATTTTTGTTTGTCTGTTTGTACGGGTTAATCTCCTAAAAAATTTTGAATAAGTAGCTTATATCTCTGGTCAACATATAGGATACTTTGATCACGGAAAATTAAAGAGTTCCCGTGGGATATTTAAAAAAACTTTCCACGCGGACGAAGTTGCGGGCAGAAGCTAGTATTATATAAAATTATTAGAGCTAGGCATTTTGCTGAAGAGTTCTTGCGCCGCTTCTTCTCTTCAAGCCACAACATGTTGCGAAGCTATGGTAAAATAGATTAGGCTCGCATAGAGTAAATAATATTCATAAAGAAAAATTAAAACTAAATAATTAAAATGAACCACTATTATAATTCAACTTTCACATATGACACTACTTCCACTGCGCTTAAATATTAACATGTCGTCAAAATACGCCGCTTCGACTGGCAACACTTCAAACATGCAATATACTTTACCGGGTTTATCGTAGAATAATAAACTTGACCGATTTACCAACTGGGTTGCCAAAAGCAATAAAAGCATTTTTACGATCGCTTATTTCGAAAAGCAAACAAAATATTAGTATAATATTTGAGTGAAATTGCGTTTCTTGACCGCAAAGTGGGATCTGTTCTGGGGTAATGATACCGCAGTGCAAATGCTGCATGACTTAGTGTACTGGATGGTTTAACATTGTTACGAGTTGCAGGATTCGAATTAAAATGCCGTTGGAATTATTATAGAGGTTAAGACATTTTAATTATACATAGTTTAGAACCATACAAACACCTATAAGACAGGTACAAATATAACAGAACACACCAAATCCAAACAATGCAGAAGGTCGTAATTCAATAAAACGCGCAAAGTCCGTCACTATGGTTCCCGATTGCAGCCACGTCTCGCCTTGATCGTGGTTCTCGCTCGACTGCCCCTCCCTCAATCGGGCCATTGTTTTATACTGGACAGATGAAATATGTCCGCCCAGCAACGTGGACCGAATTTCCTAGGATCAGCTTGTACTTTAAAATCCGTAACACCTGGCTAATAATTACAATACAACAATAGGCCGTATGCCAATAAGTAAATAAAAGAAGACGATCATAAAAGAATTACAATAGTTTCAATGTTCAATATCAGTTATTAGTTCAAATGCCGACGGGTAATAAATGTGCTTTGTTTCAGATATTCAGGTGAATGTTTTTGTTGGGACCTGACTTATAACACTATTTATAAGGTTAGATTGAAATTCGTAGGAATATGTAGAAGTATTATGATTCTGTTGAGGACTCAAATAGTAGCCACAAACAATCAGTGGCGTAACTTTCCTTAGAAGGGCCATGTATCAAAATGGAGCAAGAATTAAAATAATTATATAATGATTATTTTTTTATAATTAATAATAATATAACTAATAATATAAACATATACTTAATTCCTACGGGCTAAGTTAAACAAACAATTCAAATCAAATATACACTTTTCTCGCATTTTTTTTTCGGAAAAGTTATTTATAAAATCAGCCATAGCTGAAAACGATTTCAGATTTTCTGTCTCTATAGGCATTTATGACAAGTCTGATAGCCGTTTTCGTTGGCCTAGCAGTTGTAGTATCAAAAATGTTTTAATCTCTAAAAATAGTTGTGGATAACATTTTAAGAATTTTTGCTTACACACTTTCGGGGCCTGGGGGCCCTCTATCATTGATACGGCGGTAGCTACACCCCTGTGCACAATACACTTAACTTGAAGACGTTTTTGCATTTCTGGTAGCGTATGTTACTTGTAAGCGAATGGCCCTGCGCCTGGAACCGGTTTAAAATTAATTACTTTAAATCGATTATAACCGGTTTTAGTCAATTACTCCATTCGAAGTGTAAACCTTAAAAAAGAGTATATTACATAAACCTGAATTAACTCATTTCTTCCGCGAGAACAGGAAGATAAAATGATAATTCTATCTCTGTGTCAACATGTGTTTGTCTTTGACTGAAAACATGATGTACTTACTACAAAAGTGCGCTTTGAAGGTGTAAGACAAAAACCGTTCGAAATAGTTCAAAACCGGTTTATTCAACAAAGCCTATTTAACAGACTTTTGTTACCATAAACCGTTTAATTGAGCTTGAGAGAGAAAAAACCGACAAACAAATTCCAATGTACTGAATAACCGGTTTGACTTTATTACCGGTTTCCGTTGCTGACGAGTACATCTGAAAGATCGCAAACTAATTTTTCCTGTTTCAGTCATTTTGTTTGTATAAGGTGACTACCTGCTGCCCGTGTCTGCGTCCGCATGGAATAGTTAAAAAAAACCCCGATTTCGAAACATTCTTCATTAGTGCTCCGCTCTTATTGGTTGGTAACGCATGCGTTCCGGTCAGGATCAAAGCAGCGCCCTTTGAGTTTAGGGAAGACTAACCCTTAAGAACAGTGCTTTTTCTGGATGATACCCTACACCACCCTGAACAAACAATTGGATTTGATATGGACGAAGTGAATGTGGCTTAGGAAACCAATGGATATGTTTGTAGGTAATAACATCACACTGATATTTAGTACATCAAAATAAAACAATAAAAGATGGTAATAAACACGTATTCGATACAACTGTATTGTAAAACCGCGGAATGGTGCTGTTTCGCTACAATACATACAATAATTGTAAATAGTGGCGGATCGTGCGAGATCGACCGCGACTGTTATCAGAATTGTTGCAGAGCGTCAGATAAATTGTGTTACGTTTCAATGTGAATTATTACCTACTACCCGTGCGCAGAAGGTTTGCCGATAGCCTCATGGTGTCACGCGTCGATGGTCAGTAGGGTCAACAAAAAAGTTTACATAAATAGTTGTTGCAATAAATTTCTTATTGTATATATTTTGCGTAAGTATATACAATAATAGTAAGTAATACAATACAATTAATAGTAAGTAGTTATCGGCAAACTTTCTGCGCGCGGCTTATATAGTGTTAACTTAACAATTAGCCTCAGACAAAAGCTAGTATTATAAATGCGAATATGTTATATATTGTTACACATTCACGGATAAGCTACTCAACCAATCGTCACGAAATTATGCATACATATTGTCAGGGGTATATATTTATACACCCCTGACAATACATGACAATTTTGTCAGAGGTATATAAAAGGAGATCGGGTATCTTTCATCCAGAAAACAGAATTATCCCCGAGTGATAGAACGGCTAGTATTCGAATCCGTTGCGAAGTTAGCTGTTAGGTAGTAAGCTACGACGATTTACATTTATGGCACATTTCACACCTTAAGGCTGATTGAAAAGCCGCTCTCATGGAGACGTTCTTGACTCCCTCCCTTTCCCTTTGGGTAGTTAATTAAACGTCAGCCTAAGGAATATTCGCATCATTAGGACTCGAGGCGTTGCAGTGACGGCCGGATGTGACGGCCGGATGTGCCGGCTCCCCCCACCCCACGGCCGCTTCCGCCCTCCCCCCACCTTCCTCTGCAGAGTCTGCGCCTCTATGATTTGTTGTGAGAATTTTTTTACGAAACGATAATTATTAGAATAGTAGGCAAAAGCACGCAGAAGCACAGAGGTTGTTATACAAGTTCCGTGTGTGTCTGCCGATGGAAAATATTTTAAGAATGAAATAGAATTTCATAATTAAATTGTAACCGCGTGCGAAACATTAGAAATTGGTTTCAACGTTCGCTGAAATTTCACGACGTTAAACCAATTTGAACATCGACATATTATTGGAAACCCAAGCATTTAAACATGTTTCCACGGAACAACGCTCGGTTACATAATTATTGAACATAATCAGAATATTAATGTATCAATGATATAATAACAGCAGCCCATAAACGTCCCACTGCTGGGCTCGGGCCTCCCACTGAGGAATTCACGACAATTAAACAATAAATTATAACACCACACAAAGTGACAAACACACAACCAACAACAAAACTTATACACTTACTACCAACGCGCACTACCACTGCATAGCATTAACCGCACAATTCACAAACATACCAAGACACACAAAGAGCCCAAAAATTAATAACCTAGGCACAAAAAGAAAGCACAACATACATGGCACTAGTTAAGATGATATATATAGGTATAGACATAAGGCACACACTGCACATGCACTTTCTCACAACACCAGCATGTAACAGATACACTCTACATTAGTATAAGTTTAGTATTAAAATAAGAAATAAAAATTATATAAGTTATTCTTAAGGTACACAACACAACATAAAAACTACAAAATTAATGTCACACACAATAACAAAAATTAACAATAAGCGTGTATGAACTCAAAAAACTCTAACAGTAATTAAGTTGTAAAATAAATAATAGTTTAAAAAAACTAAAAAAAACACGCTTTTATAAAAAATCCAACTAAAAAAACAAAAAATAAAATTTAATATAATATAAAAAAGCGTGGGGTGTATTCAAAGCGCTTTTTAAGATATTATATTATTAATTGAATACACCCCACGCTTTTTTATATTATATTAAATTTTATTTTTTGTTTTTTTAGTTGGATTTTTTATAGAAGCGTGTTTTTTTTAGTTTTTTTAAACTATTATTTATTTTTCATTTTTTAGTTGATTTTTGTTTAAATGTTTTTAAATACAAGCTTTTGAGATCCTGCATATCATGTAGCAGCAGAGTGCTAGCCAAGACAAGTAAAACGAGCCCAAACACGACGGGTCTATCTTGTTTAGTACAGGAGTTCCTATGGCCACCTTCCGACTCCATCATCAGATCAGCTCCATGGTACCATATTATTGCATTGTCACGCGATATAAACATACGGGCCCAAACACGAAGGGTCTATCTTGTTTAGTACAGGAGTTCCTATGGCCACCTTCCGACTCCATCATCAGATCAGCTCCATGGTACCATATTATTGCATTGTCACGCGATAGGCCCAAACACGAAGGGTCTATCTTGTTTAGTACAGGAGTTCCTATGGCCACCTTCCGACTCCATCATCAGATCAGCTCCATGGTACCATATTATTGCATTGTCACGCGATATAAACATACGGGCCCAAACACGAAGGGTCTATCTTGTTTAGTACAGGAGTTCCTATGGCCACCTTCCGACTCCATCATCAGATCAGCTCCATGGTACCATATTATTGCATTTTCACGCGATATAAACATACTGGCCCAAACACGAAGGGTCTATCTTGTTTAGTACAGGAGTTCCTATGGCCACCTTCCGACTCCATCATCAGATCAGCTCCATGGTACCATATTATTGCATTGTCACGCGATATAAACATACGGGCCCAAACACGAAGGGTCTATCTTGTTTAGTACAGGAGTTCCTATGGCCACCTTCCGTCTCCATCATCAGATCAGCTCCATGGTACCATATTATTGCACTGTCACGCGATATAAACATACGGGCCCAAACACGAAGGGTCTATCTTGTTTAGTACAGGAATTCCTATGGCCACCTTCCCACTCCATCATCAGATCAGCTCCATGATACTATATTATTGCATTGTCATCGACCTTTGACAGGTGTGCAAAGTATGAATTAAATCTGATCGTTCAAAGTAGGACAAAATCGAGCTCAAGTTACATACTGACATACTGACATACAAGTGAAGCTAATATAAAGCGTGTAAAAAGGGTACGGACCTCGAGTCCGTAGAATTGTTAATAATAATTAAAAAAAAAAAACTATTGATGAACGGACAGAATACCCACCACGCTTGTCCAAGGTGGCTTGGCGAGTTTGACACTTTGATGTTTTCCTTCATTGTTGTGAGCACGTCGTAATTGCAACAATACGCACATTAGGTCAGAAAACTGCCCAAGTTATGTATACCGCCTTTTACCAATATAATCTGTTTTATTCCTGTCACGGGTTGTCTGGAAGAGATTGCTTCTTAGCGAAAACACCGCCCATTGTGCACGTTTAGAATATATTTAGGCCAGAACTTTTCCTGTGTTTTCTGTAATGGTGTAAAATAAAGTATTATCCTTCTCTCTCTCTTTATTTTATTGATGATTTTTATTTAAAAATATGCTATATATATATATGTCGGAGGGAAGCTTTAATTGGACGTATCGTTGACTGGATGTATAACGCACAATATCATTTGTTTACATTTTAATTACTTCTAAAATTCTTAATGTAATTTAATTTGATTTGTTGAATGTTTCTATAACTTAAAGATCGTTCTAACCTAATAAAAGTTATGAATATTGTAATTTAATAAACGACCAATCAGAGCAGAGCATATGGCGGAGCGGGGTCAGCGCCCTCTATACTTTGAGTAATATCTACTTGGGTAGACTGAGGAGTTTTTGTGACACATTGGGTTGATGGCAGCAGGTCGAGTTGGACCTTAGAGTATGTTAAAGAAAGTGTTTTAAGTTAGAAGTATGAGCGGGTGCCCTGAACCCGCTGCTCGGTCTAAACTATGTCATAATGTTGATCAAATCTAAATTAAAAGTGTATAAACCGTGGCTATTGTGTTTTATGCTCGCATTTTATCCTGATGACGCCCACTAAACCTGCAATAACTAAAGATGATGTCGTGAGAACGAGGCCGTTCTGCGACATATATATATATATATATATATATATATATATATACACATATATATATATACACATATATATATATGTGTGTGTGTGTGTGTGTGTATTCTTTTATCTCAGAAGGGTAGGATTATTAGGATTATTTGTCGAAAAATTAATAGAGTTGTAGCAAACAGTTCAAATTCAAATTCAAATTCAAAAGTTTTTATTCAAAATAAGTTCCACTGGAGAACACTTTTTGAAGGTCATACATATAGGTTAAAATTTAATTTTACTTCCTAGTCTATGTACACCGCTTCGCAACGTGTTATTGCTGTTAAGGAGAAGAAGCGGCAAGAAACTCCCCAGCAACACGTCTAGCTAAAAAAAATTTTTCTTTATATTTGTTGTTCTATTTTTTATATTTAAGTACTTTTTTTAAAAAGATTTTATACAGAATTATGTTACAGAATAACTTTTGAAGAATTAATGGAGTTGTAGCAAACAGTGCATATTCAATAAGACAAAAGCGCAATAAAAGGATAGAAAATAATTATAGTTATAAATATAAAGACGTAACGTATTTTTTTTTTTTTGCAACATATCTCCATATATTCCTTACAAGTACGGCAAGATAAAAACGTTATACTCGTACAAAACACAGTATAAGAGGTTGGAGCGAGCTGTTATGTAAATGAAGTTTTGTCATTTAAATATTCTTCAATAGTGTAGTATCCCTTTTTAAGCAAGATACTTTTTATTTTAAATTTGAATTTAGTGAAGGGCAGATCTAGCATTTCACTCGGAATCTTATTGAAGAAGCGTATACCAACCCCCAAGAAAGAAGACAATACTTTTTGTAATCTAAAAGATGGCAATATCAGTTTATTACAATGCCTGGTGTTGAAATCGTGAACATCCCTATGCCGCTTGTAGGCACTCAAATTATTACGAATATAAATTATATTATTGAAAATATATTGGCAGGCGACCGTCATAATACCGATTTCCTTAAAGCGTTCCCTAAGAGACACCCGAGGGCCGAGGTTGTAAATTGACCTTACGGCTCTTTTTTGTAAAACAAATATAGTCTCCAAGTCAGCAGCGTTGCCCCAAAGTAAAATACCATAGGACATGACACTATGAAAATAACTAAAATAAACTAGTCTAGCAGTCTCTTCGTCAGTGAACTGCCTAACTCTTCTGACCGCATATGCAGCAGAACTAAGCTTTCCTGAGAGACTAGATATATGAGCGCCCCACTGGAGTTTCTGATCTAGGTTAATGCCTAAGAATACAGTTGAATCTACTAGGTTAAGTCTAGTGTCGTTAAGGGAAATATTAACATCGTATTCTTTTACATTGGGCATAACAAACTTAACACATTTAGTTTTATTCGGATTGAGTGATAAGTTATTTACGGTAAACCACTTAGATATTTGGGTTAAGGCGTTGTTTACGTCGTCAAAGTTCTGTTTATTTCTGTCTACTTTAAATATAAGTGACGTGTCATCAGCAAACAACACTACCTCACACATATCATTAATAAAATATGGCAAATCATTAATATATATCAAAAACAAGAAGGGACCTAGAATAGAGCCCTGGGGCACACCCATAGATATGCCAGTCTCACGAGATTTGATATTGTTAATTTCAACGCTTTGGGATCTATTGTTTAAGTAAGACGACAGAAGATTGAGAGAATCGCCATAAATACCGTAATAATTGAGCTTTTTCAGGAGGGTCACGTGTTCAACGCAATCGAATGCCTTGGACAGGTCACAGAATACACCAATGGCATTCTGTGACCGTTCCCAAGCACCATAAATGTGTTTTAGAAGCTCAACACCTGCATCGGTAGTGGAACGACCTTTGGTGAACCCGAACTGTTTAGTATGAATTAATTTATTAATATTAAAATGTGAGAGCAGTTGATTTAAAATTATTTTTTCGAAAACCTTGCTTAAGGTTGGTAAAATAGAAATTGGCCTAAAGTTGGAGGGGTCGTTTTTGTTTCCACTTTTAAATATAGGAATAACTTTGCTAACTTTCATTAAGTCAGGAAATACTCCTTTATCTACACATCGATTAAATATTTGTACTAGTGGTAGCGCAATAGTGCATATTAAGTCACTTAATACTTTTAAGGATATACCCCAAAAGTCAGCTGTGTTTTTAATATTTAACGATTTAAACGTTTTTACAATATCATCTGTATCTATATGATTAAATTTGAATGTGATATTACATCGATCAACGCACTGTGTCATCAGCAGCTCAGCTTCCAGTGGTGATGATGACAAAGAGCTAGTTATTAAAGTTGGTATATCCCTAAAGTATTCATTAAATGTTTGTGCAATTTCAAAGTTATTACTAATGGTGTTATTGTTGATTACAAGTTTAATTGCATCATCTCGACGTGAACTCTTGCCGGAAGCATCATTTATAACACTCCAAGTTGTCTTAATGATATTTGATGATTTTTTAATTCTGTTACTATAATATAGAGATTTGGCAGCGATGCACACTCTTTTAAAGGTCTTAGAGTACTTTTTAATATATTGAAGGAAGTCTGGATTTTGATTAAATTGTTTTTCACTGTATAATTCATACAGTTTCATTCGACTTTTATATATACCTTTCGTAGCCCAATCACTAAACTTAAGTTTATTACTTTTGTTGATTATTTTGGTTTTAAATGTGTTTTCAAATTCAGCTTGTATAATGTCGAAGAAATTACTATACAAGTTGTTTGGATCTTCGCTGCTGAGATCCAAAGTAGGAATTGTTTTGGATAAATTATCTTTAAAGGTTCTTAAGCGATAATTATTTACTGGCCTACAGGTTAATTTGGAATTGATTTTAATACTATCAAAAGGTATTGATATAAACTGGCCACAGTGATCCGACCGTAGTACATCTAAGACTGATTTGTCGATTATTGTGCACAATTTTACCATTTTGCCTACAACCAAACATAAGAAAACAAGAAAATACTCGCGACATAATGACTGGGCACACCAAAAATTCACTTCCTTGACATTCACTTCAAAAATTTCACACAATTCACGTTCTTGGCATGTTTAATTTCATACCAACTTTCCTTTATTTACTATGGTCTAGGTGTCTGCGATCGTCCCCAGAGGAGTCTGTTGTATATTACATGGCTAGACAATCTGTGTTAGTCTATCGATTATTTAATCGTAGTGTACCGTAGCCTAATAAAGAAAACTTGGAACCTCTTGGAAACCCTTCAAAGTGTTGAGTTGATATATTTGCTTGCCTTTAATTGATAATAAAAGCAGTAAGCAAAATCCATTCAGTACCGTCCATTGTTATCGATGAAATAGGGTACTTACATAATCAATATGCCCGTATAACAGCTTCCCATACTTACCTTGATATTATGATACCCTTTTCAATGAACTTTCAATACACTGTGAGAAGTATGTTAAGTATAGTTAGAATGTAATAAATTGTTATTGAGTCTTTGGATGAGAACATGGAGCGCGATTTGCTGTGCAGTTTTTACATACATACTTATTGTTACGAGTTGCAGGACTCGAATTACAATGCCGTTGGAATTACTGTATAATTTATTAGAACTGTATAAACACGTATAACAGAGATACAAATATAATAACACGCGCAAAGTCCGTCACTAAATAGATTACCGAATGTACACACGTCTTGCTTCGCTAGTGGTTATCGCTTGACTGCCCATCTCTCTATTGGGCATTGCTTTATACTGCACAAATACAATATATTTCTCGCCCGCGTAGACTGAATTTCTAAGAATCACAGCTGGCTAATGACTACCAAAAAGATTACAATACACAATGGGCTGTTGTTCTAATTACAAATTTTAAACACAAAGTAAACAAAAGAAGTCCAAATAAAGAAAGGGTAATTAATAAAATGTCTACAGGTACGCAGGTGTGAATTTGTCTTTTGTCGGCATTCAGGTCGTAACAATATTATCACTGCTGTTTCGACGATCCTGACAACAACTTTCGTTCATCTTCCATTGACCTCTTCATACATGCGTGACGTTCATATATTATAAGTTTATTTGATATACTTTTTACCTTTAACACTTCTGGTATTTGGTCATGGTGTGTACGGCGTGGTCTACCGGTACCAACTCTACCACTCACAATACTGTCATACACTTGTTTTGTGATTCTATTTTCATCCATCCTCTCTACACGCCCAAAGCACCTTAACATTCCTTTTTCTACTCTTGTTATTTTATCTTCTTTCAATCTACAACGTTCCCTTATTACACTATTCGTATCATGTCATTCATGCTTATCTCACATATACTTCTTAAAGCTCACATTTCAATTAAATTTGTTCTATTTTCATGCTTCTTCTGAAACTTCTTCTGTGCAGATTTTATTTTCAAGAAACGTGTAATATTGGTTACAAATTGATCACTGCTGTAAGCTATGTGGCGTTTTAATTCCTGCTGTGGTATTTGATCTAATGCTGATTCACTGTGTGAGGTACAACCCCGTTCTCTGTATGGATACATTTTCATTTATTACTTTAACTACGCAGTATAGGGTTAAAAGCCTTAAATCAAACACAGTGAAAAAGGAACAAATTCACTTCCAATAAGTATATCAGAAAGTTAACTATACTAGTGATCGCCCGTCGTCGAAATTTGACCATAATAATTAATTTAAATGATAAATTTGAATATTATGAAGGTTCTCTTGTCGAAGACTATACTTGTATAATCACAGATTTAGCCAAGGTTACGCTGTTAATTTGACTTTAACAATAAACAAACGATTATATATGCGTGTGTGTCAAATTACATGGTAGTGTGTGTAATGATTTTTTTTATTGATTTGATGTATTTTTATGCATAATTTAAAAAAATATTAGCTTTCGTCGCTTCTTCTCTATATAAACTATAAGTGTTCGAAATTTCATACTTCTCCGTCCTCGCAATTTTCGTAAAAAAGAGTACAAAGTCACGTATTAATATATAATATATTCACGTATAAATATATAGATAAAGCAAAAAAGTAACGGCGATACTAACAGAATCAATAGGTCAGCCACTGCTCTAAATCAATCGATTACTCAAAACTCAAACGACAAAGCAATTCTCAAGAAACTTCAAAGTCGCACATCATAAACGCTTCCGACCTCACTCGACCTCACGAATTCTAAGAGGTTCCCTCCTAATATGCGTACGTGAGTGCTCACAATGACCATAGTGACGGGGCCCGGACACAATTGAGTCATTCGAGTCGAACAGTAAGACTATTCGAGGCGGACAGTCGATTACTCGAGTCGGAGAGTAACATTAACCGAGTCAATCAGCGAAGTTATTTAAGTTTTGTCATTTTAATTTTTAATAGATAAAAATGTTATATTTTTCTGAAGCCACATGCATGTTGAAAGAAAATAAAAAATAGTAAAACCAAAAATTCTAAATTTAATTAATAGATAGGAGGCGAAAAGATTTTTCTGTAAACAACAGCATCCGAATAGCAATTTATCTATACATTATATTATGGAAAAACTTCCTCACGACTTTTGTCGGTTTTTATAAATATCCCGTCCCGTTGCCCACGGGAAAAAAGATATTTATGTCCCCACTATTGATACTGGATGGTGTGCGTGTGTGTATCTCTTCTTTGTCTTCCTCTAACTGTCTGTGTTTGCGTGGTTCATGTGTGTATGTCGCTTGGGTGTAATGTGTGTGGTCATTGTGATGTGTGTTCTGGTTGTTGAGTTGTGTTATGTGTGGTTGAATTTAAGGTGTCTGTGTTGTTTACAAATACAGTATCTCCTAACACCTTGCGTAGAATGTTTGTGGTGTGTAACGCTGCCTGCTTCTGTAAAATAGTTATATCAATTGAAGTGTCTAGTTTTTCTATGTATTTATTTATGCTTTTAGCTACTATCCCTGTTGCACCTATAACTATGGGGATGACAGTCGTCTGTGTATTCCACAAGCGACTGACTTCAGTTTTTAATAAATGATATTTGCTCAGTTTTTCTATTTCCTTACCTCCTATGTTATAGTCAGACGGTACTGTTACGTCTATTAAAAATGTTTTGTTATTCGTTTTATCTACGTAGATTAAGTCTGGTCTGTTGTGTCTTACTGTGATATCTGTATGAACCGGCATTTCCCATAGTATCTTGGCTTGATTATTTTCTTTAATTTGTGGTTGCACCATGTTTTCCTGCCACCAGAGGGGTGAGACGTCTATATTATGTTTTCTGGCCAGGCACCAGTAGAAAAAATTAAACTCAAAAACTATTGCACCAATTTCAGAAATTCATTCACGATTAATATGCTACATTATCCCAAATTGGTAAAGGTTATATTTATTACTAGAAAAAAATACCTTAATAAATTATTAGATTAGTATATTTTAATTCACTAATGTCTGTTAAGCCCATTGCTATAGTGAGAAAGGTAAATATTGCTAGGAGCATGGTTACAGCTCAGATTTCATTGTGTTCATGTACCTGATATACGAATTGGAGATGAAACAACATGCTTTAGTTTTTGGGTCTATCCTTGTTTCTGGTACCCTACTTCTGTTTCGGAGTGGTAGTGTGGGGTCCATGACGAGTTAGACCTCGAAAAGATATGCCAATCATCAGGCCTGCCATGCAGTTCGAACCTATGCATGCCAGCATCGCAACGTTGTCACCAGTCGCAATGCCTGGCTACCCTAGTTTGTGACGGTAAAAGGATTACTGGCATGTTTTGTTGTCTCTAACATTACTCACGAGTCCCACATTATCTTAAGGTGGAAACAATACCTCGGGAAACGAATAATTCGAGTATAATTTTTACGCTGTTCCACATCACTAGACCAATCTAAAGAACCGACGGCCCCCTCCCCGCCTAGAAGGACAACGTGGTCAAAAATATAAAGGACCAAAATTAAATTCCGCACGACCCATAAAGTATAGAGTTACGTCATTATGAACGTTGAGCAATGGCCGAAATTTTCGCCTTTCGCATTACTGCGGCCTAAGCAAAAATCATAGTAACCTTTTTGATACACGATATTTTTGTCAGTGGAAAAGATTTTACGTGTAGGAAAACTGATATTTCATTATATTTTCTTTAGAGCAATATGAAACTAAAAGCATCAAGTTGAAAAGGTTAGTAAAACTTCGAGAATTTTGTTTTATAATTTGATTTGATAATTCAACAGATGATAAAACTAGGTTTTAACGGTTTCCAGCGCGGTATTTTATTTGCTGGGAGCCTAATCTTAATTTACCTTAGATTAGGCTTCCATAGAGTAAATAGTAGCCGTAAACAAAAAATGAAAACTAAATATTTAAGGTGATTTTGTAACTGATCGATAGCTAATTTCATTTAATAAAATGTGTGATATTTTTTTATCCCGGAAATTTTTCCGCTAGCGGTTTGTAGATATTCGGGTGCATAAAAATTAGCTTATTTTGACAGTTTTAACTAAAACTATAGCTTGCATTCTTTTTTAAAATGTTGCGGTACATTGTGTCCTGCCAATCCTGCGGGAGATTCAAGTCAAGCATGGACGAATTCCCGAGCATATCCTAGTTATTTTCATATAACTCTTACACCAAAAATCTAATACATTTCAACTTACATGAAAGTTAACAATCATAATTTAACGGAGCAATGCCAGTTTAGTTTAAAGCGTAACATACTTTAAATAAATTGGTGACATTAAACTCATGATCATTTGAACAAAATCCACTTTTATGCTCACAATTTTTAGGTTAGAATTTCCGAACTGACAGTTGATAACGTCAAAATTCCCGCGCCTTTGAACGTCACGCCGTTCGCTGTCACGCAACATTTGATTTGAATCTGGAACTCTTTAAAATGTAGTAACGGGTGCCATGTCTTCCGTATTTTTGTGTTTGATATAAGTTTTATGGTTTTTCTAATGACCGCGTCGCGTCGGGCGCTTAAGATTTAAGTATACGTACGTGATTTTAATGCAAATCATCGACCAATAACACCGCTTGGTCTAAATTATTATGATCCTCAGCTTATATCGATTTTTATAGTTGACCAGACGTCTTGAATTAAATTAACAAATTATTTGTTTCTTGTTATTTGAACGGATTAATGTGAGTGACCATTGCTTGGCTCGAGTGTCCCATTATAGAGGGGGAACGGATAATATACACGCCACGCTTCTCCAAGGCGGCTTGGCAGGTCTGTTAATATTCTATATAATTAATTAATAACAACTAGTGGTCGCCCGCGGTCGAAATTCAAATATTATAATTTCTTGTCAAAGACTGTATATACATCTATAATTACAGATTTCGTGAAGGCAATAATAATCAAAAGGTGACAAATACATGGGAGTGTGTGTAATGTTTGTTTCATTGATTTAATGTATTTTTATGCATAATAAAAAAAAATATAACATTCTTCGCTTCTTCTCTATATAAACTATAAGTGTGCGAAATTTCATACTCCTCAGTCTGCGCAAATTTCGTAAAAGGGGTACAAAGTTTTTGCTTCTCGTATTAAAATATATATATCGCATCACAAATAACATATTACACCCATCGCCACACCTGCGTGAAAGCCTATATCTGTGACATTATCCCAGATGAGGCCCCACCATAAGGTGTATCATTTATGAAATAAAAGTTCGCTTTATATTCAACTGTCAATCTAATTAAATTTAAATAGCTGCAAGTTAATCTACTCTTAACAAATGTTTTATATTTCCGACAACAAAATGATCATATTTCATAAAAAATAACTATCACGCTACACGCGTGTCTCTATTACGTACATAAATCGAAAGTGACGTGACACAACAATGTACCGGCGTGACACATGAATGGTAGTGTTTACTCGTGACGTGATAGCCGTGATAGACAATCGTAGTGGATTGTGTATTTACGTGTTATTTTGAACTATTACTTAATAACACTCGAGGGTATTATTATTAAAATTGTAAAATTGCTTTACTGTAATTGGGACATGGGACATGATAATAAAATTTAAAATCTAGATTTTTTATTTATAAAACAGTTATAAAATTGAAAGAATGACTAAACAGATATACAATGCAAAAGTGGATGGATGCAGAAGTCGCGGAAAGCATGACACACCTTCCATGATCAAATTGATCGTGTATTAGCAGAAGGTGATGTCAGGAGCC
This sequence comes from Dendrolimus pini, assembly GCA_949752895.1. Taxonomy (NCBI): domain Eukaryota; kingdom Metazoa; phylum Arthropoda; class Insecta; order Lepidoptera; family Lasiocampidae; genus Dendrolimus; species Dendrolimus pini. The sequence continues at coordinate 1,776,024 of OX457130.1, read as the reverse complement.
TCAAGAACAGACGAGCGTGCATGACAAGAGCTATGAATGTCAAAGAAGCAAGTGAGGTGTGTAAGAATAAGGCTGAATGGCGATCTGTTTTTCGTGCCTACCCCGCAAGGGACCTGGCGTGACGTTATGTATGTATGTATTTAATTATAAAATTACATACAATCGAACACAATGCACGAAAACTTAACTTCTTTGTATTGTGTTCTGCCCATAGTCCCTCAAGACTAAGTAGAATACTGAGCCCAGATCACCGTGTTCTATGGGTAAGGTTCCCAGAAGGCTGGCTACGTTTCCTCGCTGGATCGCCCTAAAATTATTTACATTTTTTTTTATTCCATAAGTTCAGCACATAGAGGGCCCACCTGATGGAAAGCGGTTACCGTCGCCTATGGACATTTGTGAACTAAAAGCGCTACCAATGTGCTGCCGCTCTCCAAAGGGAGACTGGAACCTTGCCACAAATGCTGGAACACAGCTAAAGATTGTTATGGTGGCATACTCTAGACCAGGGGTGACATCCAGAGAGGCAAATATTGACTGGGAAGACTGGGTTGTTTTTTCGCCTCTTGTATTATTGCTGTTCCTACACGTATTATTACATGTAAAGAGCGGCCAACAAAATGTCGGCGTCTTACTTAAAAAAAATGTTTTTTTGAAGTTGAAAACTTCTTTAGAATCAATCTTTGTGATTAATTGATGAAACAAAAAAGAGATAAACACATAAAATTTAACCTTATTTAATTTGTAATAAAACACATTTCTCTTTACCCTTAAGCATTAATTTTCAATTTAAATAAAACTTAAAAGATTTGAAATCAATTTCAGCTCTATCTGTATATAATTAAGGCAGATATTCTTTTATATCTACGTATATAAAAGAATATCTGCCTAGAATACAATTTCCTGCGGCCGGGCGGCCTGCCGTAAGATGCGACAAAACAACCCACAGCCAGGTGGGAGGGCATTTGCCCAACTAGATGGCTACCACCCCTGGTCTAATGTATGTCGCCATAACAACCTTGAGTTGTGTTCCGGCATTGGTGACCAGGCTCCAGTCTCCCTTAAGAGAGCAGCAGCGCATTTGTAGCTACTTTGGTGTTGCAAATTTTCATAGGCGATGGTAACCGCAGACGGGCCACTTGATAGAAAAGTCGCCCGTCTGCCTGTCTGCTGAACTCCTGCAATAAAAAAAAAAGTATAGTTTATGTTTTCAGTTACTATTTACTCTATATTGTTCTTTCTTTTATATAGACTACCTGCAAATGAAACTATGGGTGTAGTTAAAATACGTCAGTTGTTACCAATTGTAAGAACATAATAAGATATATGATTATTAATGCATAGTATTTTATTACTTACAGTGTTTTTCTTTTGTTTCTAGGTGAGTCACAACAACATGGGGAAGACTGCAGTTATAGTTATATAAGTAAGTAAACTATTGATGACAGTATAAGACATTTTATGTATGTATAGACGCGTCACAAGCCTATATTGGCGCATTACTGACATAGATACAGTTATATATAGTACAAGAAAAGGAAAGGAAGGAAAATAATATGAACGCATATAATCACCCATCCCTTTTTGCAAAGTAGAACGGAGTCAAAGCATCGTAGGTAGACCAGATAGAAAAATACTGAATTTGCTAAGTGGGCACCTTTAATGGATTTTATGAATTTTTATTGCAAGATAGCACAACCTTGGTTGCTTTTGAATTTAAGAATATTACAATGTGATTTAGAAAAATTATATAAAGTGATGTATGAAGGCCATCGTAAGTACATTTTAAGTCAAACTGTGGTTCAATGAGAGCAAAGCGACATTTGATTGTAATAATTTTTATTTTAAACTATATACTTGTACTGTAATAATTTCGTATATTTAGGAATTGCATAATATTTATAAACCCAAATGAAATTTTATCTACGAACTTGAACGAACATTTGATAATGACATGCAGCTGCGATAGGTTGCTGAGTGACAAGTGAATATCAGGCAATTACCCTACTTTAATGACGTCAAAATTAATCACTAAAATGTATATATGTGAGAAAATATCTTATAACTTTATAGATTTACTTGCATTTTTGTTTAATCTAAAGATTGAGTAGTGGTACAGTACGAGCCAAATTTTAATGCGTCCCTGAAGTTCGTACATGGCAACGCAATAGTCACTCTTACAAGTCTCACGATGTGGTATGTGTAAAGCTGAAATGGAATAGTGTTGCCCTCTCACTCGCTCGTGGTTTAGATTCCCATGATGCCTCTTTTGCACTACACCCGCTCTGCTGAAGTTTCCTAAATTCACATATCTAAATTCGCTGGAGACCTATTCAAATTTTGCACACACTATAAGTATGGCTATCGTAAAATCTTGATTTAAATATTAAAAAGAGTGGCAGCCATCCCGACGGGCAAATACCCCACCACCTAGCTGTGGATTGTTTTGTCGCCTCTTACGAAAGGCACCCTAGCGAATGTCTATAGGCGATGGTAACCGCTTTCCACCAGACTGCCTGTCTCCTAAAGTAATGCAATAAATAAAACATGGGACAAGTATTAGTCAACCTTTACACTGCTATTTAATTTTAACAGAATGAATTAACAATTCATTATACATCGATGAATATATAAGCACATAAACTGTAATCAGTTGAATCGAGCGATCGATGTATAACTGACGTTGCTACGTGTCCCGTGGGATACCATCAATCAGCTGTCGTTGTGCATTGCGGTGCCGGTAATTAAATTAACATTGTTTGCCTTAAATAATAAATGGTTTCATTAATACAAGCCCGCATTCGGCTCGATACATGCATTCTTCAACACGTATGTTTTAAGAGATTTACTTGGTAATCCTGTTAGGTTTAGAGAAAATTATTTTCCATAAGAACATTACACATACAGTATAATACATCTTTCGCTGAGTCGACAATTTGGTGGACTGACAATCCAACTTACAATCCCTACTATAGATACGTTATACGATTTAAGCTTGCTTTTGTGTATACAATACTATTTGTTAAGTTTAAAAAAAACAGATATTCTGTACACACGAAACCGCGAAGATAATAGTATAATTTTGTTGTTTTCAGTTGTTGTGTAAATTTTTGTCTAATGACAAAAATAAAAACAATAGACCATTATATAGACTCACCCAAAACCCCGTCAACTATGAAGGTCCATCTTGGCTTCATAAGTACATATCTTGCACCTATCTTAAAACCAGCTCAATCAATCATTGAAACAATAACAATCACTTTTCAGGACGGCCGCCATTTAGTTTGTTTCAACAACTCACTACACTTGCCAAAAACCTTATTATTTTTTACGTGTCTATTTAACACCGCAAACGAATCCGACGACAGAATGGCGGCATCTTCGTGAAGTAAGTCACAAATGGCGGGGACAGAGATAGATATACATACATACCAGTGTACAAAAAGAGAAGGAAATATGTATGAATCAAGAATGAGTACTGAAGTTCGAACAATACATGGGGTACCCATGACTTAAAAACTTTTGCTCAGCATTAAATAACACACAGTCTTGTCTTATTATATATCATATGCGTCGATTTCGTGTGAACAAATATTTTTTTTCTTTATTTTCTACGAATGGAAATTTCAGGATGTGATACTCGTACATGTGTAGCGCACACAACAAATCGGGATAGCAGACACAGGTTCTATTGGAATCTCATTGTACAACGAATATGAAACCAGCAATGTACTGCGAGTGAAACAAAACGTAACGTCATAGGGCTGTCAAATTTCATCCATTTAGATGCAGTATTTACCGAGAAAAACAACTATGACGTACAGAAAGATTGGTAGACGGACAGACAGCCGGACCTGATGATCACGTAAGCATTCCGTTTTTGACAAAATGTCTAAGGGTGGCTAAAAATGAGAAAGCTTGTGAAAATGGATGTTTGTTACTCTTCACGTAAAACATACAAAACGGGTTTTGATGAAACTGTACACTAATAGCTTATATTTCAAGATTAACATATCTATACTAATTTACTATAAATATGCGATAGTTTGGATGGATGTTTGTTTCTCAATAACGCCAAAACGGCGGAACGGAAAGGATGAAAGTTGGTACACAGATATAGTATAGAATAGCACATATGTTACTTTTTGTCCCGATAAACTGTACGGCTCCCCTAGGATAAAATTAACGCGAGCGAAGTCGCGGGTATAAAGCGAGTAAGTTATAATTTTTAATATATTATATTCGGCCCACTTGCAGTATTGGGACGTTTCTGAGCTCTTATGATAGATAAATAAAAACTTTAAACATTATTACAAAATTACATAAGGTTTCAATTTGCAAGGCTATTAGAAAACCAGATATACTTTTAAAACTTTCATCTATATTGTACAACCCTACAAAACTACGGAAAATCGCTCCTCTGCAATCGAATGCACAAGGAAAAGGATACACAATACAAAAAGGCTAATGTGCGAACGAGATGAAGGATATGCGGACGTGAAAAGTATGCCATTTGTGGAGAATGTATAAGATATAGGACAAGCGAAATATTCTCCATAATAAGATTCCTGTCTAATCCGAATTCGGTTACTAAGTCCGTCATGTGTTCTGAGCAATTCCATATTTAGCAGAAGAAGCTTAGTTGCTTGCATGATCATTATACTGTCAGAACATTGAAATAATTTGAGCAAATGCTTGTCGTCTATTACTATTTTTGTTATTTGGTTTTGAAACCCTAAAATTTCATATAGCATTTTATCGAATATATCCCACTAGCGACCCGCCGCGGCTTCGCACGGGTATCTAAGAAGATTTTTTCACGTTGTTGATGATCCCATAGTCACAGACCGTCTAGATACGCTCAGCCTTAGGAGAGACTTCTCTCTGCGTATTCTTCCGACTGTATAACATCCGAAGATCTGTTTTGAATGGTGCCTTCGTCCTCTTTCTACCATCGCCTCGCTCGCCATCGGTTCGGAGTTCACCCCCACTTCCTTGAGCCGTTTCGCTCATGTACGCAACGGTACTGTAGAACGTTTCTCTTGCGTACCGTGGGGATTTGGAATGAGCTCCCAGCCGAGGTTTTCCCACGGCGCTACGATATTGAGTTTTACAAAAGGGGTGTCATAAAATTTCTTCGAGGCCGGCAGCGCGTTGGTGACACCTCTGGTGTTGCAAACGTCCACAGGCGACGGTAACCGCTTTCTATCAGGTGGGCCATCTGCCTGTCTGCTGAACTCCAGCTAAAAAAACAGACAACAGCTGTAAACTTTAGTTATTTTATCAATAAACTAGCTGTCCCGGCAGACGTTCTCCTGCCCGGAAAAGCTTCAATCGATATGCCGACATCAGCGCCACCTACCGGATCCAAATGTGAACCAACTCAGAAACCTTCTTTGGCTCATCAAATGTATAGTTTACGATTCAATAAAGGACATACAGACAAACATTCATTTTTATATATAAGAAGATAGCATAAGTATTCCGTTGCTGCCAATGGCTACGGAATCCAAAAATCACAAATCAAAATTTGACTTTGGTCGAAACTAAAGCGTCACGATGTAACGCTCCAATAATTAAATAACACAATGAGCAGCGGTTTGAAGGACGTACCGTAGAGATGAGGTCATAGGTTCTATTATTATTCGTCGATGTTACCGAGACGATTTGTAATGTATAATATATTACCGCAGTGAGGTTTTCAAAACATCGTGACATGTGTATCAATTGCCCTATCCATCTTGAATTGTTTGGGAACTGACCGATTTTAAACTCTTAAACATTAAAGGCCTTACCTATAATCGTTTCTTAAATTTAAAGAAACTGCTTAGCAGCTGATTAGTGAAAATCTTACTCATAAACTCCTCTTTAGCCGAATATTATGAGTGCAATCTACATAAATCATTCAAACTTCGTTTATCTGTGCTCCTCTTAGGTGAACAACAAGTAATAGAAGTTTATAAGTGAAAACAAAGATATTCATTGATTAGGGTCTGACTCTGATTCTCTTACTTAAGAGATGCCTAATCGTTTCTTTACGCGATTATTATAATTAAGCCGGTAGTGATTAAATAGGAAAAATGTATGTGTGCAGTTCACACTTAGTAGAAGTAAAATTTCTATATGTTACGTATACCACCAGCGCCATTATCATCTCAATTCATTCTTGGGGTTGTCTGGAAGAGATTGCTTTTTAGCGATAAGACCGCCCTTTGTACATAACGAGATATGATTTTTTGTCTTTAAGTTAATTTTTGTATTGGTATATAATAAAGTGTTATCTATCTATCTTCATAGTGACGAGATACACAAATCGTGCAAAACCATATCGCAAAAGAAAAACGTTTTAGTCATTGTTTACTTAATAAAATTTATTTTTAATTTCAGTTGCGTCCGTTTTATCCGAAGAAATGATCTGACGAAGGTACAATAGTCAATATTAAAAACATTTTTACCCACTGCATAACAATTAGCAATTATGCATTGTAGATGATTATATTATGTATGGCGATAAAGAATTTATTATTTAGTTATTTGTTTATAGGTAATTACACTAATTACTCATGCAATTATGCTTGCTATATCACTATCGATACGTATTTAATTAAATATTAAAATAACACGAATGAAATTATCTGTATTTATTACCCTTAGCTAAGTATAGAAATAATATTAACAATTATAGTTATTGTTGACAATGCACATTTTTCGTCTTATTCATAAAGAATTAGAGTTAGTTTAAACGCTTCTTTAAGAATTATAAAGAACATTTTCTTAAGTTTTCGCGACTAGTATACATAATAAAACTACATTTTAACGGTTTTAAGCGCGGTAATTTATTTGTTTTTTATTGTTCCGACGTTTCGGCCACTTTTCAGCCGTGATCACGGCGGACAAAGTTGTCAAATATCAATAAGTATTATTAAAGTTACTAGAGGCATATAACAACGAAAGGTGACGAATGGTGGGACGCAGATGTTAAATCTAGCGTAGAGAGAAAGAGAAAAGCCTGGCTGGATTATATTGCATCTTTGCATCAGAATGACAGTATGAAAGAGATGAAGAAAGAAATGTATCGCCTCTGCAAGAATGAAACCAAAGCTTTAGTGAAAGAGAAGCGTGAAAGAATAAAATTGAAAGAAGAAGAGAAGCTGACGGAGAACTTCGAGGCGAATACCAAACTCTTTTGGAGAGAGGTTAAGAAGTCTCGGGGTTGTTCGTCAGCTTCCAGAATGGAAAGAATAAAATCTAAAGCAGGGGACATTCTTGCTAACCCACAAGAGGTTTTAGCGCGATGGAGTGAATATTTTAGAGAAATGTGTGATAATATCTCGGATGCTGGCACCACAACTGAGTCTGTGACCGACTTCGAGGAGTCAGCACCCGAGATCACTTTGGAAGAGATCGAATGGTCGATCAGAAGTCTGAAAAATGGAAAGGCAGCAGGAATCGATAGTGTGTCTGCTGAGATGATCAAATATGGTGGAACCTGCGTCCGGGACGCTTTCCTGTCCTTATGCAACTTGTGCTGGAGGACGGGAAAGGTTCCCAAGGACTGGAGGCGCGCTGTCATCGTGCCCTTGTATAAAGGCAAGGGGTCACGTATGGAGTGCGCCAGCTACAGGGCCATCAGTTTGATCAGCACAGCATCTAAAGTGTATGCGAAGATTATTGAAAGGAGAATGAGAGTGGTATCCGATGGATTACTGTGGGATGCACAAGGGGGCTTCAGAAATGGAAGGGGATGTATGGATCAAGTTTTCTCGCTCCGCAATATCGTGGAGAAGCAGCTGGCTATGGGCCGGAAGGTTTTCTGCGGTTTTGTGGATCTAGAGAAAGCATTTGACAGGGTTGTGCGGAAGGACCTCTGGGACATATTGCCCGGATATGGGATCAATGGCCAATTGCTGCGTGCTGTGTAGTCCACTTACGAGGACTGTATGGCATGCGTGCGGGTGGACGGCAGCCTGTCGCCCTGGTTTGACGTCAATATTGGCGTCCGGCAGGGCTGCGTGCTGTCGGCTTTGCTGTTCATCCTATATCTGGACAACTGTCTCCAGAGATTAAGATTGATGGATGTTGGGGTGCGGATGGGTGATCTAGTTGTTAGCACTTTGCTTTATGCGGATGATGCCGTGCTTTTAGCCGAATCGCCATCAGAACTGCAAACACTAGTCACAATGATGAAAGATGACTGTCAGGCGAGAGGCTTACATTTGAATGCGAAGAAAACAAAGGTTATGGTGTTTGAAAGAGAAGTAACCAGAACGAATGCAAGGATAATGGTCGATGATGTTATGCTGGAACAAGTGAATGAGTTTGTATATCTTGGATGTGCTTTTAGCAGGGATGGAAGGTACACCGCTGACATAGAAAGAAGAGTAAATTTGGGGAATAGTGTGAATGGAGCGTTAGGTAAACTTCTAGGCGCTAAGAACCTCAGCCAGAAAGCCCAGCTAGCCATACACAACGCGGTGCTGGTACCTACGCTCACGTATGGAAGCGAGAGTTGGGTATAGAACAGAGAACATGAAAGTAGAGTAAACGCAGTCGAGATGCGAGCACTGCGCAAAATCTGCGGAGTGACGCTCGCGGACCGCGTTCGTAATACCGAAGTAAGAAAGAGAGTTGGTCTGAAAGAGAGTGTTGGGGTGAAGGTAAGGAAAGGAATGCTCCGGTGGTTCGGGCATGTGGAAAGAATATATGATGAAAGAATGATTAAACAGATATACAATGCAAAAGTGGATGGATGCAGAAGTCGCGGAAGGCCACAACACACCTTCCATGATCAAATTGATCGTGTATTAGCAGAAGGTGATGTCAGGAGCCTTAAGAACAGACGAGCGTGCATGACAAGAGCTATGAATGTCAAAGAAGCAAGCGAGGTGTGTAAGAATAAGCCTGTATGGCGCTCTGTTGTTCGTGCCTACCCCGCAAGGGACCTGGCGTGAAGTTATGTATGTATGTATGTATTATTAAAGTTTTATTTAGCCTACCGCCAACTTGTTCGTTTTATTTATTTAGTTTTATTTTGTTTATGGTTATTATTTAATCTATGGGAGCCTCATCTAATTTACTACAGCCTCGCGCATATTATGGCTTGAAGACAAGAAGCGGCGCAAGAAACACTTCAGCAAACATGCCTAGCTCTAATAATTTTATATAATATCAAAATGGGTGGGAAATAAATTAAAAATATATTGTCAATCAAGTTGGGCTGTATTCCGGTGCATGCAAAAAGAGCTAATAGTATGTTGACGTGTGGCAGTTGGTTTTCGCTGGGTTTGGATCTTAATAAATTTGATGATCGGGTACCAAACAGGCGGTACTTTATTAACTATAAATAAGTATTCAAACTTAGTCTAACTCTCTATGAATAATAATAAGAGCGTATAAGATGAAATTGGTTATATATAAACTGACAAATTTTTTCACAGAAATCAATCCTTACAAGCTTTACTATGATTTGGTGTCATAATAAAGACGAAAGACAAAAATTATTTATTTATTAAACGCGTCGATTTGAGGTCTCGCGTGACCAAAAGGCTGGCTTGCACCTTGGGCAACGCATCAGCGTTGCCATCCAACGTGGAAAAGCGGCCAGCATTTTGGGCACACTCCCCGCCGACAGCGACCTGGAGTCCTTATAGTATAGTTTCATTTTAGATATATTAATTTATTTAGAACTTCGTTTATTTTTAATTTTTATGTATATTTAGTATAATTAAGTTTATTTTTAAGTATTTACTTTAATTTTTCTTCCAACGAAATTTAGTGATTTTTTCCCTTTCTTAAACATGAGTGTTCACATATCAGAGTTTGCGAAATGGTCGTTACAAAGTATTATTATATTCAAATGGAGTATAAATTTTCTTCAAAATCACCTGACTAGATTTCTGACAAGGCTTTTTGATTTTTCAGAAATCTAATGACAGTATCATTTTAGTTTTCTTCAAAATTAGCTCAATGACTCCTTTGAATGTATTTAACTATTTTGTGTAGTATATAGATTTAGCATTGAAGGCCCAATTGAAAATTCACTCTGTATACATGTATAATGCATTATATATTTGTAGTTTGTAGCTCTCGACCAATTGTAGTAAGCCATAGTAGCTTAGTGGCTAACGCACTACAATTTTCTAGAATTTTTAGGTCCGAATTTTGTACAGAAAGCATGCACCCCGTTTGAAGCAAATAGATTATTTACCTGCCATGCTTGTCCAAAGCAGATTAGCAGAATTCAAGATTCGCAAGATTCCTCACGTTTTTTTTCTATTTATGTATTTTTTTATAAAATCGTCAGGAAAACACACACATTGGATATCCCTATGGAAGCTAAACAAGTTATTCTCGTGTTACGGGTACCATACAACGGACCACTCTGGAGCTGATCCAAGACACCCAGATCATAGTAAATAATGTAAAATTTGTTTTTATTTACGAAATTAACCAATCCAGGAAATTAACCCGCATCTGCGTTGTAGTGAGTTTGGCTGGCAAAGGCTTAGCCCACTTAAACACAGAGGCCGTCAAGCAATATTTTACTCAAAACAACTAACATGCCCTACATGTTTTCAGTCAGAATACCTTAAGGGGCCACCAACAAATATACATCACACGATTTTCATGATTTCCCTCACATTCGTGAGACTCCTCCCTCCCTAGTGTGACATCACATTATGCAATTTTATCATCAATAATGATTAAAACTAAAATAGCAGTATCGTAATTTGCTTACATATATTTGACTAGCTGTGCCCGCGACGTCGTCCGCGTGGAATTCGTTTTCGAAACCCCCCGATTTTCAAACTTCTTCATTGGTGCTCCACTCCTATTGGTCTTAGCGTGATGATATATAGCCTATAGCCTTCCTCGATACATGGGTTGTCTAACACTGAAAGAATTGTTCAAATTAGACCAGTAGTTCCTGAGATTAGCGCGTTCAAGCAAACAAACAAACACTCTTTAATTGTATATATTATAGTATAAGATTTGAAACTTAGTCGATATTATATAACACAAGTAAACTCGTCTAAATCCACAACCTGCCTAGCACCGTTATAAAAAAGGCCGGCCTACATAAAACATAAATAATTATAGTATTTTTTTTCACGGTTTCGGAGCCGAAAGTCGTTCCCATTCAGAACACCTTCGGAAAATATGGTCGCTCATAATTTGCCAAAAAATCCGCTTGAATGGGTCGTAGACTACGCACTTTGTGCAATAAATGTTCGTCGGGTCTAGGGCGAATGAATAGGTGCTTGAAAGACATTTCATGTTTCAAAATTATCTATGGATTGAGGAATTTTAGACGTTCTTTATTTAAATATGTTCTGCTCTATTGATAATATATAATTTGTATTGGAATTCTTTTTATTTAATGGACTTGGACGTATAATAAAATAATTTGAGTGACAAAAAAACCTTTGTGTGTGAAATATTGCCTGAATTACAATGATTTTTTCAAACATTCGTTATTATATTGTTAATATTTGTCGTAAGTAAATTGTGTCCATTTATATCTTCTAAAATGTTATAATACGCGAGCGAGACATCGAACTCCAATTAGTTAACTCCTTAATCTTACTGTACTTTGATTTTTAATTACCTGGACTAAAATGACTGCTACGATCGACCGATTTTTTATGTTGCAAGCTTAGGGCAATTCACCACTGTGAATTGGATACTATAGAATATTATATAATACTAGCTGCGCCCCGCGGTTCCACTCGCGTGCTGATGGAAAATCGTTATATTTTGGATAATTCACACTATATGTTTATAAATTATAGCCTATGTGTTAGCTATATTATTGTAAAGTTTCATCAAAATCCATTCAGAAGTTTTTACATGAAAGAGTGACAAACATTCTCACAAACTTATACGTTTATAATATTAGTAGCGTCTGTGCTTAAACGAAGAAAGAATACTAATTATTGCGGCCGGGTTATGAGAGGCGACAAAACAACCCACAGCCAGGTGGTAGGGTATTTTCCCGTCTAAATGACTACCACCCCCGGTCTAGAGCATGCCGCTATAACAACTTATAGTTGTATTCCGGCATTAGTGGCTAGGCTCCATCCCGTTTACGTGTCTGGCAGCACATTGCTAGCACTTATAGTGTTGCAAATGTTCATAGGCCACGGTTACCACTTTCTATCACAGTTAGCTCGTCAGATTGTCTGCTGTACTCCAGCAATTAAAAAAAATAGAAATGCTCCAAACTCGCAACATAAAAAAGTTCGATATTAACCAGGTAATTAAAAATCAGAGTTTACAAAGTCACAGCCTGGCAAAAGACTATGGTCCAATGCGCGTCGTATACACAGCGTTGTAATATGAATATTTCTCTTGCAAAATAACATGTAAAATACGCAGTCCTATGTCTACGTTTTGGGCTATTGGGGCCAGTTTCGGCCGCTACCACCGCGTTTTCGGCAGTTATCCGCCCCACTCGTAATAAATTATGATATTATTTTTCTCTGAGACATATATGCGTTATCTAATCAGCGAGCTAAGAAATATGGCTGCTGCGATACAAGATGTTTATTTATGTGCTATACTCTTTACGATGTGTTTTTTCTTCTAATAACAAGCAGGCGAAGACACATTGCATATTGCCAAATTAAGCAAGTTACGCTTGTGTTATGGGTATACAACGGAACTCTCTGGGCCTGATCCCAGACACCCAAAATCCTAAGCCAAAAGATGTAGTCATACAATTCAAATATACAATCATGAACTCATATACATAAGTACATCAGATTCAATAAAATGTTTCATCTATTGTAATTAAGGAAAAATCTTTATGGTTTAGTGGTCCAAGCTTTAGACCACGCAACTTAAGTTGGGAGTTCGATTGTTGGTATGGTAAATTTCTTTTATTTACTATGGTTTTAGTATTTTAACACAAGCGTAGTTAGCTTAGCTTAGTATTGATAATTATTTGTTTGTATTTAGTTATTATCCAAACTACATTTAAGGAAAATCTAAGGTTCCCAATATCTAGAAATGATATAGTACGAAATGTAGTTTTTATTCAGATCCAGCAAAAAGTAGTAATCAATAATTCCGTAATGAAATAAATAAAATATAAAATAATTAATGAAAAATCAATGTGTACTATTTTTTCTCCAAAATTTTCCAAAAGTATTATTATATTGTTACACACCAAGAAAGACCCCACAGCTGCATGTTGTAAAAACAAATTGTTTGAATGTACTTCGTGTTTAAACTTTTATACATCTATTGTCATCGTACTTATTTTATGGCTGTAATTAGTGTCGAACGACTTAATCCTTGTTTTTTATTGCATTGCCAAATGTGTGGGTTAAGGCGGCGGTTAAGGGTACAGTTTAGTATGAAACAATGCCCGAACGGAGGGGTGGGGGCAGTCATTCGACGACTTCGATACGATTAAGACGTGTAGTACTTTCGATTAGCGACATAGTGACGGACTTTGCGCGTGTTAAATTGCACCGAATCGTGCAATGTGAACTGGCTGCATCCAGTTTCATTTTGTACTTGTTTTATACGTGTTTTGTACAGTTCTTATAAACTCTATAGTAATTCCAACGGCGTTTATTTTAATTCGAGTCCTGTGGCTCGTAACAATATTGTTACGGTTAAAAAACAAAAATACTTTATTTTCTTCAAAAAAAGGTGGCAACCTTAGTAAAATCACTCCATATATAAAAGATCGTGAAGAATAAATAAACCCGAAGTTATTTAATCCACATTTAAAAAAATCATTTATATCAAGGAATTCACTTCTATTCCTAGTAAAAATACGTGAGCAAAATGTAAAACAATTTTAAAATAACAACGTGCAAAACGGATTTGCAGTAACATTATCGATTCAGTCGATATCAATACTTATAATAGAATAGACGTAAATCGATTATATCGTGTTACATTTGCGGCGGCGGCGGTCAGGTCGCGTCCGAGTGTGGTTTTATGCAATTTACAAACGTACAACGCTACTTAGAGACCGTGACGTGCTCTGAACTCCACTTATAGAGGTGCTGTACAGTTTTGTATCGATTATTTGCATTTGTACCGGAGTAGTTTTGTTAAACCTTTGAATTGTATGCTTTAGACTGCGGTATAGATATAGGGCGCTTTTATTTTAAATAATAGGAGATGTGTAGGGCGGTGGAGGGAGATGGTAAAAAATCATACTTACCTCTTTTGCAACCCCTAAGTCAAGAAAACATATAGGTCTTAATATATAAATGTTTTTTGTGCAGCGGTCAAGGATTGTCACAACCGATTTGTTATCATCATTTAAATAGTTATTAATGAATAAATGGTGACCAATCTATTCTGGCACACACCGCTCGCTGCCGCAGCACGCTCGCTTCTTTCGCTCGGCTCGTGCATTTTTCTCTAAACACTCACCTAACCTTACCGAACTTACCGTTCTAGTCACTTGTCGCGACTTATGCCAGAACATACTGGTTACCATATATTCATGAATAACTATTTAAACGATGATTAAAAATCGGTTGTGACACTCGCTGACCTGAGGTTACGTTTACGAAAACATTCATATCTTAAAAACTATTTTTTTCTTGACATAAGAGTTGCAGAAGGAGTAAGTATTCTTCCCTACATTCCCCTTCCACCTCCCTCCACCCCTGCCATTATTTAAAATAAAGGTGCCCTATATCTATACCCCACCCATGGTTTTATTGTTAACATTATACTGTGCTTCTTCTCGAAGATTAGCCAATACATAGTTTTTTTTTTAATTTGGAAGCTTATTCTCACTTATAGGTGGTCATTAAAATATTATGTTTCTTCGCGATCTCACTAACGACACTTTACATGACTTTACACTAAAGATTTTTTTTACTACCAATTACATGTATGGTGACCACCCCAAATCTCTGTTTTCACGAATTCACTGCAGCATGTGTAGCGGCATGTAGATTGTGTATCTATTTCTAAAAATCGCCTATATAGAGTCAAAATGAGATACACAAACACAAGACAAGACACACACATAAAACTTCCTTTTTTGTCAAAACAGCTGTTGAACTCTAACTCTCTTTCCTACTATATATATTTCTATATACGAGTATGTACAGCAATTCGCAACGTATATTGCTATGAAACACTCTCTTAACAACCCTTTTTAAATGTATTAACATTAAACACGTAGATTAAAAATTGTAATTAAGATACAAAAAGTAGGATTTAAAATATTCCTTATCAATGACAAAACTTTGATCAGTCATTATTCCAAACCTAATGTCCTAAGCATAAGTTTTTTTTAAAATATAAAAACGATTTAAACTCTATTCTTGGTTGGGTTCTTCACTTTAATGAAGATCTCGGTAATTAAGTAGATACAAATAAATTGAAATTAAAATATTCGTTACCATTGACACAACTTTGATTAAACACTTGTTCAAACCTA
The DNA here is from genome assembly GCA_949752895.1 of Dendrolimus pini. NCBI lineage: Eukaryota > Metazoa > Arthropoda > Insecta > Lepidoptera > Lasiocampidae > Dendrolimus > Dendrolimus pini. Next base: position 1,760,600 of record OX457130.1, on the reverse strand, counting down.
ACAGCACAATTTTTTAAAATATAAAAATAATTTAACATAAATTGTTGGTTGGTTTCTTCACTTTAATAAAGATCTCGCATTTCGAATTAAAAATCAAAATTCAAAAGACGTGCGAAAACCCATATACATTTTCAATGTCGCCCACCTAAGCCGTAAAGTAGGTGATTTAACACCACCACATCCGGTTTGCTCCCATAAAAAGCGATAAGTGACGTGGACCACCATAAAACCATCGTCCCGCGGGACCGGTCGCGGGCTCTAACTAGTTTAGACGTTGGTCGTGATATCTTCAAAATATTTGTTAAATAGTGATAATATATAAATAAATAATGGGCAGACAAACACACTCATTGTACAGATAAAGACGATCGAGACGTTTTTGCTTTTGTAGTGGTGTTCTGTCAGTACATAAATAAATGTGTAAACTCTATAAAACGACACTGAAGGGACAGTGCATTTTATGGCGTTATAGAGAGTTGTCGTTAAATGGAGAGAAGTCTGATATATTTTGGAAGTCGTAGTAATATTGTTGTGTTTTTTCACTTATTTTATTCATATCTTGCGATATTGAGGTATCTTGGTGATAAAGGTATTACTTATAAATTACGGCATTTCGGAATTCCTTAGAAATTTCGGTATGCATGATGCCGACAGTCGAGTATATTACGGGCTGGGGTAATAAAGCGATAAAAGAAGTCCACAGTTGCGAACTTTTGACTAATTTTGGCATTAAAAAGTACTTTTTATTACTTAATGGTTGTCGTTGTTGAGAGTGGGTTTAATGCTATATAAAGTGTCATCATTTTATGGAAGATAAGCTAACCCAACCAAAGATAAGTGATTTCGACGCTTAAGGTAGTTTATCGTTAAATCGAGTGACGTTATATGGAGTTTACACTGTATTTTTATAGGCAGGTACTAAATAATTAGTAATAAATAATTAGTTTCACTAATAATATTAAACATATTTTTTAAATATAAAAATACTAAAAACGCAAAAACGTTCGAAGCTAATTTATCTGTATATGCCTAAACTTAGTAAGTTACGCTTTAATTTATGGGTAATTTATAACTGACCACTCCGGACTCGACCCTCTGACACCCAGACCATAGTAAATAACGAAAGTAATAACTAAATTTTACAGTTTTTATTTTAACGTTTCCTCCAATTCAGTATCCGTGATCACGGAAGACAAATCCGCTAAAAATGAAATCAAATAATATGTCACACTTTAAATCGTTAAAACATAGTTTTAATTATGTGTACTAATCGCGAAAACAGTCCGTTTACGAATTTTACCAAGCCAGGAATCGAACCTGATACCTTGCGGTTTCGATATCAGAAATCATAATAATTGTTTCTGATATCGAATAAATCCGATGCAAGAATTACTGTCTATGTTGTTAAGATACCTCTATGAAATTCGGAATATGTTTACTGGAAATGGGGATAATCTCCGCAAATTTCGAAAACGCAAACGAAGGCGTATGGAAAGATCTTGTGGGGGCGAAGAGGCCAAAGGCCCTCAATAAAAAATGCGGAATGGCGGTGAAAGAGTGTAGCCACGTCGTTATTGTCCACGATTCAAAAATTAGCAGATCAAAACAGTACTCACGGTTGTCTCGTCGCCACGTAGTCTTTACCAGGCCTGGTATGATGATTTGTATGTGCTGAATACCACTCGCGAATGAAGTTTGAATTAAGTTTGTGTGAATTAGGGCTGCGCACACGACACTAGTTTTTGCGGGAAGATTATAAAAGCCACTGAACTCGTCGCGGGGGTGCAAGGTGCGTTTAACCTGCGCGTGCGGGCGTCCGTGCGGGGAGTGAATCTATTACCATAGAAAATAAATCTATAACATGCATCTCACATCACGTTTGACAGTATAGACACTATATTCTTAGTGACATTGCTAAGAGACACTTAAAATCAAAATGGCTGCCGAAAATTCGAGTGCAACGTAAAAGTCGTAAATATTAAATGATGCGAGTGTGCCACGATGGTGCCACGCTTGTAAAAGCGCAGTAAAAAACCTTTGTCTGAAGCTAAACAATAAAACGCCGCATATCGACTTCCAACTTTGACCAACAAAGAATGGATTGGCCTTTTAAAAATATCCTATCCATACTTATGTTCTAAAGAAGATAGATTTGTATTGTTGTATGTTTGTAAGCAATAAAGTCAAAAAGTACTGGACCGATTTCAAATATTCTTTAATCATTCGAATGCTACAATATCCTTATCAAGGATATGTAGCATTCGAATAGGCAATATAAAAATCGGGGACCCCTACTAAAACTTCAATGATGTAACTTATCAATGTAAACAAAATACTTGGCGCTGGAATCGGGTTCTGCGATTTAGATGATATTTAATGGGTGTTTGAGTAGGTCCCCGGGTGGTCTAGATTTATAATTAGACCCGGTAGATGGCGCTGAAATCGGGTTCTAGATTTGTATTTTTTCAGGGCAAGACAACGTCTGCGAGACCGCTAGTATTTTAATATTCTTTCTTTTATACCTTCCTTGGAAACTTATTCCAAATCCTTATGCACAAGAGAAACTTTCTTGAAAATCGTGGTGTACCATAACAAAGTAACTTGATCAAGTAAGTAGAGATAAACCCCTGGTAGACAAAGAGTGGTGGTGTGCTGGTAAAAAAAGTGCAAGGCACCATTTCTAACTATTGCTTAGACCACTCCCCATCATATTAAACGGTAATAATATAAACTATTTAAACGGTAATAATATACTAAAAACAATTCTTTGGCAACTTTTAGTCTAGCATTTGAATCATCATTCCCTAAATTAATAAAAAAAATAACGAGACTACCCGATTTACCCGATTTATACAACTTCTATATGTATTTAAAAAAGGTGTCCAAGATAATATATAAATAATCATGATGAATAAATCTTATTAGTTAGGCGTGTTGACAAAAAGTGTTCTCCAGTGGAACTTATTTTGAATAAAAAAAGAATTTTGGATTATATTTCATTACAATGTATTAATATATATATATATATATTAAGCTGTTAAGTAGCAAAAAAGACATATCTTTTCCATTGGTTAATTTCATAAGACCAATTAGGACATAAAGTCTAAAGAGTATGATCGTCTTTCGTAGGTATTTTTTTTTGTGTTTAACAACGGATAGTCACACTTAGAGGACGGACATTTTGTGTGCTCTAAACTTTATCTTTACGTCTCCATTTAGTCGGTTTAAAATAGACAAGCATTTGTTTCACGTTTTAGGGGTGTCAAGCGTTATGTTGAATACGGAAATGTACAGTTTAGTTTCTTAAAGCATATGTATGGAGTGCTTTTATTAAATTCTAATAATAATATAGTTTATACGTTATTCCAGATATTTAAAATTGAATTATTTTATGTAAAACGAACCTTATTTAATTCGAAATAAAACACATTTCTCTTTACCCGTTAATGTTTCAAATTAATTTCAGCTCTATTTCTATATGTTTAAGGCAGATATTCTTTTATACGTAGATCAAAGAAAATGTACGTAACGGTGCATTGAATTTTGAACTTAATGCTAGTGATTTAAAGTGTAATTCACATTGAATCTTTTGAATTATAATATGTTGACGGATGTATGCCAAAGGAAGTATATTTATTAAAATAAAAATTAGAGGAAAATGATCTCTGAGTATTTTCTCTTACATTTATAATTTTTTTACGAAAAAAAAACTAGATAGCAAAGTAAAACATAAAAATGACTATATTTTGCAAACTTGTTGTTGTTTTTTCTTACTTGACACCGAGTTCAAGATGTTGTAGAAAGAAGTCGGTTAAATAAGTATTTATTTTTTACTTTTTAGTATAAAGCCAGTTTTGCTTTTGTTATCTATCTAGTCACTTTTAAATAACGATTTTTCACACAGAGTGTTAACACCTTTTACTGTTTTCGTGGTTTCAGACAGGCAGCGCGGTGCCGCTTTGTGCAACGTAATAAAAACAGCAATTTAAGCAGCTTATGATATTATCACACGAGGCTATTCTCGTCTCTCGACTGGAAGCGACTCGTCACAGCCAAGCCAGCACTAAAATATTTCAGGACTATTTCAGTTTAGTTATCACTGTAAGATAACATTCGCTATTCTCCTGCTTTTAGAAGTCTTCTAATGAGTTCCCCTATTTCTACCTATTGTGTATGTACTATGTATGTATGTATGTGTGTGCATATATATAGATATATAGAGTGAGAGAGAGATGCTGATTTTAACCGACCGGCAGTCTATTTTTAATTTTTTAGCAATTATACTGTATTTATATAATTTGTCCTAAATAAAATTATTTTCTTTCTTTTTTTTCAATTCGTCTGTGTTTTTTCTTTGTATGTTTGTTATGCTTGTTCTCCGTTAATTGTGGGCTGATTTTCATTTTTTTTCCAAACAAGTCCCAAGTTGAATTTCTCCCATTGTCATGAAGTCAGGATCTGATTAGTGGATCCCAGGAAATTAGATAGCAACTCTTGTTGAAGAGCTACACTCTTCGAAATGAAAACTGGTATACGCGTGCGTGCGTGTGTGTGTGTGTGTGTATGTGTGTGTGGTGGGAGAGAGCGACTCTAAATGTACTGACGTCACAATTCATACATTATATCGTTATCAAAAAGTTTTAAAACACGAAATTTGAAGTATTAACAAAAAAGATGAGAAAATTTCCAAGAGAAAATTTCCAACTCTATTTGTATGACCATGTGTTAAGATTATTAAATACTACCTGTGGCCGCAACATCATCCGCTTCGAATTTGTTTTCAAAACCCCCCGATTTTCAAACATTCTTCATTGGTGAAAGAATTTTTCAAATCAGACCAGTAGTTTCTGAGATTAGCGCGTTCAATCAAAGAAACAAATTCTTCAGCTTTATATATTAGTATAAGATAATGGATTCTATCTCATGCTGTCGCAGGCTCAGTCCTAGAGATTTATGTCTTAATCTCTTTTAGTGTCTATTTTTCGTTTCATTCAGTTTCAAATCATAACGATTCTAAAGAAGTTTTACATCAAAAATGCCAATTTTCACTTACATTTTGGCATTTATTTTGATATATACTCGTATGACTTTGTTACTATTGTTTTTTTTCATGCACTCATTAACAGAGCAGCCCTGTCAGTTTATCAACACAATACTATGCCTTGTACTCCCGACAGTATGTAAAACATGTGTTACTAACGATCCTTGAGCGTTCTTTATTTTTTTCCATTCCATTCGGTAACGATACGGTTCTGAGAATTCTTATTGTTTGATGCATTTGAATGAGTGAATGATTCCTTGTTGCTTTTTAGTAAATAGGTGATTTATTTGTTGGTTGACATTGGATGACTTTTTGTTCAGTTTATCGTTGAAGGTCAGAATTCTAGAAGAAAACACGGCTATGAATCGACAAGCCTTAATATTGTTAATAAATAGTAAAGGTTTAACAAGTTTTATACATATTACCTTGATGTGAAATATTCGTTATTTTTGTCTAACAAAAAAACATCGGCTGATAGTTACACACATGTTAAGAGTGTTAGTATAATACAACAACAGATCACTCTGGGGCCGATCCCAGAGACCTAGACCGTAGTAAAAAAAAATGTTTAATTGCGAAATAAACTATACCAGGATTCGAACTCTGAGCTTCTGCTTTCCAGTGAGCTCGGTCAATAATACCTTCATTCGCATAGTCATGTTGATATTAGACGGATCAACCTAATGGCGATAATGATATTCAATGTCATTCAAGTTTAAGTTTATACGCATCACTTTGGTTGATTCATTTAAATTGAAAAGCGGAAATGAATTATCTAATATCTTAAGATCAAGGTTTGAAAACCGGTAAAAAAGTTGTTTTTCAATTTTGAGTTCACTGTAAGCCCTATCAAACGGTTTTTGTTACTAAAAATCGTTAAATAGGTTTTTTTAACCGATTTTGAACGATTTTTGCCGCACACACATACATTTTGACAGAGATAAAAACGATACTTCCTCTTCTCACAGAACTGAGCGGTCAATTCAAGTTTATATTATACGTTTGTTTATGATATACCTAATATTTGGAGCTCCTACATCGCCAGATTAGGTTAAACTATTGCTTAAGGTAGGTTGCATTGAAGCGATTGCTTTAAACGATAAAGCCGCCTATTATTGCTACCATGATAATATTATAATCGTGAATTTTTGAAATTGTATATTTGATTATTAATAATGTGTTATCTATCTATCTATATAATACTACATTTTAGGTTACACTCAGTACGAAAGTTCACTAAAATCGGTTCCAACCGTTACTTATAACAATATATATAACAACAGCCCATAACTGTCCCACTGCTGGGCTCGGGCCTCCCACTGTAGGGGAATGGACAGTGTACCCGCCACGCTTGTCCAAGGCGGCTTGGCAGATTTGACACATCGGTTATCTCGATGTGCGGGTTGCATCACGATGTTTTCCTTCACCGTTGTTACCACGTGGTAATTGTAACAATATGCACATTAGGTCAGAAAACAGCCTAAGCGGTGCATGCGTTCCAGCCAGGATCGAACCCGCGACCTTTGAGTTCAGGACACGTGCGCTAGCCATTACGCTATCACGACTTCAACCCTTACTTAAGATATAGTAATCCGACATTAGCAAACACATATACACACATACCTATAATGATAATACATAACGCACACAGCCATAAATCCGTCATCACGTTAAAAATGGCCGCCGTATAATTTTGAATTTGGAACACACCCGGCTGTATAAGGAGGTGATTCAACGGGAATGGCTCCCCGGGCAGCAGTTAGCAGTTAGGCGCAAGGGCATATTCTAACATTACCCGTGGCATTTTGATTAGGCGACGGTGCGCTCCCGTTTTATTGCTGAGGTGCTCGCCAAGATTCAGTGCCATCAACACTTTTCTTTATTCAGATTATTTTAAGAGTTCTATTGAGACTTACTATTTGTTCCTTTCCATTATTATTTGATAGATATTATGATATATGATATTACGTGTATAATCACGTTCAAACGAAGTTCCACTGTAGAACGTTCCTGCCCTGTTATGGAAAAATAGCGTATGCGACAGAATTTAAGTATTTAAGCTTAAAATCCCTAAGCCTATATGCGATAATGGCAAAAATATGCACATACTAGATGTCTACGATCTATTTTAGTTTTGAGTTATTTAATATTTTAGAATTTTTGGAAAATTTGAACTGCGTCGTCCTTACATACAAATTTTTTTTTTTGGTGTGTTTATTGTTTTTTTTTTAAATGTTGTATGTAGTCTTCTTTCACACGTAAAATAATTTGCACCCTAACATCAATGCAAGTTCCTAAAAAAGTTTAAAAATGAAATTTTGGCTATTTTGTCTTTTCTTCAGTTAAATAAGATTAGGAAGTGATAAAATTCCACAAAATGGGTAATTGTAATTTTTATATCCGCTTTAGCAAAAACGGAACACTTATACAATTGTCATGTTCTTCCGTCCATCTAACTATATAAGCATGTTAAAGTAAATTCAAAACTACTAGGAGTATATGAAGGGTAACTTTCAAAAACCAATGCCGAACGATAAATCAATCCTCTTGTACTTTAAATTAGTATAATCGAATTTTAAATAGAAAAAAGTGCAAGTAATGCACACATGTGGTTGCCATCAGTTCGGAAACAAAGCTATTAACTAAATCTGTCAATGCCGGATAAAAGATAGCGCTAAGATAGGATTCTATATTTGAATTGTTACGTCAATATGACAACCGAATGAGAATAACTTGAAAATATCGTACCCTGAGTTTCGTTTGTTAATTTTTTTCTACAGGGTTGCCAGATCAATAAATAAGTTCAGACTTTCTTGGAAAAGCTAAGTTTATTTTTAGTTGAACATTTGATTGTATTGAAGTAAACTGTAGAAATTGATCAGAAGGAGAAACGCTCAGTGAATCTGACACGTGTCTAGATAAACTGGTAGGTGTAAGACATCGCATAAAGTCCCACTTTGTAATACTTGTCATATTATTGAAAAGCTCCAGCCTCTTATACTATCTTTTGTATAACGTTTTTATCTTGCTAAGCATGTAAGGAATTTATGGAGATATGTTGCAGTAAACATTTTTAGTATGTTATGTCCTTATTATAACTATAATAATATTTTTCTTTCCTTTTATTGTGTCTATGTCTTACTGAGCATGTTAGCAAAAATATATAATTGTGTAACATATTTTTATATTAGATTACATTATTTATAGATAAATAAGAAAATATTTTTTTAGCTAAAAGTATTGTTGGGGGGCTTCTTGCCGCTTCTTATCCTTAACAGCAATAACACGTTGCGAAGCGGTGAACATATACAAGACTAGAGGAGTTTAAAAAAAAATTACATATATGTATGACCTTCAAAAATTGTCCTCCAGTGAAACTTATTTTGAATACAAACTTTTGAATATGAATATCCGTAATATGATTCGACGAAAGGGGCTCCCTTAATATGCCTGTATTTCGCAACATGCGAGATGAGAATTTTAAACATATGCTTAATTATTTAAAAATAAATATATAGTAGGCTCTATTTCCTAGTGGATGCTTAATTGTAAAGCATTGTGCATATAACCTTTTTTATGATTTTCGCGTTTTACCACGATCAAGCCTAATGTCGGACGAGGATGCGGTCTAAGATGCAACAGGCTTACGTACCTATTCACACGACTTGAAGATACCCGGATTGTACTTTTCGGGAAACGGGCTCTGGTAGTGCATTCCATAACTCAGCCGTACGTAGAAGGAACGCGGACGTGACACTTTTTGGTTTGCACTGGTGGCGTTTCCACTGTGAAACGATAGCGTAGACCAGAGTACCTTGTGTTCCGAAGATGGAATGGTGTAGGAGGAATCAGGTCAAACAGTTAAACCGCACACTCTCCGAAATTAATCCTACAAAAAATGACCTATCTATATCTATAAGAATCAATTGCTGTTCGTTAGTCTCGCTAAAACTCGTTAACGGCTGGACCGATTTGGCTAATTTTGAATTATTTATGGAAGTCCAGGGAAAAAATGCTTGGAATATAGTAAAAACAACAATTTTCCTTAGAAACTATTCCTACCTGTTAAACGTTTGATGTTCGTTCCGTCGTTTAGAAATCAATAAAATTTAAAAGCCGTTCAAAAATAAAAATAAAAGTGTTTTTTTTTTCTTTTTTTTTGGTTTTGGAATGTCAAACGTTTGACGTTCGTTCCAGTTAAGTTTTGATCACATTTTTTACTTAAGTTGAAACATTATGCAATTATCTTTGGTTGATTCTGGTTGCTGGGTCAGCTAATTACATAAACATCTAACAACTCCTCGAAATACATACAATGACTCAGTTCCCATAAATAAAAGTAGCACATTTGTCTTGAGACTAAATAAAAAGCGATAAGCTTTTAACATAGATAATATTAATACATTTTAATGTTCTTTGAAGAATATTATAAAATTTCCAACATAAAAGAACGACGTAACAAGTTTTACTGAAACACAAGCATCGAACTACGTAAAAAAGTGAAAGAAGCAACGTTCGCATGACGTCCACACAAAGCCTATCCGGTCCTATGTGACTTTGCGACATCGTCCTCTATAAAATATTTTCAATACCGAGGGAAATTGGTCAAAAATGACTCCCCAACAAGATTATCTCGGATGCCTGGAACATACCAAACGAAATTGCAACTTGGAAACGTAGTTACAAAGTTGATTTTTCTTTGATGACTTGAAAGTCTTTTATTTCAAGTCTACTGTTTTCAGTTTAATGTAAGTCGCTTCGGGGACCCGTTGAGAAAATTATTTGTTGCGTCATGTCGCTTAGTGTATAATGTTGCATTTTATAAAGAAATTCATGCAGAAATACATAAGATTTTTATTCTAGAAAAATATCTAATATTTTTATCCGTGCAGGAACGCAGAAAGGATACAATCTCTTGCGGCTGGGCAGCCCGTCGTAACAGGTGACAAAACAACCCACAGCCAGATGGTAGAGCATTTGCCCTTGGGATAACAACCTTGGGTTGTGTTCCGGCATTAGTTGCCAGATTCCAGTCTTCCTTTAGAGAGTAGCAGCGCACTTTTAGCACCTTTAGTGTTGCGAACGTCCATAGGCGATGGTAATCGTTTTCCACCAGAGGGCCGTCTGCTTGTCTGCTGAACTCATACAATAAAAAATACAATAAAAAAAATCTACAGCATATATTTGCTATTACTTTAGCATTAATGTCAGTTATCTACAGGGGCAATTCGTAATGAAACATGCGTCGTACTAGACGTGTTCTACTTCTGTTTGCACTCTTGCTTAAGATGCATACATAAAAAACAGAGAAGAAAATACTGCATCAATTATTAATTTCATTTATAATTTAAGAGCATGCTCTTATCGGTGGAGCCTCTGCCAATCTTCTCTATTATGGGCCAGTTGTTTTACTTCTATGTAAGACACGACACCTCTTTCTTCTATTTGATCCACGAATGCTCGCCACGGTCTAGCCTTCCCTCTCCTTGCTTCCACTTTGCCTTCGATTAACGTGCATGAGAAGGTGTCGTGTTTTAGCAAATGGCCATACATTTTCGCCCTTCTTTCCTCTAGAGTTGTTAATATTGTGCGTTTCTCCTTTACCATATCCAGAACTTCTTCATTAGTCTTCTTTTCTTTCCAACTTATTCTCTCCATGCGTCTCCATTATACTATTAACTAATATGTAATTTGTATGATGCGTCAGTATTGTCGTTTGTTTGTTTGTTAAAACACTTTTTATTAATAGCTCTTAATTATTATTTTAAAAATAAAGAATCCCAGAAACAGAAAGGCAAAAACAACACACATGGCACTAGATAGGATAATATATAAGTATAGGATAATATATAGGGCCCACACTGCACATGCACTTCCTCACAACACCAGCATGTAACAGATACACTACACTACACTAGTATAAGTTTAGTATTAAAATTAGGATAAATTAATATAATAAGTCACTCGTAAGATACACTTCAACACAAATTAATTAATGTCACACACAAAAACTAAAATCATAAGCGTGTTAAATTTTAAAATTAAATCTAGAAATAAAGCTTTAAAAAAGAGTACGGAACTCGAGTCCGTAGAGTAGTTAAAAATTTTAAAAATAAAGGAAATATTATTTTAACATGAATCTTAGAATTAACAATCGTTAATGTGTCTCTATGTTCGTTCGTAGAAGGGGGCGAGGAGGTAGGTGATAAGTCTGTCATTACTGTCAAATTATATTGACAGCGACTTTTTATTGTTTTGACGGCCTCTGTGGTTGAGCGGGCTAAGCCTTTGCCGGCCTACCTCACTGCAACCCAGAGGCTCCGGGTTCGATTCCCGGTATAGTAAATTTCGGAAACGTATTTTCTTCGTTATTTACCATGGTCTGGGTGTCTGGGATCGGCCCCAGAGTTGTCCGTTGTATATTACCCATAACACAAGCGTAACTTGCTTAATTTGGGGATATACAATGTGTGTGTTTGTCTGCCGATTATTATTATTATTATTATTGTACAGATTAAATACTGTTAGTACAGCGTCAACGCACCAGAATAATAAACCACAATGCGTAGTGCGATGTCGTGGAGTACTGCGATGCGGCGTCGTGGCTAGTGTAAGGCCTCCTCTTCACAATCGGCGATCACAAACGATTACACGCGAGTGCGATCGTGTAGAGGGCTACTCGTCTGTAGTCGCCCATCATCGTCCTTAATCGCCATCGTGATCGCAGCGATCGTTGACTTGTCGGGGTTTCGGGCACGCATCAAAGAGAATTCGCGAGTATTACCTTGCCGATGACAGACAATCAACGAGTAACAAACATGGCCGATTGTGAACAGGAGGCATAACATGTTGACCTACTTCGAAATACAGAGATACATATTTTCTTACAACAAAAGAGCTGCTGACAAACAAATTGCAAGAATAACAAGGAGATAACAGACATTTATTCAATAGATGGTGCGTATTAGAGCAACGCCCTGGGATGTGCCGTAAGACAGGCTTACCTAACTTTTTCCATCTAAAACTTATACTATAAATCGCCACGGACCATCGCACAGACCTCCCCAAATAAACCCCCCTTTATTGACAATTTATGGAAGATTTGCATTACGACTCTGACTAGATTACTGTGTTCGGATTGAGCAAGTTTTAGGGTTATGCCCTTTCGTTTTGATTGGTAAATGGTATAACGGTGTCCAATTTCACTGAAAGGTATACTGTTTGTGTGGTTAATTTTGTAATATAGAATAAAAAGTTAAATTATACTATTTTATTCAACTGATGTTAAGCAAAATCTTTGTACCCCTTTTTACGAAAAATGAGCGGACGGAGGAGTATCAAATTTGTCACACTTTTAGTTTATATAGAGAAGGAGTGCAGAATGCTATTTTTTTTGTAAATTATGCGTTGTATTAAACTACATTAAATCAATAAAAAAACATTACACACACCACCATGTATTTGACACACACACGTATATATACTCTTTTGTTTATTATTAAAATCAAATTAACAGTGTAGCCTTGGCGAAATCTATGATTATAGAAAAATAGTCTTTGACAACAGAGCATTTCTGATATTCTAAAATTTATTGCTTTGTTTGACATGTAATATTATTATGAAATCGAATTTGTGTTTATTATAGTAAATCAATTTCAATTTCGTGTTAGTAATAACATATGAAAATTAAACGCCTAATAAGAAAGACAAAACGTATTGAAGCGATTACAACAAATTTCTTGGAGCACATACATTTCTGGCAATGAATTGTTATTCTATTCTATACTAATAATAGAGTGCACCTTTAACAAAAAATATCCTATATTTTTATATCAGATTAAGTTACGGTTTCAGGAAGAATTTTTAATTCGGATATCCCATAGTGTCGGTTGCGGATCATCACTGCTATACTCCATGTTGGACTTTAGCTCTTATCTTATACTAATATATAAAGCTGAAGAGTTTGTTTGTTTGAAAGCGCTAATCTCAGGAACTACTGGTCTGATTTCAAAAATTATTTCAGTGTTAAATAGCCCATTTATCGAGGAAGGCTATAGGCTATATATCACCACCCTAAGATAGGAGCGGAGCACCGTTGAGAATGTTTCAAAATCGGAGGGTTTTTTTTAATTTACTTTTTTTTTAACTATTCCACGCGGACGAAGTCGCGGGACGAAACTAGTACCTAATATATAAAGCTGAAGAGTTGTTTGTTTGATTGAACGTGCTAATCTCAGGAACCACTGGACTGATTTGAAAATTTATTTCACCGTTAGATAGCCCATTTATCAAGGAAGGCTATTGCATTTATAGGCTATATATCATCACGCTAAGATCAATAGGAGCGAAACACCAATGAAGAATGTTTCAAAATCGGCGGGTTTTTTTAACTATTCCACGCGGGCAAAAGCTAGTATACATATAAAATATCTGTTTACGATATTTAATGTATCAAGGTGACAAACGGAAAAAGTATCTCGATTTATAATGTACGAAGTCATAATGTATTGCTCTTTCATGAAAAAGTCGCAATAAAGCCCATATTTGCACTCCATTCTAATATATAATTTCCTCGAATATGGAGGCAGTACATTTTAGGCACACATAAAATAAGTTGTCAAAGGGTATCAGCTTTTTATTTTTTTCATATGATAAAAAATGCAATTATAACGTATTTTTTTATTTCTTAACAAAAACCTAAATATTCTGCAAGGACCAAACTAGGACGTTCAGTTTTTGATTGATTTAATAAAAATTTATTTTTATTTTTGTTGCATGAGTTCAGCAGAAAGACAGACGGCCCAGTTGATGGAAAGCGGTATGGACATTTGCAACACCAAAGGTGCTACAAATGCACTGCTGCTCTCTTATGAGAGACTGGTCACTAATGGCGGAACATAACTCAAGGTTGTTATGGCGACATGCTTTGGACCAGGGGTGGTAGCCATCTAGTCGGGCAAATGCTCTACCACCTTATATATATATATATATATAATTGAATTCCACGTATAGAGTGACTCATCACGATATCTCAAGAACTATAATACCTATAGACTTGAAATTTTCGCCAAGTAAAGATCAGCTAAGAACGAATTTTACGGCACACGAAGCGGGCAGGTATCAGCTAGTATAATAAGGAATCTATTAAATTGAATAGAGCATTCAACCGATGAATTGGGAGTTTAGTCGGCGCTAACCGAAAACACCGAGATGTCGATTATTGGCCGCTAATTAGGCGTCAGGCTGTTTACCTTTGTAATTACGCACATCAAAGACGCGTTAATTTGGTGGTAATCTTCCTTATACCGACGAGTTTTAATTTTGAATACAAGAAAGAATGAATGACGGAAAACTCTTTATTGTTCACTATAAACTGAAATCTAGACAATTGATATGGATACATTGGCATAAGAACAATGGGCGGCTTTCTCGCTTATAGCGATCTCTTCCAGGCAACCCAGTGTCTAAGCAGATTTTAAAGGAAATTTCAATTCATGATATTAGTGGTTCGGTCAATCTAGACCAAAAAATGAGAGTGAAGGTGGATATAATCACAACAAGCTGAAAATCAGCAAAATTGTTCAAAACATAATAAAAAAATACAACAATTTACTCGTGGTCAAAGGTCAAAAAAGGCGTTTTTCATGTTTTTTCAGCAAAACGGTAAGTTTTGTCATAAAAGTACGCCAGATAATTGAATTATGAACGTATGTTGGTAATAAAATAAATGTCATTTGATTTAACCAAAATGATTCTGATACCAGATAAAACGATTTCTCAACCAGCCATGACAATAATTTTCTTTTAAAATGTTTGAGAGGCAATTCTTTTATTGATGCAGGTATTCGGTTATATATTTTATAAGTCTGGTTGGGTCTCTGTTCTTGATTTTCGAATATATTTGGTCTGTATTAGTTATCTGCTTTTATTTTAGAACCTAGCACGTTTCAAATAGGTACTCCATCATAGTATAGCGTGGATATGTGTGTAGATTGAAGAAAGTAAACTACGGTATTTTTCTGAACTGAAATAATTTTATTGTTCTAGTCACTATTCCAACAAAATATTGTTTCTATTGTGTAAATAACAATTGTCACTCTTGAATTCAACACTAATTATATTATAATTCACTGTGATTAAGGTGATGGATAGGGATTCGTTGAAAATTAGGTGCGCTAGTGACCGCTCCTAAAAACAAGTGATTCTTTTCTATCTAAGATGGCGGCGACGCTACCATAGACAGCTGCTCCGCTAGAGTGATATTAATAACATACCACTCTTGACAATGATGGTACCCTAAAACCTGTGTCTTTCGGTTGAGTTGTTACAAAGTATAAAATCGCTAATTTATTTATTTTATTATTACCTGTAGTAACGATAAAAAGATTTGTCTATCGACAGGGAAATTGGCATCCCTATTTCTGAGGTATCTACAAACTTGGAGTCAAACTGTTGGATTTATTTACGTTGTCGTTTATTGATCGACGTTGTGTGGAACTGAAGTCCCGAATGAAATCGGGGTCAAATGTATGGAGGGACTAATGTTGCCAGACGTACGATAATTGCCATAAATCTACAATAAATTTAAGTACTTGGTCGTAAAACTCTTGATGGCCGCTAGTAAATTGAAGTTAACGAATCGCTGTATAATTAGATTTCATACATAGTAAGGATTTCAGTCAGTTTTTCATTTTCGGTTACTACAAGATAAAGTTAAATGAATACAGTATACGCACTCATATTTTGTGCTACTTTAGTTCTTATTTGATGCATATTATGAACGTGATTTAAAGAACGGCTAATTTATGACAAGTACTGATATACATTTCACAGTGTACCTTACAGAGACAAAGAAAAAACAATGTTTTATTACAACGTGAGGTTTACGAAAAAAAATTCAGCGTATTTATTATTTACACGTAAACTTAAAAATAAGAAAGGATGATGGGCACCAACATATGAAACCTGGTCCAATATATCATGCAATCATATATCATTGGTAAGGTATTTTTGTGTAAAATAAGGTAACTTTCTATTAAAGTAGTTCAGTCTGTGATGTTTTTCTCCATTTTGAAATAGCATTAATATTAATAAATAATAATACTACCATTATTTTTTAATAAGGCGCCTCAGCAGGCGCCTCGCGCCCCCCACGCTAGCCGACGCTCTGCTTCAGGGAACGGGGGAGGGAACTAACCGGTTTTGTTTATGGTTATTATTTACTCTATGGAAGCATAATCTATTTTACGATCGCTTCGCAACATGTTGTGGCTTGAAGAGAAGAAGCGGCGCTATAGCAAACATGCCTAGCTCTAATATTTTATATAATATTAAAATGGATGGGAGGAAAAATAAAAATAAAATATCCAAAATGTCGGAATAATAAAAATCAGATAAATTACCGCGCTTAAAACCGTTAAAACGTAGTTTAATCATTAGATATTTTACCACTGCTTAGTGGAACATGAATATGTCTTACTTAGTTGTCTATAAAATAGGCTATATTTCAATATTTTTAAGATTTCGAGTAATTTTGTACGTTCAACCACGCAACACTGGCAGGGATATAACGTTTTGTTTGTTTTAACACAGCACTTAGTAATTTTGAACGCAGAACGTTTCATTTTGACGGATTTGGATTGAGTGCCTCGCTCGAATTGGGGTTGATTTGGAGGATTTACTTTTAGATAATTGGAAGACTTTCTAATTGGATTATATCGTGTGCCGTTGCACTCGTTTATTGCGGTGGATGGTGACATTGACGCTGCTATAAGTCATCTAGTCTCTTATATAATACTAGGTACATACGTCTGCATTCTCACTCACAATACCGTCGATGATATTGCGTAGACCTGCTTCTACTGCAGTGTTCACATCCGAATTTACCGCGCGTACTCGCTTTTGAATCTCTTCTTAAACTACGCTAAACTCCTCCTTCAATAAACTGCCATTGTCTTCTACATAACACTTGTTACAACTCTTTCGTATCGTACTTGTCGCATTGCTGTATTCAATTGAACTTCCCCGTTGGCGCGCCCTGCGCTGCTTATATACCCGGAAGAATCTTTTGGACTCCCTAATTTCGATCCTCTTTCCGTTATCTTTTATTTACTGTCTGTCCCTTTAAAAACATTTGACTATTATACTTTCTACAATGTATCTGTCCTTATCTCTTCCTTTAAGATTTTTCTACCTTTTTCTGAAAGTCTTGAGATGGGCTTATGGGCTGCCAGAGCGTTCTACCCTCGGTCGCCACGATATCAATGCATTATTTTCTCGTACTTTATTACGCAAGCCGATATTAGACAGTCATTTATGTCTTTCAACTTGGATGATTTTTTTTCGTATAAACATGAACTTGACTCGTACAATGTCATCGAATACCGTTGTCTTGTAGGGTTATGTCCCTTTAAAGCAAATTAATTCAATATGGTTGATCCGTTTAATATTAATCAGCATTACCAAAAGTCTAAACATGAATTTTCGAGCTTATTGGGTATTTTTTATTTTTGTATAATACTTTCTAAAAAAACCATGTACATTAAAACGAGCACACGTTTAAGGACCCTGCTTCAAAATTGCTCAATATAAATAATTGTAATTACTGTTTAAACAATAATCAACAAGCTATTTTTGACTCAGAATTATGAAGTCAGAACCCAGTACAGTCTTACAAAGTCAAGGATGTTGTTACGCTCTCTATGATGATAAAAAGTTCTGAGTTGATTGGAATTCTTTATTATAAAGTTCGGGAATTATGGATTTCCCATACACGTTTTTATCCTTTACTCCACCCTATTTTGTTTTTGAGATAGAAAGTGATCTATAGCATCATCTAGGACATATCTGCAATACAGTCTATTTTCTTACTTTTCCTTAAAAGCTGTTGAGATATTTAGTTATGAATAGTTAATAAACAATAGTTGCTCACGTATTTAGTATGGATTAATAAATCACTATTTTTGTTTTTACTTTACGTTAACCGCAACGTAGGTGACTTTTCAAGTTGGTCTGCAATGTCACGGATTTAAAGATGTCGAGGATGTGGTAGTTTCTGAGTTCCGTCCTTTTTTAGAATCCACACATCCACAGCAGCACATTCATATCGTTAACGACTTCATAAACAGCATCAACCCGTATTACTCCAATAAAGATACACTCCTTATTGACACGCTAGAATTTCAATTTCGTATTCAGGCAACAGAGTACATTCATCTAGGATCATTCGGTCCCTCCTTACTTTTATGCGAGCGCCGAATAAATCTATCCCTAATCGGATCTACTTGCGGCAATCACTTACATCGTACATAGAGTACTCAAGGATACCAGGTGTAAGATATTTCCCCGACTTTATTACAATCTTAGGATAATTTATTAAGTTACCATTTCAGGCTATTATTTTTTTTGTAAAAATTAGTAACGTAATTTGAAAATAAATCCTGATTATTGTTATAGATTTTTATAATGGTGTATTTTATAAACACTACATTGACAATACAAAATAATGTAAAAAAATATTACATGAATAATTAATTTATTACATTTACTTTAATTAACTAAAAGTATTTATACTAAGAACATGTAAATGTTGATGGCCTCTGTGGTTGAGCGGGCTAAGCCTTTGCCGGCCTACTTCTCTGCAATGCAGAGGCTCCGGGTTCGATTCCTGGATTAGTTAATTTCGGAAAACGTATTTTCTCCATTATTTACTATGGTCTGGGTGTCTGGGATCAGCCCCAGAGTAGTCCGTTGTATTAATATACATCGGACTACTCTGGCGGTCGATTATCAATGGGTAATCCCATACACAAGCGTAACTTAATTTAGAGATATACAAAATGTGGTTGACTGCCGATTATAAAAAAAACTCTTATTGCCTCTAGAAGGTACCTTGTTTATGCATATGTACACGTAGTTAATATCTAACACAACGTAGGATGTTTGACTTATTATTGGCATGAAAGTCACCTATACCAAATAAATACTATATTTATAAGTAAACATTTTGTAATTGTTTATTATAGTGAAAAATCAAGTATTATTTATTTATTTATCTGTTTGTACTTTAGCTTGTGGAGTCGGACTTACTCAATATTCTTAAATAATAGATAGACTCGACCGAGTCAAGCGCAGATTGTTTGCTAACAATATTTGTAAATTGTTAATTGCAGGTAATATTGAAAAAAAATCCCCGGAAAGTGTATTGCTTTATCTGACAACATTAAATGGGGCCAGTGCATTGAATTATTTATTCTTTATTGTCTCATTATAAGTGGTAGCTTTAAATGAAGGTGCGGTTTCAGGGAGCAATATTTTACGGCCATTCGGGATCGGCACTTCAATATGTTTGGTAAGCCGATCACGTGGGCCAGCAGTTTTATGTTTATTATATCTCGGTCGTTGATCCATTGATTCATTTGAAAACATAACTTTGGAGTGCAATCACTATGTATTGAGCACCGAGTTGGGATGAAACTTGAACGAGTTACTATAAGTATATTTTTTTAATATACAGACTATTTTAGTATTCATGTTTTTCTAGTATACAGACTACCCTAATATACAGAATGTTTTAGTTCACATACTGTTCTAGTAAGAAGACTTTTCCGAGTATACAGACTGAAATGACAGGATACTGATGAACAAACACAAATAAAATTAAATAGCTGTAAGCATAATTTTAAATTTTAATTATTATTGTTCACAAAATTGTGATTTTGTTTAGTGGTGCGTAATGAGTACACACATATGCATGTGTACAATCCCAAATATCAAAAGAGAAATAAAGTATACACTATAGACTGCTGTAATATGGACATTGTTCTACATACAGATTGTTCTATACAAACTATTCCAGCATACAAACTGTTCTAAAGATACAGATTCATAACGTACAGCCCGTTCCACCCAGTATACATATTGTTACAAAATATATATACTGTTTTAGTGTACATAATTTTTTAACATATAGACTGTTCTAGTATACAGAATGTAAGAGTTTACATACCTACTGATTTACTACTCAGACTTTGTTTTGTTTGCTAGCAGGCAAACTGGCAAACGGGCCACTTGGTGATAGGTGGCTACCGTTGCCCATGGACATCTGCAACACTAAGGGAGCCGATGCGTTGCCTACCTCGTTGAGACTTTAGGTATCTATTCACGCCCTTTTTGAAGGGCCCATATTGTAGGGCTCTGGAAAAACCGCGGGAGGTAGTTCATTCCATAACTTGGACACATATGGCATGAAGGAGCGTCCGCCACGTACCGTGGACTTCCAAGTGTCTAGGAAATGTGGATGAACTCCCAATCGCCGGCGAGTGGTGCGACTGTTCTAGTAGCATGATATATGTACGAATGCAAACTTATTATTCTAATTTTGTAAATCGTGAATCTATTTGTTATTTTTTCTCTTTACATTGATTGCTTATATATTATCAAAGCTTAATTGTCATCTTTTTTAAATTAGAATATTTACGAAAATGTGATTTTAGTTTTTAATTTTTTTGTGCACCACTATGTGGATTAACGTACTGTGCAGCTACAATTGTATAGCGCCTGTAGAAACAACATTCTTTCAAATAAAGATATTGATTGATTGAACTTATTTCACTAATTTAGACCTAACGTAGGTAATCGCACATACTTCACTGACGGAACCAATTAAACTCTTCATCATACATACAGCGTTAAGGTCTTTCCGGGCAGGATTCTGACCCATAGCAAAGGAATAAGATATGGGTACCGCAGTCAGTAAGCTACCACGACTCGATACCACAATAATATTAATTAAAATCCAATCTTGAATACTTGACCAAGTTTGTCTAATGGCCGTCTATTACGGGCTGTCGATACAAGCTCTTCGATTTCAATTACGCCGTCGTTTCGATAAACATTTAATCACACCTAATTAATAATATTTAAATATGGCTTTAAATTAACTTAAGCGGTACGAATGGACTGTGCAACATTGAATAAAAGGTACTAAGTGAACAGGAAAGATAATATTGTTAGGGGTACATAGTACATATTGTTTGAGTCGTCGTTGTCGAAAGTCGTGGTAGCGTAATGGCTTGCAAACGCGACAGAAACTCAAAGCGCGCGTGTACGAATCCTGGCCAGAATGCATGCACCACTTAAGCAGCGTCTGACCTAAAGTGTATATTGTTACAATAATCACGTGCTAAAAACGATGTACAACAACATCGTGAGGAAACCTGCATATCGAGATGACCAATGTGTTAAACCTGCTTAGGCGCCCTGGACAAGCGTGTCGGGTATACTGTGCGCTCCCTTATAGTGGGAGGCCCAAGCCCAGCCCAGTGGGATGTTTATGGGCTATTAATTTATATATAATGTAGGCAAACATGCCGTCGGCTTACGTACTAGAAAGCGGTTATCGACGCTTATAGATGTTTGCAACTCCAAGTAAGGAGCTAATGTGCCACCCTTTAGGAAGGGTTGGAGTGGATGGGATATGCCACAGATGTAACCTATCGTTCAGTTTACCGCTTTCATGTAAAGTAGTGGTCGCCCGTGGTCGAAATTCGACCATAACAATTAATGTCAAAGACTATACTGCTATAATCACAGATTTCGGCCAGGCTATACTGTTCATTTGACAACAAGCAAAAGAGTATATATGCGTGTGTGTGTGTTACCTGACACCGTGTGTAATTTTGTTTTATTGATTCAATGTATTTTTTATGCATGATTGAAAAAAAGAAATAGCATTCGGCGCTTCTTCTCTATATAAACTATGTGTGCGAAATTTCATACTCCTCCGTCCGCGCAATTTTCGTAAAAGGGGTACAAAGTTTTTGCTTCACATAAGATATTTGTTTAAGAATTTATTGTAAATCGTGGCACATCCCTATCATGTCTACTAATAATACTTCATTCTTTTGGGAGTTTTTGGCGGGAACTGAAAGGTGATGTTGTGCTGTGCAGTTTTATTTTCTAAAAATGTGTAAAATTACTCTAAAATGAACAATAGTTGTAGGATATTGATAGTTTTTGAGTAGTAATTATGTGTTTTGTGAGAAATGTGAACTGTATAGTCAAATGTGGCCTTTTGAGTTGTCACAAGAACTCCGTTGAATGGCACTAGCTGATTACCTACAGTTCAGCTGTGCTACACACAGGCTTAAGAAAATGAAGAAACTATATTGTAGACTAAGATTTGGCTTAAAGGCCTAGCTGCCAAGCCATAAACCTAAATAAATAAATACTTCATTCTTTCATAGTATGCGTATTGATATAAACAACTACTAGTTCTCCCTAAATTTATAAATAGTGTAATCACTGAGCAACAATATTACTAGTTGTAAATAATTGAAGCAATTGTCAGGTCAGATCTGGTCAATTAATTATCGCATGCCCACCGGACGTCGAATTAACAATTTATAGGTGCTGCCAACCGAAATACTGGGTATTGAGTTGCTAATATATGAACCCATGGCCAGGTTCCACTCGGTGTACCACACCTTTAGTTATAGTGACCGAATTAAGAAATAAAATCCGTCAAATGCCTGCGAGTCAACGGACAGTGAATTCGTCTACGGACGGATTTCTTATAGATGACTTTTATTCACTAATTTTATAATTTGTCTACATAATGTTGCGAGTGCGGGATTCGAATCAAAATGTCGTTGGAATTACTATAGAATTTATTAGAACTATACAAACACGTATAACACAGGTACAAATATAACTGGACGCAACCAGCACAAACTGCACGATTCAATAACAAGGGCAAAGTCCGTCACTATACAGCTTGTCAAATGTAAACACATCTTGCTAGTATCGTTATCATCGCTTGACTGCTCTACCCCTCCGTTCGGGCATTGTTTTATACTAACTATACAATACAACACTCGACCGCGTGGACTGGATTTTTCCAAGAAAACGTAATCTGCACACGTGCGGCCATAAACGAGTACAATAACAATAGGCTATTGTCTAATTGCAAATTTTAAACACAATGTAAACAAAATAAGTCCAAATGCGGGAAAGGTAATAAACCAGGTGTGCATTCACTTTGTTGGCATGTAACAATAATATATCTTGATGAGCTTTACAAACTTATTTAGCTAAGTCTGTGCAGGCACGGAGAAAGAATACAATTTCCTATGATCTGACGACCTGTTATAAAAGACGACAAAACGATCCATAGGCAGGGTATATGCTGAATGGCTTCACCCCTTGTTTTGAGTATGCCACTATAACAACCTTGAGCTATGTTCCAGCATTAGTGGCCAAGTTTTAACAGTCTTCTTTAAGAGATCAGCAGCGCATTTGTTGTCCCTTTAGTACGCTTCAAAACCATAAAGCTTGTGTTCCTGCAATCTAATTTTTGGACTAAGTAAGGTAACTAAGGTCATAAACATTACTTTGTTTTTTTTTTAATTGCATGAGTTCAGCAGACAGGCATCGTCCATCGCCTATGGACATTTGTAACACTAGAGGTGTTACCAGTGTGCCGCCACTCTGTAAAGGCAGACTGGAACTCAAGGTTGTTATGACGACATAATATCGACTAGAAGTGGCAGCCATCCAGACGGGAAAGTTCCCTACCACCTGTCTGTGGGTTGTTTTGCTGCCACCCACAACAGGCCGCCCGGCCGCAGGTGATTGTATTCTTTCTTCGTTCCTTCGCGGAGAGATCACTGACGTAATTATGATAAGGCATACTAAAAATTTACAGTGCAGCAAATAATTGTAAATAACATTTTCCTACTTTTCAGAGATACATATTAAATAGTTTTTTTTTTAAATTAGTATAGAAACGTTTTAGGCCCACTTGCATAACGATCGTCTTTAAATAAAATTAGTTAATTTTATTTTACTCTCTAAACGCGTTTAATAGTAAATGCATTTATGTTGTCTTGCATGAGGCACTCTCCCATGTCATTTAGTAAAATGTATTTATGCCATCGGTAAAACAGCCAGATGTTATCCGTTTCACGTGGCCTTACATTTTATCGAACAAACACACGAAATTTAGCTTTAATGTTAGTTATTTCCTGCGTAAAAAGGATTTTAGTTGGCCAATCTCAAATTGACATTTGAAATTTTGTTCGTTTGGTTAAGTTTACTTCGGAATTTTTGGCGGCAACCTGAAGAATGCTCTTTTGCTGTGCGGTTTTATTTTCTATTTTATGGGTATTTAGCATTGAGATAAATAAAGCAAATAAAATACGAGTGACGATCTGTAATTGACTTTTTAATAACTTACAATTTCATAAAGAATAATAAATATTAATTTATGAAAAGATTTGTTGAAATGTTCTTTAATGCAGAAGATATATGCTTTCCCATCTCACGTTCAGGGTCCTTTTTATAATCAAATAATTGTAGACAAAGATCATAAGTTTGTCTTCGCTGCTTCCATTATATAGGTGATCTAGCTCATCCCATACTTTTTTAGCGCTTTTATATCGCATAACTTGTTTTAGAATCTCATCCGTCATGTTTGTCGTCATCAGAGTTAAAACGGCACAGTCAATTTTTAGGAATTATTGTAAATTTCTTTCATATTTGGCTTTAGCATCTGCACCATCAGATGCTGCAGGCTCATCGGGCTTTTGAAGTTTTCCTTGCAAAATTTCTTCAGCACCGGGTATTGCCCTGCACGCTGTCTCAATACGATACCGCCAAGTCTTATAATTTTTACCATCTAGGTGCATTATTTTTACCTTGAAGCCTCTGCGATCGCCTTATTCATTGTAAACGTCAGGTCGAGTACAATGCTAGAATATTGTATTTATTCTTTCCTAGTTAAAATATCTTTACTGGATCCAATTCCTTAACTTTATTACTCTACCACCATGTTAGTTTGTACTAATAATGGGTATTTAGAATTGAGATAAATAATTAAAGCAAATAATATACGAGTGACAATCTGTAATTGACTTTTTATAAGTGACAATTTCATAAAGACATACGAGTGACAATGTTTAAACGCGTTTAAGGCAGTTAAATAGGCATTTTTGGATGATTAACTTTGACAGTTCTGTAAACGTATTTACCGGTAAATTTAGCGTTGTGCAAGACGCTTATCGTTTTTCAGGGTGTTAAATGCGTTTACTGGTTCTTAAATAAAATTAAGGAACGTCATGCAAGCCGCCCTTAATAATAGAAATTTGGTTTATCAAAATACATGAATTTGTGCCAGCTGTATTATATCAATCATTATTGTGCACATTACTCCCAAAGGCACAATCGAAAAGAACAGAAACACAATAATCGCGAATGATTTCGAAAACTTTCGCCAAAATCCCTGCATGCGGTGTTTGTTTTTGATTTTTGTTTAACGAGACAATGGGGAAATGATGAGCATTGCGTCGCACCTCACCTCTGGGACTTCACCCCTCGCACTTTTACCCTCTATCACCTAAATCCAATTAATTTCTATCTTAAAAGCATCATACTACAGTCGATATTCCTCCACAGATACGGTAAACTTAGGACGTTCTAAAATTAAATTCGCAACGTGTGATAAATTATCAATCAATCTAATTTCCAGTCTTAACTCGACGAGTTAAAGTTGAAATTTCTTTGTAGAATACATAGACGTAGGATGTATTGGAGTTGATACGATCACATATGGCGACAAACGGCCACGGCGAGTGACGGCATGCCACTCCAGGGACCCGGATTGGCCTCCACCACTCTGTGGGACACTCTATATGTCACTGGCCAGTCGTATTTTGTGAGATTTGAAAAAATCAGAATGCGAATGGCTGGTTTGACATTAACTTTTGAATTTGGAACAAGGTGTTTTGAATTTCGATGCATGATTTTAGCGGTTTGTGTTCTGTTTTTGAAATAGATTAGAATATTTGAATCAATATGAATCGAATTTGTTTTACTTAGAGCTGATTTCTCATTCACCGAATGAAAGTTAAGAAACGAACAGTACACCCGCCACGCTGGTCTAAAGTGTATTGGTAGGTTTAACACATCGGTTAACTCGATGTGCACATTTCATCACGATATTTTCCTTCACCGTCAACACGTGAAGGTAAACAGATAACTGCCTAAGTGTGGAATGCTTTCCTACTAAAATTTGAACGCGCACTCTTTTGAGTTTCGGACGCGTACGCTAGCCACTAAGCTACTGTGTATTTTTATATTCCAACTTTGACGGGCATACAAAATTATTTAGAAAAAATTGTTACACTCACAAATCTTATCTATCTAATGATGCTGCTACTTGCATAGTATGTGGCTATTACTTTGCTTTAATTCCAATAAAATGAAAGGGCTCACCGTCTAAAGTATTACGATTTCATACGTCACATATGACAATAAGAACAATTTCAATATAATAGGACACGTCTTCCATATTGAAAATATAATATTCTCTTTTAGCAAAATGATTTTCGGGCACATTTTTTTCGACCGATTGCCGAATGTTCCAGACTGGTTCACTATTTTGCGATCTCGCATTTATAAATATTTGGTTATGTCTAAAAATTATTTTATTTTTTAAGTGAAACTTCTTTATACCTAATCGTTGTGATTTGAAACTCGATGAAACGAAAAGCAACACTAAAAGGGATAAACACATAAAGTTATAGGACTAAGCCTGCAAGAGAATGAGATGCGAGTTTTACATTGTGCATCACAGATTACAGAGTCAATAAGACCGATGACTATACATAGGTCCAATTTGGACCGAAATAAAACTGATCATAATATTTTTAAGACTGAAACAGTAAAAATAGAAAGTGATACTTTTGAATTATAATATGTTAACGGATGTAGGCTAAAGGAATTATATTTTGTACTAGCTTCTGCCCGCGACTTCGTCCGCGTGGAAAGTTTTTTTAACTATCCCACGGGAATTCTTAAATTTTTCGGGATCAAAAGTATCCTATATGTTGACCAGGGATATAAGCTACCACCACACACAATTTCATTTAAAGCGGTCCAGTCGTTTCGGAGATCAGCCGGTACAAACAGACAGACAAACAGAGAAACAAAAAATTTGAAAAAATCTAAATTAGTTCTATTTCACTTCTTACATCCCCTGACTTGGTTTTTAGCAATTTTTTTTCATTGTACAGAAATTCGGCCTCTACAGTTTAATTAAGAAGAATTATCTGTGAGTATATTCTCTAAGTTGCGATTGCGTATGAACAGCACACGCACAATTTTTATTGGCTGAAGCTTGCAAATAGGCAGACAGTGAACTACTAAGGCGTGGCGGTAGATACCAAAAATACTCGTTATATTCGTCTATTCTGAGTGAATAGGTATCTTCTAGGTATCGTGCTCGAGCCTAGCCCGTGTCATCACCCAACATCAAGTGAGACAGTAGTCAAACGCAAACCTATACAATTATACATATGTTACGGTAAATCTGATTAATTGAAAATTATTAATAATTACTTCTAGGCGCTAAGAACCTCAGCCAGAAGGCCCAGCTTGCCATACACAACGCGGTGCTGGTACCTACGCTCACGTATGGAAGCGAGAGTTGGGTATGGAACAGAGAGCACGAAAGTAGAGTAAACGCGGTCGAGATGCGAGCACTGCGCAAAATCTGCGGAGTGACGCTCGCGGACCGCGTTCGTAATACCGAAGTAAGAAAGAGAGTTGGTCTGAAAGAGAGTGTCGGGGTGAAGGTAAGGAAAGGAATGCTCCGGTGGTTCGGGCATGTGGAAAGAATGTATGATGAAAGAATGACTAAACAGATATACAATGCAAAAGTGGATGGATGCAGAAGTCGCGGAAGGCCACGACACACCTTCCATGATCAAATTGATCATGTACTAGCAGAAGGTGATGTCAGGAGCCTTAAGAACAGACGAGCGTGCATGACAAGAACTATGAATGTCAAAGAAGCAAGTGAGGTGTGTAAGAATAAGCCTAAATGGCGCTCTGTTGTTCGTGCCTACCCCGCAAGGGACCTGGCGTGAAGTTATGTATGTATGTATGTATGTATTAATAATTATCTATTATTATTAATAATAACCACATGTTTTGGTAAATGTGAATAAACGATCGAAATTTATTACTTTTAGTAGTAATTATTAATAATTCACGACACATATTGGTAAAAGTTATAAAATAAATGAAAAACCCATTTTTTTTTGACCAGCAGGTATTTATTT
The DNA here is from genome assembly GCA_949752895.1 of Dendrolimus pini. NCBI lineage: Eukaryota > Metazoa > Arthropoda > Insecta > Lepidoptera > Lasiocampidae > Dendrolimus > Dendrolimus pini. Next base: position 1,732,436 of record OX457130.1, on the reverse strand, counting down.
ATAATATTAAACACAGTCTGTAGGTATAGGTAAAGATTATAAAATTATGGGTATAGATACACGGCACATTTATTTATTATGCACAAATTCGAACTTTTTTAATATAGGTTAGAAGGCTAAGGCGGGTGCGAAGCGAAGCGGAGCACCCGCCTTAGCCTTCGTGGTTACTTTTTTTATAACCATCCAAAATTAATTTTATATCTCAAGTGTAAATATGTCTAACAAATGATATCCAACATGTCGCACACAACGCCCCGCCCCGCAACCCTTGGCCACTTATTACATTTATCACTACTAGGGTTAAATTATTAATAAAAACCGACAAATGTGATTAATTTATCACTTTAACCTCGACTTTCGGTTATTATTAATAATAATAGATAATTATTAATAATTTTCAATTAATCAGATTTACCGTAACACATACATAAAAAAACCGAGGAGATGACGTCATTTATCGGAATATAAGGTATCATTGTTGATTCAGAATCTGAGCCGCAGTTTTCACGGCATGCTCTAACAGACCCCGAACAATACTAAAATTTGACTAGTTTTTTCACATTTTTATTCGCATCGTACAAACTCCAACCTTTTATAACTTTATTCAAATCTATAATCATAATAAAAATTGCACGAAATTTGCGCGGACGTAGGTGTATGCAATTCCGCACACTTATAGTCTATATAGAAGGAGTGCAGAATGCTAAGTTTTTTTTTAAATTATGCATAAAAACTACATCAAATCAATAAATAAAAAACATTACACACACTTCCATATATTTGACACACCCACGCATATATACTCTTCTGTTTATTGTATAAGTCAAATTAACAATGTAGCCTTGGCGAAATCTGTGATTATAGAAATATAATCTTTGATAACAGAACCTTAATAATGTTCAAACTTATAATTTAAATTAATTATTATGGTCGAATTTTGACCACTGGGCGACCGCTAGTAAGATTTTAATGCACATCACATAATAAATTTAATCAAAGAGGACAGTCTTTATTGCTGACAATACTGGCACATCTGCTAGAACATAAATTTGTAAGATAAGTAAATTCAATTTGCAAATCAGCTGACAACTATCCGAAATCCACTTTGAATAACAATTTGTTTCGCTCCGACGCAAATTCTCTTTCATTCTGAGATATTTCACTCAATGAGAGTATACAGCTGTGTTTGTACGTGATGGTCTGAATAAGTTCTCCGTGTGATACTATCTCTGACATTTCATTGGCATTTCTCACTTGTTTATTTTACTGTATGACCTTAGACGCAGAAACGGAAAAACAACACACATGTCACTATTTACGTTAGTATATATATATATATATATATATATATATATATATATATATACTATATATATATACTATATATATATATATAGGTATAGACATAAGATACATGCTGCACATGCACTTCCTCATGACACCAGCTTGTACCATATACACTCTACAGTAGTATAAGTTTAGTATTAAAATTAGAAGAAATTAATGCAATAAGTTATTCTTAAGATACACCACAACACAAACATACATTCATTAAATGCAATTTATCCGTGCAGGACCGGAGAAAGAATACAATTTCCTGCGGCCAGGCGGCCTGTCGTAAGAGGCGACAAAACAACCCACAGCCAGGTGGTAGCGCATTTGCCCGACTGGATGGCTACCACCCCTGGTCTAGAGTATGTCGCCATAACAACCTTGAGTTGTGTTCCGGCATTAGTGACCAGGTTCCAGTCTCCATTAAGAGAGCAGCAGCGCATTTGTAGCACTTTTGGTGTTACAAATGTCCATAGGCGACGGTAACCGCTTTCCATCAAGTGGGCCGTCTGCCTGTCTGCTGAACTCCTGCAATAAAAAAATATGTCACGCACAATAACAAATAAGCGTGTATAACTTGTAAACTTTTTCCTAAATTAAATTGTATAAAAAAAGCGCACGGAACTAGAGTCCGTTGAGTTGTTAAAAAAAACTGTATCACGTTTTATATTATTAGCTTTCCTTCTAAACGCAGACAGAGTGAAGGCCTCCTGATGGGAAGTGGTTATCGTCGCCTATAGATATTTGCAACATCAGGGGCCCAATTCTACTATTTCAATTTCTTGGGAAAAAATTACGATTCCATTGCAATAATTTAGTGGCAAAAATTCGTACTCTACTTAATCCATTATATCCTCTCGATACCGTCTCGGGGGGATAATAGTTGAAAAATTGGTATTATCACTAGCCGAAATTATTATTGAAGAGGTACCAAAATTTAAACATTTATTTCGCGATTTTACGATTATTAATAGTGATAAATACAGAGTGTCGTGCCACGGGTAGCCGTTGGAATAACGATACTGTCTGGCGATTTTAAAGAGATAGTATTAGCAGAATTTGACTCAAGAGGTGCTACCAAAGTGAGATGTGAGTGAGATGATCATCCGTTATAAAACCCATATCTGAAGAAGAATACTAAGACATTACAATTACAATTTTTTTAGAATTCTTATTTTTTTAGAATTTTTTTTTTGTGTTGAAACATGTACGAGTATACAAAATTCTAAAACAATGTTCATATTGGCATGGAATGGGTATTAAAATACCTTACTATCAACCTACTTTTAAAACAGTTTAATTTGCTATTTAAATGTCAATAGACCGGGGGGGACTGGAATGGAAGCAGCTATGGTGACACATTCTGGACTAGAGATAATGGCCAATCCAGACGGGCAAATGCCAAACCATCTGGTCGTGGGCTATATGTCACTATTAACGATAGACCGCTAGGTCGTACCAATTAGTATTCTTTATCTGTTCCTGCTTTGATATAAATAGTGTAAAATACATATAGCGTATAAATGAATGGCTTGTGTTTACCAGAAATGCACCTATTTTACTACAAATAAATTCGAAATACCTGCCAGAATGGATAAATGCTCACCAAATTGTGTTTCCAGAAGTATTGTAGAAATGAAGCTATTTTCCTTTTAATGCTATGCCATAAAAATATTTAAACGCCTTTAAAGCTAATTTCAGACCAAATATTTTACATTATCGCTAAGTAGATATTACCAATATTTTGTTTCTCCACTTCCAATTTAGTAATTTTTGCTGAGGCAAAAAAGCAAATGGTCGAACGTACAATTATTTTTAATACCAAATATAATATTGCGTTGTTTTTCACTAATATTTCACTTATATATAAGATAAATAGTGAATGGTTACATTCGGTTCTGGCACTCGTCGGCCGCTGCCGCGGCACGCTCGCTTCGCTCGCTCGGCTCGTGCGCTTTGGTCTACACAAAACCTAACCTAACCGACTGTTTAAAACTCCACATATTTAAATTTTCGGATACATACAGTCTCCTATTTAAATAAATCCCGCCAAAAAACGTAAAAAAACGTCTCGGCGACAAAATTACCAGATCATTGTCGTGAATATCAAACTTCGATAATTAATTGAATATGTATTTTTTCCACTCTTGGATTCAGGTTGGATAATTGATTAGACTTAAACTATTTAGAATTGTAATTTTCGGTTTGAATGTTAGTGTTTTAGTAAAACAATATTTGGTGAGCATTTATCCATTTTGATAAGCAAAAAGAATTTAAATACAAAACGTACAATTATTCTGATGAGTGTATATTTATTTTGGAACGTAAAACATTGTTTTTTAGGCACCTCGGTATAGAGTGGATTAAATTTATATGAAGTAATATATTTTATTTGGTGCTTAGTCTAAGGGACAAAAAATATTTTTGGTGAGCATTTCAATTGTACCCTAAATAAATCATTGCTTTGGTAAAATATTTTTTCAAGAAGAAGATATGTAAAAACAACTCATGCTAGCGCACGCGTCCAACACTCAGGAGTTTTCTGACGTAATATGAATATTGTTACATTTACCACATCACGAGGAAACCTGCACATCGAATTAACCGATGTGTCCAACCAACAAGCCGCTTTGGACAAGCGTGACAGGTGTGCTGCCGTTCTTCTATAGTAGGAGACCCGAGCCCAGTAATGGAACGTTTATGGACTGCTAAAAAAGCATTCGAACAAAGCTGATAAATATTAGACAAGCGGTAAGTAGGATGACATTATAAATTTCTAACTGTCTCATAATCGTCATCCAGTACCAGCATCATACGCGTTGAATTATTCGAGATTCACCCATGCTATCCGTGAATGTTATTCTCTCCCCGAAGATTGCGCCGCTCGCTGCTAGAATTCGGTTGGACGTGACCAAAATATTTGAACACTCCGCTCTCTCGAGCACTTTACCTCCATCTTTTATTCCTACAATACGAGATGTCAGCGATTGACAACAACTGTTCAGTGCTGAATAAAATCTTAACAAATGTTATAAGAAAATAATCCCTTACGACTATAGGTTACGTGAAGTGAAGAAATGCCAACAAATATTTTTACTGTTATAAAAGAGTTAGGAATAGACAGAGTCATGACTAGTAAATGTATAATACATTACTTTGTAATTCTACTAAACGTTAGATTTTGGGCTCTACGAGAAGAGATGATGTACCTGGAGCGCCCGAATCTTGAAATCGAGAATCTTATGGACGAACCCCACATGATAGGAGAAATAAAATTGTAGAGGTAGAACGGATAGAAGACGATCGAAGTGTGAAGATAGATGTGGCTAAATATCGATGAAAGGGTACAGTGGAAGCTGATCTATGTGAACTTCAAGCCTATAACAAGAATCTGCATAAGAGAACAGAGATGTTTTCTTGTCTTGGTCCAGAATTCAAGACACATTTTGGGTAGCTGAACCAACAGAGTTAGTTATACTATACGCTACCAGTGTCAATAATATACACACATATTATATTACTGATAAGTAGCGCCCACGCTTACGTTCGTGCGAGACTTTATATCCATATCTTGTCTCCGAAATTATATTCTTTGTGGTTTATATAAAAATCTGGGGAATTAATGCGCTTTCGCAGGTTCGTAATAAGACTATGACGAATATCAACGTAAAGTGAAATTTTATGATATCTCTTACATTTACCAGTATATCTAGACCTGTGTCAACCTCACTAAGCGACTCTCTGAAAGCGTCCGATTTACGACTTCCGATATGTGTGCTAAGTGTGATTTTTTTACTACTCGATTACTTTCAAGTTAACGCAATTTTGCATGGGAATGACTTGCCTATATATAAATCGTGCCATACAAAATTGCGTAAACTTGAACATGATCGATTAGTAAAAAACTCGCAATAAGCACTTCGTTTACTTTCTACCTTTACTGCAGCTTCCAGAAATACTGTTTTACAAAAAACCTTTATGTAAATTACATTCTGGTGCACCGAAAGATATTTCCATTCTGGAAACATATTAATATGTCGCGCTTGTTCTTATGCCGTCAAAAGATATTGTGAACGCCATTGCATTGTATGTAAAACAAATTAATTATTTAGATATGGGCGTGAATGGGCTACGGGTGGGTGGTCTTGCAGTGACTTGCGCAAACAGGAGACGTCTTGTCGTTTGTTAATGCTTTAAAAAAAATTGATAACCCGCTATATAAAGGTTAAAATTAGCAGCCTTTATATGCTTATGTATAATAGTTAAACCCGACCATTCGCTGTGGTGTGATATTTGTCACTAGGATTAGCTGCAACTTCGCCCACGTTGGATGGTTAGCAAAAATCACGTTCGTTTTACACAGAGAATTTGAATCAGTGAAAATATTGCATTGAAATCAGATATATTTCGATCTGGCCTCTTTAAACCGCTCCCAAGGAATTTCCCGCGGAACCGAGATCAAAACTACAGCAGATCTTAAGTCCAGGAATTTGCTGTCGCTCAACGAAAACCGCATCGAAATCGCCCCAGTAGTTCTAGCGTGAGTCCCGAACAAACAGACAAACACGAAAATATAAACACTACACTTACTATTTTCTAATATTCCTATAGATTAAAGAAATCAATTCACGGATTAATTTTTGAATTTTACAGACAGAAACATACGAAAGCTGAATTATTAGATGTAAAAAAAACACTGATTAAAATGAAATGTGACGTAAATTTCAAGCCTATTGAGCGACTATTATTTCGAATTCAGCGGCCACAGACAGACGAAAGCTGATTTCTTGTATAAAGAGTAAAAAGTATATAAAAACTCTTCTATTGAGATATAGTTGCCTAAAAAATTCAAATAGATCTTTATCAAATATTTATCGAGTGTCGCGAAAAATATAATATACCCGAATTTTTATTTATAGTGATTTTCATTTTGTCAGACATCTTTCTTCAAATTCAAATTCAAAACTTTTTATTCCAAATAAGTTCCACTGGAGAACACTTTTTGAATTTTATACATATAAGTTAAAAATTTATTTTACTTCCTAAGGTAACACCGCTTCGCAACGTGTTATTGGTGTTAAGGAGAAGAAGCGGCAAGAAACTCCCCAGCAACACGTCTGACTAAAAAATTGTTTTTCTTTATATTTCTTATTATATTTATATCTCAAGTTCTTTTTTTATAAGTTTTATACGGGAGTATGTTACAGAATTACTTTTTGAAGAATTAATGCAAATGTTGTAGCAAACAGTGCGTACTCAATAAGACCAAGACACAATAAAAGGAAAGAAATTTTTATTCTAGTCTTCTATTTCTCTTATTATTCCACCGTAGCCCGAAACGTCAGCGATTGACAAGTACAGTTCATGTCGAATAAATTGTCGGTGAAATTGTACGTGCTGTGAGTTACGGCCGTGGACGGACCCTTCGACGCCCTGAGTTGGCACAACTCTGATTTATCGCTTGCTTTGTTTTTGGGTATTTCTTCCTTAAAATAAATGTTTGGCTTAGGAAGATTTTCAGCTGTTCTCACGAATTTGTTAAGCGACCGTCTTTAAATATCACTCCTTGTAATTGCCAAGTTTCTAATTTAAAATCTTATCCGGTATACCAATGAAATAGATGTGTGCGTGTGTGATTTGAAAATAAATTCAAAACTTTGATCTAAAACTGTCATTTATGCGATGCCTAACGCATAGATGATGGTTTTAGAATCTTGGTTTGTTAGATATTGTAGAGGATGTTTATCTTTTTTTTATTTCTGAAGCACAGCAGACAGGCTGACCGGCCCAACTGTGATGGAAAGGAGAACCAGAAACTGGCCACTGATGCCGGAACACAAAAAATTGTTATGGTGGAATACGCAACACCAGGGGTGGCAGCCATCCAGTTCAGCAAATGCCCTACCACCTGGCTGTGGATTATTTTGTCTCCTCTTACGACAGGCAGCCTGGCCGCAGGAATTAGTATTCTTTTTCCGGTTCCTGCACGGAGCAGAATAATATCTATGTGCAGATTGTTTCATTTTGATATATTAAGGGGCTGAGAACATACAACTGTAAGATCCATATAAACAGTAGTAGTAATTTATAAAAAATCCAACTAAAAAAACAAAAAATAAAATTTAATATAATATAAAAAAGCGTGGGGTGTATTCAAAGCGCTTTTTAAGATATTATATTATTAATTGAATACACCCCACGCTTTTTTATATTATATTAAATTTTATTTTTTGTTTTTTTAGTTGGATTTTTTATAAAAGCGTGTTTTTTTTAGTTTTTTTAAACTATTATTTATTTTTCATTTTTTAGTTGATTTTTGTTTAAATGTTTTTAAATACAAGCTTTTGAGATCCTGCATATCATGTAGCAGCAGAGTGCTAGCCAAGACAAGTAAAACGAGCCCAAACACGACGGGTCTATCTTGTTTAGTACAGGAGTTCCTATGGCCACCTTCCGACTCCATCATCAGATCAGCTCCATGGTACCATATTATTGCATTGTCACGCGATATAAACATACGAGCCCAAACACGAAGGGTCTATCTTGTTTAGTACAGGAGTTCCTATGGCCACCTTCCGACTCCATCATCAGATCAGCTCCATTGTACCATATTATTGCATTTTGACGCGATATAAACATACGAGCCCAAACACGACGGGTCTATCTTGTTTAGTACAGGAGTTCCTATGGCCACCTTCCGACTCCATCATCAGATCAGGTCCATGGTACCATATTATTGCATTGTCACGCGATATAAACATACGGGCCCAAACACGAAGGGTCTATCTTGTTTAGTACAGGAGTTCCTATGGCCACCTTCCGACTCCATCATCAGATCAGCTCCATGGTACCATATTATTGCATTGTCACGCGATATAAACATACGGGCCCAAACACGAAGGGTCTATCTTGTTTAGTACAGGAGTTCCTATGGCCACCTTCCGACTCCATCATCAGATCAGCTCCATGGTACCATATTATTGCATTGTCACGCGATATAAACATACGGGCCCAAACACGAAGGGTCTATCTTGTTTAGTACAGGAGTTCCTATGGCCAACTTCGGACTCCATCATCAGATCAGCTCCATGGTACCATATTATTGCATTGTCACGCGATATACACATACGTGCAAAATTTCAGCTCAATCGGAAAACGGGAAGTCGGTCAAATTTAGGGGTCGGTTACAGACATACTGACTGACATACAAGTGAAGCTAATATAAAGCGTGTAAAAAAGAAAAATATTGCTTGAAGGTCAACAATTACTATTCAACCTCTATGTCAAATGTCTTGCTTTATTAATTCTATGGTGGATTAGTATGATCACAGAAACGATTAATGTTGTTGATCTTCAACCCCCTTATAGCAAAACATAGCCTAAGCTTAGTATATTATTTTTAATCTTAACAGAGTTCAGGTATAATTTAAAACTTAATGTGTTCTCGTACAAATTCCAATAGCTTCCGCAGTTTCTGTTTCTTATAATGGGATCTAACTTTTACAGAAGTTTGATTAAACGTCGACATAAAATTTTCTATGACTCATTCATGTAGCATTACTAGGTCTATTCTAGGCAGGTATGCATTTTGAATATTTAGTAGCAATGCGATATCTATTGTAACTGTGATGAGTGCAGTTCATAACTGTTCATGACTATGCAAAAAGTGACATATTTTAAGACCACTTTAATTAAATTATTTTTATATAAGCTTAATTTTAATTCATCATCAATACCGTCTTAGCTTCCTAACCGATCAGCAAGATACGTTTATGCAAAAATATTTTTAAACCTCACTGATAAATCCACCGCTTCTAAATGCGATTATGCTTATAAAGCAATACCATCTCCAAACATAATATTGTCAAACGTACTTTCACCAACTCCTCTGGGAAACGAAGCGTGAAGATTTATTTTATTTAACAGCAAATTTGGAAAGAAAGGGGATGACTTTTCTTTATGCAAATCAATATGAACAAGAAGACCCCCATTTCATACATAATATTCTAAACACGGCGGGTCGCGTTAAGGCAAACGTAGAAATTTGTCACATGAGCGATGGCACACCTACGTGTTTCGGCGTCCAAATCCCAAGTATAATCTCTCCTTATCCAAATAAAACACACCTTTATTACTTTATAGAGAAAAGCTTAAATCCAACAGTAGTCCTCCATTGAGTTTTCATACTTCATACTTAGTGCTCACGAAGATTATCAAGCGAAAATAAGTTTTAGCGTGGTCATCTAAAAGTAGAATTTCGATTGTCGCCAACACAGTTGTAGTAACGTAAAGTGAGACTGTATGATTTTGTGCCAGCAAAAGTAAGGGAGGTTGACAAATAACTCGCTCGTGACGATGCTCAAGTTTTATTAAAATTAAAATATCCCTAGCAGCTTGATGTTAACTGGACGTGGCAAGTTTTGGAACCAGTCGTGTGTGTTTATTTTATAACTGATTGTTATTTGAATTTTAATATATTTGTATGTTAGTTACATTCAAATGTATAATCTATACTAATAAAATAACATTGAAGTGTTTGTCTGTAATCACAAAATAAATACCAAAAAAATGTGAAAGCCGCGAATCAGACCGCACATGGAGTACTGCTCACGTCTATAGGCCCGAACACCTGCTTACCAGACTGACCCCCATCGACTCCATCCAGCGTTGCGCCGTTCGTATCGTCGAAGATCCCATACTAACAGGCGGTTTAGAATTGCTTAGCCTTCGAAGAGACTTTGCGTCCCTCTGCGTATTTTATAGCCTGACAACGGGGACTGTTCTGAGGCATTGTTTGATTTGGTGCCAACGCGTCACTTATCAAACCGCACCGCTCGCCAGCGGCGAGATCGCTGTCAAACCCGAATCTATACTACAATTAAATAAAAAACCATCGGTTAGCACGGGATCGTCAACTATAAGAACAGCGCGACTCTGGATGAAGTCGAAGGGGTCAGTTTAGTACGGAAATGCAGCAGCAGGCAGCTCGAGAACATTTTTTTAATTCAGCGGACTATCCACTTAAATTATGATATGTACCTATTTCTATTTGAGTATTGTTCTACGAGTATACATACATATATGACGCGGTATGTAATATGACTACAGACTCAATATTTCTCGCGACACCGTCAATAATATTGACAGCCATCCCCAAGGGGTTAGGGTTTGTTGGTTCGTTTATGCCATTTGTTAGGTTCAAATCCGTAGTTTTCTTTCCACCGTAACGAGGTGTATACGTGCGTAAATGTTTTGTTACGCAAATTTCCAGCGTGTTTCGTATTTCTGTCAAATGCCTTTCGGGGGATTCCCAGACGTGATTCAGATGTGTAACTAGCAGGCCAATTGTATATTTATGAGCTTGTAGATTCTTCTATTGTGCTTAATGTTTGGATTTTACAGCCCAGGGACGTCTAGTGAAATGAAATTTTTCAAATTTATAAACTTATATAAATTTTCATGATTTTAATAACAATAGCGTTATTTGTGGGTTCAACATATTTTAGTTGAAAGTGGCTATAAACCTGCGCTTAGGTTCTCGCATATGTGCACCACACACATGTGTCTGTGGTATAGAGGTAATCGACCCGGGATACCACGGTCTTTCTTGCCGCCGCAGTGCCGGCAGATGGTCACGTCACGCCGCCCTGAATGATGTCTTACGGAGGGCGCTTGCCACCGCTAACGTGCCGGCTCTATTGGAGCCGAACGGTATTGCACATGATGATGGCAGGCGCCCTGACGGAATGACTCTAATTCCCTGGCGGCGTGGCAAGCCTTTGGTGTGGGATGCGACTTGCGTAGACACGTTGGCCGCATCCCATTTACCAAACACTTCTAAATCGGCCGGTTCGGCGGCGGAAACAGCGGAATCGCTCAAGCGGCGGAAATATGCAACCCTCAGTGAGAGTTATATGTTTGTGCCGTTTGCTGTCGAGACACTTGGACCGTGGGGTCCTGAGGCCATGAGCCTCTACCAAAATTTATCAAAACGACTCATCGACTCTTCAGGTGATCAGAGGGCTGGTGCCTACCTCGGCCAACGGATCAGTATGGCGATCCAGCGAGGAAACGTAGCCAGCCTTCTGGGCACCTTACCCATAAAAGACGGTGATCTGGGCTCAGTATTCTACTTATAGTCTTGAGGGACTATGGGTAGAATACAATACAAATAAGTTAAGTTTTCTTACATTGTATTCAATAGAACTATTTTATAAATATGTTGAAAGTTGTATGATTTATGTTTATGTTTTCAGTTTGAATGACATTCAAGCTCAAGTTAATGACGAGCATGACTTATCGAATACATTTATTATGTTATTATTTTTATTATATTTTATATTCGTTTCAGTATTTTGTATACTACTTTAAACTTAATACTAGCATATAGATTATAACTGTGTGCAAGTAGGTCAGAAATAATCTCTAACCAATGAACATCTATTGCAAGATTCGAAATTATTTCATCTGAAGGAGATGGGGAACCTTATACATTGATTTCACCATGACTTCAATTATTAGTTGTCTAACTATGCTGTCTTTTGGAACGTAGTTCCTTATCGCGCGGTACGAATGGGGGCTAGACGGAAAAAATTCTTACGAAAAAGTTGTCAACGACACTTTTTGAACTTGCCAAGATAAAATGCAGTTGCATAACCCTTTATGCCCACGCAGTTAGAGTTTAATTTGGAGTACATTATTTTTAAATGTCATGGGTTGCTGACGTACAGATAGCATTTGCGGACATATAGAGTCTTAATGTCATTAAAATAAGGAGCAATATCGCGAATCTGGTTTAAAGTTAAATTTGTTTCAAGAGTCGAATTGCAGGATGTGATTCGATTTTTAAATTGTTTCTTATATTGAAGTAAATAGGATTCAAACTTACTCATTTACTATTACACTTCGCATTGAACAGTGTGGTGTCGCGACGATTATTTTTGTTGAGTGTATACAGGTTTTTTGTAAATAATCGAAAGGAACTTCGTTCCATCCGGGTGTCCCTTGACACCTCTCAAGTTTTTTTTATTGCATGAGTTCAGCAAGTGATTACCTTCGCATATGAAGATTTGCAGCACCAAAGGTGTCATAAATGCGCTGCTGCTCTCTTAAGGGATACTGGAACCTGGCCACTAATGCCGGAACATAACTCAAGGTTGTTATGGCAGCATACTGTCCACCAGAGGTGGTAACCATTCAGATGGGCAAATGCCCTACAAAAAGGAAAAGGTTGTGGGTTGTTTTGTCGCCTCTTACGACAGGACGCCCGGCCGCATGGAATTGTATTCTTTCTCCATTCCTTAAAAATATAAATTAACAGTCAAATGTGAAACAATCCTTAATCTATACATATATAATTGTTATACATTGACTGACTGTTTGATTGACATATCAACCAATGCACAGCCCAAAGTACTGAGACCCTAAATGCGTCCTAAAAATATACCAGTTTTCATTATTTCTTTAGAAAAATCTTTTGTTAACAATACCTGCACACATTTCTTCCTTCGTAGGATATTTCCTACTATGGAAGAAATGTCTTTTGCCTCAGGCTTTTCGACTGTGGAACTCCCTACCCTTAACGACCAGACAAGCTGAATCAATGACTACATTTAAATGTATGGTCACCATTATTGGTCTATTCAATTAAATTGTTGCATTAAATGAATGTATCTATTGTTCGAATGTATATATATATATATATATATATATATATATATATATATATATATATTATATATTTTATTTTTAATAGTATTTGATTGTAATTATATTACTTTTAGTTTAGTACACCATCAAAAATCGTTTATTGAAATTTCTTTTAAAATCTCCTTAGACACTGGGTTGCCTGGAAGAGATCGCTATAAGCGATAAGGTCGCCCATTGTTTTAATGCAAATGTATCCATATCAATTGTATAGATTTAAATTTATGGTGAACAATAAAGAATTTCAATTTTCATTCATTCATTCAAAAAACATACAATTGAACTGAGAACCTCTTCCTTTTGGAAGTCGGTTTAATAGGTCTTAATACTGCAATATTAAAAAGTCATAAGCGTGCGTAAAACGCGCGGTCAGAATTGACCGGTCACCGTTTATCGCCGCGGATGTCCTGTGAGCCGTTCATCATCACGCCTTATCACTTAAAGAGGAAACAGACATTATTTTTATACACAACAGACACCCACAGAGGAATAACCACGAAATAAATGCAAAATTAGTTCTACAACGTTCTATCTGAAGGACGTACGTCTGTTAATGCATAACGAGTTAAGTTTCACTTAACGCGCCTAGGAATAAACTTAATAAGTTAATGTGAAATATATTTTTTTTACTTACAATGTGAACTATTATTATAATATGTGTTAATATGCTTAAACATTCCAAAAGTAGTTGATAAATATTTAATATGTATGTATTAATTTTAATTAAATAACATTCAACATCATCTTTGGATCATTTTTCAAGTTTTCATTTCTTTGAGTTCTTTAATGTTAGACAATTTGTTTCTTATGTGTTTAGTGATAGTTTTAATACGAGTTGTGTACTGTTTTGAGCGTTTTAAATAATTACTTTGGATTTATATTATTCTAATTGGTAAGTAAATATTATAATTTTTGCCACCATTGAAAATTGTTTTTTAAGTGGTGAAGATATAATTTAAAAATAAGGTACATCACTAACTTTGAAGTATATCTATACAGATAAATAAAATTGAAGTGTTTGCAATGTCAAAATAAAAATGTGAAAAACAGCATAAATCGGACCAGAAGATTCTGAACTTGCAATTTTTAGATTTTTGTCTGGATGTTCCTGCTAATCTGCTGATCTGAAACGGCTGGACCGATTTCAACGGGATTTTCACTGGCAAATAGCTGGCAAATAAGGAGTAACTTGGCTACTTTTAAAATTAGAGTTCCGCGAAAAGAATTCCACGCGAGCGAAGCCGCAAGCACAGCTAGTTTTGAAATATATTTTCTTGCTCACGATTGTTAAAAAATGTTTCAAAAATTGATTTTTCAGTTACGTTTAAGATATTTTTCTAAATTGTAATTCTAAATTCTTGTAAATGAGTGTCTCGTTGCTCTGTGTCTGCTGTGATCTAGCAATAAAAAAATAAACACACAGCTTATGCATGATTTCCTTTTTAATTCTCTAAATATCCTTCTACCAAAATTATTATACGTCAAGATACAAGAAGAAAGTAGCCATGGAGAAAATCTTTAACGAGCTCATTGTCAATTTGTTCTGGGGTGCCTTTGTAGCAGTCTCGAGTCTTTAATTATTATATTGAACAAGCTTCGTGGCCGGCGAACTTGATTGAAGGAGTTTTGTTTGTTTGTATATACTTATGATGGTCAAAAACAACAATTTTGTCTTTGATTTACGCTCTTTCGCCACAATTTTCGACATGCGGTTTATGTTTTTGGTGAAACGTTAAGGAACACTGCTTTGCAGTTATAGCTATTTGTCTGTTTTTATATGTGTAGTTCTTGTGTTACAACTCCTAAAAGGTTGGACCGATTTTGATGATTTTTTTGTCTGTGTTCAAGAATGGTTTAGATACATAAATAGGCCCGATAGGTGTCTTTGGTGGCTATTCGGGTTGCAGGACTTTGATGTTTTTCGAAGTGAAACTTCTTTAGAATCATTGTGATTTGAAACTCGATGAAACGAAAAAGCGACACTAAAAAGAGATAAACATATAAATCTATAGGACTAAGCTTGCAAGAAAATGAGATACGAGTTTGAAATTGTGCAAGACAGATTAGAGTCTCAATAAGACCAGACTAAATCACTGAAAAATTGAAAACGATACTTAAGAAGTTTATTTTTAATTATGATATGTTGACGGATGTTGGATAAAGGAATTTATATTTATGTTATTCAAAGTTAAAGAAGAATTATCTGTGAATATATTCTCTGGCCCGAGCCCAGCAGTGGGACGGTCATGGGCGGTTATTATAATATTCTCTGAACTTTTACTGGTAATGCGTGTGAACTTTACACGTACACAATTTTTTGTGTTAATTTGAGTGGGTCCCTCGGTGATTTAAACATTAAATTGGACCCAGTAGGTGGTGCTGCAACCTGGCGAGGACGCTTTTCTTATGATAAACCTATTAGGTAACTTGTGTTTGTTGAATTCAAAAGTGAGAAAAATTTAGGACGGTTATTTCAGGCCAGCACATCGTAAATTCAACTTTTAGAATTTGTATCTGTAAGTCTATTAGATCACCACGTGAAGACTTCTGAATTTATAAAGATGTGTCATTTAATAACTTTATTTATTTAACCGATTCATTTAATACCTGATTATTATTTAATGCTGAACAATGGTTTTGAGTCATGGTAACCCTATCTCTTGTTCATGCTTCAGTACATATTCTTGATGCATGCATATTTCCTTCTCTTTTGTAAACTGATACGTATGTATATCTATCTCTTTCCCCAACTACTATGGTTTACTTCACAAAGATGCCGCCATTGTGGCATGGGATTTCGTGTGCGGTGTTAAATAAGGAGACGTAAGAAATAATGGATTTTCGGCAAGTGCAGTGAGTTTGTGAACTTATATTTAAATGGCGGCCGCCCTGAAAATTACTGAATTTGGTTAATGTGATTGATTGAGTTGGTATGTACAAGATACTATGTACAAGACATAAGTTGGAGACGCAAGCAGGCAATCTCCGCGGGTAGGGGGTTATGTGCTCAATATATAGTCATCCCTTATTCCCCAATTAAGAACTGGTGCCTGGAGAATATAGAATCTTGCACTTACCTCAAAGTCAGCCACCAGCTTACGACAGCACTGGTTCAGGGGGTCTGCCGCTGCTTATCACGTAGCGATACACAAAGGCCACCTTTGCACCTTTGCTACACAAGCCCCGGGGCGCAAGTGACGCATACACACTGACCACTTAAGCTTTTTATATTGGTTGTGGCGAATGTCCTAGTAACTAACTGGACGTGGAAATCTTCGATAGGTTATTATGCTATAAAGGCGGGTGCGATACTACTTCGCGTGCGTCGCGGTAGCGTGGCGTTTGACAACGTATCACGCGCAGAGCGTGCGGCGGCTACATGCGGGGGTTGCAAGACGCTATATACCCAAAGTACAATTGCTAACTGGGAAATTAGGGGCACCAGCATAAGTTTGGTAAGCCTATGTAAGTTGTACTTATTTATTGTTGTAACATTTACACAACATCTGAAGACAACAAAACTATACTATTAGCGTCAGCGGTTTCATGTGTACGGAATATCCGGGTTTTTCCATCCACTTGAGTTCACGGAATCCTATAAAAATACTGTTCCTTGTAACTTTAGGCACGCAAACCAATCTCCTCGAGAATCCCTTTCTCAGCACAAAGTTCTGTCCAACGAAGACCTATCCCATGCCATCTGCATATTCAATTACCAACTCGACTAATGAGGTAGAGTCGAAACTAATTTTATTTCCTCTCGGCCCTTTGAATCCGCTCTGTTTGTGCTGAATTAAAAAGTTTCCACGGTAGCGACGTCTCAAGAGCACTCCTCTTCTCGGCCGGTTTATTTTATACCGATACTTTTCCCTAATGATCTTGTACGATTAGGGTTTACTGGGGTAAATTAAGAAGGTATCTGTACTGGCTGTTGGGAGTATATTCAAATGGCTGGCCTCTTTCATAAAGTACAACATTGTTATTAAAGAAATAGATATACTAGAAATGAACAATATATTAATATATATTATTTATTCCTAGTAGTCCTCTTTACCTTAAGGAACGTTTTGAATTCCTTCGCCTTTCTCCTTACCACTATTTACGCACTCATACGTATCGTAAACTAACTACACCTGCACACACTTTATCCTTCTATCATAATTATTTTACAGGCTGTCAAACTGTGGAATGCACTGCCTCTTACTGTCAGAGAGGCCAAAACATCCCCTTCATTTAACAACGGAATCAGAAAACACCACTTTTTCTTACATAATTATGCCTAATCCTTATACTATGTTTGTATATTTTTAATTTTTAATGTAATTTAAGTATGTGTATTTAATTTATAAATTATGTAGTTGAAACATATTTGTTTCTGATATACCTAATAATTTGCACCACCTTCATCGCCAGATCAGGTTAAACTATTCCTTAAGTAAGTTGCTTGGAAGAGGTTGCTTTAAGCGATAAGGCCGCCTCCGCTTCAGGGGGCCTCTAGCTATCAAGGGAGCAGAGGATTCGTCACCCCTGTCGTCGAAGTGGGTGTGTTCTGATTCCCGGGACACATTCAAGCACTTTTTGAGCTAGGATCGGACTGGGCGTAACTACGTTCAAAGTCTCAGACCTTTCCTTTCACAAATGCGCGGGGCACATGAGAGGAGGGTGGTTTTAGTGGGTATTGGTCGTTGGCCGTCCAACGATTCTGAGTCACCACACACGCTGGTCAATTACGGGCGGATTACTACGGTAATCCCGTCGTATGCGACACCGGTCTAATCCCTTGCAAAGGACCCAGTATTGTGCGTAAACAGTATTTCCACCGCCTTAAAAAAAAAGACAGCGATAAGGCCGCCTATTGTTTCTACCATAACAGTATTGTACAGTATTGTAGTATTTTTGAAATTGTTTAATTGGTGAGCAATAAAGTGTTAACTATCTACTCGTATATATCTAATATATTATGATAAAAATGTAAATTTGAATAACTCTGCAATCATACTTGACTTGATGGACCTAACGCGGCCGCTTTTTTATATTTGTTTAATGAATATGGATGACTGTCAAAATAAAGTGGCGACATTATACTGTCTTATATTTACCAGTAATATCTACACGTGTCAATACATATCACAGTGATTTTTCAAAAGCGGCACCTTGAGGGTCCCAGATAAATCTTTTCTCGTTTAGTGACAATTTATTATTTGAAATATTTACTTTGAGGTTAGAAATAAAATTCTAAGATTTTTAATTTATGACTGATTTTGGTCTGAAGTAATAGAATATCGAAATTTAAGACATAAATAAATGATTGATGGTGCCATCTAATAATTATTATTAAGGATTTAGGAGATTTATAATATGGATTACTAGCATATGCCCGCGATTACATCTACGCTTGACTTGGAATTTTTGGGACACAAAGTATCGCAGGATTTAAAAAAGTATGTTAGCTATCGATTTAGTGGAAACTCTGTCGGAATAAGCGAATTTTTATTTATGCACCCGAACAACTTCGAACCGCTCCCGCAAAATTACAGCGAGATTCCCGGGATAAAAAATATCACACATTTCGTTACACAAAATTTGCTGTCGTTAAGTAAAAAATCACATTGAGAATTTGGCCATTTTAAATTATTCGGGATCAATCATTCAGATTATAAGAACTGGGCTGGACGAAATACGATGGTATTATAAGATTTGTAAATTAAATGTGTTATTTGAAGATGTTGTAAGATATTTTAAGAATATGTAACAAGAAGATCAAATATTTGTTTAAGAAGTTGAAACTCAACTTAATTTCACCACCACATGTATGTAGTTTCCATACCGAGAATGCTCATAGGATACTTTTCTATCCCGGAAAATGGTTTTCTTTTTTCGATTCGAAAATTTAATGAAACGTAAAGTGTATGAGTGCTTGCTTTTAAAGCTGGATAATCGATGTTATTTTTTAAGGCAAAAATTACTAAAGGTATTTTGATGGTACTTCGTAGGAACGTGGCTTATACGAGTATGTCAGAATATATATAGATGGATAGTTAACACTTTATTGCTCACCAAAACAAAAGAAATACAAAAACAAAATGCATAATTACAATACTTCTTGGCAAAACAACAGGCGGCCCAATCGCTAAAAGCGAATATATATATAATGCAGACGGCCTATCTAATGGTAAACGGCTACCATCGCCTATGGATATTGCGTTACAAATGCGCTGCTGCTCTATTGAGGGAGTATGGAACCTGGCCACTAATTCCGGAACACAACTCAAGGTTGTTAAGGCGGCAGACCAGGGGTGGTAGCCATCCAGTCTAGAAAATGCCCTACCACCTGGCTGTGGGTTGTTTGGTCGCCTCTTACGACAGGCCGCCCGGTCGCAGAAAATTGTATTCTTTCTCCGTTCCTGCACGGAACACATACACAGTTATACATAGAAAAATATAGTTTTAATTAACCAAAATATAACGATAGACATCAATCACACGCGAAATGGGAGGCATAGTTCGATATAATACAAGAAAACCCGTCCAATACCATAAATACACTACAGAGTAGAAACGTCACTCGCATTTCGCAAAATAAAAGGAAGTAATAAGGAAAATCAGGGTATGTCCGACTTACCTGCGCCACAATATGGGTGGCCTTTGATGTGGTACTTTCATTAAGTAATGCCAAGGTTTACGTCTCAAGCAGAACACAGACGTATTCATGTCTTATTCACATATGATGTAGAAAAGAAAATGTTTGATTTCTTCTACTTATGTATTAATTATAAGAATATCAGCATATTTTTTCTTTTCGATCAGCGAAAATGGTAGTTTTTATGTGAATCCCGAATAAACAGACGAACAGACAAGAAATCTAAACCAAAACTGCAGCGTGGTTTAGTGGATAATTCGGTAGTTGACAGTATGAAAAATATAGACTGATTTTAATATATATCGTAGATTACGATCTAAATATGACAAAAATAAATTGTTTTAACTAAAATATTAAATATTAATTGATATTTTTGAGAAATAAAATTGTTATATTGCAGCCATTAGCCACGTGACAATGAACGCCGATCAGAGCGCGTGACGTCATAGTGTGCAAAACACAACAAGTTATATAGTAACAATGACTTCTCAGATAACACTTCAATGAAACAGATGTTTGTTTTGCACACTGTGACGTCATGCGAGACGCCATGACAGCTTGACGCATTTTTGTGACGAAATGTCAAAATATTTATAAAATTGCTAAATTAAATATGTCAATGTTGTTTTTTTGCTGAAATATTAATATTTTGGCTAAAATAGACCATAAGGCTCAAAATAAACCTGTTTCTCAAAAATTGACAACTACCGTATCATCGTTTATATATCTATTCTACTTGTTTTTGAATAACTTGCAATATACAGACACGACATGTTTAGTATTTAATAATATTATATATATATATATATATATATATATATATATATATATATATATATATATTATACCCGTATGTTATTATTAATTTATATTGTATACCTATATATAATATATAGATATTAAGAATTATCGTCATGCTAGATAAAAACTTGTAAAGCAAATCAAACTACGGATTCAGTGAGTTCCTTAATAGTATATATATATATATATATATATATATATATATATATATGAAATGTTTATTTATTTTCTCCCTTATACTAAAAGCAACAAGTTTTTTTTTTTTTGCGAAGTTATATAAAGCTATAAATTGTATGTCTTAAAATTATTACAGATAAAAAAAGCTAAGTAATGGGAGACAGGAGCCCAAACTGAGAATAAGACCCGTACTATGGAACTCCTGGCCTTCCCCCTCTTGCAAAATATTAATTGAAATACTTATAATAATAATTTGAAAATTTGGTTGATTAAGATATAACTACGTGTGTGTATGAGCGTGTGTGTTTGAGTGTGAATTAAATTATTTTGGTTACAGTCTATAAATCTAGAATGGTTTTATAAGGTTTTCAGTTTATAGTTTATTAAGCTAGTAATATATATATATATATATATATATATATATATATATATATATATATTACTAGCTTTCCCGGCAGACGTTGTCCTGCCCTGAAGAAATAAAATTTAGAACCCGACTGCAGTGCCATATGCCGGGCTTATTTGTGAATCTAAACCACTTGAACACACACAAAAAAATTCATTCAAATCGGTCCAGCCGTTTAGGAGGAGTTCACTGTCAACACACGTACAGAATAATTATATATATAAAGATAGACCTGTAGTAATTACGAATTCTGTTTCATTGTTTGATTAAAACTGCACTAAATGCTTAGTAGATGTTATAACAGTAATAATAATTAATAAAACCTTTGTAAATCAGAATATTAATCAGTAGTAAAGCAATGTAGATGAACTGTACGAGTTCAGCTATCCCCGACGGAGAGCTATCGAAAATAAATAACAAAAGAAGCCTTATAAAGAAGTCGGAACGGTAAGGGCAGACATAATTAGGAGTAATAGGGCTTCGAGAAATGACAAAGAACGCAATGCGAATGATGTACGTACCGATTTCAAGGTGGATCGATCTGATAGCGATTCTAATGAGCGAGTTGAAGTAGAGGTTTTTGCAAAACCGAATTCATTATTTTTATTCAAGAATTTATTTAAAAGATCACTATATTCAAAAGGATTGCTAGTATAGTGTAAGCTCTAAGTAACGTCACTCGATTTAACGACCAACTCCCTTAAGCGTCGAAATCACTTGGCTTTGGTTGGTTTAGCTTGTCTTCCATGGATTTGTCCCTCCCGGCCGTGGTCAAGGCCATGGTCGGGAGCGCCGACGCGTGGGACGGAGCCGCCTCCTGCGAGACCGTCATGTCCGCGAAGGAGGCGGCGGAGCGGGAGAGGGAGCAATCCGCCACGCTCGCCTCCCGTCAGAGTCAGCGGCGGCGTCGGAGGGTCGTCCATGACGACCTCCAGCCGTCGTAGGCTATGGCCGTGCGAGCGACCGATGGGGAAACCGGACCCGCCCGCACATAAAGGCCGGAGAGGAGGGACGCGCGCCGACCCGCGCGCCCTCTCATCTCGCGGTGGGGTAGAGAAGCCAGAGAGACCCAAATCTCTGACTACCAAATAGAGAGGCCAGCCCGTAAGGGGCCGGCCACCGTTCATCCGGGCTGGTGGTGAATGCGCGAGCGAGCCCACAGCCCGGACAAAGGACACTCGTGATCGCACAGGGGTCTTAGTGGGTATCCCTAACCGCGGCGTGGCAATAGTTGCCCACATCTCAACGTGGGGTGCTAGTGCCACCCGACCAGGCGAATCCCACACACGGGCCGCGACCTTTCCCTCTCGCGCGGCCTACGGTCCTCAAACGGATTTCCCCTGTATAAAAAAAGCTTGTCTTCCATCAGAGCCCTCTAGCATCAAAGGAGCAGAGGAGTCTTCACCCCTGTTGACGAAGTGAGTTTGCCTTTCCCGGGGCATTCTCAAGCACTGATGCGCTAGGATCGGCGTGATCGTAACTACGTTCTAAGTCTCACGCGTTTTAGTGGAGTACTGAGTCTTCGAGTCTCCACACCAGCCGGCGATTTGACTCTAGTGCCTATACATGGTGTCACCTCCCGTCGCTTTGGTCTAATCCTTAGTAAACGACCCGGTAGTGTGCGAAATGCATTATCACCGCCTCAGAAAAAAAGCTTGTCTTCCATACAATAATACACGCTATAATATAGAATTACACCCACTCTCAATAACGACAGTAATTAAGTGTAGCAATTTGGGGTCTGCAGTGGTCGAATTGTGAATTGTAAATAATGAGTACTTTGAAATATATAAAGGCATTTATAGGTTTGACACACAATTGACGACAGACGTGACGGGACAAAAGAATATATGAGAAAAAACGTGGCATCAAAAATAATTAAATACAACTTGACATCTGAGGTGCCAGTGCCAAGCTACAGACCTAATTTTAACATTAAGTAATAAAAAGTACCTTTTAAGGGCAAAATTAGTAAAAACTGCGCAGCTGTGTATGTTCTTTTATCGCTTAATTATTCTAGTCTGTAACAAACTCGACTGTCGGCATCATACGTCTCGTATCTCGTCGAAACGCCGGAATAATAAAAATCAAATAAATTACCGCGCTTAAAACGTTAATCTGAATCTAGTATCTCTCTATTTCAGGTCTGGGCCGACTGCACCCGTACGGTTCGGGTAGCGGTTCGAGCAGCGACAGCGGGCGTCGGCGCGTGCGCCCGCGCGGCCTGTCCGACACGCCGACCGCGCCCACGACGCCAACCTCAGCGTCAGACAACGCGTCGGACGCCACCCTTACGGATTCCGAACTGCCGTTGGCGAGGGACAGCACACTTCTCGTTCAAAACGGTGAGTCAGAATATTAAATCTCTAATTGTATTATGATACTTTTTTTTAACAAGGGGAAATTCGATTGAAGACTAATCTTCATGTTGGGGTGGCACTAGCACCCTCGAAGAAGTACAGTAGAAGTAAAACCCCTCGGTGTTTCTTCCTTCGCTTCGCCTTACACCAGGGAAGACGGAAGCTCAATCAATGACTACGCACTCGTCAAGGGCTTATAATAATGTATATTTTTTATATGGCTGAGGGAATACTTTTACGCAGTCTCTCCGACCCAGAAAGGGGTCTACCAGAAGTACGTAGGACTTCTAGTGGCCGGTTTTGCCTAGGTAATGCCTCTGAAACGGTGATATCTTTTGGTCTAGGGTATAAGTCCAAGGCTCGCGAGTGGGTCCTCTAATCACGACCCGGTTCCACTATGGTTCATAGTACGAATGTGGCGACTTTGCGAAAAACATAAGTGATCGTTGAGTGTGCAACCCGGATATGAGCAAATTTCGTTGACGTTAGTGCCTATATTTCAGGACCAATGCAGACAAAGTCGTGGTGGTGGTGAGTAGTAAAGATATATAACGACGTGATTGACGTAAAATTGTACACCTTCATTATTTTCATGTCAATGGGCTCCTCTAATTTATGTTCCCTTTCAAGAGCGCTAGGAATCCGATCCTGCAGGACGCTCCGCTATCGGTTTCGTCTCACCTGTCCAAAATGGTTGACAGCTTCCTTTTAAAAAGGTTTTCCTTGAAAGCATTATAAAAATATTACTTTTTACTTTTCTTTATAACTGGTTTTCTTTGTTACTTCAAATAATCTATCTTATTCATAGATCTTTAAGAAACCTAACTTGTGCGTTGAACCAAAAGAGGTTAAGCGGAGGTTTTAAAAATAAATTTATAAATAGACACACGTCGTACATTCTGTTAGGCCATAACTGTTACAGTAGCTGAAAGCGGTCTCTAGCATCGAATAGCTTTGGACGTCGCTTTCGGCATGAGATTGACGTATAAGTGATGGTCAGTCCAAAGCAAACTGAATGTTCGAAAATATAGATAAATCGGCCACACTGATAGTTGCTATGATGTCATATTTGGTGATCTAAAATGTGTGTGTAACCATGTATTTTGATGTGGTAAAATGTCTCCCTCAAAGTTGTCTAGAAAATTGCTTCTTACAGAAAGCACAATCCTTTCCTTCACTTAAAAGTACCGAACATGTTGGGTACATGTGCGATAATTCCTCCATTGCATATCAGTGATCCAAGCAAATAAGCGACGCGTCCGTTCGCATAGCCAGCTGCTAGGCTACTATTCTCCTATTATATCAATGTACTCTGTCTACTATCAAGGCGCCAAGTGTCCCACCGTGCGAGCAGTGGGGCCGTGGGCATTACATCCAACGTGTTGGTTCACTGGGATGCGTCAAAGAAGCCACGAACTTGCCGCTAAGCGTGCCACTGGCAGTGAGGCCGCAGCCTTCGTGATCGATTAGAGTTGTTTGACTGATTAATTGGTTGCAAAAACATGGGACATGTTTATACTGGAATGCTCGTCGACGTGCCGTCAGATTAACCACAGCCTAACATTAACTAATTCCGATATATAATTCTAATATTTCATACTGATTCTAATAGATTTTTACTCGGAATGTACTCAGATATCCGCACCCGGTTTTAATTTACCCATAGCTCCGTTCCTGTATACTCGTATAATCGTCCTAGATTTCTCTGAGAAATACGATTTAATTGGAATTTCTACTACTGATTTCATACCGACTCGTACATAGTCGGTCAATGTTTTGTTTAGTTCATTGGACTTTGAGCCTTACTGTTCATATATTAATTTAACAAAAAACATTTACAATTTTAGGCGCTCGTTACACATTTGACAGTTCATTATGAAATTATATATAAGTTTTTCTGTAATGGTGTACAATAAAGTGTTATCTATCTATCTATCTATCTTATATTTAAACACTCGGCCTAAAGCTGCCGCTTTTGTAGTATCGCCTACTAAACTTGACACGTATCTACATACTGGTATATATAAAGTATGGCCGCATAAACATCTGCGAGCCATAACCAAAAACGATAGAGTTAGCTTGGCTCCTGAGCTCGAAGCGAACAGATAAGCAGACGGCCCATCTGATAAAAAGCGGTAACCATAGTTTATGAACATCACAACACCAAGGTGCTACAATAGCACTTTTGCTCTTTAAGAGAGACTGGGACCTGGCCACTAATGCCATAACACAACACCAGGTTGCTATGGCGGCATACTCAAGACTAGTGGTAACCATCCAGGCGGGCAAATACTCTACCACTTGGCTGTGGATTGTTTTGTCGCCTCTTACGACAGGTCGCCCGGCCGCAGGAAATTGTATTCTTTCTCCGTTCCTGCGCGGATAAAATTACAGATTATTCGCTCTTGTCGAGTGTCTGACCCCATCGAAGCTGGAGCAAACTGTCCACTATTCGCGAAAGTACTGTACATGAGTGGAAGACGGGAAAGCAGGGCTCAGGGTTTCCGGGCCCGACATCCAACATAATCTGAACAGCGTCATACTTTTATACTATATTGTCTATCTTTTCTTCTTAATTCCCCCATACATTCAGCGGCATGTTACAACGGTTCGTTTTCCGTTCATACAGTCAAACTATGTAACGCCCTCGCTCATGTGTTACGAGATAGTGCGTCGGAAACCATTTTTAAAAGAGAAGTTAAAGAACACTATCTATCCTTATTAACTGATATATATGTATTTTATATATGTATATTCTAGGTATATATAGATATATGTGTATGTAGGTTATAATGTAATATTTATTTTCAATAAGTATTTTTATGTAACAACTTTCATGTACACAAGCCTGCCTCTTGTCTTCCCACTGTCGCTAGACCCATAGGTTTGCTGGAAGAAAACTTTTAGAGTTAAGCTCGCCTTTGTACATCACCACTATTTTGTAGTTTTTATTTGTAACCACTTTGTGTACAATAAAGAATAAAGGACTTATCATATTTACACTACCAATCTGAAAAAACGTCTGCTTTAGGTCCTCTGATTAGTCAAATACTGAAATACATAATAAGTTTCAATCAATTTTTTGCATGATTATATTACCTATTGTGTTTTATGGAATTTGATTAGAATTAATAATAATTAGATTATAATCTTCGTGACATTATTTGACAGTCGTTCGTCTCCACCACGTTCAGCTTGGTGGCATATGGTAATCTAAAAATTCATTCATTCATTAACCAAACATTCATAAAATTTAATGAAGCGACGCCATATTCGTTAACGAATTTCCGGTGTAAGTCTCAAAGAAGTGTTTTTTTCTTTTTAACACATCATTCATTTGTAGGGTTCGAAAGGGATAGAGTATCTCACTAGGGCTGTCAGATAAAATAAGTCTAATGATTTTTAATTAGTCAAATTTTATAGGATTTACTGCCTAGTAAACTGATTTTCCTTAACTAATCGACACGTAGTCTCCAAACTTGATTACCAGCAGGATAAGTTTCAAAAAACAACTATGACCGGTCACGGTAAAATATATTTTTTGTTACGTATTTTAATGCAAACAGGCTTAATTCGTGAGGTGTTTATGCTTACCATGAGTATACGCATTGCATGTTAAATATGTCTGCAGACATTTCTTATATTTTTCTATCTTGAAGTTTTACCTTCTTCTATTCTTGTCCTACCCAAGATGAGAAAAAACGTACAAGCGGAGTGACGACCCGTTTCTCAATTAGGCTTTAGTCCAATACACGTGTTGTAGTTAATTAGCTAATTATTGTGCTAGAAGCAGAACCTATAAATTTATTTATTTAATTAGGGCGATATTTTCGTGTATTTATTTCGAGTAACCCTCAGAATAAATACAGTTTATATACGAGTATTCTCTTTTATTCTTTGATAATAATAGCTTTGTCGACCTGTGTTCGGCTATTATTAGCTTTGATCAGACACCGTTTTTTCATTCTATCGATGGTAGTTTACAGTTATGGCGGAGCAGTGCATGAAACAGTTTTTGTTCTTATATACAATACTATTATTTTAATTCGAAAAAGTATCTGCTACCTTTAAATTAAATTATACGATTAACGGACTAACGTAACCAGCCTTCTGGACATCTTGCTCATAGATTCATTATCTATTAATATCTCTTTTTTCACCTACTTTTTCGTATACCTATTTTGGCGTATGTCCTCTGTCACCACACAAACATTTGTACCCATAATCTTCCAGTTTAACTTTCTTTCTATCACATTCCTTTCATCCTTTCCCGCAACAGGCTCACCACGATGGTTTTTGGCGGGAACTGAAAGGTGATGTTGTGCTGTGTAGTTTTATTTTCTAAAAATGTGTAAAATTACTCTAAAATGAACAATAGTTGTAGGATATTGATAGTTTTTGAGTAGTGATTATGTGTTTTGTGAGAAATGTGAACTGTATAGTCAAATGTGGCCTTTTGAGTTGTCACAAGAACTCCGTTGAATGGCACTAGCTGATTACCTACAGTTCAGCTGTGCTACACATAGGCTTAAGAAAATGAAGAAACTAAATGTATTATAAACTAAGATCTGGCTTAAAGGCCTGGTTGCCAAGCCATAAATATAATATATATATATATATATATATATATATATATATATATATATATATATACAGGCTCACCACCTTAGTCTTCTTCCTGTCACTTTCCAAACATACAGATCAAAATTAAAACATATTTTTACTTTTTTTATCTCGCCAGCAATGGCTATGTATGGTTGAAATTTAACATATGTAGATCAAAATTCCTGCAAAAAGTGTATCGGAAATAGATATCCAAAATCACAATAACAAAATCCAATTGTTGTAACTTTAGGTCCATCACAGTTGTGCGATAAAAATGTAAAATCCACTTTTAAGCTGGCCCAACCCTGTTGAATGCATTCATCCTTCAAACGTGCGTTTAATAGCCGCAATTAAAGCGCGACAGTGGCGTCCCCTACCGAAATATCGCGACATAAAAACGTCGTTGTAGCCGAACATCAAATTGTTTAACACATTCGTCAGGGTTAACTTTTACGACTTGTCGTACGTTTATAACGGGCTATCCGGACAATTTGTGATATGAATGATAGGTGTGAAAGTGGCTTTAGTTTGGACTTTATTTTTAAATTTGGTCCTTAATAGCCGGATTTATTTGAGTGTTAAATGGTTGAGAAATTTATAAGTGTTAAATCTTGATTTCGAACTTAGTTTGCTTCAGACTCTGGCTTAGATTTTCTACATTTTGTCCATTACTTAAAATGTCCTGAACGAATTAACTATTTTGTTAAAATCGGAAGCCTTATCGCCATGTCCTTATGTTTATTCAAGTCACAGTAATTATTTTCAAAAAGTAATGGATCTGTATGGTTAAAATTTTGCCAGAAAGTGTGATTATACGTATACGTATTGTAAATATCGTTAGATTATAATGTATCTCGTGAGATTGTAAATTGTCGAAATATTTTGGACCATACATGGTAACAAAATGCTTACAATTTAACGGTTCACAATATGTAGACAGTTTATAATCTCGCGAGATAGATTTTGATCTAACGGTATTTATAATTTTTCGACCCACTGCCACTTCAACTTACTAATCTTGCGAACTATGACAGTTACCGTTGCAATCCACTAACAAATAGTCGTAAAGCCAACGACGCGAACGGAGTTTAGATGGCACAAAACTCGTCAGTGGATTCCAGTTAAATATAAACAACAAAATCGATCAAGACCACTTAGTTAAATTAACGAGGCATTATGACCTCTGACGTAGGTACGACCCGTATTAAATATAAAACGGACCACCATTACACCGGGACAAATTGTAGTGGAATTTGTCCCGGAATTCGGAGTAGCTAAAACATCTAAGGGTTTGTTCAAACAAAGCGTTTACTCAAACCTTATGCTGATACATCAGGAAAAGTTGTTGTTCTATCAGTCGCTAGTTCTAAATAAACTTTGTACATTAACATCTGGAACATGCACGTGAGCTTGACAAAAGAAAATTGAGGAAATTAAACAAATATTTTAACTCTCTTTTATTTATTTAACAACTTTATATAATTTACAATATTTACAACAATATGTAAAAATAACCTAAAAATAAAGAAAAAGCTATGTAATTAATATACATAAAGTCACATAGCTAGGGAAAGAACTGGGAAGTCCGAGCCCAGTAGGAGGCGTTCATGGGTTGTTATTATTGAATATATCGCAGTCCACGAACTATGAAAGGTTCTGTTGAAATGACAAACGTCCACTGTTCTGGTCATTAGTTGTTAAACCTCTATTGATGATTTGCTTCTTCCAAATAAAACTCGATGTGGACTATATCACTTATTATCGGCGTTATTTTCAATTAAATTAAAACTATACTTCGATGAGTTACAGAGATGTATGGCAGAGAGTAGAGTAGTGCGTATTGGTGCCATATGTATATGAGCAAGTGAGCAATATTCCGGCCTCCAAGGCCGCTTCTTATTCCCCGGTTTCGTTCGACGCCTAGCTGCTAACTGTGCGAGCTATGGGCGTCCGCGGTATGCGGAGCGTAGAGAGGTGTGCTCCGGCAGGCGGGTCAGAGGGTGCTCTCTGTCCGCAATAACCTACCATTATACATGTAAAATAAATAGAACAGAATGAAGAATAGGTTTATCTGGTATTTTTGTGGTATAGCTGGCATAACTGAAAGCTAAAACATTACAATAAACGCTCTTTTCACCACATAACCCGCGGCGTCCAAAAGCCCCATCCAACACATGCCTTATTACTTCTACAAATTCGGCACCACAAACAAAGGGGTTAAAACAAGGGCCGACGATACCACGACAAATGTCGCACTAAACGACGAATAAAAGCAATAGTTTAAATTGAGGATACCATCCCAAAAACTGTGGGTAAACAGACGCCCAAAATTTGGCCGGAAAACTTTAAGGTACACTGCTGGAATTGAAAACACGGATCGAAAACTGTTTTGTTATTCGTTAACTGAGTTATAAAGTGAACGATTTGTTTTCGGTATTCGTTTGTTTGCTGAGGTCCGTGTTGGGACACCCGGAATTTGGCTAACGGAACCCTGTTTCAATAGTTTAATTTGTGATTTATAATAGGGATGTGGACGTGATGATTTTGGTGTTACAGAAGCTGTATGTCCGAATAGCACTATGAAAGGAAAAGACATGTTGTGCCGATCCCAAATAATTAGTAGAAGGCGAAACAAAAGAGAAAAGAAGGATGCGGATATATTAATATTACATACAACTAGCTGACCCGTGTCCACTTCGTTGGGCGACTGATAATCATAAATATTAAAACCAATAAAAATGTTTTACATCTTTATACAATATTTTTAGACCAGATATAAAAGCAAACTACTTGGATCTAATTAATTTTAAACTTTAATGTCAAACAGTTAAACATTTTTGAAGTGAAACTTCTTTATCGGCGTTGGAAAAAAATTTTCCGTCACATTTTTCGGTTACGCGTCACGCCACATTCTTCACGATTATGAGACGAGCATGGTAATATGTCTTTACTTTACTGTGTTTTAATTAATATACGAGTTTGATGATTTATAAATCATTTATTTAGTATCCTACATATATATTAAAGTGATCAGTAAAGTCATAATTTAACTTTATTTAACTGTAAAGTTGCATATAGTACATTATTTGTCGAGAAATAAGGTCATAAAGAAGTTACACTTCTACGTGTGTACACTAATACACGCACACATGTTTTTTTTGTGCCATACTCTGTTCTGTAACTTAGTTTGAAAAGGTGACAGTGCTCGCGAAACGTTAAATGAATCAATATGAATACATACCGTGATTGTACAATGTAAAAAAGTAATCCCTCCGCTGATTTTTTATTAAGGTTTTAACAGATATCAGTCTAACAGGCAGCTCCATATCTCTTTTCCCGCTCAAGCCCATAATGCGTATGAAAAATTAAGAACTCGTGGAAGCGCGAAATTGTCGCGAATATGACGTCATTAGCGTCCCCGCCGCCGACGTCGCTGTCACTATTTCACAGGAATTACGGAATTAAGGCTTCTGTCTGTTCATCCATCTTTGTGTTCCGTGAAATTTCGCCAGCGACAGAACCCCTCTCAGTAATCCTCAAGACGAATCTCTCAAAGATACGGCGCGGGCGAAGCAGAAGGAAAAAGTATAATTCTTCACCTAATCCGCGGGGTTGTCTAGCAAATTTCACGTATTAAACGAAGTTGCGAGCTTTTATGGGGTGAAAGTGCTTTAGGTTTCAGGACGTCAAATTTATTTGGGTCGCTATTAGGACATAAAGGATGTAGGCGATGATCTGTTATAAATACCATAGGCTGCGTACAGTTTATTCAGAAAAAAGAAATCTAGGTCAAAGCTTTGAAAATACTTACGAAGAAAAAATATTTTTGAGGGTATTTTTCAATAAAAGCTTCTTTTAATGTAACAAATTTAAATCCAATGGATGTTTGTTGTCTCTATATAATAATAGTATCAGCCCATAAATGTCCCAGTGCTGGGTTCGGGCCTCCTGTTATACGGAACGTGCAGTATACCCACCACGCTTGTGCAAGGCGGCTTGGCAGGTTTGACATATCGGTTATCTCGGTGTGCAGGTTGCATCACGATGTTTTCCTTCACCGCTGTTAGCACGTGGTAATTGTAACAATGTAACTTGGTTCATTGCTGGGATATGACTTGCCAAATCATCAGGTGTCCAACTTATGTTCACCCGGGGCCAGTTATAACTATTTAATTGACAGTTTAAGCACATCTAATCTAGACAAAAAATCAACAATTGTAATTCATTATGGGGATAGCTTATCTGTCAAAAAGAAAGACATTGTGAACAGCATAAATAGGTTATTGCAGTTAAACAGTAAATATGGATGTAAATTCATCCTATGTGCCCTGCCTTATGCATGTAATCTAACAAATGAACAAAACAGGCACATATATGACTTGAATTTATTAATTTATAATTTGACCCATCGTCATAGTGACATTATTTTTTATTTTGACCTAAATAAATTTACTAATAGTAAATTTAGGCTAAACAAAGATACTATGTATCTGCCTTTTAAGTTACGAAGACGTATAGCTACTTTGTTAGCATTTAATATACAAAATCATGACAAAGTTATGTATGATATAACTGATATATATGACATAAATTTTAATAATAACATTAATGTTTTTAATGTTAACTCTACTGCAAGTCCTAGCACTTTAAACTGCTAGATATGACCAACGCTAAACCTACTTCTAATTTAAATATAGTTCACCAAAATATACAGGGTTTAGCAGGTAAAGATTTAGAAATTGAACTCTTTTTAAAAGAACATAAGGTTCATGTCCTATGTATTACAGAACATTGGCTTAAAACTTTTCAAGTCATAAACTTCATAGAGAATTATACAGTGATAAGTGCATTTGTAAGGAAGTCCGCTATACATGGCGGATCACTTATCTTTGTAGCAAATGATGTAAAATGTAAAGAGCGTAGAGACATTATGTCCCTTTCTGTTGAACGGACTGTGGAGGTTTCTTGTATTGAGCTTGAGCGCTATGTAATTGTCTGCGTCTACCGACCCCCCACAGGAGATTATAATGTATTTGAAAGCACAATGGAGGACTTATTAAGAAAATTAAATAAAACTAATAAATTGCCTATAGTTTGTGGGGATTTTAATGTTAATTTGTTGGAAACGTCATCAACTCGTTCCAAGATCATTAATCTTTTCAAATCGTTCAATCTTATACATGTCTTTAATGAACCTACGCGTATAACTGCTAATTCAGCAACCTGTTTGGACAATATATTTTGTAGTTGCGAAATAATCGACAAATCAGTCTTAGATGTACTACGGTCGGATCACTGTGGCCAGTTTATATCAATACCTTTTGATAGTATTAAAATCAATTCCAAATTAACCTGTAGGCCAGTAAATAATTATCGCTTAAGAACCTTTAAAGATAATTTATCCAAAACAATTCCTACTTTGGATCTCAGCAGCGAAGATCCAAACAACTTGTATAGTAATTTCTTCGACATTATACAAGCTGAATTTGAAAACACATTTAAAACCAAAATAATCAACAAAAGTAATAAACTTAAGTTTAGTGATTGGGCTACGAAAGGTATATATAAAAGTCGAATGAAACTGTATGAATTATACAGTGAAAAACAATTTAATCAAAATCCAGACTTCCTTCAATATATTAAAAAGTACTCTAAGACCTTTAAAAGAGTGTGCATCGCTGCCAAATCTCTATATTATAGTAACAGAATTAAAAAATCATCAAATATCATTAAGACAACTTGGAGTGTTATAAATGATGCTTCCGGCAAGAGTTCACGTCGAGATGATGCAATTAAACTTGTAATCAACAATAACACCATTAGTAATAACTTTGAAATTGCACAAACATTTAATGAATACTTTAGGGATATACCAACTTTAATAACTAGCTCTTTGTCATCATCACCACTGGAAGCTGAGCTGCTGATGACACAGTGCGTTGATCGATGTAATATCACATTCAAATTTAATCATATAGATACAGATGATATTGTAAAAACGTTTAAATCGTTAAATATTAAAAACACAGCTGACTTTTGGGGTATATCCTTAAAAGTATTAAGTGACTTAATATGCACTATTGCGCTACCACTAGTACAAATATTTAATCGATGTGTAGATAAAGGAGTATTTCCTGACTTAATGAAAGTTAGCAAAGTTATTCCTATATTTAAAAGTGGAAACAAAAACGACCCCTCTAACTTTAGGCCAATTTCTATTTTACCAACCTTAAGCAAGGTTTTCGAAAAAATAATTTTAAATCAACTGCTCTCACATTTTAATATTAATAAATTAATTCATACTAAACAGTTCGGGTTCACCAAAGGTCGTTCCACTACCGATGCAGGTGTTGAGCTTCTAAAACACATTTATGGTGCTTGGGAAGGGTCACAGAATGCCATTGGTGTATTCTGTGACCTGTCCAAGGCATTCGATTGCGTTGAACACGTGACCCTCCTGAAAAAGCTCAATTATTACGGTATTTATGGCGATTCTCTCAATCTTCTGTCGTCTTACTTAAACAATAGATCCCAAAGCGTTGAAATTAACAATATCAAATCTCGTGAGACTGGCATATCTATGGGTGTGCCCCAGGGCTCTATTCTAGGTCCCTTCTTGTTTTTGATATATATTAATGATTTGCCATATTTTATTAATGATATGTGTGAGGTAGTGTTGTTTGCTGATGACACGTCACTTATATTTAAAGTAGACAGAAATAAACAGAACTTTGACGACGTAAACAACGCCTTAACCCAAATATCTAAGTGGTTTACCGTAAATAACTTATCACTCAATCCGAATAAAACTAAATGTGTTAAGTTTGTTATGCCCAATGTAAAAGAATACGATGTTAATATTTCCCTTAACGACACTAGACTTAACCTAGTAGATTCAACTGTATTCTTAGGCATTAACCTAGATCAGAAACTCCAGTGGGGCGCTCATATATCTAGTCTCTCAGGAAAGCTTAGTTCTGCTGCATATGCGGTCAGAAGAGTTAGGCAGTTCACTGACGAAGAGACTGCTAGACTAGTTTATTTTAGTTATTTTCATAGTGTCATGTCCTATGGTATTTTACTTTGGGGCAACGCTGCTGACTTGGAGACTATATTTGTTTTACAAAAAAGAGCCGTAAGGTCAATTTACAACCTCGGCCCTCGGGTGTCTCTTAGGGAACGCTTTAAGGAAATCGGTATTATGACGGTCGCCTGCCAATATATTTTCAATAATATAATTTATATTCGTAATAATTTGAGTGCCTACAAGCGGTATAAGGATGTTCACGATTTCAACACCAGGCATTGTAATAAACTGATATTGCCATCTTTTAGATTACAAAAAGTATTGTCTTCTTTCTTGGGGGTTGGTATACGCTTCTTCAATAAGATTCCGAGTGAAATGTTAGATCTGCCCTTCACTAAATTCAAATTTAAAATAAAAAGTATCTTGCTTAAAAAGGGATACTACACTATTGAAGAATATTTAAATGACAAAACTTCATGTACATAACAGCTCGCTCCAACCTCTTATACTGTGTTTTGTACGAGTATAACGTTTTTATCTTGCCGTACTTGTAAGGAATATATGGAGATATGTTGCAAAAAAAAATAATACGTTACGTCTTTATATTTATAACTATAATTATTTTCTATCCTTTTATTGCGCTTTTGTCTTATTGAATATGCACTGTTTGCTACAACTCCATTAATTCTTCAAAAGTTATTCTGTAACATAATTCTGTATAAAATCTTTTTTAAAAAAAAGTACTTAAATATAAAAAATAGAACAACAAATATAAAGAAATTTTTTTTTAGCTAGACGTGTTGCTGGGGAGTTTCTTGCCGCTTCTTCTCCTTAACAGCAATAACACGTTGCGAAGCGGTGTACATAGACTAGGAAGTAAAATTAAAATTTAACCTATATGTATGACCTTCAAAAAGGGTTCTCCAGTGGAACTTATTTTGAATAAAAACTTTTGAATTTGAATTTGAATTTGAATTTGAATTATGCACATTAGATCATTAAATTGACAAAATTAGTGCATGCGTTCCGGCCAAGATCGTACCCGCGCCCTTTGACTTTAGAACGCTTACGCTAGAGCTATTATGCTACCATGACTTCAAAAATACTTACGAATAAAAAAAAAAAATCTATTTTGAGGGTATTTTTCAATAAAGGCTTCTTCTAATCAAATAACAAAATTAAATACCGTGGCTGTTTGTTGTCTCTATATAGAACTACTTCATTTGCGTGGTTCGTCACGCACTTGTCAGTTTCTTTGAAATAATCTATGTCAAATCTTAATATAAACATACATAATTGAATTTCGAAATGTAATAAGCAATTTCGTATGATAAATGAACTGCTTTGAGAGACCGACCCTTGAACCGCCTGTGGACAGCAAATCCGCTTGTAATTTGTGCCAATACGACGAGCTGCCGCATAAAGCTACAAAGTTCTTAGTTTGCTCGAAAGCACAAAAGGCTTCTATCGACCGTGGTCGGCGGACCCGAAAAAGTACGGGCCTTTGAGAGGCCAATCCTTTAATACTAATTGAATCATAATTTGGAAGGCCCAAAGTTTCTTTTTATGTAAATCTTTTACCCTCAGAGGGCCCCGAGACGTCCGACGAAAGGAGTTCCATAATCGGGATTAAATTTTGTTTCGTCTCAGTTAATACTCCACAGGACGAATTTTAAAGGGAAGATGAAACAATAATTCTTGAGAGCATTTTTTTATAACTCAAATTAAATTTGCGGGTTAGTTAGGACGGTATCGTAATTCAATTCTGCAGCGCTTCACCGAGTTGGAACAATTTGTAAGTTTAATTTTTACTTATTAAAAAATGGAATGCGTTTCTTGATTTTTGATGGTCGGGTTATGGGACGAAATGAAATCTAATTTGGTAATATATATCCGAGCTCTACAAGAATCTTATGGTGGAAAGCGAAGTATAACAACACCATAAATGCGATTCGCTTCGTCCAACAAGACTGGACAGGAATTTTCGATTCTCACGTATCATCTTGAGGTATGGTTGCTTTTAAAGGTATCTGTTTCTGTTGGTTAGAAGTCTATTTCAGGATGCTAACCTACCATAACAGTAATACGGGCGAAGAAGATTAGCCATTTCAAACATTATAGGTGTATCCCGCTTCTGACTAACAGATCCGGACACTCTTCGCCCACATCAAACAGTCCCAGTTCCCTCACAAGTAGCAATGGGTGATTCCGAAATGTTTGAATTATAATCAAGTCAACAAGCGACTCGCTTCTCGACTGAACAGTCGCCATGTTATCCGATAGTTCGTGTCAATTTATACTCGTAGGACTCATATTGGTAAGTCGCATCGATTCATCGATGCTACCATTATTGGTGCGACAGCCGAGTCAGACGCGAAACCTTTGATTACGAGTGAAAACAATCGAAACGATCAACTTGAACATTGCATTATTACGCATCACTATTTGCACAAGTAGTGTTTTTACGCCTGTGTTCGTAACACTCCCACGATACACAATTATAATTTTATAAAAGAGTAATTACAGCGATGGTTCTGGAATTAACTTCAGAGAAACTGACTAGAGACATTAAAATTCCCACTCCTACGCGGCTTTGCCAACCCCAAAGGCGCTTTAACAAAAACAATAATATCAATATTTTCAATTTTAATCACAATCTCCCAAAGGATATAATACGGTCATTGATTTCATTACTGTTTCAGTGAGTGCGTATTTTTTCCGCTCCCCTTTTGTGTTGTCGATGTATTTTAATGCAATAATTTTGTCGAGTGACCTAAATACTCATGTTCGTGCATACACTGCTGGGAACGATAAAAATGTGTTTCCTGGTCTGTTATCGAGCAAAATGCCATTTTCAGCTCCATTTGTATGTTTAATTGATTTAAGTTAGTTGTTTTATGTTTTTAATTTAAGTTTAACGGCATGTTCTGCATTTTATGTCATGTTTTATTTTAATTCAGAGAAAACTAAGAAATCATACTTTATGTATGGTGGTGAGGATACCTAGACACTACGATTATGACCTAGCGAAGTTATACCACATCATTGGTCAACTATCTTAGATACAATATTGGAGAAAAGGATTGTTGATGATAGAATCCTTTGAATGAACGGCCCGCTCGGTGTTTCCTATATATAATTAATATAATATAGGCCTATAATTATATATAAATAATATAAACATATAAAATAGATATACATATATATCAAATATTGGTCGAGTATTTAGTTTTTTAAAGCAATAAATAATAGCCAATTGATTGCCTAGCGTCTAAGCGAATGCACGAACTTCATTCGGGATTGACACGAGTTAGTTGCCCGCAACCACCGACCGTGTTATACGTGCCATGTATACCATTCTTGCAAAGAATTAACGGCTAACTATCAAACCCTTAAAACCTTGTTTAATTTTCTACTTTGCACCATTGAACGTTATATCCGTTACAATGATGGTAAGACAGCTCAAATGGCATCTTTTACCCAAGATCAATGAAAGGCAGGACGGCTTCATTCCTTACATAGGACAAAGGACGCTCTTTACGACCTCATGCAAACAAACAAAGATCAATCAAATCAAACGTCGGAACTTATTTGTATGTGTAGATAAAATCATCCAAATGCGTACCATTAACTTTTCATTTCTCATATTCTGAAAGTACACTTGGAGTTGCCTAATCACAGCCTATCCCAAGGACGAAAAGTGCTGTGTTCATACCTAAATAGGTAGATAGGGAATTATGCGAACCATAAGCAATAATACATGTGACTCATGTCCCAAGTTCTTTTACAGCCACTGTTAAATAAACACAATTATTTTTCACTAAATTATTATTTAATTTTCACACGATTGAGATAAATATTAGGGTGGTCGTTAAAAATTAAATTCTTTCAGACGCCCAAAAAAATCCTTCCTTTTGACGAAAAACTACGGGAAAAATTTTGTTTGTTGATTTTTAACAAAAATAACACGTACCGGCGGCCAATTTAAGTTCATTTTTCGATAAAATTATAGTTTTTTGGAATATTTGTTACATTATTTAAATTTTGATAAAAAATCATGAAAATATGCTTATAGGAAATCAAATTCTCTACAAAAGGGTTTCTTTTGTTTTTAGATGAAGTTCATATCCATCGAGATAATCTCATTGGTAAACTTATTAACTTTATTAAATCATTTATTTTAGCACTAAAAACTTTATTTTTCTTGAAATATGAACAATTTAGTAAATTTTATATACAATTATTCATTTATAGAGATTAAGTTAATGACTACCAAGTTATATTCGATATTAACAAATATTCCAAAAAACTATAATTTTATCGAAAAATGAACTTAAATTGGCCGCCGGCACGTGTTATTTTTGTTAAAAATCAAAAAGCAAAATTTTTCCCGTAGTTTTTCGTCAAAAGGAAGGATTTTTTTGGGCGTCTGAAAGAATTTAATTTTTAACGACCACCCTAATAAATATTTACTATTATCAGTGAAAAAAAATGACTAATAGAATGCCACAGCAAAAAAAAAGTACTTGACGTTTCATATGTGACGTGGTCAAGTTTCAATAGATTTAGGTACTGATTTAACGCCTGATTTTATTAGAGGTAGTTGTTTGTTTAACTAATCAGTTTTTATTTACATTCCTCTTATTCGGTATGAAAAGCAGAGTGTTAACCTCGAGTAAAAGACCTATTTAGGCACTCGAATTATTAGCGCCTTATGCTCGTGCATCAAACCATCTCGTGCCTAAATATGTAAATTTAATCTGTCGTGTAACAATCTACTATTACAAAATAAGGGCTAGAATTGACCAAATTGTAAGTGTTTTTTGTCTGTATTTAGACTCAAGTCCATGTCTAAGTTATTGTGTACTGTTACATTTTATGTATGGATACAGAAGCCATAAAATACATTCGCGTCCTCATTTCCGACAATTTTTTTTAACCCTCAAGACCGTAGTCCTTCACTCTTGGGTACTTTTCGGTCAACCTCTCATTTTAGTGCCATCACTACCAATGGAAACTCGTTCCGTCCTTGCTTTTACGTATCATATTATTTGAGGAATGAGTTGTGGCGCGATAAAATTTTGAAGCCTTACATTTTCAAATTTTGAGCCGTATACAAATATGTACTGGCTCATATGTGTTCTGCTCAACACTATCAGAATACACAAGAATGGGATATTCAATAGATAGAGATGATTTAGGGGAAGAAGAAATGGACCATGTGGCTCAAGGCTAAACAGTTCGCGCGTATTTTTTGTGAGAGCGTGGTATAACACCGATCAAACTGGCCTTAACAGCTGATATCGTGATTCTAGTTAATCGTAAACATATTCCGTTATAATAATCGATCCCTTCTTATCGGTTAATAGCCCTACGCTCTCAATAACTGAAATCCGAAACGCGATTTCTTTTCGCACTCTCGTAACGACTGTGAGATTGGTTTTCGATTATCATTTGCATAAATTGTCAGGGGCATCACCTCCAATTTTTTATTCCCTCATAAAACGAACCTCGCCCACCTACGCGCAGACGATAACTGGCAAAGACAATTTCGGTATATTTTTCCATCACCTCAAGATTTACACATGAATCTTCCCGGCTAAAGAAAACTCCACCGATTCCATTATCAATCTCTTACCCTCCATATATTTTGCGAATGGAGAGCAGAGACGAGCAATTTAAGAACTTAAATGAAAATGTCTAAGGATACGCGCTGCCAGGTATGTGGGTGGCGCAGACTTGCGTTTTTCCTTAAAATATATTTACGACGTTTAAAACGCGGCATTTTATTAAAAAAAACATATTAAAACTACGTTTTAAGACAGTTAAGCGTGTTTTGTTTAATTATTATTTTGCTATTTCGCGGCTACTTCTCACGTACGTAACACGTAGTTTTGATTGATGTGTTTTAGCCTAAGAAACATAAGAAAAAATACTATTTCAAACGTATGATGATAATAAGGTATTTTGACGCACGCTCTTTTATAGGTCAAGAATTTTAGAATGTATTGTAATGAGACCGACTCAATATGGATGCACATATAATAATTGTATTTCGAGTAGCTACGTTAAATTTAAAATCTTTTATTACAAACTTATGACGTCATTGGTTGGTATGCTTGAACTAAATCTACAAGGGCGCGACGTTATGTATAATGATAAACAGCATGCCAGTTAATTTCTCTAGATTTTCTTCTCTCTTGGGTGTTATAGGGTTTTTGTTATAATCATTGGACTCTTAAAATGTGATAAACGTGATGACATTACGTGGTGAACCAGTGTATGATCGCTGCATTGGTGGCTTCCCTCTTCGCACAGCAGAACCGGTTAGGCCCTAACAGATTTGAATGTACGCCTATTATATATCGACGTTTATCCCGCTCGTCTGCGTAACATCTCCCAAGGTGCAAAATGTCTGGCGCGTCTTTAGTGCGCTGCCAATATTTCCTGTAAGCGTCGATCGAAAGCAATCGCAAACCGATTTAAACTCTCTTTGCCTGTTGCTAAGGTATCTAATATTCTACTCTTTGTTAACTGTCATATATGTTATAAACAAATTTTAAAGCTCTGTCTATACCATCACACGTGTATAAAACTTTTGAAAAATTGATAAATCGGTTTCCTGTGTTATTATGTACTGCATTTTTAATCCAAAAGTGGATGGATGCAGAAGTCGCGGAAGGCCACGACACACCTTCCATGATTAAATTGATCGTGTACTAGCAGAAGGTGATGTCAGGAGCCTTAAGAACAGACGAGCGTGCATGACAAGAGCTATGAATGTCAAAGAAGCAAGTGAGGTGTGTAAGAATAAGCCTGAATGGCGCTCTGTTGTTCGTGCCTACCCCGCAAGGGACCTGGCGTAAAGTTATGTATGTATGTATTTTTAATAACACTAGTAATTATGATATTTAGTATGCGTCATTTGTCAGCATCGTTGCACTGAACTTAGCAACATTAAACTACAATTAAATAATATACTTTTTTGTTTGTACGTATAACTAGTTAACTACGTCTCATTTTCGCTCGAGAAACAGGCCGGTGGCGGGGGTGCCTAATTTTTTTAAGGTAATATGGAGCACATATTGCATGACATTGTGTGGCCGTATCTTAGCAGAAGCTTCCTAGATATTGTCATCGCCCTAAATTGCTCGATGATTATTCGTGTAAGACCACCTTTAGAGCATTATAGTATGTACCATTCATAATAACAGGTTAAAACGTTTGGTTTGAGTTACATTTTTAATTCCTCCTCATGACTGTACGTACAGTATTGTCAAAATTTGCAAACCTTTGTTTATTATTATTACCTTTAATAGAGCCTTCATATGCAAAGTATCTATACTCAAGATAGCTTTACCCGTGCAGGGACGGAAAAAGAATACAATTTCCTGCGCTCGGGCGGCCTGTTGTAAGAGTCGACAAAACAACCCACAGCCAGGTAGTAGGGCATTTGCCCGACTGGGTGGCCCCCAACCATGATCTAGAGTATGCAGCCATAACAACCTTGATTTCTGTTCCGGCATTAGTGCCCAGGTTCCAGTCTCCCTTGAAAGAGCATCAGCGCATTTGTAACACCTTTGGTCTTGCAAATGTCCATAGACGATGGTAACCGTTTTCCATCAAGTGGACCGAGCGCCTGTTTACTGCACTCATGCAATAAATAAATAAATTATATTATTTATTTTATATGGACAAAACAGACATCGCGTATAAAAAAAACTTCGTGGTAAGGCACTCCTTAACATTCATCATTTTTATTAAGAAGTAACATTCAACCAAATGCCTTGCATGTGATAGCAAAATAATATATATAATTAAAGTTTATTACACTAGAATTATTACAATTAAAATATTAAATACAGCACAATACACAGAAATTAGGACATCTCCAAGAGTCGTCTCCACGCTTGTCAGGTGTCGAGCAGCAATCTGCCCTCAAAGAACACTGTGATTATCGAACAGTAGTTATCGACCACAATATATTATGGGCCTCTTGTCCAACAGAGCTTCCGCTCTGTTCAACCGATGAACGTAGACGGTCTTACTAGACTAGCTCCCCGCTGCCCGAACACCGAGTATTTATAAGATCCTCGTAGTGCGTCTGCAGCGACACCATCCTGTAATACTTTGGCGCCACTTCACTTCCGTCATAACACCAACTTCCGCCATCCGTATAACTTCCAACTTCCGGTTACTCCATTTTCGATATCCGTTGGCTTAATAATAAATGCTTCTACGTTGACATCCGGTTATACGACTTCCGATTACTACATTAACGAATACTCTATCCGGTTATTGACTATTTCCGTCATATGGTTACTTTATAATAACAAATACGATTCTAACACATGCAACTTTTTAATCGCAAAAAGCGAACTCGCGTCCACTCACCGTAGCAACGTTCCATGGTATTTGTGCACCATACCGATTATTTTTATTGGACCATTGGCGAGACTGTGTATTCCTATCTATCGATTCAGAATATTATCGATACTATAAATAATACCGACAATAATAATAT
The DNA here is from genome assembly GCA_949752895.1 of Dendrolimus pini. Taxonomy (NCBI): domain Eukaryota; kingdom Metazoa; phylum Arthropoda; class Insecta; order Lepidoptera; family Lasiocampidae; genus Dendrolimus; species Dendrolimus pini. The sequence continues at coordinate 1,688,858 of OX457130.1, read as the reverse complement.
AACTACACATGGGAGCGAACAAAGGGATGGCAGGAGATGCAGCGAAAGTGGCAATTTCGGTGCCGCGCGAAATATTTTTCCACTTCGCACGAAGTTTATTGCGATCGTCACAACTCTTGTTACGTGCACATAAGTTCTATTTTCCTTTAGTTTTAATATATCATAAAGTTGTCTTCTCTGAGATAGTGTTGATGGCTTCTTTTTCGCTAGGGAGGGTAGTAGAAAGTATATGAAAGTTTCGAAGATGTTTGTACATAATGTAAGTTCGTTCATTAATTTTAGTTTTTGTACCACACATGTAAGGAGGTAAGTTTTTGGTAAGGCCTCTGCTGTTGATTATACTTTGATCATCAATTTAGACAGGGTTTGTAAGAGGAAAACATAACAGCACTTTTTATGTCTTCTTGATATATAAAAATGAATGTTGTCTGTATGTCCTTTATAGAATCGTAACCTATACATTTGATCATGTGATGATCTTTAGCAAAGTTGTTGTGCATGAGCCAAAGAAGGTTTCTGGGTTGGTTCACAATTGGATCCGGTAGGTAGCGCTGCTATCGGCATAATCATTGAAGCTTTTCTGGGCAGGACGATGTCTGCCGGCACAGCTATTTTTTAATGAAGATTCTCACGTTTTGAATGACTATATAGGTAGTAATCTTCAAGCAAATACCAGGCAACAGCGGAACTAATATAACTTCAACCCTGCCTTAGACTTAGCTTGTAGGTCTTTAATTGACGCCAAACAACGAAATTCTTGTCAGAACTGGAACTCGACATCTCGCTCGCGCGTTACCACTTTTCGAAAATATTAATTAATTAATAATTTACTGACGATAAATCCGTAATACACAAATCTTCGCAATAAAATCACAAACAAATAATAATTTTGATGCAAACAAGGTCTATCTCTGGAGATAAAAATGTATTAGTTAAAAAAATATACACACTACACTACAGAATACACCGTCTTACTAAATTTCATCCTTATCAGTCATTTCTAAGAAAATCACATAAAAAAACCGATTGACGGTCGGACATGACATAAACTTACGAGTCCAGTTTACATCAAAACGACTACAGAACCCTAATAAAATTAATAATACTATAGATTTTCTCACACCCATTTTTATATTATATAAAATTACTAGCTGTCCCGGCAGATGTTGTCCTGCCCTGAAGAAATAAAATTTAGAACCCGATTGCAGCGCCATCTACAGGGTCCATTAAGATGTAAGCTATCCTATCTTTCAAGTTGGATCAAACTGCACATGGTGTGCAAATTTGATTAAAATCGGTTAAGTAGTTTAGGAGTCCATCGCGGACAAACAACGTGACACGTAATTTATATATATTAAGAAGATTAAAGCTTGGCATGTTGCTGAAGAGTTTCTTGCGCCGCTTCTTCTCTTCAATCCTCACTTTGAGAAGCGGTACATAGAATAAATTATAACCATAAATAAAAATTAAAACTAAATAATTAAATATCAATAAAATACTCATTGACATTTTTGTCATTTAAAACGTAGTTTTATTACGTGTACTTATCGTGAAAACTTAATAAAACAATGCTATAGATTATTCCGTTAAAACATTAAACACCAGTCTTCGAGCGACGTTCTCACAATTTCAAAGTTTCAAACACTTAGGATTACGTTACGAGTGTCACGGTAATTCAACATCAAACATACTTTGATTCAAAAACCATGTCTGTAAGTCGAGTAAATCGAGTTATAAGCGAGTTTCTAACAAATAATGACATTAAACATCTTAGTAGGTACTTCACATAAACACAAGAAGCTGAAAGCAAAAGTTGTTTAACTCACTTTCTACTTAAAACTAATTTTGAGTGAATTTAATTTAGAGATATATCTACTGAGAAGTTTAAGTTCTGAATTTTGGACATAATCGTTGATTTCGTTGTCTTGTGCCCAGTTCCTATATCTTACTATGCATTCACTTGCTCTACCATTGGTTTAATTTTTAACCGACTTCAAAAAAAGGAGGAGGTTCTCAATTCGTCGGGATCTTTTTTTGTTGCTTTTTTTATGTATGTTCGCCGATTACTCCGTGATTTATGATCCGATTTACGTGATTCTTTTTTTTTCGACGAGGAATAGCTGCCATGTGGTCCCCTAAAATTTTTGATATAGTTTGGCCCAGTAGTTTTCATTTTACGATCATTTTTTTGTTCCCGGTTCTTGGGACCTATATTTTTTAAGAAGCGCGGCACCATTCGTAGGTGCTCCCATACATAGCTAGACACTAAAAAGTAACAAATAAAAAATAAAACTTCGTTTAAAAAAACCCGAAAAATTACTATATTTTGAAAATTACTAAGCACCGACTTTAAGATGTTTTAGATAATATATATTAATAATAATAGCTTTAGAAATAAATAATTTTATACATTTTAGTTTTTTAGTTTTTGAAGTCGGTTTTTTTAAACGAAGTTTTTATTTTGTCGTTACTAAATATGGAGCTTATGTTGAATGTCAACCAAAAAGGAAAATGAACTATCAGTAAGATATAGGAATCTGCCACATGAAGATGATCTGTATTCGCATTTAAAATTGTTAATATTTATGTGATTAAAATTATAAAAAAATATCGGCGTTGATATTTTTGTATGTTCATTATTTGTAAAATATGTCATACATATACAAATAATTAATTCCCATTGTATTTTATTTATTTATTTGGCACACAAAACAAGAAACAGTTAAAAGTTACATATTTCATATTATATATAAATTATAAGGTCTAAGCTGTAACTCTAAAGATGTGAGCACATAATGTACCATACATTGACAAGATATTTAGGTGTTAGTATGACTTATTACAATGTTAGTTTTACCGTGGTAAGGTAACAAAATTATTATGCAATTATGCCAGAAATATTGGTGCAAATAATAGCCCGAATTTCATATTTAAATTTAAAGAAGGAGGAATTTAAAATATCGATGGATGTATTTGTATTTGCAATCTCATTATATAGTCTGCACGTTCTTGGGACTGGATTATAAAACGATGTGTTATTTTTAAAAACTTGAAGGGAAAACAGTCTAGGTGAAGTGAGAAAATAACAAAGAATCTTGCCATTAATAAGAACATCTGAACAAAGAATCTCGCCCATTGAATTATTATTAGTATGGTAACTCATATATTATGTTTAACAAAGGTTGCCAGATGTCTTTGAAAAAAAAAACTGGTTAAGTTTTTTAAATTAAGAAATAAATTTTCTAAAAACTAATTTATTAGTTACAAATTTTAAAGTAAAGTTTATTAAGAGCCTAATTACTTTTTCATATGTTTAGTACTCGATGGCACTGCTTTTAATAAAGTTTTATTGCCTGAGATAGCACCTTTGAATTCAGCACAACTAGCTGTCATATAAAAAAACCGCACAATTCAGTGCTTATACTATTTACGGTGGGATATCGAGAGTTCGCCAGATAATTAACACAAATGCTTTTAAACCGGAAAATCTTTTGTCCGGTTTACCGAGATATTCTTTACCAGACAAATATAAAGAAAACCGGATTGTCCGGTCAAAAACCGGACGTCTGGCAACTCTATGTACTACTTACTCTATCGAAAAAGTGCCGAGAAAAGGTCAATAATACAACAAAATGTTGTTATTCAGATTTATTTTATCCCCTTCAAAGTATACATTTACTGTAACGAATAATCCAATCAACAGAACATTATATGTGCCAATCTAATAACAACAAAAAATATGAATTTGAAACCATAAACAAATCATCCATTCTCGACACTTTTTGACAGTATGTTACCATTCACAATACTATCAAACACTTGTTTTGTGATTCTATTTTCATCCATCATTTCTACATGCCCAAACCACCTTAACATTCCTTTTACAACTCTTGTTATTTCATGTTTCACTCCATAACGTTCCCTTATTACGCTATTCCGTATCATTTAATTCATGCTTACCTTACATATACTTCTCAAAGCTCTCATTTCAACTGCATTTATTCTACTTTAATGCTTCTTCTGCCACACCCAACTTTCACTGCCGGACATTAGTGTTGGCACCAACACCCCTTGATAGACAGTCCCTTTATAGACAATTTTTGGCTTTTCATAAAAATAGTATTAATTTTTACTTTTTATCTGATGATGATGAGATAAAAAGTAGTTTAAATAAGCGTGTATGTATGAGAAGATTAATGAAAGTTGATGAAGCGAAAAGTGTTTGTCAAAATCGTAACAAGTGGAGATCCATTGTCTCTGCCTACCCCAATGGGAAACAGGCGTGACAATATGTATGTATGTATGTAGTATTAATTTTTGTAATGTGGCTAAAATATAATAAGACGTAAGGCCTATGTTTCTAGTTTAAATTAAATACAGCGATCAAAAACTTTTCTTCTGTCCAATCCAAAACAGCCATCTTAGTTTTATTTGAAGCTCCTAAAATGACGATTAATCTATTAATCTAATTTTAAAATTTCTCGGTATCTTGAAAACGCATCTTTTTCACATTAAACCAACATAAAGGTAAGTAAAATATTATAAGTACTATTTGTATTGAAAATTGTTGAAAAGAAGTTGTTAACAAAAATACGTTGGGCGATGCCTGCGGGCTTGTGATAAGGAGTAGTATAGCCCGTTGGGAAATTGTGGATTAGTGCACAAGTCATGGCCGGTAGCGGTGCTTCAGTTTTATAGCTATTTATATCAGAATAATATTTCTCTTTATAATAAAATAGATCTACCGAACATAAAAATAACAATAAACCACTTAGAATATAGCGTAGTATTAATAAACACTGTAATAGAAAGTAAGACATTTTTATTATGAACAACTATAACCTAAATAATGAAATCAAACTCGCACAGACAGACACATGCACACGAATAGATTTATCTCACGTATTTTATATAGATCAGTGTCAGCAACTATATTTTAAGTTTGATGTAAAGGGTAAGGCGTGCTACAGAACATTTTCCGAATTTGGTCTCCCGATTTATCCACCAACATTTAAGTTTTCTTTGCTCGTATGTTTTGTGAAATGGAAATAAATAAAAACAGTTCTTTTCATAATGGTGTTAGAATATTGTATCTATAGAACTAGACACATAACCATAGACCACATAAATACCATTAGACACACACACGACGGCCTCTGTGGTGGAGTGGGCTAAGCATTTACTACCTCCCTGCAATGTACCAGTTCCGCGTTCGATTACTGGCGTGGTAAATTGCCATAACAAATGTTATCTTTCTGCATGTCTGCGATCGGCCCCAGAGTAGTCCGTTGTATATTACCCATAATACAACCTTATTTATTTAAATATGTGTGTTTGTTAGTCTGCCGATTATTGGAACGAAGTTCGTTAGCTAGGCTAGACGGAAAAAATTAAAACCAAAAATTGTACCGACACTTTTTGCTATAGTTATAAGCCGTGCGGCGTGCGCGTGTTTTACTAAAATTGAGCGTACTTATTAAGTTTATATTACATTATATTTCTTAATAATAATAAAAATAAATAAATATAAAAATCCCCCCGCAGGGGGGCTTTGTGGCGAAGCCTTAGGTGAGTGGTGACACCTCGTACCTGACTCCGGGGGCCAAGACAAGGCCCCCCCGCCTCCGTGCTTGCCTTAGCCAGCCGGCACGGAGTGGAGATCGCTAGAGCTAAGACTAAAGCTCCAGTGGTGGAAGTGATAAATGGCCTAATGTCGGAAGTAGCTTCGGTGAACCTGCAGCCCACCTCTCTACACCCCTTAGCCACTCATACCCATTTGCCCCTGCCTTTTATGGCATTTTTTGGGGCCCATGCAGGGAGTGGCGAGTCACCGTCTGCCCATTTTTCCATGTTCCCCGAACATTGCGACGGGCAGACGCCATAGTCCCCATATTCCCAGACCGCTAGTACCACTAACAGTTCACCCCAATAGCCCGGTACTTTTGTCCTCATTTCCGCAATAGTCCTACACTGGCCGGGGCTTGTCCTTGGGTGCATTAGTAAGTATACAGTGTAGACAGGGATAATCGCCGGTCAGTGTCACGCCACATTTACATTAAATTTGTCAAAGGGCCTCTACGTGTTGGCCTTTCCATGGCCCCGCGCAAGCCCTCCAAATGTCCGGGCCATTTTTATGGCCCGTGGTCGTCAAAGACATACATGATAATAAAAATATTATTATAACTTAAAAAAAATAAAAATTTATTACAATTCCTTCACTAATTAATCGAAAGGAACTTCGTTCCATCCGGGTGTCCCTTGACACCACTCAAGTTTTTTGAATAAAAAATCGCTCGAAGCGTATGCCTTAACCTAAAGAAGCCTAAAGTATTTACGTTCAACAAAATACCAAAAGATACGCCCCAAAACTCGATGGTGTTTTCAATGAAAACCCGTATTGATGAGTTAATTAAGCGCGATTCAGGGCCGCCAAGGTAAAGTTGTTCAAAATTAATATTTCAATATAAACCTCTTTTGCACAAAGGCCTACTTTCGATGCGTCTGCTTACCCTTATTTTATAAAGGGGGCGCACGCTTCTACGATTTACTACTAATTTTCGATCTATGGATGTACCTTAATTATTAACCGACTTTAAGAAGGAGGGAGATTTTCAATTCGATTGTGTGTTTGTTACGCGATTTCTCCGTTAATTATGGACCGATTTTCAAATTTTTTTCTGTTATTAGAAAGAGTATATTCCGGAGATGGTTCCATTGTCACCAAGTCAGGATCTGATGAATGAATCCCTGGGAAAACGAGAGCAACTTTTGTTAAAGAGCGCCTACAATCAACGAAAGGCAATCTTGTATATTACGCATGCCAGTATTAGTCATTTCTAGAGGTGCTTAACATATTCAATTGCTAAACGTCGCAAATATTTTAAAGTAGTATGTCTTTTTACCTTGAACTCAAAGTTATTTCAATAACAAAAATCTCACCTTCTTATAACCTTTAAACTCCTAAAGTAGTCTACGATTGGCATTTACGAACTGCAATTCAATTTCTCATGACGAAATATTATTATTGTCAAAGTAAAGAATGAAAAAGTATTATAAACTCATATTTGTAAAGACATTAAATGTATTTTTTTGTGAGTATACTTGAGTTAGGATAGTATTTACGTACCTATTTTTTCAAAGCTTAGTGATACGCGAATGTTATGATTGTACTCACTCAGTGTTCGCGTGTGAAAGTCAGAGGATGCGGATTTGAAACCTGTCCCTAAAATCATTTTTTGTCAATTGAATAAGTTCAACAGCGAGTGAGAGGGCTTGCCTGATGGAAAGTGGTTACCTGTGAACATTCGCAACACCAAAGGTACTATCAATGTGCTGCTGCTCCCTAAAGGAAGACTGGAACCTGGTCACTAATGCCGGAACACAACTAAAGGTTGTTATTGCGGCATACTCTACACCAGGGATGAAAGCCATCCAGACGATCAACCTACCACCGGGCTTAGAATTATTTCTTCGCCTCTCACGACAGGCCGCCTGGCCGCAGGAAATTGTATTCTTTCTTCGTCCCTGCACGGAAAACATGCAGTCAGTCTTGTGACCTAATGTACATGTTGTTACAATTACCACTTACTGAGGATAAAGGAAAAAGTCGCGATAAAACCTGCACATCGAGATAAGCGATGTGTAAAACTCGCCGAGCTGCCTTGGACAAACGTTGCAGGTATACTGTCCGTACCCCTAAAAATTAAGAAATCTGAGTCCAACAGTAGCACCTTTGTGGGTTCTTCTTTTTTTTTTTAAATGATATCTTATTTATGTTTTATCTATACTAATATATAAAGCTGAAGAGTTTGTTTGTTTGTTTGCTTGAACGCGCAAATATCAGGAATTACTGGTCTGATTTGAAAAATTCATTCCTTGTTAGATAGCCCATTCATCTAGGAAGACTATAGGCTATATATCATCACGCTAAGACCAATAAGACCGGAGCACCAATGAAGAATGTTTCTAAATCGGGTTTTTTTACTATTCCACGCGGACGAAGTCGCGGACAGAGGCTAGTTAATAAACATATCACGTTTTACGTTTTCCTGTTAATACCTTGAGTATGAGTACCATAATAGGAATTTTATTTAATTCTGACATTTTAAAAACTGACCGAAAAGTGAGATTAAAATCAAAAATTAATTAAAATAACATCCAATACATACTGTTAAAACGTATATAATTTGTGATTGAAATAATTTTTTGAGTAATATGTATGTTTTTATCCGAATATTCGTGACATCTCTGTTTTTTTCTGTGTTTTTTTTATCGCGTTTCTTCGCCATATTTCAGGGCAGAGCTCATTTTTGTCTTTTTATTATTCTTATTTATTCTATTTAATACAATTCCGAGGGGTAAATAAACGTGGGCGTCGGTTCTTTATTTTTGTTTGTTCTCTTTTTCTTTCTTTATTTCTTTTTTAATATTTTTCTTATATCTAATACATTTAATTATCTATACTATGTTAGTTACCTATTTATGTCTATTTCTTAAAATTTAGTCCTGTCATTAAATTTTTTGTATGCATGTTGTAGTGTCCCTGCTACATCTTTGTATCTGCTCGAACATAAAATTTAAAAATAACCCAACAACGAAGGGCGTTTCATGGAGGGATGGTGCCCAAATGCATCATTAGACGCGCACAATGCACCCCCATCCGACGTCAGACACATCGCATACTGTCGACTGCAACTGTTATTGACGGTGTTGAATGATTGTCATAAAATTTGTACCTACCCACATTTTGGAATTAATTTGTATGTTTACGTTTTATGACACAGCATGTCACATGTATATGTTTTTAACCGACTTCAAAAAAGAAGGAGGTTCTCAATTCGTCGGGATCTTTTTTTTTTGCTTTTTTTATGTATGTTCGCAGATTACTGCGTGATTTATGATCCGATTTACGTGAATCTTTTTTTGTTCGACGCGGAATAGCTTCCAATTGGTCCCCTAAAAATTTTACATAGTTTGGCCCAGTAGTTTTCATTTTATGAACATTTTTTATAAAGAAAATTTTCTTTTCTTTCCATATGTACACCGATTACTCTGAGATTTATGATTCGATTTACGTGATTCTTTTTTTGTTCGACGCGGAATAGCTGCCATGTGGTTCCCTAAAATTTTTGACATAGTTTGGCCCAATAGTTTTCATTTTACGAACATTTTTTTGTTCGCGTTTCTTGGGACCTATATTTTTTAAGAAGCGCGGCACCATTCGTAAGTGCACCCATACATAGCTAGACACTAAAAAGTAACAAATAAGAACTTCGTTTAAAAAACCGACTTCAGAAACTAAAAAACTAAAATGTATAAAATAACTTATTTCTAAAGCTATTATTATTAATATATATAAAACAACGTATTTATTAAAATAAGAATAATAATGATTTAAAACTATAATATAAATTACATACTATTGAATACAATGTAAGAAAACTTAACTTATTTGTATTGTATTCTACCCATAGTCCCTCAAGACTATAAGTAGAATACTGAGCCCAGATCACCGTCTTCTATGGGTAAGGTGCCCAGAAGGCTGGCTACGTTTCCTCGCTGGATCGCCATACTGATCCGTTGGCCGAGGTAGGCACCAGCCCTCTGATCACCTGAAGAGTCGATGAGTCGTTTTGATAAATTTTGGTAGAGGCTCATGGCCTCAGGACCCCACGGTCCAATTAATATATATTATCTAAAACATCTTGAAGTCGGTGCAAAGTAAAACATAAAAATTACTATATTTTGAAAATTACTAAGCACCGACTTTAAGATGTTTTAGATAATATATATTAAATCAAATCAAATCAAAATCAAAAATCATTTATTGAGAAAAAAAAAATATTAATTATAATAGCTTTAGAAATAAGTTATTTTATACATTTTAGTTTTTGAAGTCGGTTTTTTTAAACGAAGTTTTTATTTTTTATTATTGGTAGGACATCTACCTGCTTGTCTGCTTCAGGTTATGTAAAACCTTATATCTTATAGACTCAATAGAAAATCAATTTAGGTCGTAACAGATCGTAATTATCTTGAGATTAATGTCTTAAAGCATTGATTAAGGTTTAATATATTTATACCAAATCATTATATTAATACGTGAAGCCAAAATTCTGTACCCCTTTTTACGAAAATTGAGCGGACGGCGGATTAAATCAACAAAAAGACATTACACACATTACCATGTATTTGACGCACATACGCATATATACACTTTTGTTTATTATTAAAGTCAAATTAACAGTGTAGACTTGGCGAAATCTGTGATTATAGAACTATAATCTTTGACAACAGAACCTTAATAATGTTCAAACTTATAATTTATATTAATTATTGTCGAATTTCGACTACTGGGCGACCACTAGTAGTAATAATCAGTTGTGATGCGATCGTAAGTGATCGCTCTGTCAGACACGCTATGAGAGTGTGCAAGCAACTATACTAAAGTTGATTGATCTTAATCTGTAGCACAGAGACTAAAGATGTTTTTATTATTATATATGAAAGCAAAGCTTCACTCTGAGTTGTCGATTCAAAGGAATTAGTATACACCGAAATCAAAAAGGTATAATTAACTCCCGATTCCTATCACTTGCATCTTTACACTAAGTAGAGCTAAATCTGGATCATTCTAAATTAGATACGCGGTAACGAGCAAGCAAGCGCGACGATAATGGGTTTTCTTTCTTACACAGAGAAAAACCAATTTTCTTGGCTGGAACATCAAAATATCTGAGTCAAGTTAGGGATAATCCTCGAGTCGAGACGGTAAGTACCTTACGTGGTGATATTATTATTTTTTCTAGCAAGGCCTCCGAGGTAGTGGTTGCCTGGGAAAGTATTTTATGCGTTTACACATCTATCTTAATATGTGCGAATGTGTGATCATGGAGATGTAACAGGAGCGTAGAAATATGTTTCGCTAAATAATAATGAACTAGAAGCTGTTTTCTTTTTAGTAGTTTGTTTTTTTTAAGGCTAAGACAGAGTTGTTCGTTTTCTATTCAATAATACTTAATGTCTGTTACATTTATCTTATTTTCTATACATTTATCTTTTTAACTGTCTACTTTAACATCTACATTCAATACCATGGAAATAAGGATGGAATTTATGGAGATATGTTGTAGTATAAACTTTTAGAACGTCTCGTCATTATTATAATGATAATAATGTTCTTCTTTCCTTTTATTATAAGTCTTTGTCTAACTGAGTAGGTATGCACCGTCTGCTACAATTCCATTTATTCTTCGAAAGTAATTCTGTGACTTACTTCTGTATTTTTTTTTTAAAAAGAGCTAGAGATATAAATAGAATAAGAAATATAAAGAGAAACAGTGTTTAGCTAGACGTGTTGCTGGGGAGTTTCTTGTCGCTTCTTCTCCTTAACAGCAATAACACGTTGCGAAGCGGTGTACGTAGACTAGGAAGTAAATTTAAATTTTAACTTATATGTATGACCTTCCAAAAATGTTCTGCAGCGGAACTTATTTTGAATAAAAACATTTGAATATGTATACGGGCAGATCCATTAATTCTCGACGAAAGTGTGCGCACTAAGGTCGGCGATATTGATGCTGATTGTTTTTCTCGAAAGCACATCTAAAAAGGAGACGATCCTGAAAATTTGAGCCCGAGATGTGTAAATCCGGCCGCTGGTTTTTTTTTATGAATTGCAAAAAAAGTCGATTTTTCACTCATTTTCAAATATTTGTATCTCAGATTAAAGTTATATTACTTAAAGACTCCTGTCCAGCGCAATTTTTCTCAGTAAGACTTCTACTATTATGAAAAAAAAAAAATCTATTTGGTTAATTTTTTCCTATTTATAAAACACTATATGTACCGTATTTGATGTTAAGAGTCGACCAGCAGCTAATATCTTTTGTCGAGGTATATTTTAATGGAATCTACCCAGCTTTTGCTTAATTGCTGCGATTTTGTAAAGATACAGCTATTTAAATCCAATAAAAAATTTAAATATCGCTGTTTTTAAATAGCCAGAATTTTTTCTCCGAACTTCGATTTGTTTCAAACTTTCAGGAAAGTTGCTTTATTCTGTCCCCAGGAAGCCCTGAACATTTGAACTACGTATTAACGTACGAATCACGCGGGAATGTTAAGTGAAGCGTAGACGAGTCGCGGGTATATCATAGTTTATAATATTAATATAGAAATATGGATGCATTTGATAATTATAAAAAAGAAAATGGCGACGATAATCCAAATACTCGGCCGCGGAAACTCGGTCACGTAAGCCATAACTTGGAGAGGGTACACAGACAATGTCTAAGCGAAAATGGTAAATCTATTGAATATATATATTTTTTTTGTAGGCGGTCGTAAAATCCGGCCGGATTTCATTCGAGTGTTACCAGCGTTCTTGTTGTGTCAGTATTTTGTATTGAAATAAACATTTCCTTTACGATATAAAAATAATCTATTTACTTTAGAAATGGATTGTTTGCTTCGTATGTGGAAATCAAATAAATCGTCTTTACTATTTAAATAACATTTGCCCGCGACTTCGTCCGCGTTGAATAGATATCAAAATCAATACAAATAACAAAGATTTGTTTAAAACTCTTGTATTTATATAGAGCTAGCGGCCCCGGCAGACGTTGTCCTGCTCTGCAAAAATAAAAATCTAGGACCCAATCCCAGCGCCACCTACCGGTTCCAATTGTGGATTTAAACCATCCGGGGACCCACTCAAACACACAAAAACAAAATCAACTAAATCGGTCCAGGTGATTAGGAGGATTCTAGAACCCGATCTCAGCGCCACCTACCGGTTCCAACGGGATAAAATGTATCCTATGGCCGTCTCCTGGTTCTAAGCTACCTCGCCACCAATTTTCAGCCAAATCGATACACCCGTTCTTGAGTTATAAATAGTGTAACTAAAACTTATATATATATAAGTTTTACTGTCAATGCGACACAGCCGTGTTACATCACACGCAATCCTCCTAAGCTTAAGTGGTGCTTTGCTTATTATTTTATGATGTAAAAATATGATTATACATAAATAATAAATAATTGGGAAATATTCCGAACAACAAATAATCACCGGCATTTAAAGTTAATTGACCATTAACCGACTCTGAGTGCTGGAATTAAACTCAACCTCATTTTCTTCAATCACTCTCTCATCATATTTCTGCGGCATTTTCGACGTACTAATATTACATCAGGAAAAAATTTCAATCTCAAAAATGTTACTATTATCCAATCTAAACATTGTTACGCTCGATTATTTACCAAATAATCTGTTTGCGAAAATATTTACTCTCTCAGAAATATTCGTCGATATTGAAATACTGAAATGATTCCCGAATAAAGTATTATCTATAAAAAAACGGACCTCCGTCGAACCGATAATTGTATTACCACAGAATGTTCTAATATAATAAAGGGCCTAGGGCGAGCGTATACATATTTTTTATCCTTCTATCCCTACTCCCACGTCGGCAAGTCTCATCTGCGAGATTACAAAAGCTATTCTTATGTTTACTTAAGGACTACAAATATTATCATGTATTAGGATAGCTAGATACAAATCGCGGTAGCGTAATGGTGTGGTAAAGGTTCGATCCTGGCCGGAAGCATGCACGGCTTAGGCAGTTTTCTGACCGAATGTGCATATTTTTACAATTACTATGTGCTAACAACGGTGAAGGGAAACATCGTGATGCAACCTGCACATCGAGATGACCGATTTGTCAAAGCAGCCAAGCCGCCTTGGACAAGCGTGGCGGGGGGGTATACAGTCCGTTCCCCCTATACTGGGAGGCCCGAGCCCAGCAGTGGGACAGCTATGGGCTGTTCTTCGCTCACACTTGACTTGAAATTCCCGCGGGATTCCGGGGAATAAAATATCAATAGACACTAAATATAGTAATATGATTTGAAAGCTAATTTATTATTATAATTTTATGTCTTTCAAGACCACGAAACTTTTAGAGGGTTTGCGTGGAGCTATGGAAAGGCCAACACGCTGAGGCCCCTTGACAAATTTAATCTAAATGTGGCGTAACACTGACCGACATTTATTCCTGTCTATACCATATAATAATGCACCCAAGGACAAGTCCCGGCCAGTGTAGGCCTATTGTCGGAAATGAGAACAAAAGGTACCGGTGTTTTTTTGGATGAACTGCTAGTGGAGTTACAGATCGGGGACTATGGGGACTATGGCGTCTGCCCGTCGCAATGTTCGGGGAACATGGAAAATGGGCCCCTAAAAATGTAGTACAAGGTTGGTGAGGGGCAGCATGGTATGAGTGGCTGGAAATTTTCAACAAATTACCTACTGACCTAAAGCTAAATATATATAAAATGCAATCTTTTAAGCATAATGTTAAAGCATTCCTCCTTAAACAAGCTTTCTATTCAGTTGACGATTATTTTTGTGCTTAAATTAATAATATGATTATATAAAATACCTTTCGAGTGACATATTTTTGTAAAGTTAGCAATGTTTATTGTAAATTAGAAATTTTTATAATTGTAATTATGACTATGTATGTATATTTCAGACACAAATGTTTTTTGTTAATGAATTAATATAATTAAATAAATAATAAATAAGGGGTATCGAGAGGTGGGCTGCAGGCTCATCGAAGCTATTTCCGACGTTAGGCCCTTTATCACTTCCACCCCTGGAGCTTGAGTCTTAGTTCTAGCAATTTAAACTTCGTACTGGCTAAATAAGGGAAGTCAGTCAAGTCCGAGATGTCGTTACTCACTTAAGGCTTCGCCACAAAGCCCCCTGAGGGTTATTATAATATGTTTTCGTATTAGAGTCATCCTAAGATAATCCTCTTAGGGAAAATACGTTTCTCTTAACACTATTACCATATTTTCCCTTTCAGACACGCCATTGCATTATTTATTGGGAAAACTTTATTATCACAACAACTGAACGCAGATGTTCTGTTCACCTGTGGACATGATATTAGCATATCATTTAGGAACCTTTATCGACCTTATTTTCTTAAAGCGAAGGTCGATTCTCGTTTGCACCGCAAATATTTGTGTTTTTATAGGTTTTTGTAATCGTTGTTGTATGTAATTTCCGCCGCCTATTTGTTTCGACTTAAGGTCAGATTATCCCAGAACTGTTATTAAATAAGCGTTAAATGTAAAGCGAGCAAATCTTAATAATAATTTTCCTTACAATACTTTAAATCATCGAGAAATTATCTGTTCATGTATTATTATAATATATATCCAATAGTTTTCCAAAAGTTAAAAACTTAAAATATTAACATTTAATAACATATCATATTGTAATCAATAATGAAATAACAATGTCAAATTATTTTTGTTTGAACACTTGCATATTTGTATGACGTTATTTCCATTTCACTTTATAGATAAACCGATCCACATTCAATTTTGTTGTAAATAAATATGGGTTGTTCTTATTATCTATAATACATGTAGTATTTATTTTCTTTTTTATATTTTTTAACTGCACTCAGAAAAGACTGTTCTTGAATAATCATGCCTAATTTTTATACTATAGACTAATATAATACGTTTCTATGGTGGCTAGGTGGTAAGGCCTTTGCTCGACTAGATGGCTACCATCCCTGGTCTAAAGTATATCGCCATAATAACCTTCAGTTGTCTTCCAGCATTTGTGACCAGGTTCCAGTCTCCCTTAAGAGAGCAGCTGCGCATTTGTAGCACCTTAGGTATTGCAAATGTCCATAGGCGATGGTAACTACTTTCCATCAAGTGGGCCATCTGCCTGTCTGCTGAACTCCTACAATAAAAAAATGATTTTTAATTTATAAAATATGTATAGTAGGGCCAACGAGAAGCGATACCAAATGTAAACAAAACCAATGCAAGGTCATTAGAAAATACAGGGGTGCGTAACTTTTTGAAAGTTGTATTATATATTTTAGTAGACAATTTATTTATTAATATGTTATTCTAAAAAGGTAACAATTAATATAAAGAAATTGAGTTGAAATGAGAATAATAATAATGTTTATGGAAATGAGGATAAAAGTGAAACATTTTTTTAAAGAAATCATTGTTTATTCAGTCTGACGCCGATTGTTCTGAGTCTGTAGAATCAGAATATGTAACATGTATAATAAATTTATCCATCACGTCATCTACAATAAAATCAAGTTTGAAAAACTTCTCTTCTTCTTTATGAACGTGCTCCACGCATTTCTTCCACCGATCAGGCGTGACTTTCGCCATACCCTCACTTAATAGTGCCTTTACTTTTGCAAATTGAAACGTAGTATTGTTTCTAGCTACGTGCCCCTTTATATCAGCCCAAATCAACTCAATTGGGTTTAATTCACAATGATAGGGAGGGAGTCTTAGTACTTCGACGCCATATTTCTTTGCCAATTCGTCTACGACATATAATTGATATTGGTTCTTCACCATTTTTACTCTATTTAATAATTGTATTTTTAGTTCCTTTTCATCGAAACTGATATTTTTGTTACGAAGCCACTGCTGAATGTTAGCCTTCAACCATGTTGAGCTGGGTGTTTTTTCCTGTCGCTTAGAGTGGTAAGGCGCGTTATCCATGACGACAACTGCATTCTCGCCTAACTTGGGCAATATCTTCTCAAACCAGTTTTCAAAATGTGCAGCATCCATTGATTCGTGATAATCACCGGTGCCTTTGGATTCAAACACCCAGCTACCGTCTTCCACAAAACCATCCTCGTTTCCAATGTGCACTACGATTAGTCGCCGGCCCTTTGAGGTAGGATTCTTCGCACCTGTACTAAGACCTTCTAAAAACGCTCGCCGTTTTGATTTTATTTCGGTGTCAACCCAGGTTTTATTAACAGTGTGACCTGAAAATAACATACAGGATAAAATAAAACATAGGCAATACTACAAATAATAATCTTACACAATCTTTCAGGCAGAAATACTTAGTTTTGATTATGCGTTAAAGGATAATAACCCCCCCCCCTCCCCTACTGAAGATAGAAACTCTGTGCGCTCAAGTGTATTTTTTTTTAAACTTAAAATTACTAACCCTGCGTTCACCCATGTTTCATCCATATAAAAATACGCCGATTCTCCTCTCTGTACTTCTTTATTTTATGTAAATATTTTCGTCGCCACAATACAATATAATCTCTATCAATCAGTGCATTATTTCTTTGCCTCTTGATATACTTAAACTTTAAATGTTTTAATATTTTTTGGAAAGTAGTCCTTTTGAAATTTGGTAGTGTATCGTCTTCATTAATATCTGAAAGTACTTTTTCCACTGTAGGTAGTTCGCCTTTAATGAAGAAAGCATGTACTTTTTTGCGTATGGCTGATTTAGTAAAATCAACTATTTTGTCACTAAACGTTGGTCTAAGTTTGGTGGTGACAGGAGGAGAAATTTCGCCGTGTTCTTTATAGTCCTTGAGGATTCTATATACTGATGCAACGCCGATACCTAAAATACTAGCTGTTTTCTGCGCCATCTCTTTTTTGTAGGGGTATTTATCCTTAGGCCCAGTTTCTTTAACATATTTATAGGTGTTAATAAACATATTTTTTTCATTTACCGTAAAACTAGTTACCTGAAATTGAAAATTAAATTAAAATTATATACTTTATTCACGTGCATTTTTAATAAATTAAAAAAGTTTTATTATTACAGTTGTTGTTTTTTAAATAACTTTAAAGTATACTGTATTTAATATCTATCAGCTAAAATCCAAATATCAATGCAATGGTAAAATATTTCCTGTACATACCTTTGGGCGTTTCTTTTCTGGAGAACTAAAATCTGTTGATTTATCTCTCGAAGTACTTGGTTGTGGCTCCATCATTAACCACTCTTAATAACAACAAACAATATTCAACAACAACAATCTAACAATAATTAAATAAACAACGAAAAATAACAAAACTTCTACAAATAACAAGAATCACCACGAGCGCGTTCCGAAACGGAATGAACTAAAAACAGTAACTCTTACTATAAAATGGCGCCCGAATGTTGGCGAACCCGTCTTGACCTTACGACAAAGACAGACAAATTACGACAAATACACGAGATGGAAAGAGATAGATAATAGATTGTCATCTCCATAGTAGTTTTTAGGTGAATGACCTTTTGTATCTGGTCTCTTTGGCCCTAGTATAGTTGAAGTATAACTGTTTAAGTGCTACCTTATAATCAGCACCACATACATCGCCAGATATAAATTATTGCTAGTTTAGGTTTCCTGGAAGAGATTGCTTTAAGCGATAAGACCGCCTACCTATCTACCTAGACAATATTGTAATCATGCATTTCTGTAATTGTATATTTGGTGAGCGATTAAGTGCTATCTAATCTATTCATGATTTTAAACCTAATTTCGGAAGCGTCAACATCGGGATAGCCCGCCGTTAAACAAGACCTTTTACCACAGTTTATGTAGATGATGTTATGTTTGTTATTGAATGATAATTATATTCACTGGTGCTTTGCATGTCTGCCATTTTTGTTTGTGCATCTTTCGAATGTTTTCATACAGACGACAAACTTTTGAACTTGTTTGGCTGTTAGCGGGAATATTCTTTACTTGGTTTTAAAGTTGTTTGTTTTGACTGCAGTTGTAATAACAACGTCGCCCGGTTCAGAAGGGTTCCAAAGTTTGGTATTTAAAGCTACTGTTGTTGTTATAGAAAACACACTTCGATCGATATCGTTTCTTTCCAATTACACTTTTAATAATATTATTTTCCTGGGCCCTTTATTATTTTTGCTTTAGATGTTTTCGTTCTAGAAACATACTTGAATATTCACCGCAGTTTCTTTCACAAATATACTGCAAATTCCTATGCACCTTCGCTCAAAAATATCTACGCTCAATAAGAGACTCTATAGTGCCATGCAGTTTCGCTTATTGAGAATCTTACGCACTCTCGCTCCGAAATATACTTGATACGGCCATGCCGTTTATTTTGTGCTTAAAAAGCTACTTCAGAATCGCACACACTTTCGCTCAGATATAAACTGGGAATTTCAATGTATCTACGCTCAATAAGAGACTCTATAGTGCCATGCAGTTTCGCTCCCAAATTACTTGAGAACCGATACCACTTGTGCTACGACAGCACGAGCTGGGGTTTTTCTTGGATATTATGGTATGGAGTTTTCTGAAAAATTATCTCATCAAATTACCTGTGACCGCCAGCACGTTAGTTTGCAAATGTCCTTAGGTGACGATAATAACTTTCATCAGGGAAAGTTACCCTGTCTGCTGCACTGCAGTAATCCAAACCAAATTTAACAGAAACAACTTTTTAACTGACTTTAATCAAGACACAATTTAAACTATGTCCATATCAGCTGAGGTATTTCCTGGGCAGTATTTTATGGGTTTTTTAAATAAACGATGTCATGTTGGTCTGCAAGTGCCCTAACGTGATAATAATCACTTTCCATCAGGGAATGTTAACCTGTCTGCTACACTACAACGATTTAAAAAATACTTTATATACTGTAATCGGAACACAACCATCAATAATATTTACGTGTTGTTTGCCAATCCGCCGAAAAACCTCATCGATATACCGTATTAGTAATGAAGTGCTTTTATCCCGGATACCGGTGGATGCGGCGGGAGCATGTCCGCCGGGCGTTTGTCCCGGGCACGTGTTTGCACCAGTAACAAGATTGCGCGAGTGCTGTTCATTTATTCACACGACATGCCGGTGCCCGCGCTGTGGCTCCAACATGCATACTGAAATTTGGATCGAGTAATTTTGGTTTTGCTTTTTAGAGTATTTATACAAAAGTAACCTTAATAACATTAGAAATAATTACAAACATATCATATGTTTATTTTTGCATAACATATAATGTAAATGACTGCATATCGTATAATATTTATGAATACCACCGTTGACAAATATAATCTGTTTTATTCCTGCCACGGGTTGTCTGGAAGAGATCGCTTCTTCGCGATAAGACCGCCCATTGTGCACATTTAGAATATTTTTAGGCTATAAGTTTTTCTGTGTTTTCTGTAATGGTGTACAAAAAAGTGTTATCTATCTATCAGATAGATCAATCGATTATTATTATGTCACATGAGATTCGAATACGACTGTAACAAGACAATATAGCTTTTTATTCTTATTTAGTAGTAATGCCTGCGTAAATTCGTTCGCGTTGCCAAGACGATGTGTTTGTTACAAATTGTAACGGTTGCAAAAAATAAGCGACTTCGTTAGCTCTGTGACAAGTCTCGTTAAAATCTGTTCAGAACTTTTGACCTCATGCTCTAACAGACAGACAGATGGACTAAATTCTAAAATTTACTTTATATCGCAAATCTGCTGATCCAAATTAGTGCCTTTAATTTTTATTTCACGAGTTCAACTGACAGACAGACGACCCACCTGATGGAGAACGGTTACCATCGCTTATGGACATTTGTAATACCAAAGGTGCTACGAATGCTACGTACCTACCGCTCGCTAATGGGGGACTGGAACCTGGCCACAAATGCCGGAACACAACTCAATGTTGCTATGATGACATACTTTAGACTAAGAGTTGTAGGCCTCCAGACAGGCAACTGACCTACCACCATCTAGATGTGTGCTGTTTTATCGCCTCTTACGATTACGACAAGCCGCCCGCCCGGCAGCAGGAAATTTTATTTTTTTGTAGTGGAAGGAAGGAAGGAGGAAGTCGAAAATGTTTCCCGAAACTTATAAAGAATATATTCAAATTTTCAACAATAAATAACTGATAACACAGAATATTCGCGAGCATTATTTATACTAATCTAGTCGTCTAGGCCGCAGCGTCACCAAAACGCTGCACGTTGAAACGTACACAGAGTACACACCTTTTTATGTATTTTAACATTTATCTATTCTATTCTATTATATTTTTGGCGATTTGGCTCCAACGCTAATAGTCGTTGAAACTCTCAGTTAGTGGGAATACTGGGTGCAGTCAATAATCAAAGTGATATCATCTGAATTGAGTCAAACACTAATAGCCAATAACGGGTGATATCGCAATGTATTAACCTAACACCTTTGGATCACCGATGATTTAACCTAATACGTGCACTGTTGCATACTGTTTATAGTAATATGTAGATTAATAATACTGTTACGACCGAGTGCCGACAAAGTGAATGCACACCTGCAGTTTATTACCTTTTCTGCATTTGGACTTCTTTTGTTTTCTTTGTGTTTAAAATTTGTAACTAAGAAAAACATCCTATTGTTATTGTACTCGATTATGGCTGCAGGTGTGCAGATTACGTTTTTTGGGAAAAGTCAGTCTACGCGGTCGATTGTTGTATTGTATAGCTTAGTATAAAACAATACCCGAACGGAGGGGTGAGGCAGTCAAACGAGGATTACGATACGAGCAAGACGTGTACATTCGATAAGCTATATAGTGACAGACTTTGCGCATGTTATTGAATTTATACTGGTTGTGTCCAGTTATACATGTACCTGTGTTATACGTGTTTGTATAGTCCTAATAAATTCTATAGTAATTCCAACGGCATTTTAATTCGAGTCCCACACTCGTAACAATACTATTCGATGTTACTCAACAACTTTTTTATTTTTTCAGGTACGTCACCTTTTTGTTCGTGTAATGTAAGTAAATTTTATCGTTTATTATAATGTGCTACCTGCAGTTGGAGCCCAGTGCCCTCTAACCTACTTAGATTTGCGGGCATGAAAATTAAATAAATAATAGTCTCTTAGCCAATTAACACACATACATTATTTACTGACCTACCACGACCTACTACTTTGAATAATTAGCACTAATTGTGACAACTTTATCTTAATTTGCTACTAAATAACATGAAAAGAGGTACAGGGCAAAATAATCATCTTTCTTTAAAGTTAACTCATCATTACTCGTTTCTGAGCGTCTCTAAGCCGTCACCATATTTTTTTTAAAGTCTCGAGTGAAAAATGATATATTTTGATGTTTTTAGAACTACATCCAAAGGACAGCTCAAAAAAATCAGAGATCGCTTCAAATTTGTTAAGATTTCCAAAATCACCAAAAGCAGATTTTTATTTTACTAGAGACTTACTCGCTTGAAAAAATCTAAAATAATGCTCTAGTACATTAAAAACCAAAAATGAGCGACCTTTGAAAATTCAACTTATTATTGTTTGGTCTATAAAATTATACCGCAACGAGAAAAAAAAATTAAATGAAAAAACTCAGTCTTAGGTGATTTTCTTCAAATTATTTTTTTGAGCTGTCCTTTGGCGGGATTTCTTAAAACATCAAAAAGTAGGTGCAGTAAAAGCAGATGTCATATTTACCTTAAATGTATAATAGCCAAAAAGAAAAATAATACCAAAAAATTCATGAACATTATAATAGCTATTAATAAATGGTCTACTAATGGACAATATAGGTACTATACACTGCAGTATTTGTATTCACTAATAGCCGACTCCTATACCTTACTATTCATTCGCTTGCTTGACCATAGGTTGAATTTCGAGATTACTTTACAGCGCTTATATCGAATTTTAATCGATAGTAAGAGATATGAACGGTAAGCAAGATATACACGATGATAACGGGTCATACATGAATAGATTTAGTTTATTTCGTCAACACTCAATTATCGTCCAATGCTGGGCGGGCGTAGGCCTTCTTTAGTTCTTCATCCAGTCCTAATCGGCAACATTATGCAAGTTATAGGTCCGCAGAGTTGACGTCCTTCACTACGTTTGCCGAATCCTGGTAGCCACTCTAGAACACCTCTGCTTCATCGGCCATCGGTCGGCTGCATACGTGACCAGACCACTGCCACTTCTTGCTAATTTTATGAGCTTTGTAAAAAGTAGCAAACATATTTGCCCGTCTAGATGGCTCCTACACCTTGTCTGAATTTGCCACCATACCAACCTCGACTTCACTTCATAGAACAGCAGCACCTTTGGTGCTATTTATAAATATCGTCAGGCGATGGTAACCGCTTGTTTTATATTTTTCTTTATTACTGTATAGGTTTGCGTTTGACCATTATCTCGCTCGATTTTGAGCGGAGATATGGTCTAAGATCGAGCACGCTTACCTAGAGGGTACCTATTCACACGGGACTTGAAGACAGCCAGGTTGTAGATTTCGGGGAAAACAGACTCCGGCAATGAGTTCCACTCCTTTCCGGTGCGCATAATGAAGGTGGACTCAAAGCGCTTTCCATCACGTGGGCCGTCTGCCTGTCTACTGATCTCATACAATAAAGATATTGAATAAAAAAGTTCATTTAATATTAGAAAATGTGGTAGTCCTTCTTAAACCATATCAATTGCATCCTTTTAAGAAAACTCCAGATTTGTATAAAAATAACCCGAAGTAAGCATGTGTAAACGCATGCGTTAACTAAAGTAGACTTCGAGTACTTATTCCCTGATTAAAATTCTGATTCGATCTCACTTTTTGTGAAATACCATTTTCTCGCTTCCAAACCTGAAGGTTGCTATGTGGGTAAACGTGTGTGACTGTGTTTAGAATTATAGGGGTCTGTATATTACATTTTTCAAAAAAATTGCTCTTAACACTAAGATAAGAATTTTGTTTACAAAGTATATAACACATTTCATTTATTTAGCATTGTTTATTATATTTGTAGATTGAAAGACAATATTTTTGACTCATTTTTGTCATATGTGTAAGATAATGTAATTATTAGAAGTATTTAACTCTGTTTTATAATTACGTACATAAAGGTAATTAGTAGGTTGTTTTGGTTGATTCCGTTTGATGGAGGCTGGAACTGAACATCGCAAGGGATTCATCTGCCCCGGTTTCGAAGTGGGGTGTGTTCTCCCAGGGCACACTCCAGGCACTTTATTGCGCTGGATCGACTGTTACGTAACTATGTTCTATATCTCAGTCTTTCCATCACAACAAAAGCGCAGGGTCGACAGGGAGGAGGGGGTTTTTAGTGGGTATTCAGGTTGCTCGCCCGTGCAGCATCGCTCGGAGTCTCCACACTCCTCTGTGTCAAGCCATCGCGGACAGAGCGCAAACAAAGCATACTATTGCTAGCGTTATCGCCCCCGATGGATGCGCGCCGTTTCCTAGTGACGGCCCAGAGAGTGCGTAAATCGGTTAGCATTTTCCCTCGCCTCAAAAAAAAAAAAAAAAGGCTGGAACTGAAAATCAGCGCTGTGTTACCTAGCTCCTGATAGAACGTAATGCTGAGTTTCCAGCCTCAGTGAATTTTATGTACGTACATTTCTTAAACTATATCTACTTGTTAATAAAAATCCTTGTGTTTTATGTGTGTGCAGTTATTTGTAACAATAAATATTTCTCTTCCTTTCTTTACATTTGCATCATCTAAGCTGGAGATAATCTTTTAGCTCATAAGGTAACAATTTTAATTCCTATGGACATCATTCTTAATATTTGAAAAGACTGGTCTTGATTATCCATTCTTCGACTCATTCCTTCAAATGATTGCATATTTTCGCCAGAATATCTTGTATTGATAATTATAGTATATAAATTTAAAAAAGAGTCACCAGCAGCGTGTGGGTTGTTTTGTCGCCTCTTACGATAGGCCGCCCGGCCGCAGGAAATTGTATTTTTTCTCAGTGTCAAAAAAAAAAATTTTTGGTTTGGCGTACAAGAACTATCTATCTACATATCAAGCCACAAGTTACGCGACAGCGTATTCCATCCGTAGAGATGCCTTATTAGTATGCGGAACTCCAAAACCTCGCACGTGAACACAATAAGATGCCTGAATAAAAACGCCAATTCGCTCAAATGAATCCTTTTGTCACTCCCCATTCGTTCTATTGGTTATGTCATTCATTCGGTTATATCGTTCGTTCGTGAACGTGACCTCGCGGTTAGTTAATTTGGCAACGCTTTTGTCGTATGATAATGAGATCATTTATCTTATCCAGTTTTGTTTTGAGCCTTTTATTTTGTGTTCTTTGCTTTATTTGCGTTCACATTGAATTGGCTTAATGCTGAACTCGTATCTTTGTCTCTAATTCTGAGTCAATGTAATGTAAAGAAAGTCAAATACTGAATATTAGGTGAGTTTAATGGATAGAATATATCAGCGAAAATTGATGGTTCTAGACGATTAGACGACTGGTAACTCGGCGATGTCTTATTGTCGGCTCCTATATTTTACCGACCGTTCATTAGCCTTAATATCGGTTAAAATTTGACATAAGCTTCTGACAAGTGATTTCCATAGTAAGGCAAGTGAATGAATAATAAGATATAAGAACCTGTCATTAAAATATTTAATAAATCACGCAAGTAGGTTTCAGTTCTGTGGAATAATAATAATAATCGACAGACAAACACACATATTGTATATCCTCAAATTAAGCAAGTTACGCTTGTGTTATGGGTTATATACAACGGAGTACTCTGGGGCCGATACCAGACACCCAGACCATAGTAAATAACGGAGAAAATACATTTCCGAAATTTACTGTACCAGGAATCGAACCCGGAGCCTCTGCGATGAAGTGAGGTAGCCCGGCAAAGGCCTAACCCTCTCAACCACAGACGCAATAGCGGAGGTTCAACTTCTACAGAAATTTTTTATGCCGCGTTCTTATATCGTACCAACCGTTCATTTGCCTCAATATCATACAAGTAATGTCAAAATTCAACCGATGATAAGGCAAGTGAATGAACATAGTAAAATATAGAAACCGGGCATTAATCATTTTATTATATATTACGTAATGCCGTATCTCCAAAACTAGTGCACTAATATTTTTGATTTTTTTTTAATTAAAAATATATATTTTTAATCTCTATCACTTTAAAAGTATTCAGAATTTTTCATATTATAGTTTATAAGTTAGAGAGGGCTTAATTATTACGACGTAGAAAGCGCGTTTCTTACGTCCAATAGATTGGTACATACAATACTCTTTAAATAACTTTAATGTAATATTTGTAGGAGACAAACAGACAAACGGAGATGAGAAGTGTATAAAGACTCTTTTTCTCATTAGGTAGTCCTACAAAGATTTCAAAATATATCAATTAAATATATCAAAATATATTAAATCATTTTAATTATAACATTCAGGTAAGTTCTCAAATTTTTTCAAAATAGTTTAGAATTATAAATAAAACTTTACTTACAAAATAACATAAATGTATAAATAAAAAATTGTCTCCAAATCGCTGTCGGCGGGGAGCGTGCCCAAAATGCTGGCCGCATTTCCGCGTTGGATGGCAACGCTGATTCATTGCCCTAGGTGCAAGCCTGTCTTTCGATCACGCGAGACCCCATTTAGACGCGTTGAGAGGTCTCGGTAGAGGTGATGAGCTCCTGGCCCCCACGGCCCCCGGTCCTCGATCCCGAAGCCACAAATACGTACCCACTACCGATGGACACATGTTTGCGACATTTCAGGGCCTCCTGGCATGCAGCAGCAACTTTTAAGTAAATCATTTATTTCATTTTTGTCACGGCAACGATTCATTGACACCTGACATCTTTTACTTCCGTGAACTACTGAAAAGTGTCCGAAACGACGATATAAAAATCAAATAAAATGCCACGCTTATAACCGTTAAAACGTAGTTTTAGTTATGCGTGCGTACTAGTTGCGAAATTTTGAGAAAAAACAAACGGTCTTATTCATATTGAGTTATTTATATAGAAACGGAGAAAGAATACAATTCCCTGCGTTGGGGCGGCCTGTCGTAAGAGGCGACAAAACGACCCACAGCCAGGTGGTAGGGTATTTGCCCGGCTGAATGGCTAGCACCCTGGTCTAGATTGTGCCACCATAACAATCTTGAGTAGTGTTCTCACATTACCGACCAGGTTCCAGTCTCCCATAAGAGAGCAGAAGCGCATTTGTAGCATCTTTGGTGTTGCAAATGTCCATAAGCGATGGTAACCACTTTCCACCAAGTGGGCCGAATGTCTGCTGAACTCATGGATAAAAAAATTAAAAATAATAAGTTTACAGGCTTCCTAGAAAAGCCTACAAACTTACACTAACTCAATATGAATAAGATCATAAAGCATTTAAACTTAAAAATCTTTTGATATTTGTATCTATACAAACATTCAATGGAGCTATGAAAAGCGTATTTTCTGGAAAATTTTATTAAAGAGAAAATGTTTTCCTCGGCTTCTCTAATCAGGCGGTGTCTCGCTAATCACATCGGTACGTCGCTAAAGGCGGCTAACAGCAAGTCAATAGATGAAAGTTTCGCGAAAAGTTTAACTAATTAGCGAACTAAACGCGCTCGCTACAAACATTCGCTATTAGCCTATACTTAACGATGTTTAACTATTAATTTAAAAGTCTATGTAGTCTGTTTATGATATAAATTGCTATTTGATGGTTGTTTTTATTTGAATTGGGTAATGAGGCCGCGATTAAGATTAGACTAAGTATTCGATAAATTATTTGCTAGTTTATTCCTGTTTTTCATTAAGTTATGATAGTTAAACAATATTGTTACATACCGACAAAGAAATGCGCACCTGGTTTATTACCTTTCCCGCATTCGGAGTTCCTTTGTTTACTTCGTGTTTACTACAAAATTTGCAATTAGACAATAGCCTATTGTTATTGTTTGCGACTTTGTTGGCCGTTCGCAGGAATAATTAACCAGGTGTGCAGATTACGGTTTCTCGGAAACCTCAGTCGACGCGATTCTTTTTTTTGTATTGTATAGTTAATATAAAACAATGCCCGAACGCAGGGGTAAGCCAGTCAAGCGACGATTACGATCAAAGCAAGACGAGTACATTCGATAAGCGATATAATAACGGTCTTTGCACGTGTTATTGAATCGTGCAGTTTGTACTAGTAGTGTCTAGTTATATTTGTACCTTTGTTATACGTGTTTGTATAGTTCTAATAAATTCTATATTAATTCCAACGGCATTTTAATTCGAGTCCTGCGCAACTCGTAACAATATTTAAAAGTGAATAGTACTTAATTATATTAAACACTGTATATCTTTACAGTTAAGTAACACATTAATATTTATAGATGATGAAGTAAAATGACAATTGATGCCTCATGCCAGTGACGTGGCACACAGAATGTGGCATTACTTCATTACATCACTCTATCGAATTGTATTCGAATAGATGATTTTAAAGTAACAAAGTATTTTATTGTTTGTTTTATTTAAATTTGTTTGTTTGATTTATAAATTAAATATTACACAAGTAGAATTAGTCTTATTAATTATTTGACAAAATTGGGTCGTTTTGGTCTTACGCCAAAAGGAAGGGTTGCAACGAAAATCGTTGTGTCGGATAAAATTCCGGCACAGCAATATGCTGAGTGCAAACCTTGTTTGCTGAAAATGCGGCGTACAAATTCTCAAAATATGGTCCTCGTATAATAATGTATAAGGAATGTAATTACGTCGCTATTTCTTCAACTAAAGTCTTTCTTTATTTTCTTAAATTGAGTTGAGCTTTGTATAAAAGTCTGACTGGAAGCTATTTTTGTTTAAATAGTGCATTTGTCGTACATAATCCATATTTCTTTCAAAATTCATATATGAAAATTACTTTCTTTCATATCCGTTCATATGTCTTTGTTAGTAACAGCAGTTTTATCCAAAAGTACTAAGATTATATGAATGAAAAATGACACAAAAATATATAATTTTACTTGTATCACTATACAATGTTTTAATTTTAAAAAAATTCAACACCATTCATCAATTTGCAAAAATTTCAACGAAATTTGTTTATGAAGTTTAGGCGAACGAAGCCCTGTAGAAGGCTCTAGAATATCCATGGAACAAACAATGATTAAAAACTATCATTTTAATAATCGGCAGATATTTACACGCATCTTTATTCCCAAGGTAAGCAATTTACGCCTGTATTATTAGTAATTTATAAGGAATCACTCTATGGCCGATCTCCAGCACATAGGCCGTAGTAAATAACATAAAATTCGTTTACGAAATTTACCTTGCCCAGAATCGAAGCGGTGCTTTTGCGTTATAAATATATCTGTCGCCAAATACGATACAGCTACGTATAGAAAGTCTACAGAAGAAACAAAATTCTGTACACAGATATAGCTTTCTGCAGGGCTTTTTTGAAGCAATTCATGAAATACACTTCCATCAAGCAATTTCAGATTCAATACTGTAACGGATCTCACCTAACAATACTTAGTATTGCGGATTTTGTTCCGCTACGGTCTTTTTATAGACTTCTGGTAGTGGATAAGCAAAAACATCCAAGGTTTAATTACTGTTCGGAAAAGCTCGACCACTGGCAGTGTCACGCCGCTTTTTAATCTCATCCTGTAATTAGATTTTTCTACTAAACCTAAGGATATTACTCGGGAAGTAATTTCAGTGTATAACTTACTGGTGATGATAAAACTACGTTTTAAAGGTTTAAAGCGCGGTAATTTATTTGATTTTTATTATTCCTCCCACCCATTTTAATATTATATAAAATTATTAGAGTTAGGCATATGTTTGTTGAAGAGTTTCTTGCTGCGCTTCTTCTCTTCAAGCCACAACATGTTTCGAAGCGGTGGTAAATTAGGTTAGGCTCTCATAGAGTAAATAATAACCATAAATAAAAGTTAAAATGAACAAGTTGGCGGTATGCTAAATAAAACTTTAACAATACTCATTGGCATGTGATAGCTTTGTCTTTCGTGATCACGGCTACTGAAAAGTGGCCGAAACGTCGGAATAATAAAAATTGAATAAATTACTGCGCTTAAAACCGTTTAAACGTAGTTTTATTATATATACTAGTCGCTAAAACTTAATAAAATATTACTGGTGACATTTTGAAATTTAAAGCTTATAACACTGTTGAATTTATTTTAATATATAATACGTACGGAAAAATAATGAGATTAGATATGGCTGCTCGTCGTGCCTGTACTGTCACCATGGACTAAACTAATAGCAAAATTTGTGTTCGCATCAAACACTATGTTTTAGTGCGTTCCCTTGATTATGCTCATTAGTCAGCGAAAATACATCAATGAAAGAAAACACTGTTGGTACCCAAATAATAAATAAAACCATAATAACTAACAATATTCACCAATGTAATAATAATCAAAAACAATTATAACGACATCAAAAACATAAAACTGCTAAATTGATAAATAGCATCAATAACTATAAAAAACAAACTTCGAAGCTATCTGATAACTATCTAGACATTTTCTTACTGTATATTATTATAGAATGAACGAATAACTGATTCATAAATAAAACACATTGTTCTTGGGTGTATTTAATACCGTACAAAATATACGTATCTACCAATTCTACCCTACATCACATAGTACCTATAAATAGTGACACATACTACCCGACCTAGCCAAATAGACGAATGCTAGACGTGCGGTACCGATTGTAAAAATATTTCCATGATTATAGTCATTGATTTTAATTTGTGCTTTTTTACCCATTTCAAATATCTATGGGTAAAAAAAGAACGAGAAGACCTAGGAGTAATGGGGCGCTATACAATACAATAAAAACTCAACAAGACAACAAACAAAAACCAATTAGAAAAAACAACCAACAAAAAGATTATAAACAAAACAAGTAAGTACAGAAATGACGAGCTAACTACGTGTGGACTTATTGAACCTGCAAATGGTACTAGGAGATTGCGGAGTCTACGAATGAAAAAGATAAATGGAATGAGAAATATAAAGAAAAGCAATTTTACATAGACGTGTTGCTGGGGAGTTTCTTGACGCTTCTTCCCTTTAACAGCAATAACAAGTTGCGAAGCGGTGTATATAGAATAGGAATTAAAACTAAATTTTAATTTATATATATGACATTCAAAAAGTGTTTTCCAGTGAAACTGATTTTGAATAAACACTTTTGAATTTGAATAAGGTGGCAAGCGGGCGGAAAGGCCAGATTCCACGCGTTCGTCTAGTTTTGTTGGTCGTGTAGTACATTACAATATCTAGCTTATAGAAAATAGACTGCAATTACTCGAATCAAAACACTTGTCGCAGTGTAATTAATGACAAGATAATAATAGTATTTAATTTTTACAATAAATATAAATATTACAAATATTAATAATAGCCTGGCAACATTACAAACTACCTGTATTTCACGTTCGATAGGACAAACTGTCGTTCCAATAAAGAACACAACATCTCCTTTAAATTATATGTATGTGACAGTTTATGCAATAAATGATATTCTATTCTATTCTATTCTAATATTTTGTAGTCCTTGCAAGCAAATGTAGACATGTGTGCGAACGAGAGGTACATAGAAGCGACGCCGTTCTCAACTGCAATGTTTATCTGTACATGTAACACTAACTGTAGCCATCACCACATTATTCATTATATGTTGGATCTGATTAAAAACGCGGTTACCAGAGCCTATGGACATTTCAAATACCAAAGGTGCTACTAATATGCTGGTTGTTTAAAGGTAGATTGGAACCTGGCCACTAATGCCATACACAACTTAAGGTTGTGGCGGCATACTATTGACCAGGGGTGGTAGCTGTCCAAATGTGCAAATACCCTATGACCTGGCTGTGAGTTGTTTAATCGCTTCTTACGACAGGCTGCTGGAAATTTTATTCTTTCTCCGTTCCTGTAAGGATAAAAGCCTACGGAAAGGATATAAATATCATTTCAAACACAATTCATTAACACAATAGTTATAGCCTTCAAAATGAACTACATATTCATAATTTCCCTACCCTGAAAGGAATTAATCTGGAAAGTACACGAAAATCAAAGATGGATATTTATTTTTAATCCTTGCAACTTTAACTAAAATCCATGGAACCGTCTGGAAGCCTATTCGTACAAAGTTTTATATCTTTTAAGCATCGTCTACATATAATGTTTTGATTTTTTTTTAATGACAGACAGACACCAGAAGCTGCATGGTATCCAGACCATCATCATTATGAGATCTATTTTAATACTTGGCTCGAATTTATACATCACATACACAAAGTCAAGTGACTTGACTTTTTTTATTTTTTTTTTATTGCAGGAGTTCAGCAGACAGGCAGATGGCCCACTTGTTGGAAAGTTACCGTCGCCTATGGACATTTGCAACACCAAAGGTGCTACAAATGCGCTGCTGCTCTCTTAAGGGAGACTGGAACCTGGTCACTAATGCCCAAACACAACTCAAGATTATTATGGCGACGTACTTTAGACCAGGGGTGGTAGCCATCCAGGCGGGCAAATGCCCTACCACCTGGCTGTGGGTTGTTTTGTCGCCTCATACGACAGGCCGCCCGGCCGCAGAAAATTGTATTCATTCTCCGTTCCTGCACGGATATCTCCGTTCCTGCACGGATAAAGAAAGATGATATAGAAAGATGTAAGTACGTCTTTTAATAAACTCCTAAAAGATCACTAGCTAAATTTGTAAACGGTAATTTATGTAACTCTATGTACATATATTTGTATATAAATATGTATATGTATTTTCATTCATTATTAGTATATATATATATATATATATATATATATATATATATATATACCTGTATATTTTAAACTATGCGCACTGAATACCGACCCATTGTTAGAAATGTAAAATTATCTCCAGAAAGTTGTCTCGAAGAAATCGCTGTTAGCGATAAGGCCGCTGATTGTACTAATTATATAATTGTTAACTTACGTGTATTATTTTCTTGTGTGCAATAAAGAATATTCTATGCTATAGACAAAATTTTATTCTTACCACAAAAAACTCCTCTCAAAATACATTTTTGGTGAAAAATTTCCCAATTTGGAGACCCCGTAAATACAACTGATGTATCTTTATGGAACATCCCCTTGATTAAATACGGGGTGAGATGACCTTATACGATTTTACATCCCCTCTGAATGCTGATGCAAACTTGCGGTGAAACTCGCAAGAAACTGTCTCCGGATACATTCGTCACGATCGGTAACCATAATACACGGTTGAGAGAAGAGGGTGCTATCTTTAAATAAATTTAAAATCAGAAATCAAATAAAACTGCAAATTTGTACCGTACTATGATGTGCAGGGCTGGCACCTTGCGCTTACTGCGCTAAATCTGGCGCATTTTACAATTGACTGCAGTTTTTATTAATGATTGCTTTTTTACAACTAATTCATATCGACGCTTAACAACAACTAAGACTTCCTAATGCAACAACAATTTGAAAAGAAAAAATTGTATTATGTATATATGGATGTATTTGTATATTTATTTCTTAAATTAGTTTATGTATCTATTGCCTTCTTCTGCACCACTTAATTCGCCTGATTCAATTTTTTTTTCATTTAGTATGCCTGGAAGAGATCGCTTTGAACGACAAGGCCACCTATTATTGTATTTCCTAGAAAATATTGTAAATATGGTCTGTTTTTGTAATTGTGTATTTTGGTGTGTAATTAACTGTTATCTCTCTCTATTTCTCTCTCTCTCTCTCTATTATTGCACCTAATCATGGTGTAGCTTGTAAGTAATCAATTTCTCTGAATTCATATGAAACGACAAACCAAAGGAGATTTTATTCAGTTAATTCGAAAATAGTTTCAGAAGTCGCGTAATCTACCGCTTTATAATTTGGTCACCTAGCACATTTAAGCGCTTTCTTACAGCTGATACGGCACTTAATGCTTATACAAATGTTGCAGCCCTATGTCCTGTACGTCACAACTCACCCAAACGTAATGTTACATTGCAGTTTTAAAATGACAAATGTCGTTCTATTTTATAGGTGACAGTGTCTTATTCGGTGTTTGGTGAAAATTTTACGCTTATGCAAATCAAATTTTATCATTATTTAAACTTATTAATGGTAGTTGTGAGATTTATGGTGCAATCAAAACTTTTATGAGGGTGATGCTCATGTGACTTCTTGGTTTCTTGGAAATATTTGCAATTTTTTCTCTCTTCTAACGTTCACCTCAGTGAAGGTATTTTATTCTTTTTCAAAGGTGCTTTCTTATCTGTTCTATCAGTTTATACACTATGGACTTTATTCAGAAAGAGTTAGAGAGAGTTTGAACGCTTCTTTAAGAACCATAAAGGATCGTACAAACTTACTCGGACTCTTTATGAATAAGACCGTATTTGTTTATGCAAATACGGTTACATACTATTGCTATATTCTACTTAGGACTGATGTTTCAATTATGAGATTAAAATTATCAGTGGTTTAAATTATTTCCTGACTAAAATAAAAATTGTTACAATTCAACTATTTTATATACGCAACAGTGATTTTTAATTTTCTTATGTTGTATTTTATTCTATTTATATATCTTATTTGTTGATTGAAATCTCGTCCCTTAGTTGTATTTGAATTTGTTTAAACTCACCTATGGTTTTAGGGTGCTTTAATAACACTTCCCACGCAACTTGAGTCATGTCAGTTACAGCTGTCCAGCTGTAACTGACATGACTGCTGACCAGCGAAAGTCTCGTCAAAATAGGTCCAGCCGTTTCAGAAATTAGCCGGAACATCCAGACAGACAGACAAAAAATTTAAATTTGTATTTAGATATAAGTACCGTATATAGTTTCATATGCATTTAGTAAAAAGCTTTTATTTTGATACCACAAACAGACGCCTAAATTTTATTGATTTAGTTTTTTTTAATATAGTTAATTTATACGATTATCTATATTAAAAAAACAAGTTTGAGAAAATAACTGTTTTAAAGAAAATGAATTTAGCTAAACCAAATAATCTGAACCATTTGTGGATTTCAAATTTCGTCTGGTGCATAAAAGCTGGATATAGTTTTTGCTGGTTTCTGCTTGGTCAGCTATTGTTACAGACTCCAACGATCGCTCCTTGAGTGTATCTTTGATTAGAAACTGCTTTAGGTATTATTATTTAGAAACCTTATTAAAGGGACGTGATAATTTTTTTATTACTAAAGTTCTATAAACTTTGTTTTTTTGCAAAGTTTTCTTCTCCATAGTTGAAAAGTTAGAGAGGAGATAGGCATCCAAAGACCTGATAATAAGAGTATATTACAATATATCCTAATCTAATCAGATAAATAAAATTGAAGTCTGTGTAATTTCAAAATAAAAATGCGAAAAAATCAGAGAGGATAATTCAGACCAGGAGACTCCAAAAATGTATTTTATAGAATTTTTGGCTGTCTATATGTTCCGGCTAATCTCTGAAACGGCTGGACCGATTTTCATGAAATTTTTGTATTTTTAAGTAGTTGGGATAGTTTACATTCACAATTGGACCCGTTGACACTGTAATCAGGTTCCAGAATTTTACTTTTTCAAGGCAAGACACGTGTACCGGACTCGCTAGGATATACGTAGATAAAATTCTATGCTTAAGATTAATAGAATAATGATCCTAGATTTCCTTCTTCAATAGACAACATTCCCAGATGTCTATCAAATTTTAATCTACCTTACAATACCAACCTAAAAAACGCCTGGTCGATACAACAGAAGACCGGAAGGCTGGAGCTTACCTCGCTCAAAGGATAAGCCTTTGTATCCAGCGAGGTAATGCTGCCAGCCGTCTAGGTACGATGCCCAGCGACAGTGGTCTGGTGGGGATGGACGGGCTTTGATACAGTTTTTTTTTTTATTTGTAGTTTTTTACTATTGTATATATTTTTAAGTTAGGTTTATTTATAGGATATTTTAGTTAGTTTTAGTTTGATATTGTAGTTTATATTTAATCTATATTCTTGAAGTTCAAATAAAATATATTTTTCATTATTTATTTAAGAAAAAAACCTTACAATCAGACATTCTCAATTTCTGCTGATTCAAACAATATCAAGCCCGCTCGCTTGAACCGTGTTTTTGCTGACGTTTTCCCGCAGAAGATTATTTTTAATAGAATCCCCGGAGACTTTTTATATTTCTTCCAGTTTTTTATTAGGGATGGCGTGGACGTAAGCGTTTATTAGAGCAATTTTATTGCCGCTGCGTCGAGGTGAGATAACACTGAAGGTGGTATCTCAATTGCTGAATTAAATTATTCAAATTATTAATCTGTCTTTCTGATATATATATATATATATATGGCTAGCTTCTGCCCGCGACTTCGTTCGCGTGCAATATCCAAATTTAGTGTCGCTATATCACAACAAACCATCACTATTCTAAGGTGAAAAAATGGCAAAAATATACAACTCTTTCAAAACAAAAAGTTGTATATTAGATTCATCCAAACAGATCTCAAGTAGCTACTTCACTGTAATAAATTTCGATGCAAATCTCATAATAATTTTCATACAGCCCCCTTTACATCAGATTACATACAAATAACATTAATCAAACGATTTAGATAACACCTTGTATTGAAAATAATTCAATTCTGCGATAGAACAAGACCAAGCTACTATTACAGGGGTCCATATAATGTGGTCGTGATCATATCTCCTTGCCACCGTCGGCTACTGACGAGAACGCCTACTGGTACACGAAGGACATAGAAAGCTATAGCGTAGAATTATCTCACTAAAATAATAGAATAAATAACATCAATCAGTAAATTCATTAATTAATATTAATAATATAATTACAGTAGGGCCTCTTTAAGTAGAACTTGAAAGGAGACGCCAAAAAATATAAGTTATAGAATTTTCGACTTAGCGTATTTTGTAAGGAAACATTCGACTTGTAGAGGTTAAGATAAATCCAAATAATCAAGCTGTAAAGGTTGTAAATCAAATATTGCTATGTTAGAAATACAGAGGACCAATTTATTTTTACGATTTAAACGAGGAAAATAAGTACTAAATTTGCTTATACGATCACTAATTATTTCGATTTATAGAGGGTTCAGATTTCGAGCAACGAAGGTTTTGGGGTTTGAGGGTAACGGAATACAATATTTTTCGAGTTTGGGAGGTTTTCTATTTATCGAGGTTCGACTGAAAGATACATACATAACTTCACGCCAGGTCCCTTGCGGGGTAGGCACGAACAACAGAGCGCCATACAGGCTTATTCTTTCACACCTCACTTGCTTCTTTGACATTCATACCTCTTGTCATAGCTCGACTGAAAGATGTTCTACTGTATTCATTTTCTCTCTAAGCACACTGTGAAGCTTAAAACTAGTAACATTATTGAGTAAGAGGTTCGTGCATGAATTAGGTTAAAAATAAATCTTTAATACAGATCACCGGGATGAACCCGTTGGCGAAATGACACAAACAATTCAAATAAAATAGTTTCAAAATGGTATAAATTAAATTTTCTTTAACTTTGAAGCTTATATTAAGCAGATATTATACTACTATTCAACTAATTATAATATAAAGTGATCCGTGTAAACATAAACTTTAATCATTCATTTGCATTGAATACCTTCGTGTCCTTCAATTTTGAGATTTTAAACCAAATTGATTTGTTTTAATACAATTATCTGTATTTAATATTATCATAAGCAGATGAAATTAGTTAAAATATTAATTTAGTAAATATGATATTAAAATTACAAAATTA
Source organism: Dendrolimus pini (assembly GCA_949752895.1). Lineage (NCBI taxonomy): Eukaryota > Metazoa > Arthropoda > Insecta > Lepidoptera > Lasiocampidae > Dendrolimus > Dendrolimus pini. The sequence goes on along the minus strand of OX457130.1, from coordinate 1,651,397 downwards.
TGTTTAGGAAATATAATATGATTCTATATATTTAATTAATCAATTAAAGTAACAAAATTAATAGTTACTCTACCCACATTAGCTTTTGAATTGGTCCTGAGATGGTCTAGATTAATTAATATACAGGGCAGGGTATATATATCATTACATGTTCTTAGGCTTTAGTTATGGTAACAATAGTTATCTGCAATACAAGTAGCTTTGTAACAAACTATTCAAACACCAAAATCACGACTTGAATACCACTTCACCCCACTCAAATCCAAGGAGTCGTAACAAAAGCGAAACAACCCATTCATCCTTTCCTTGATCTAAATTCATGACGATCTAAAGTCCATTGTGCCGCTCCACCGTTTCCGCTGTCCCGCGCCTTGCCCGCAAGCTGGCCAATCAATATAGTGCCTGCAATTATGTTAATGCAGTGCTCTGGGGCAGCGCGCACCTAGACGCAATTGAAAATGTAAACTTGGCTAGCCTCAGTCAGGCTGTGAAAGCCTGGTACTTGTGTGTTGTTTGTGTCCAAGAATAAACTGGTAAATACTTTTTCATTTCTCATATTCTGAAAGTACGCATGGAGCTGTCTAATCATAGGGATGAAAAACCGATTTTTCTTCCTTACGAAGGGATTCTTCCTGCTGTAAAAAATAAAAAACTATGCGAACCATAGATGCGACTCATGTCCCAACTTTTTAACAGCAACTGTTAAAGCGTTGCATAAAAGATATTAACAATTTTTTAACATATTTTATACTTATAAATGACTTTTCACTAAATTATTATTTAATTTACATAAATTTGAGCTAAATATTTACTATTATCAGTGATTAAAAAAAAATCTGGCTGGTAGAATGGTCACTGAAATTTTTATCAAAAACTGTGAACATTCTAAGACTATTGTTAATGTTAGAGTAATTTTACAAATTTTCAGATAATAAAACTACACAGCATAAATTATTTTTTAAATTTTCGCCAAAGTAGTACACATAACCCGGAATTTTATTTACATGATTTTTTTATTTCTAAGTTTCGAAACATCAACGTCAACTACAATTAAATTAACGATATTAACTTAACCTTAAACATTCACAACATCATTATTATTTTTTAAATGTATTTTTTCAGTTCAAATTCAGATTCAAAAGTTTTTATTCAAAATAAGACCCGGAGAACACTTTTTTAAGGTAATACATATAAGTTAAAAAAAAATCCTATTCTATGTACACCGCTTCGCAACGTGTTATTGCTGTTAAGAAGAAGAAGCGGCAAGAAACTCCCCAGCAACACGTCTAGCTAAAAATTGTTTTTCTTTATATTTCTTATCCTATTTATCTCTCAAGTTCAATTTTCTTTATAAGTTTTATACAGAAGTATGTAACAACGTACTTTTTTAACTTTTATACTATGATGTATCACTACTTTGCATGTAAAATATGGGATAAAAAGTGAATAGGATGCAACTAAATACGCGACTAAGTTAAAGAAACCCGATGGCCCCCCATCAAATGATTGATTGGTACGAGGAAAGCGAAATTAAGGCTTCACAACGCAATATTTTAAATTTATTTGCGTCTGCAATGCAAATTATGAAAGAAATATGGATGGGGGAGCGGTAGTTTTTGGGGTACCGTTACTCAAATATGGAAACTGTAAATCTTTTTTATTGTGTCGTAGATTACTTGTTCTGTTAACGGCCAAATTGTGCAATGGCTCATGCTGGATAGTTATTAAATTTAATAAGGCGTTGCAATATTTTTTTCGTTATCTTTTTTTTATTACTATAATAAATAAATAAAAAATATTGATAAACTACAATTAGACACTTAGTAATTACGTCTAAATTTTACTGTTGTTAAAAATGTAATTAATAATAATTAGTGTGACTTTTACAAATAGTGTAAATAATTTAATTTGCCATGGTATATTAATTTTTATTAAATTACCAAATGATTTAAAAATAACTGAAAATATTAGTTCATTTAAAAATAAACTTAGAGGTCTTTTGATCCAAAAAGCGTATTAATCACTAGACGAATATATGCATGATGATACATTGTAGATATTATTTATAAAAGCCATGAAAAATATATTGATAAATTATTAATATTGAAATAAAACTATTCTAAGACAAAAAATAATATTGTATTGATTATATCATTGTAAATTGACTTATAATTTTGAAGTAGTTTTAAGTATGTATGTCCTATTTGCATGTCTGACCGGCAAAAACATGTTAACCTTATAAGCAACATAATATGACCTATATGTATACACCAAGTTTTTCAGCAAATAAATGATTGATTGATAGTTAATTAAATTCCCAGTTTCCTTGTCACTTCGTTTACTAAAATACGGATGTGAGTGACAATTCCGGTTAACTACCTCCATTACTTGTTTTCTTCTCGTTCTTAAAGTATAAAACCTGGCGGGAGTGGTGCACACATGTCAGTGTAATTCTCTAGTGTATTTATGAGTGTAATTCTGAGTGTAATTCTGTATTGTAATTCTGTAGTGAAATTCAGTAGTGTAGTACTAAATGTAATCTGTAGTATAATTCAGTGACAGTCAAGTGTAAGGACGATAAGTTATGTACAAGTGTTCTGTGTAAATCTGTGTTTTATTGCATAAAGCACGCAAACAGGCAGACGGCCCAGCTAATGGAAAGTGTTTACCGTTGCCTATGGACGCTTGCAACACCAGGGATGTCGCCAATGCGTTGCCGACCTCTAAGAAATTTTGTAACACCCTTCTTAAAGAACATCCTATGTCATAGCGCAAAGGATAACTGCACCGGAAACTTCTCCAGATCATTTTTGTACGTGGAATAAATGTTCGTTGCGTAGTTGATCGTAATTATTGAGAATAATACATGAAGGTGATTTATGGATTAAAATTCTGCCTCCCATTTCTGAACCTTTTACTAGAGGTTTCCCTGCGATTTCCTTTGCGGAATCTTTAAATTGCTAGTATTTTTGTCAATGTTGAAGAATGCATTTGTATATACTCTGGGGCCCCGGGGGAGGTCACCGAGGGGTATAACGTAGGTACTCCCGGTAGCCGGTGCTACACACAAGCTTCTGATAATAGGAATTGCAAGCACCGGCCGCCAGACTACCCAACTAAACCATACAGCGTCCCTCCCCATGATAATGAGGCATTACGGGACATAGGTATGATCTGCACAGAAAGTATTATATTTTCACGACTTTGAGAGTCAAGTCAATTAATTAACAATCGTGAAAAATCTTGAAAAAATTTAACCCTAGTACGCCATACATATGTAGTATGGCGACCATATTTATTCTTGATTTTTTGCGATTTCACTACCTAACTTTGTAACGTCTATATTATAGAATACGCTTTCCTGTCAGGTTTCATTGATATGCACCCAGTAGTTTAAAAATACTGTGACATACAAAAACTGAGTGGTAGACGGACGGATGAACATAATGCTTAAATAAGACTTCCTTTTTTGTTAAAATTGCTACGGAACCCTAAATAATTTACACGGAAGACTACGTTTTAACGATTTTAAGCGCGATAATTTATTCCGACGTTTCGAACACTTTTTAGTAGCCATAACCACGGAAGACAAAGATCTCTTCTCTTCAAGCTACAACATGTTCCGAAAATCGTTTCCGAAATTTACCATGCCAGGAATCGAACCTGGAGCCTCTGCGTTCCAGCGAGTTCGGCCGGCTAAGACTTAGCCCGTCAACCACAGAGGCCCTCAAGCATTAAAACATTTTAATTTCAAAACGTTTTGAAATTATAACTACTGTATATATTATACTACTAAGAAATTATTTTATGGAATAACCAAAATCAAATAAAATTTCGCGTTTAAAACCGTTAAAACGTAGTTTTATTATGTATACAAGGCGCGAAAACTTAAGAAAATATTACGATTAAATTTAGATCATATAACAATAGTGAATAGTCTGTGCATTAGATAACTCATAGGTCACTATTACGTCATCTGGAACCATAAAGTATGGCATTTGTAGCATGTGCAATTTACATAAAAAATGCCTAACTTGATAGGCATATAAAAGTCAAACGTAAAATAAATAGTTAGACAGAGTATTATCTGTGCAAGAACTGAGAAAGAATACACTTTCCTACGGGCGGGCGGCCAGATATTTACCGGTCTGGACAGTTACCACCCCTGGTCTGGAGTATGCCGCTATAACAACCTTGAGTTGTGTTCCGGCATAAGTGACCAGGCTCTATTCTCCCTTTAAAGACCAGAAGTGCATTTGTAGCATCTTTGGTGTTGCAAATGTCTATAAGCGATGGTAATCACTTTCCATCGGGTGGAACATCTGCCTGTCTGCTGAACTCAAGCAATAAAAAAAGTACCACAAATAACAGTCGACTTATTTCTCCGTCTCTCAAACTCGACATGTACAACTTCAAACCATTCCAATTGAAGCACCTTTGATCATAAAAGTAATATAAGGTACGGACTCCATCGTGGTTGATCGAGTTCGCCCTAGCATTTTTTCCCTTTAATCGAATAGGGGAGGGGGGAGCATTGTTAATACTGCCGCTCGGAGCTGTTTGCATTGCGTCTTACTCGGGATGAATGTTGTATTAACGTAGGTTTTCCCGTTTAGTAGCTATTAAAATTTGTAAATCCTCACAAGACAAGAATATTTTAGCGGCGCAACGAAAATCATCAACAAAATCGCTACAATTTTCATATACTTGTAAACGAATAGCTTGACACCTAATTTTATTTAATAATAATGGACAGACAGACACACAAATTTTATATTGTGGCTAGTCGCCACATAAGCTGACAGCATAAGCCGATGTCAAAACTTTTAGAAAAAGGTAGAAGATTCAGGAATAAAAAGCCAAGGAGAGATACATGTTTGAAAGGTATAGATGATGAACAAAAGAATAATGAAATGAATATTCTAGAATTATCTACAATAGAAAGTTCAGGAAGGAAAAAACAGAGTAAATAAAATAATAACGAAAAGAAGATCGAAATTATGGATTCCACAAGATTCTTCCGGGTATATTAACAGCGTAAAGCGCGCCTACAGAGCCGAGTGAAAGACAGACAAGCAAAAGTGCGATACGAGAGCGTTGGAAGAAGAGTGAAGTAGAAGACAGTGACGAGTTTAGTGGAGAACTTAATGGTGAGTTTAGTGAAAAGTTTAATGGGCAGTTCAGTGAAGTTAACAAAATATTTATACTGTTTATTATATGAGGGTATATTATTATTTACAATTTAAATAGTTTTTAAATTAAATTCACAAAACATTCGGGTCGTTTTAATATTTTTAATAATCATGTAAGCAATGTAAGTACGTCACTATTTCTTCAAATACATTTTTTTCTTTTCTATAAGTAAATATTAAACTCTATACTTAAAAACAAACTTAATTTTAAATAAATTAACATAAAGTATACAACAAATCGCTGCCAGAGGGAAGAGTGCCCGGAAGGCTGGCTGCATTGCCACGCTGTATGGCAAAGCTGATTCGTTGGGTGAAATACGAACCAGCCTTCTGATCACGGGTGGTATCGAAGAGTTTCTTACAAAGTTCTTTGAAGATTTTTTTCAATTCTATAGGTTGATTCCAACACTGATCTATATTTGAAATTTTACACAAATGGTTGACTTCGTTAACCCTGTTAACTACTATGTCAATCGCTTGTTGTTTAGAATTAGAATACGCTTTTTGATCCCAAACCCGTTAGTGGTAATTAACAAATTATCTCTCAACTAAACTAATAAAGCAACTGATACATAAACAAAATTAATTCCGACGAAGTAATAAACATATCCGTATAACGCCTGCAATAAAATGTAAAGCTCCATAATAAATAAGAGAACAAAAACTAATCTAACTAACCAAGATAAGATAGTTGTATCTCGTGGGACTCTATTCCAATGGCTCTCTGAAGGGATTCTTCAGGAGATCAATGTTCTAATATATCCTACAAGCTTCTGTCCGCGACTTCGTCGGTATGGAATAGTTAAAAAAATCCTCCCGATTTTGAGACATTGTTCATTGGTGCTCCGCTCCTATTGGTCTTAGCGCGATGATATATAGCCTTATAGCTTTCCTCGATAAATGGGCTATCTGACACTGAAAAAAATTTTCAAATCAGACCAGTAGCTCCTGAGATTAGCGCATTCAAGCAAACAAACAAACAACTTTATATATTACTATAAGATTACAGAAGAACATCATAAGCGACACATATAAAACTAAGATTTGCCCGCGACTCCATCCACGTTTAACGGGTAGATTACAGTTATTTTGTCATTATTTAAAATAAAAAGGTAATTTTAGCCGTGCAACGGATATTTTAGTATAAAAATACACGAATTTCGAAGATTCCCACTTTAAAACATTCCCGAGAAACTTCTCGCGGGATTCCCGGGACACAAAGTATAGCCGCATTGAAAAAAATAATGTAAACCATCGTTTTAGTGAAAACTGTGTAAGCCAATGTTTATACACTTGAACAACTTCAAACCGCTCCCGGAAAAATTCCGGCGGGTTTCCCGGAATGAAAAGTAGCGCAGATTTTAAATATAAAAAAATTCTGTCGACCAGACAGATTTTTTTTAGATATTTAAGTTTTTATACATGGTACATACATACATACATTATACATGCTGCGGCTGCCCAATACCAACTAAATCTTGACCTTCGAAATGAGAATAACTCACTTTTTTCTGTCCAGAGCTATTACAGGCCTGAAATTTACATAGGTAAGCCACTACGTCACTTCAGGAATATATAGACCAACTGGTCGGCGTCTAGATGGTTGGGCCAGTTAGGCCCTCTTCACTCCACAATCAGTACAGGAACGGAGAAAGAATACAATTTCCTGCGGCCGGGTGGCCTGTCGTGAAAGGCGACAAAACAACTCACAGCCAGGTGGTAGGGTATTCGCCCGATTGGATGGCTAACATCCCTAATCTAGAGTATGCCGCCATAACATTGACTTAGTGACCAGGTTCCAGTCTCCTTTAAGAGAGCAGTAGCGCCTTTGTAGCAGCTTTGGTATTGCAAATGTCCATAGGCAATGGTAACCGCCTTCCATCAAATGGGGCGTCAGCCTGTCTGCTGTTCTCATGCAATAACAAATCCTCCCCATTATTTGCAGGATTTTTTTGCAGGTGACAAAGCTAACGCAACTGGTGCGCCCTTCTATTGTCTGTATTTATTCAGCTCTTATAAGTAAGAAATAGTTCTAGATTTGATAATCGTTAAATAGTGGGTCATAAGGTTTTGCCTAACTTTAAGATGAGATCTTGACACGAAACATAAATCAATATCTTTCTTTATGTTACAACGTAACATGAGACTGTTTTATGGCTTATTTATTGCCAGTTAATTGGAGTTTCCTTTTTTTATTGTCTAAGGACTAAGTTTGGAGGTCAGATACAAATTTATTTCTTGGCACAGATCTTATATGACTGTCGATGTAATACACACGAGTGACTATAAAAATATCTTATTCCAGGGTTTGACATCGTTTCATAATAAAGTTTAGGTAATTCATTTAGTTTATTTTGATTGCAAGTCTGTCTGGGTTGATATTCTTCCATACATACATACATAACTTCACGCCAGGTCCCTTGCGGGGTAGGCACGAACAACAGAGCGCCATTTATGCTTATTCTTACACACCTCACTTGCTTCTTTGACATTCATAGCTCTTGTCATGCACGCTCGTCTGTTCTTGAGGCTCCTGGCATCACCTTCTGCTGGTACATGATCCATTTGATCATGGAAGGTGTGTCGTGGCCTTCCGCGACTTTTGCATCCATCCTTTAAATACTCTGAAAACACGTCAAGACTTTTTAGAGGTGAAATTAGAAGAAACAAATACAGATTACAGTTACACAAGTATTTTTTTTAATTTAAATGAAACTGCTCGGAATGTATATATATATTAATACGTGAAGCAAAAAGTTTGTACCCCTTTTTGCGAAAATTGTCGGACGGAGGAGTATGAAGTTTTGCACACTTGTAGTTTATATTATGTATAAATTATACATATAAATCAATAAAAAAACATTACACACACTACCATGTATTTGACACACACATATATACTCTTTTGTTTATTGTTCAAGTCAAATTAACAGTAGCCTTGGCGAAATCTGTGATTGTAGAAGTATAGTCTTTGACATTAATTATTATGGTCGAATTTCGACCAAGGGCGACCACTAGTACCTATTATTCTATGATTTTCCACAGTTATAAACTTAGTCCTTTTTGTTGAACATTTTTATTAATTCCTACAACATTAATGTTAATGTGCAATTTTCCAAATATGAAATTTACGCAATTAAAGCCTCCATGGAACATGGATCCCCAGATCGGTACAAATTGTTACGGTATTTCGCACCTGCGCTAATTTGTATTTTGAGGGTAGAACGTTGTCTTGAAGAAGGGCGTAATTAAGATGCGAGTGTAATCGCAAGCCGCGCAGATATTCAAATGCTTAACGCTGTTCGCTTTACGATTCTTTATTTGAATTTGTGTATTTTTAATATTTTTGTAGGGTACTAGATAGTCGAGACATGTGAGACGCTTTTAATCATCATAAAAAACTGCGTCCTGAGATTTTGTACGGACGTACTGAATTGTGACGTCGAGTCTTAACGAATCAAATAAGTTGCTTAGTGAAATTTATTTATCTATAATATTATACAATTCTAAGCATGCCGTGTCTGTACATGAAGCTAATAATGCTGGAATAGGCTATATAAACGATGAAGATCACGAACCATTTTTTTTAGATTTCTTGTCTGTTTATTCGGGATTTACGTAAAAACTACTGGGCCGATTTCGATGCGGTTCCCACAGATGGACAAAAAATTCTTAGACTTACTTACTTACGGTACTTGTGTCCCTGGAATCAAGCGGGAATTTCAATTCAAGCGTGGACAAATTCGCGGGCATATCCCAGTTATGAATAACTTGATAAATTACTACCTATCTCTCCTTTTCAAATGAGGTTACCTGGCAGATATCGCTTATAGCAATAAGGCCGCCTATTGTTTTATCAAGTATGTAACTATTGTCTCTTTGTCCATTTCTATAATTTCTGTGTTTAGTGAGCAATAAATTGTTTATATATATCTACTTAGTAATCATTAACACATAATCATGTAGCTATTGAAATTAGCTATCAAAGGACAGATTGTAGCTATCAACAAAATTAATACAATTATTAAACGTCTCGCTTCCCATATCGCGCAAAATCCATAGATCTATTAATTAACGTTAGAGCGCACAATATCTAATAAGCGCCGGCCATTTTGTATGTCCATTCCTATTACGGGGCCTGGACGCCTCCGTGATGAATGCTGATGGATCGGGCCTGTCTTAATGGCTGTGCTCGTGCTTATAATTTTTTTGATAAACCAAAAATCTTTTTCAAAGCACTATTCTATCGGATTAGTCTATTGTTTTGTATCTACGCTTACTTTTTAACTATCACCATATCGTCTCGAGCTAGGATATAATTTATATGTTGGTAAGAAAATTCTAATCAATCGATTTATTTATTGCTTTGTTTGTTTGATCACGCAGTATCCTTTCACGTTCGTTTTGATTTCGTCGAAAGATTTCTGTTTTTTAATAAACAAATATTGCTATCTGTTTTAAGCATTATTTGAGCTTAAAACACTCTGTACGCGTGTCCAGAGTTTCCCCAAATAATTAGACCAAATTGAAGAACATAGGCAACATATATAATTAAAGATTAAATTAAAAGAAAGAAAGATATATAAATATTTATATATTTTTATAAACTAAAATAAAAATATAAACCGGACAGAAAAACCATAGAAAGAAGTCCTAAAATTAGACTTAGTCTTACGCTAAGACTGGGTCCGATTTTGCTAGTCAAGTAAGACTAGCATTGTTGTTCCGTCTGGGTGTGAATCTCTTCTTGACAATTGACAATGGTAGTTCTCAAACTTAAAATTTAAATTAATTGAATTAAATTGAAATTCAATTGAGTTCTCTTGAATAAAATAAATTAAAAAAAAAAACTGTATTCAAAAAAAAATCTCCAGATATGTTAGGTACCAATATAGTCAGACAGTTGAACTTCAATTTGATTCAAATTCAGGAATGTAAAGGTGACAACCCTGCCATTTGTCCATCGCTCTGATGTTAACATCCATTGGACATTGCGAAACGATTTGCCAACGGCAAGAACTTTTGTCAATCGGAGTTGTCTCGAAACGAAATATTTTTTTCATTACTTTAACGCATAGAGAGCTATCTGCAAAGATTATTAATGTGACAGATGACGTATAGCGTAATTTTTCAGCAAAAAATTACCTATATAAAATTATACGTACTGCAGTGACGATTGGAATGATTGTAAAACTACAATAGGATTAGGTTTTGTCACAGTAAGTGTCACCCTGAACTCAGATTTTGGTTAAAATATTATTGATTTAATATGTACATTGAATAACGAAATTGTATTCTTTCCTAACATTCGGGGTAACTAAACAGATCCACGCTAATCCAAATGCGGCATAATTTACGCTGATGTGTCATAGATTACTTAAAAAACACTGCGAACGTATTTAGCCCAACTTTCAAAAGCTTGCAAATCTGAATAGTGCGAATAATCACAACACCAAGTATCAAGTAAAAGACGTATCCCATCAAAGGTAATCAATGGCACAACCGCAAACAGGGTTTCCGCGCAAACGGCACTCATGCAATTATCTAATTACGACGCGCAGCCGTCGCGTCGTGTCAAACATGGCGGACAAACATGGCGCTGGCGTCGCAAGGATTACGTTGTTTGCGTAATTTGTTCAAGTTCTAAGATTGTAGACGTTTGTGTACACAAATGTGTGACGACAATGTAGTTATTATGTAAATTTCTTTGCTGATTGGCCCCGTTTGTCGAGGTCTTGATTGAACAGTCGTGTATTGAGCTTTGTGATGTCTTGTGGAAATTGAAACGGTTGACAGCGCCACACTGCGGAATCTGGGCGAGTTAATTTAAATCAATTTAAGCTCTAAAATACAATCTACAAAATTCCATTGGTACAAGACTCATTGAGTATAGATAATATTTGAGATATAGGGTACTTTTGAATAAATGCTTTTTAGGCTTTCATACTCAAATGTACATTGATATTTTCTACGGGACTGTTTGTACATAATATGACACGCACTCAACCGATTTTGTACTTTAATGTACGTCTCGTGATGTCAGCCGCACCTACGGCGGCGACTATTACAAACACCTTCCGTTTCGCCTAATTTATTACTTTAATCTGGAGCACAGTCACGGTCAGTGCACACAAACACACAACATCTCCGATAGTAAGACAAATCGACCGATTACAAGGCCCTACCTGGTGGATCCACCTATGCAAATTCTTTCGAAATAACTTCTTTAAAGATCATGATCGCATGCTTATATTACGTAAAACTATTGACACCTTTTGCTTTTACTAAGGTTTCTTAGCGATTTTAGTTAAAGCGAGATCCTTATACATAAGGTTATGTACGTTCGACAGTCTGTCTATCAATGTATGTCACAAGATTTTTTGTTAGAAACCATTGGCTCTGCCTACTTAAAATTGGGTAGAAAGATATATTCTATAAGCTGCTTCATATTGGTCCAGTAAAATAAACTCGCATTCTCATTTATACTAGTTATTTATGTATGAACCGTTTGCTGCAGAAATGCTTGAGCCGTGCCGCCGTCCTGAGGCTATGAGCCTCTATAAAGAGCTCTCAAAAATCCTAATCAATTCCTCAGGTGATGAGAATGCTTGTTCCTACTTCTGGCAACGGATCAGTATGGCGATCCAGCAAGGTAACGTAGCCAGCGTTCGTTCGATGAGCTAAGCTCAGAAGTCTTAATGCAGGCTTACGCAATAATAATTGCAGGCTTAAGGGACTATAAGTAGAATACAATAGAAGTACAATATTCTTTATTGTATGTACTGAAGACAACATAAAGACTTTACTAGAACACACTTTATCCTTTGTGCATCAGTCGAAGCCGGACTTCGACCTGTAATATACATATATTTGGTTGGAACTTTCACGTCTTCGCACATAATATAAAAGAAACTTCTTGTATTATATACTTTCCTTTAATTAATAAAACGGCTTACAAAAATTTGTACTCTCTTCATAAGAAACTATTACTATTAATCACGTCTATTCATTTTTTTCCAATACATCATATTAATCACAAGCTAGGGTGGTTTATTAGGGTGAAACGTGATTCCAATAAGTTCAATGGCCTCACGTAATCAAACTAAAATTAATTAGGCGATTGAAATTTTTTATTTATTGAAACTGCTTTTCATCCAGTTTCACTAGTATAAACATTGGGTCTTTCACCTCAGGAAGATTTTTTCGAAATAATAAGTATAATATATTCATCAGCTATATCGCAAGTACACGTATCACTGTCTTACTTTTCGAGGAATATTGTAAGTTCACGTATCATTTTCTTAGTTTATGAGGATATTGTTCTTTGACTATAGCATCAACTCCCTTAATCTCCGTTAACAATAAAGAGTTTTCATTCATTCATTTTAAAAATAAATATCGCATAAACCAGGCAAACGGCTCACCTGATGGAAACTGGTTACCATCACCTATAGATATTTGCAACGCTATAGGTGATGCCATCACGCTGACGACCTCGAAGGTATTTAATGACTCCTATTTACTGGGCTTTTGTATTCTTCCACGCTTAACTCCAAACTAAAAATCTTCGCAAATTAATCCCTATCGCAATAACAATGTTTATTATTTGATTATATTCATTATATTTTAACTTAAAACAATATTCATTACGGCTGTATTTACTTATAAATTTAATTTGTGTACTTGAGCAAACAAATGGAGTAACAAAACGTAAACCAATTAGTGTTAACAACAGTGAAACGTTTTGTTCAATAGCTATTAGATTGCTGAACGTTATTTTATTGTTAAAATGCCTTGGAGGCGTCTCCGGTTATTATTAAACTGACGAATAAACACGTCCACTGTATTTAAAATGACTAAATTCAGCAAAGCTTGTGTTACTTGTAACATTAAACGAGTTATTGGGGTAGGTCCTACAACCTTGAGTTTATCGCAGCCTAAATCTTAGTAGTAGTAGCTTAAATCATAGCCTAAATTCGATTGGCCTATCGCCAAATGTTTATTCTTTATACTTTATTGTACACAAAAAGTTACATATAAAATTATAGAACAGGGGTGATGTGCAAAGGCGAGCTTAACTCTAAAAGAGTTTTCTTCCAGCAAACCTATGAGTCTTGCAAGAAGGCGAGAAGCAACAGGCAGGGTTGTGTACACTGAAGATATTTTACGATTTAACTATATAACATATAATATAAACAGATAAACATAAATAAATGATATTGTTACATACCGACAAAGAAATGCGCACACCTGCCTGTCGTAAAGCGCAGTTTATTACCTCCCCGCATTTAGTAATTCTTTTGTTTACTTTGTGTTTAGAATTTGTAATGAAGAAAAACATCCTATGGTTGTCGTACTTGTTTTATGGCCGTCATTAGTGTCGAACTAATACTTGTTGTTATTGTATTACGTCGAAGCTTTCCAGATATGGATCGGTGCATTATAAAGCAATGGCCCAAGGAGGAGAGGGGCAGTCAAGCTAGGATTACGATATGAGTAAGACGTACATTCGATTAGCGATATAGTGACGGACTTTGCGCGTGTTATTGAATCGTGTAGTTTAGCTGTGTAGCTCGTTACAATATACACGATACACATAAAATCCATACATACATATATAATGTAAAGTAGACTTTTAAGGATAACTTAAGATAGATAGTGCTCTTTGTTTTTTTTTTTACTGCTCTCCGATGAACTGCGTCGGATCGTATGTATGCATAAATTTTTCAATCAGTAAAAAATAATAGACAAACACGAAAATAAAATAATTTTGCATATACTTTTGTAACTATTGTTATGAGTTGCAAAACTCGAATTAAAATGCCGTTGGAATTACTATAGAATCTATTAGAACTATACAAACACGTATAACACAGGTACAAATATAACTGAACACAACCAGTACAAACGTAATGCAAGATTCTATAACACGCGCAAAGTCCGTCACTACATAGATTACCGAATGTAGGTAGTACACACGTCTTGTTTCGCTTGTGCTTATCGCTCGACTGCCTCACCCCTTCGTAGGGGCATTGCTTTATACTGTACAAATATGTCTACTCGACCACGTGGACTGAATTTCCAAAAATCACACCTGACTAATGACTACCATAAAGATTACAATACAAAGTGGGCTGTTTTTCTAATTACAATTTTTAAACACAAAGTAAACAAAAGAAGTCCAAATGCCGAAAGGTAATAAACTGCAGGTGTGAATTGGTCTTTTTCGGTCGTAAGACCAAAGATTATATTTGTGTATTTATTTAATTTGGGCGACTGGATTTGATTTCTATTTAGGTGTAAACTGAAAATGATAATGTTATATTAATACATTGTCCAAAATTACCCATTAATAATCGGTTTGACTTCTTAAATAATAGTTTTGAAAAAAAGAAAAATAAATCAAGTCATGTAAAAGCAATATCTCCAAAGTCCGTTCTCCCCCTTTTAAAAGCAGGTATTAAACGGAAACGGGTAGTCTGTTACGTGAAATTTATTACGCGTTGCAAGGCTCCACTCTAGGGGGGGGGGGAGGGGTGAAAATTGGTTAATGCAGGGGTCGAGTACGTTGTTAGTGGTATTTGGATTGACTAAAGGTTTAGTAATCGATAGGTATACGGTGTTCAAAGTTTACTGCTTTCAAATGAAGTTGTATTAAAATTATTTACTTACAATGTGTTACAAAAAGTTTCTACATTAAATTATAATCCCAACTAAAACCTTTATTTCTTGTTTTACATATACGTAACTTTTTCAGATATGTCCATTTCTGAATGTAAATGTCTAAACCGATCCAAGCTTTATTCAACTTCTTGGCAACAACACCTTGCGCTTTACAAAGCCCAGCTGAGGCCGCATATGAAGTACTGCTCACACTTGTGGACCGGCGCACACGCCTACCAGCTAAATCCCCTGGACAATATATTCTATCTACTGTACAAAGGGGAATGTTCCGAGGAACTTCAGAATGGTGCCTTCCTCGTCCTTTTGTCACCGCCCCGCACGCCATCAGAAGTCGCCAGTCTAAGAAAAATGGTTGTCACAAAATGTAAAGACGTATATGTAACTATTTAGTTTTAGTTCCTAAGCATGTATTTGAATGATATATTTGATGAAAAAAAAATCCTTCATTTAAAATTTTCTCATTCCTTCAAACTAAAACACCCTCAAACTTCAGGAGACGATATAACAGATTTTATCGCGCGTACACGCTATCCCGAAATCCAGGGCAGACAAAGGCAGTTCCGGTTGGGACACGGCCGGAAGTAGCCACTATCGCCCTCTTGTGTGTTTTATCGGAAACTAGAATCTTCGTCGTTACGGTATCTTGTTTAAGATTTATGGGCGTTGTGTATGGGTAAACTGATACAACACCTTTAAAAAGGGGGAAAGTGATACATTCAACATTGATTGAGATAAATACCTGCCTACCGAAATAAAAGGTATTTGTCATGGCTATACAATAGACAATTATAAGATAATCGGTGAATACGCTAACTGTCCAAATCGTTCTACTCTGACCATTTTGAACCGGTTATGCCAAAATAAACCAACCCACAAACTATCAAAAAATAGGTTATTTATATCCATATCCGAATATATCCTATCCGTGCAGGAACCGAGAAATAATACAATTTCCTGCGGCCGGGCGTCCTGTTGTAAAATGCGACAAAACAACCCACAGCCAGATGGTAGGGCACTTACTCGACTGGATGTCTACCACCCCTGGTCTATAGTATACCGCCATAACAACCTTGAGTTGTGTTCCGGTGTGTCCGGTATTAGTGACCAGGTTCCAGTCTCCCTTAAGAGCAGCAGCGCATTTGTAGCACCTGTTGTGTTGCAAATGTACATAGACGATGGTAACCGCTTGCCATCAAGCGGGCCGTCTGCCTGCTTTTCCTGCAATAAAAAAATACACGTTGCATGCGTCTATCTGCAACCGTAACCATATTACTTCAGTTGAACCATCGTGTGTTTGTTCGCTTCAATAATTAGGGAATAAAATATACAAAATTTAATAATAATTTAAGGCAGACGCCTGTCTGCTAAACTCATGCAATAAAAACACATATTTTAATCCTTAAAGAAAATTCAAATCGAAATCCCGAAATCGTAACACAAATGAGATTTAAACAAGAATCAAAGAATAACAATAAACAGTTTGAAACAGTGCCGGGGGAGGACGCGATTTACATATAAATTCGAAAGACGATCCATTCCGACTCGGGAATCGAACTGATTCCCCCGATACGAGCTCTCGAAACTTCTCCGACGAAGAAATTAATGTTTCATTAAACCTCTTGCTTAGTTTTGATTACTGTACTGAATTGTGCATGTTTTTGTTTGTGTTTTACTTCACTTGTTGAAGAAAAATAGCAAGATAGTTGATGTGCGGTCGCATCTTTGGATAGCATATGTAATATTTGTTCAAGGATGATTTTTGAAGTAAAACGTGTTTACAATCATTGTGATTTGAAAATCGATGAAACGAAACAGTGACACTAAAAAGAGATAAACACATACAAGTCAACTTCAAACTTAAAATATTTCAAATGAATTTTAGCTATATCTGTACATAGTTAAGACAGATATTCGTTTATACGTAGATCAAAGGAAATTATGCGTAACAGTGCATTGAATTTTGAACTTTATGTTAGTGATTTAAAGTGTAATTTACATTGTTTTTTTAATTATATAATGTTGACGGGTAAGCTAAAGGAATTATATTTATACTAAAAAGTTACAGAAGAATTATCTGTGAGTATTCTGCGAAGTTTCTCTTCTACTGAAAGTAAGAGGAAACAGAGAGATGAGACAAGATGTATGGAATAGAGAGGATGGGATTAGAATAGGTGGAAAGAATAGGAGCCATGAATGTATGAGCCATCGGAACACTAATCGCACAAAGACAACCCTTTAACGTTAAAATATTGTGCCATAACTCTAATTCCATGCCAAGGTTGTCGGAAGGCATCGCTGTCAGCGATAAGACTGCCATTTGTACCTTATCCTAAACTGTTTTTGTGTATTGATTCATTAATTTTATTGTACATTTAAGTATACTCTATTCTATTCTGAGACAGCATGATATTATATTTAACTATCCTGGAAAATAATGAAGATATTGGCAGCAAATTAACATAAACGGTTAAAACAATTTGTACTTTCATGCACTATCTTTTACCGACGTTCAGCCTCCGTTCCACACTGATCATGTTTGTTCACCCCCATTCACCTGTGTTTAATTTTACCCCCTTTCCCCATGTCAGTTCAATTCGAAAATCCAATTTCTTTTTACGTTACAACTTGGCTCATTTCTTGGCCCTCGTCTTAGGGATCCTCGACTAAATATAGTAGAAATATAAATTTAGATAGATAGATAATTCTTTATTGTACACCAAAGCATGTACATGTACAAACAGAAGTAGAAAAAGATAAGAGATAGTTCAATGGGCGGCCTTATCGCTAAGAAGCGATCTCTTCAAGGCAACACTTGGCAGGGATTGATAGATTTTCAATACTGACTGTGGTGCCGTTTATTAATGATAAATAAATTAGAATTTAAAGTTTGTTGTAAAACACGTCAATAAAAAAGCTTTCGCTATATATATATTTATGTCAGTTTTTAAGTGGCCTACTAACTACTACTACTAATCACTAAATATATAAAAGGAAAAATTAACGTTTACTTTTGTTCTATAGCAATTAGGAAAATTAAATTTATCAACATTCGAAGCCACGTAGTCACCTTTAAGTTTCAGTTATTTGCTTTACTAGGTGTTGAAATTCGACATAAGCTACGTACAAATAATTTCAAATTTTTTTCGATGGTAAGTCAAGTGTAAATATTTATACAAGAACTGGCCATAAAACACTTTTGACATCTTAAACAATATTGCAATATTTTAAATTTTATAGGAGCGTAACTAGTTTGACTTCTTAATTATAATGAGTCAAATAACATATTAATTAGTGTAAAAACTGTAATAAAATATATGTCATGACTTTTTTTTCGCCTATATTTTTTATAACATGTAAATTAGTATTATTATTTATGTGTCAAGTACCCATTTCTACGGACTTTGCGTATGAAGCAAAAACATACTGCCCAGTATTTTTATAAATATTTGTGCAGAACCGTCTTTGCGCAAATGAACTCGCATCTGCCGTCCCTGGGGGAAGGGATATTGTATCTAAAGTTCCATATATGAGGATTTCTATTGACTCGGATGCTAGTGACAGTCCTACGGCTATTATTACTTCAGTCCCTTGATTATTGATTGAAATAAATGTAAAAATATTTCAACATATATTCGGAACTAGGGTTACCAAGATTTAAAATATGTCTTAAGCTATCAGGATTCAAGTATAGCTGAACTAGAGCTTTTTTAAATTTTATTATTACTGAAACACAGCAGACAGGCTGATGGCCCACCTGTTGGAAAGCAGTTACAGTCGTCTATGGACATAATGTGTTGGCTCTCTAAAGGGAGGCTGGAACCTGGCCACTAATGCCGGAGCATAACTCAAGGTTGTTACGGCGGCATACTTCTAGACTAGGGGTGATAGCCATCCAGACGGGTAAATTTCCACCAACTTGCTTTGGGTTGTTTTGTCGCCTTTTAAGACCGACCGCGCGGCCGCAGGAAATTGTATTCTTTCACCTTTCTGATATAAAAGAAATACAGCGTTAACTCTATATAACGACACTGAAGGGGCTTTGCATTTTATGCCGTTATAGAGAGTTCTCGTTAAATGGAGAGAAGTCTGTTATTTTTGTCCGACGTCTTTTTCTGCACCAGTAATTGTTGTATTGTTTTACTCATTTTATTCATATCTTGCGATATTGAGGCATCTTGGTGATAAAGGACGTACTTAGAAATTTCGATATTTCGGAATTTCTTAGAAATTTCGATATGCATGATGCCGACAGTCGAGTTTATTACGGGCTAGGATAATAAAGCGATAAAAGAGTGTAACACAGCTGCGTAGTTTTTACTAATTTTGGCAACTTAAAAGGTACTTTTTATTACTTAATTCTTGTCGTTATTGAGAGAAATGATATATAGAGTGTATCATAGTATGAAAGACAAGCTTAACTAACCAAAGCTAAGTGATTTCGACACTTAAGGGAGTTTCTCGTTCAATCAGGTGGCGTTACATGGAGTTTACACTGTATATGTTTTTACTAAATGTTTTTTCGATAAGAACTAGACAATAACTTATATAAGAGAAAGATCCACTTAAAACGCTGTTATACAATTTTCTTCAAGTTATTCATTGCGAAGAATAGAAAATTTCCATCCATACACGTGTACCAATAAGCAACGCAATATCCAACAGAACTTCCAAACAAGGTTGTTTAAACAATCCCTTATAAAAGGGAATCCTTTGATTTTGTATCGGTATATCCATTATTAGAAGTTTCTTGTCAATTTTCAATATTATAAAACTTTGTTTCTTAAGTCACGGTATTAAATTGCTTTTGACATTTCACTCGTATCACGGTTTCAAGTATTTCGCTTTAGAGAACTTTGACACAATTTGGCGTCGTGAAGATGACTTTATTTATGTCATTATAAAATCCCTATGTGTGTTTGTCATTTATTTAAATTTTAACTCGCAAAAAACTACATCGTCGGAAATTATTTAAGAATATTAGAACCACTTTGTAAGATCCATTACCACCTAAATATTGTTAAGACCATATTGTACGGACAAACAGAGAAAGAATACAATTTCCTGCGGCCGGGCGGCCTGTCGTAAGAGGCGACAAAACAACCCAAAGCCAGGTGGGCATTTGCCCGGCAAAAATGCAAAAATGGTGCCAGTGCTATGTTAATGGTTTCGAATAAATTGATTATTCTTTAATTAAATCAATAAATAAAACATTACACACACTACCATGTATTTGACACACACTCATATTTTCTCTTTTATTATCATTCAAGTCAAATTAACCTTGGTGAAATCTGTGATTATAGAAGTATAGTCTTTGGACAACAGGACCTTAATAATGTTCAAACTTATAATTTAAATTCATTATGGTCGAATACTGGTCGACCACTAGTTATTATTATTATTTATTAGAAACGAACGTAACTATATATAGACTCGTACATACAAACATTACACTACCTGCATAAAAATCGTGTCGGTTTTTTGTAAAAATTTTGACCGAGTAAATTACCGTGTTTATATTTTTTTTCTTTGTGAGGGTATGAAATATTGTCTTTAATAGAATCCGAAACAATTTAACGGATTTTTATGAATTTCTTTGGAGTAATTATAATTGTAATTATAATACAAGAGCTATGAATGTCAAAGAAGCAAGTGAGGTGTGTAAAAATAAGCCTGTATGGCGCTCTGTTGTTCGTGCCTACCCCGCAAGGGACCTGGCGTGAAGTTATGTATGTATGTATGTAATTATAATTGTAACTATTACATCCGTCTAGTGGCAATAATTAACGGCAAACATATCGCGTTTCTCCTAGTCCAATTTGAATGCAGTCACTAGCACAGCTAGTTGTAACTACATATTTGAAAAATCTTTACAGGATCAAGTCAGATGTAGGATGAATGGACTGAGTCTATGTGTCGGGTGCAGCCTGTCTTCCGACACCCCCTCCCGAAACACCCCTACCCCTTACAGATTTTTCATAGGGCTGATAGATTTTCTACACCAACAAATACTGTTCTGTTATAACTATAATATGAACATTTTCCGCAGTGAACATTTTGGTAACGTCTTCAAGCATCTAAGGTTTTTTATTCAAATTAGTTTATTCTAAACGTGTAAATGACGAAATAAATTGATTGTTAAAAAAAGTATTATGTGCCTTAATATTAAAATATAGTTACTGTGTAAATATAGTACAAAAAACATCCACCATTTTTATATCGAAATATTTTTTGGCATCTTTTTAGTAATTTTTTCACATTGCTATTAAAAATATTTATTATGTTATGTTAATAATATTGTTCGTGCCTACCCCGCAAGGGACCTGGCGTGAAGTTATGTATGTATGTAATAATTAAAAAAAGAAAAGATATCAAATTTATTTAATGCAGGGCCAATATTTCAATCATCAGATAAAATTTATCAGTCAAATAAATTATAATCTGACTACTTTCATTCATGCAACTGTCATTTTTCATTTTCCCATTTTATATTTTCTTTTCTTTCTTATTTGGTGACTACATTTTATATGAATAGGTATGTGTGCAAGTTTTCAAATTATTGACTCGTAGCTCCAACAGGTCAGCCTCCACTCTATCCTTGCAGCGATATTTGGGACGGCCGACCGAATGCCGACCTACCGGCCGTCACAAATATGCTTTCCTCAGGCGGCGATCTTCTCCCATCCGTTTTAGGTGACCGAGCCAACGGGGACGGTGAGCTTTTGGTTCTCCTATCATGTTAGGCCCGGGTACGAGATTCTCTGTTTCCATGCTGGTTCGAACCCTCCAGCTACCATCTCACTTTGTTAGACCCTTGTTGGAACCTATGTTATAAAAAATATATACATTTACAGGTCAACTTAATAAAAGCATTTTAAACAATTCTTTGAGAATATTGCAGTAACACCCCTGAACTTTCAGTAGCCGGTTCACTCGGGCTGTCTAGCACAGCCGATGCCTCCTATATTGAGATACGGTGTGTAACGTTCGGCTCCAAACTGGGATTGTGAGCGATTTTAGATTTTTCAATACGTGACTAGGAATAAGACGGTATACGGCCTGAATGCGAATTTCTTCTTTATAATCTCACCAGGAACGTACCAATTATTTCAGATCTCAATTAAGTGCATCGGTGAAAGTCGTTTCATTATATTGGGAAATAAATAAGACTTCCAATTTAGTTGTAAAATGGCCAGAATATTGGTTGGTAACTGTCACTTTAAAAAAAAATTAAATATAATTTAAGATTTGCACTTGCAGACGTATAAAAAATTGTATTTGTATTTCATACAACATAAAAGTTAGCCTCCCATACAAAGGCGAAATACAACATTTTTTGTATTTAATAAGATTTATGTTTTAGGTCATAAAAAGAAAAGGACTGATAACAGACAAAACACCCAAATGAATCTGTGTGATAGAAATCTTTTAATAAAAAAAGGTGTTTCTTTACAAACATTATCTCAACGGGCGACTTGGCTAACTTTTGCTGGGAAAACAAAAAGCAATAGAAACTTTGGCACTGAATTAAAATATAAAGAAATCGCCTCATCTAATTCATTTTCAAAACTGAATGGCTTTTTTGTTACAGTCTCCTTTAGGCTAAACGATACGACTGCGATTCGATCCAATTTCAAGATCAGCTTTAACAAATGTATGTCTTAAATGGATAGTTATGTAACAAATTGATGTAATATTTTTTTTAAATAAAATAAGCTAGTTTATAAACTATAAGGCTATATATATATAAGTACACGTTTCCGTGGATACAAGCTAAGATCGATAAAGTAGAAGGTAGATATTTTCTCTAAGACAAATTATGTATTTTTTGTTTTCTGAAAGTAACTCACTGTCGTGAAGCCAGCACTTATATTTCTGTAAATTTTAATCATAATTGTCTATGAAGTTATGTAGAAATTATATTTTAAACTAGTACAATAAATGAAGCTTAAGTCATATTTTAGTCTAACTACATAAAATTTGGAAATTGGATAAGCAAAATGGTTTTTTAATTTCTAAACCATATAAAGACGTACAACGTATCCAATTTACACTGATTTCAAATGAAAAGTTCCAAAACAGGAAACATAAAGGAGTTTCTTCTGTTTTAGAACTTTTCTTATAATATGAAACATACCAACATACATGTAATATTAAATAAATAATAAATCATTTAAAATAAGCCAGCTTCTACTTATTCTACTTATGGTCTTGAGGGATTATAGGTAGAATACAATACAAATAATTTAAGTTCTCTTTTATTGTATTATAATTATCAATATCATACAGATTTCAGAAATTTTAAATAATTATAATATTAACACAAATATTTAATATTAGTTTTATTTTCCTTTTCATTTCAAATAATTTATAGTCTGAACAAGATCGTGTCGTGATATATAAAAGTTTATCACAGATAATAGAAAGGCCGAAATAAAATTAAAAGGAAAAAAGTGTCTGAGCAACAATGGCCGCCGCTACAAAACACATTGCCAGTATTAAAGGAGTTGTCAAAAGTTTTCTCTTCTCCACCTAACTGTAGGGCGCTGCGAAAAAGCTTAGGCGTCTTTATCAGCGTGTAAGATAGTTATGACCTACCATTGTTTAAGTGAAAACTAATATATCCATATAAATATATACCTTAATCTTAGTCATGTTGATTTTTTTTATTGCAGGAGTTCAGCAGATAGGCAGACGGCCCACTTGATGGAAAGCGGTTACCGTCGCTTATGGACATTTGCAACACCAAAGGTGTTACAGATGCGCTGCTGCTCTCTTAAGGGAGACTGGAACCTGGTCACTAATGCCGGAACACAACTCAAGGTTGTTATGGCGACATACTTTAGACCAGGGGTGGTAGCCATCCAGTACGGTAAATGCCCTACCACCTGACTGGGTAGTTTTGTCGCCTCTTAGGACAGGCCGCAGGAAAGTGTATTCTTTCTCCGTTCCTGCACGTATAAAATGATGTCATTTAGAAAATATATTTTATTTTCAATGTTTTTTGTAAATTTTAAAAAAAGGGGTTGCTTATATTTTTATGCAACAAAATCTTTATTAAAACTATTATTTTCTTTTTGTTACAGGTATATACAAAGATTCGCTAGTTGTCACCAAATCGTATGTATTTCTTATATTGAGATATAATGAAGTACTTTTGTACTTATATATATATTTAAAGTACTAAGCTTGAATATCATTTTTCTTTTAAATATCGTAAAATAATTTACCGCAATAAAATTTCGTAAACTTATTGTCTATTATTTGCTGCTTGCTTAGGTGTTGTCAAAATAATTGTTTGTTCTATACTACTCATAGTATTTTATCCATAACACAAGAAAAACTAGCTTAGCAATTACATTGTCTGCAGATAACAGATTTAAATAATAATTCATACATACATATTACTACGCCTGTTTCCCAGAGGTAGGCAGCGACAACAGATCTCCACTACTTCTTCTTACTAATCATGATATCCATCTTTTGCTTTATCTGCTTTCGTTAACCTTTTCATTCAAACACGTTTATTATAGGCGCAATTTAAAGAACCATGTAGGGAATTAAATTAAATATGCGGTCTGTCGATCATGGCCTAATTAATCGCTCAACGCTTTCAGTGTCACCGCATCTGTATTCACAAGAAGCGTCTTCAAAAGTTTTTTATCGAATAGACCGAACACTTACCTAAGTATTTATACATTACTACTACATAGGCAATAAGAGGAAAACTATTTTCCTTCAATAGCTATTATTTTCATATGATGACTGTATACATCAAAACTATCTTTAATAATTATGATGATAAATCTGTTTTAGCTAGACGTGTTGCTGGGGAGTTTCTTGCCGCTTCTTCTCCTTTGAACAGCGATATCGCATTGCCAAGCGCTGTTCATAGAATAGAATAGAAGTAGGTTTAAATTTTGACTTACATATATGACCTTCAAAAAGTGTTCTTGAGTGAAACTTATTTTGAACAAAAACTATTGAATTTTGCACTTTTAGTAATGTATGGTTTTAATTTTTATTTTCCATGAATTTCAAGAAATTTTCCCGTTATTTTGGAGATTGTAATGTTTTTTATATAATAATAATATCAGTTAAACCCTCCGGCCCTGTTGCTAAGTGATATCATATATTAAACATTTATATATTTTGTAGATATGTATTTGTATGGTATGTATATTAAGTATATATCTATGTAATATATAAAATTTCTCCATATACTTATGTATATATATAATTTATGTATTTATTATTAAAATGTAAGTAGTTTGTACTATATGTTACGTATACCACCATCGCCATTATCATCATAATTCATTCCTGGGGTTGTCTGGAAGAGATCGTTTTTTAGCGATAAGACCGCCCTTTGTACATAACTAGATATAATTTAGTCTTAAGTTCATGTTTGTATTGGTGTACAATAAAGAGTTATCTATCTATCTATCTATCTATATTAATATTAGATTTTATAAACTAGTTGTACCCGCAACTTCATTTACAGCTGATTTCGAAAGTTAAATACTTTATACCTTCTGACCCTGCAAGATATGTAATTGGAAGGGTGGCAACGCGTTCCAAACGTCCGTTCGCAACCGTAAACATATTACGTCAGATGAACTGTCGTCTGTTTGCTCGCTTCAATAATCCTACTATGTAATAACGCGAAAGTTTGTAAGAATGTATGGATGTATGTTTGTTACTATTTCACGCAAAAACTACTAAATGTTTTTGAAATTTGATGAACTTGAATTTTGATGAAACTACAATAATATAGCCTTACACATCAGAATAACGCATTAGCTATAATTTATAGGGAAATTGTGTGAATTATCAAAATAGAAGGATTTTCCATCACCTTGCGTGGGCGACACCGCGAGGCGCAGCTAGCTAGTTAGGCAGTTAAATATACACAATTTAAGAAAGTCATAGACATGAAAATATTTATTTCACTCCTTTTCGAAGTACCTTACACTTCACTAAAAAACCGCTCAAAAA
Organism: Dendrolimus pini; assembly: GCA_949752895.1. Classification (NCBI taxonomy): domain Eukaryota; kingdom Metazoa; phylum Arthropoda; class Insecta; order Lepidoptera; family Lasiocampidae; genus Dendrolimus; species Dendrolimus pini. The sequence continues at coordinate 1,625,523 of OX457130.1, read as the reverse complement.
GATTTATAAATAAGTTAATCGCACATTTCATCCAAATTATGACCTTTATTCACACAGCACACACATTTCAGTTTCATTGACGTGAAAAATGGGCGTTTAAGAAATCAATATTCAAAAGTACTGCAGTGAAATTTACTTTATGTAAATACCCTCATACCTTAACAAATATATTTTAAAGTCACACATTGACCTTTTGGTGTCCACGTAATGTCGATTCGAGCGTGATCGTGCGACCTCTAGATTAAAAGGTTCTATAACACACATTAAAATATATTTCTTATTAGCTCTCTGCCTGCGACTTCGTCCGCGTATAATATAATAATAAAACAAGTAAGTTAAAAAAGCCCCGATTTTGAAACATTATTCATCGGTGCTCCGCTACTATTGGTCTCAGTGTGATGATATGGGGTAGGGATAGGGTTTCATAACAAATGGGCATATAGATAAAAGTTCCGTTTTATACAAGGGAGAGAATTGTGAATAAAACAAAACTAATTGATTGTATAAGGGTGAAATTTGGAATACACTTCTTTTTACTACTGGTACTTTCTAAATTGTAACAAGCATAGATTTTAGTACACAAAAAAATTATTTTGCGTATACGCCTCTATGTTACGAAGCCCTCGAAAACCTATAGCCTTCTTCAACAAATAGGCTATCTAACATTGAAATATTTTTTTTAATGAGTCCAGTAGTTCCTGAGGTTAGCGCGTTCAGGCACACAGACAAACAAGCGCTTCAGCTTTATAAGATAAAAATATACCTAGACGAATACAATACATATATACCCAATATTGTAACGGACCAATAGGTATATACAATGTTGATTGATGACTAAAAACGTTTTGTAAAGAAAATCGCAATGCAGAGACAGGTCAATTTAAAAATGTATTTTTATTTTCTTCTGTGAAAATTACATTTTAGGCTGGCAAGCTTGGGGAATTCTGAAACTTTCTATAAGACATTTTTATTTCATGTCACTAGAAAGTTTCGTTTAGTGAACGATGTAGTGTGTAATTTTCTGGAAAAAATGCCTTGTAAGTTAGTTTTGTAAACTTTTGATAGTCTAGTGCATCGTTTCTCAAACTTGGGGTCGCTTGTTATTAAAGGGGGTCTCAGTCTTTTAAAAAATAAGACATGTGTATACAAATCAAGTTTATAAATAAACTATTAATTAAAATATTAATTTAATTTCATAGTGAAAGGGTCGCAAAAAATTTTACTTTACTTTTTGGATTTTCCTGGGTCGCGGTATAAAAATCGTTGAGAAACAACGCGATCTGTCTAGCGATCAAGTGGTCTTGGGGTCAAAATAAAGTATTACAGTTTTGATCGTATCTTCGCAACTTACGATTAGTGATGGAAAATACTGCTAGTATTGATCACTGCCGTGAAATTATTTTATATTGTCACCGCCATTTCACCGGTGATAAATCACGACCCGATAATTTAGAAGTGATGATTAAATAACCGTAAAAGTCCTAAAGCAATCTGGAAAGTCTATTACGGTTCTGGTTCGGACGCATCCGACGGACGCGTCACGTAATGTGTGGGCACCTTAACAGTAAACCTTCTGATATTTATATAACAAAGTACAGTTGACTCTACAATATTAAATATATAAATAAATATGTATGCACTACAATATTAAAAGTCAACATAAAATAAACAACACAAAATGTTGTGACTATCCGAACATTACAGGATTTCTTTTAACTCAAATAATGAAAATAATTTTTTAATCCTTATTTTTATATATATCACTGAACTCCTCATAAACCCCTAGTTCAGTTTTGATGAAATTTTGTGTGTGTATTCGCATGGGTCTAATGGTGGTTTAGATTTACAATTGGACGCGGTAGGTGACGCTGCAATCGGGTTCTACATTTTATTTTTTCTGCTGGGCTAGCAAGTACATCTATAATTTTTCAAACCCGAGAAATACTCCCTGCAGTACGCATACAAACCAAAATCCAATTTCTTCACCACAGTCATAGGTATTAATTGTATACGAGTTGGTATTTTTTAATTTATAATTAATAATTCAAAGATTTCCCAAACAATTTAACTTGTAAAATCACCTGTTGGCCCGTTAATAATTAGAAAACAACGTCCGGACCGGCCGGACTCTTTAATTTAAGTGCGCAGTTCTGCCGGACATTGTCAGGGAAAGTTTATAATTAACGATTGTCCGATTTGGGCCCCGAGATAATTCACCGTTTGACGTGCCCCCACCCGGCGCAGGTACGCGCCCGAGTTATTTGTTTTGTGTACAGTTTTACGCTTGTTGGCTTATGTTCTCCTGGTATTTAGTGGTCGTGTAAATCCGTGACTATATTCTAATTTGTCACGCCACTTTCACTCAGGTTTCGTAGCCATTTTGGCAAAAATGAAACATTTATCTATATATAAAATTTGTCATAAAGTGGTTATATGCTGCTACAGGTTTCACGTGCCCTTTACTGGACCAGATACACTTTCAAGTGTGTTGTGTACTGTTTTATGCTTGTATCTTATGTTCTCCTGGTATATTTCCTACTTTTCTACTCCACTTCGCGCGGTCTTCAGCATCCCCCGTTTTGAGACTTCGTCCTATGTGGTCACACTGTAAATTAAGAATCAAACCAACATAAATCAGGCCGAATAAAATTCATGAAAATGTATCAACACTAAACAGAACGCACTTAAACCAGTTCCTTGGGATATCTCATCAGCAATTGTAATGGCGAGGTCACAATTTATGTTGCCCACCTTTTATCCCTTAAACTAAGCCGGTATAATGTATGGCCCGTTAATTTACCCAGCATGTATTATGTAGCGCTAGGGATGGCAACTGCTTCAATACCGAATACCTACCGGTTAGTCTTAATATATTTAAGACATTAACTATAATCTAAATCTAAAACAATACTGTACTAACTTTCAATTTTATGAAATAATAATCATTTAATAAAAAAAAACTCATTATATGCATTAAAATTATTACACAGCTAAAAGAAAAAAAGAAAATTATATCGTGAAAGTGATTGTAAACTGAATTACTTCACACCTACTATAGTAGAATTATTTTCTCCGTGCAGTTTGGGTCATAAATCAAACTCGGCCTCAGCCCGGCTAGGGCGGTGAGCATGTTGCGCGGGCGCAACACCATTAACGATAAAAACTCATTATTATCAAAGAAAGATTATCATTCTTATAAAAATCATTATTATCTTTTTTGCTGTTAATTTTAAACTTAGATATAAGTATTTATATTTATTTTTAATACAACTTGTTACATTCTAAATTTTTGTACTTATAGTTTTGTAATACATAGATACCTAATTATTTATTTTCAATCATTATTATTATTTTAATAAATACGTTGTTTTATCTATTTTTTTCTTTCATTTATATCACTAACCCACAAAATGACAAAACTAAATACACTATCGATAACGCTTATCGATAACAATAATGCGTATCACTATGCCTGCCCATAAGGCCCGTGAGTGGAAGAGAGAGCGAAATACTCGCTTCACCGCTCCGATTATTTATGAGCCATACTGCACGGAGAAAATAATTCTACTATAGTCTCCAATATAACATATTAATTAGGCTATGGCTTATAATATAATTATTATTAGCTAGGCATACTATCATAATCTTGACGTTGTAGAAAATTTGATGTTTGTGAAAATCCGATTCGGTAACAGAAACTGCACTTGTATGCCCATCCCTACGCTACCCTAATGTAGGAAAGAATAGCAGCAGTGTGATTTGCATGTCTCGTGCTAAGTGGCCCTTAGGGTCCGGTGTGACTTCAACCGATGGACGCCAGACGTTGAGTAATGTTGCGGTTTTAATGTTACGCGCAACCATTAAGGTGTTTAAATTTAAAATGTGGACGTTATTAGTACTCGTAGATACAGCATTAATTTCGTTGTTTACTTTTTGAATTTTTAAAACAAATATTTTGAGGTTATTTTTAACTAAATTTGTTCCCACTTTCAGTAATCTTAATTATATTACTGTGGGACTGATGCGGCTACCTTTGAAGAATCCCTTAACACGTGTTCTTAATATATTAGTATTTGTAAGATCGAGCATAAAGTTACACATTATTTTTATACTTTTCATGTTCGTCATCTGAATCTGCAAAAGCGGCCTCTTTAGGCCCTTTGTTCTGTATTAACTCCCGCTGAAAAAGAATTCCTAATAGTATCTATAAAAGATATTTCCGAATCTATAGTTTATGATATATTCACAAACGACAAGAAAAAGCAAGAAAGCGAACCCCGGGCTCTGTGGCAAATGCTCCGGACGAAACCAGGATTTGACGCTATGATGATGATGAAGCATATATTACAGAGCAATAAAAATCTTAATACGATAATGTATAAAATATTGTCTCATTATGGTACAGTACATTTTACGCAATTTTGTCAGAAATCTTTTACTGTGCAGGCTTTACGGTTGTGAGATGCCAATGAGCATCAGAAGTGCAGTCACTTACATCTTTTAATAAACTCCTCAAAGATCTAAATTTCTAAACAGTAATTTATGTATGTGTATGTAACTATATGACATATATTTGTATATAAATATGTATGTGTTTTTTTATTTACTATTAATAAATGTATATATGATTGTATATATTTTAAACTATACGCACTGAAATGAAATTAAATCCAGAAAGTCTGCAAGAAATCTTTGTTAGCGATAAAACCGCCGATTGTACTAGTTATGTAATTTTTAACTTTTAATGTGTTCAATAAATAATATTTTATTATATTCTATGTTCATTAAACACGAGAAAAAGTGGTACAATATATTCTAACGATATATTCGAAACCCTCCTTCCTTCAACTAAAGATATACTGGAGCCTTACAATCAAGACGACGTAAAACAAGAGAGTGACCGAAATAACAGCAGTAACTCCAGCCTCTAACCAACCGAGCGTTAATAAAGTTCGGCATATATCATATTAAATTAAATTACACAATAAAACAATCCACATAACTCCCCAGTGTCCCCTAAATGCAGGATTAGGGTTGCACACTTGAAGTTCAAAGTCGCAATGCCGCAGAATTAATGGGGTTGTAGCGGCAATAAATAGGAGAGGCGCCTAGTTTGCGGTCGGATAAATCAAGAGGGCCGGCGCCGCAAGATGTCCTGCACTGCCCTTCTGTATTCCTTCGTACGCTTTCTATGACGCAAGTGATAAGCAAAAGCGGGAACTAGTGGAAAGAGCGAGCAAAAAAATGTATTTACATTTAATACGTAAAGACAGGGAGTAACTTTGCATGCAAATTGCGCGCACGGGGAAGTGTGAGATTTGGCATGGTTTAAGTTATATTGAGAAAAATGCTTTTCTTCACTAAGGAACCGAGAAAGAATGCAATTTCCTGCGTTGGAGCGGCCTGTCATAAGAGGCGACAAAACAACCCCAGTCTGGTGGTTGGGCTTTAGCCCGTCTGGATGGCTACCACCCCTGGTTTAGAGCATGTCGCCATAATAACTTTGAGTTGTGTTCCGACATCAGCGGTCAAGTTCCAGTTTCTCCTTCACGGCCGGAACATTGGCAGAACCTCTGGCATTGTTATGTTATGTCCATAGTCGACGTAACCACTTATTATTTATGGTATAGTTTATTAATTTTTCAAAACGGGAAATTATAATAAACGGGAAATTCGAGCTATTATTTGAACCAATACTTCTGGCATAATTACATAATAATTTTGTTACCTTATCACTGCATAACTAACATTATAATAAGTCATACTAACCCCTAGATGGAACATTATGTGCTCACATGTTTAGAGTTACAGCTTAGACCTGATAATTTATATAATATGAAATATGTAACTTTAGCTGTATCTTGTTTTGTGTGCCAAATAAATAAATAAATAAATAAAACAACAATAAAATAATTTTACCATAGATATTAATAAAACTTAAAATCTATAATAATATAAATCATTTGCATAGGTTATGCTAATTTGAGTATTAAATTCAAAATCGCCATTCCTTTATAGCATATACCAATCTCTCTCGTACGAGGTAAATAGCAAACTTTGAAGGGTACTGGTACGGTATGTCAACCCAGTTACTTCCCTTCACATTAAAATATTATAATATCTAAAATACTATAAAATTCTAAAGATGCCGTGTCTGTACATTGAAGCTATTTAAAAAAAACAACTGGATTATACTATATAAACGAACACGATGCGAATTTTTTTAGATTTCTTGTCTGATTTTTCGGGATTCACGTCAAAACTATTCGACCGAATTCGATGCGGTTTTCGCTGATCGACAGCTAATTTTTATCCTGGGAATCCCGCGGGAATTTTCCCGGGAGTGGTTTGAAATTGTTCAGATGCATAAAAATTACTTACTCCGACACAGTTTACACTAAAACGATAGTTTACATTATTTTTTTAAGGCTGCGATACTTTGTGTCCCGGGAATCCCGCGGGAATTTCAAGTCAAGCGGGTGAAGTCGCGGGCCTAGTGTATGTATAAAATAGCAGAAGAATTGTTATGTACAAAGATGGAAACCCGGATTAATGCAATGAATTATTCTGTAGCTATGTTGTACGAGTTAAAAGGCGCAGGTGTCGGCAATTATCAAAGAGCGCGCAGGTGTGCCTTATTTTTGTTGTTTAACTGCAGTTTGCAAGGGATGAATCATGGTAAAAGTTTCATAACACTACTTTGGAGCTTTTTGGTTTTTCTCTAGTCATTTAGAAACAAATATACTTTCCTTTTTAGTGTCTTATTAAATTTCAAAAATCATTTCGTCCTCGTCGCTAACACAATTAGTAAATTTGTGAGACCCACCAGCAACTGCTTCATGGCCATGTGAATGTCGAGGCCATCCAGCTCCTCGATAACACAGACCTTGTAAGAAGACTCAAAAGGACCAAAGCTTTTGAGTTAATGTTGTAAAACTATCAGGATAAAAATAAAGTGATGTGCAATATACATAACATTAATAAAGAACACACAAATAAAGTGTCTTCTCCTTAATAGAAACAACAAGAAAAGTGTTATTGGACAGTGTGGAAAGAATGTATGATGAAAGAATGACTGAACAGATATACAATGCAAAAGTGGATGGATGCAGAAGTCGCGGAAGGCCACGACACACCTTCCATGATCTAATTGATCGTGAACAGACGAGCGTGCATGACAAGAGCTATGAATGTCAAAGAAGCAAGTGAAGTGTGTAAGAATAAGCCTAAATGGCGTTCTGTTGTTCGTGCCTACCCCGCAAGGGACCTGGCGTGAAGTTATGTATGTATGTATGTTATTGGACACATTATTAGTATAAATAGTATTTTTATTTTATTACTAATGTAAACACTTTTAGCGCCGCTTGCATAACGTTCCTTAAATTGATTTAAGAAACACAAAACGCATTTAACACCCCTAAATACGATTAGCGTCTTGCACACGCAAAGTTTTTCGCTAAATATGTTGAAAGAACTGTCAATACATTTTGTTCAAAACGTATTTAGGCAGTTTAATATGATTAAATAATTTTATTTAAAGGTGATCGTTATGCAAGCGACCCTTATTGTCTTCGTATTATGTTTAATTTTAAATCTTTTACAGGAACTCTTAGTTATTATTTTACCAGATATCTTATATTTGACAAGCCTGTGATCGTTTGCGGTTCAGTCATTGGAAGGGGGCGAGGAGTTCGATGATTAGTCACTTGACATTATAGTTTGACTTTAATGACAGTGACGTTTGATTGTACAGATTAAATACCACTTAGTTAGTGCATAAATAGTTAAATCTCGTACTTTAGGTCAGGTTTAAATTACTTATTAGTCGTCTTCCTTAGATTAGATTGTGATTTTAATGTTGTATCTTTAGACGCTGTATTTAGTAAAAAAATATTGTTGTTAAGATTCGTAGTATACACGGGTCCAATTCTACTATTTCAATATCTTGACTTCGCGGAAATATTCAAAGTACAATAATTATAGTGTGATACTGTCAAATTTGAATCTAAACCATCCCGGAACCCACCTAAACACACACAAAAAAATCTTCTAAATTCCGGAACCCGATTGCAGCGCCACCAGCCGGGTCCAATTGTATATCTAAGCTATCCCGGAAGCAACTTGAACTCACAAAATAAATTAATTAAAATCACTTCAATCGTTTAGGAAGAGTTCAGTGTCATACACGCGGACAGAAGAATTTTATATACAAAAGATTTTTGGTCCACAAAACCTCGCGGGTGTCCTCAAAACACCCTACCAAATTTCACCGTATTATATTTAAATTTCATCAAAATCTGTTCAATTCTTTAGAAGAATTTTCATAAGAATCGGTCAAGACGTTTCGAAGGAGTTTTGTTACAAACACTCTGACACGAAAATTTTATATATTAGATAGATACCGTGCGAGCGAGATACCAAACTAAATTTCTATGTAACCCTTTATGACGTATTTAACTTCTTCTGTACTACAAGACAAAGAGCAATTTTGGATCAAAACATTGAGTCCAAAATTGGACCCACAAGAAGCTTCTAACAGAATCCATTACATTAACACTGTCCCATTGTTTCAATTCAAATAATCAAATGGCTTTCACGATTGCCTTCGAACTAGTTAAGGCAGATTATTTATTATAAAAGCGACGGGCGTTTCCTAAAGACGCGGATATGAACGCGGCCTTATTCAATTTGATTCATTGCACTAATGCGAACTGGTCACGCGAATGACTGACCGAAAAACGACGCGGCCAATACGGCGTTCTGCTGCGGGTTGCGAGCAGACGTGGGATATTAAATCGTAATTAGTTCAAATTGAGATTCTATTCCCCAATTCTAATATCTATCAATATACTATATTTTGTATATCGTGTTTATCGTGCAAAGCTTGTAAGGAATTTACGGATATATGTTGCAGTTTAAAATGTTAGTACTTCATGTCATTATTATAACTATAATAATATTTTTCCTTCCTTTTATTGTGTCTTTGTCATATTGAGTATGCACTGTTTGCTACAACTCCATTAATACTCAAAAGTAATGCTGTAACGTACTTCTGTATAAAACTTGTAAATAAGAACTTGAGATATCAATAAGAAATACAATAAGAAATATAAAGAAAAACAATTTTTAGTTAGACTTGTTGCTGGGGAGTTTCTTGTCGCTTCTTCTCCTTAACAGCATAACACGTTGCGAAGCGGTGTACATAGACTAGGAAGTAAAACTAAATTTAATAATTATATTTATGACCTTCAAAAAGTGTTCTCCAGTGGAACTTATTTTGAATGAAAACATTTGAATTTGAATATCTATAAGTAGTTGGGGGGATAGGGTAGTTAATAGTAAAATCAACTGACATACTAACATATCATCTTATAAACTGAAAACATACTCTTTTCTATTCAGAACGTTTTGCCCGACGTTTTACAACTGTCAACTCTGGAAGGAACGCACAAGGTGTTCTCTGGGTAGTTTACGTGTTTAATATAATAACATATTTCGGCACCTTATGGGTTTTAAAATATACTGTAGTGCCTTGAGTATGTTTCTCGAGGCCACATTGAACACGTTATGTGCTATCCAGAGAAATTGCATTGCAAACTTCTTGTCCAGGATTGTGAGATTTAGAAGATTATATCCTATATCTTAAAGATAAATGGCATATCTTTAAGATATAGATTATATCTTAATGATAAATGGCATACCCTAAACAGAATAGTTTTTGTGCATCTTGTTTGTTTCTCGTACGATCGTAACAACTCACGTGTGCGTTTTATTTTGGTAATGCCTCAATCTGATTAACCGTCGGTCTGCTTACCCATCTATTTTCCTGATGCCTTCTATACTGAACTATGTTGGTTTGACCTCACCAATTTTATGGGGCGTACCCTCCGATGTACTTAATGGCTTTCATTCAGCTCTTACCGGTCCACCGGACTGAATATACCGTGTAATTGGGCTAATTAATTTTAGGTTTTTTCCTAAGTGCCTACCATTAAAAGAGAATTATTTTACCCAATACTAGATATAAAACATTGGTTTCTTTTTGGACTTTCTGGCCTAGTAACAAAGACCTTTTGCCATTTTTTTTATATAATAATGTATAATAAATACATAGATAAATATTTAGCTCGCATGTACACGATACCACGACCGTGACCCAAACATTGCAAGCTAGCCGTGACAGCGCCGCAACCGCGCTATCGACTCACATTCGCTGTTAAGTGGCCGTCAGCGGTGGGGCGGCGGTATGGAAAGACTAAGTATTTAGATACACAGAAATACACAGAATGGCAACGCGGCGGCGGCGTGTCGGCGCGGCGGTGCCGTGTACACGAGCGCTTATTGTACACAAAACCATAGACAAACAAATATATAAAAGGACACAAAGTAGTACAACAGGTGGTGTTATAAGCATTTCTGCCATAAATTTTCTCAAGTTTGATTTTTAATACGCTTTTCTTGTTGGTTCTTTAAGTAAAATATTAAACACTTTAGTATTCGTATTGTGTAAGATATTAAAACTTGTGACCGAAAGCCTATAACTCGACTAAATTGAACAAAGTATAATCGTAATCTTGTCGCAAAGAATTTAATCTTGGGCTTTCATTAAGTACACGCAAATATATTAAGCTTTTATTAAATTCTTAAAAAAAATATAAGCGAATAATAAGTAACGGAACAGCTAAAATAAGGTACCATTTTACACTAAAAAGACAAACGAATTTCCATTTCGACGGTTTAATTTCAACAAAAGCCTTTGACACAGTTAATATATGCCTTATTGCTTTCTTAATAAAGGTCCAAGTGTCGTTACAAAGAGCATTTTCCAACTGATGACACAGTTTTAATCTTAGTAGAAAGACCGCTTCTGAGACATAAATGAATAAAAGTAAAGTAATGCTTACAATTTTATTTTTAGTATATAGTAGTTCGTCAAGGGAACACTTTGCACCCCTTTTTTAATCGTATCTCGCATACGGAAGGTGTGATTTGACATAGTTATCTATACTACTTCAATGTAAATGGTTCGAGTTTGTACAATGCGTCTAAAAATGTGAAAAAATTTAAAAAGGATAATTTGGACCAAGATATTCCGAAAATGCAATTTTAGAATATTTCTGTGCCTCACGGTCTGTTAGAGCTCACGTGAATATTACTAAATTAATTTAAATGAAACCCGAAATAGAGCTAGCTTATATCCCGGGGCGAATTCAGGATACTTTTATCCCGATAAATGACATCGTTTTCGTGGGATAGACGAAAATAGCTTAAACGATGGCGCTACGATCGCATTTTTTTAGAAACTACTGAAAGTATACGATTTGAACTTGACACAGTGCTGGCTTATAACCCTTATCGCCTCTATGTTTCGCTGCGCAGTTGCGTAGACCATATGGACTGTTTCTTTGTCATTGCAGTGAACTTAGTAACAAGGTAACACCTAATTAAAATATATATATATATATATAGAGAGAGAGAGTATAGAGCTAATACCTAGGGTAATCCACGCGGCGTAACCGCGGAGAAATCTCTAGTAATGAATGTAATAATAAAACTTTATTGCAGACCAGGTTAATTATCTTTTTAGTTTGTTAGCTACAAGTATTCAACATACACATAGTTTCCGGGTCCTATACATAGTCATCGGGTCTTACTTATATTGCGGTCCGTTCATATCATAGTCGTCGGGTCTATACATAGTCTCCGAGTCCTATTCATAGTCGTCGGATCTATACATAGTCCCCGGGTCTATACATAATCGTGGGATCTTACTTACATAGCAGTCGGGTCATAAACATAGTCGTCGGATCTGTACAAAGTCGCGAGGTCGAATAGATAGTCGCATAGATAGTTTTGTCGCAATCACTTCATTACATAAATTGTACGACTTTTGTTGTTTGTGTAAAATTGATATAAAAACGAAAGTAGCTAAATAATTATTGTCATTAACTTTATTCATAATGTCCTTGATTTAAAACACAGACCCTCAACCTCCGAGGCCAGTCGTCGACCGCAGCACGCACAATGTTGACGTCTATATCAGCTTCTATTTTAATTTGGCATGCTTTCAGTGACTCCATATTCTGGAAATGTTTATTTAGCGCCGGCTTTCTCCTCTAAATGTAAACATGTCTTTCAGTTCAGTTTTGGGTGCTTGTTGACAGATGAGTATTCTTGACCGTTTTCGAACATTGTTTGAGAAGGAGAAAAACGTTTGTAAGAATGGTATTTTGATACAAAACTGCGCTAGATTTCATGCTTTTTTGAGAAAAACACCTCAATTAGGTCCGAATATTAGATTCCAAGCCAACATACGTACCGGGAGCGCAGACAGCTGATATATATATATTGACGGCTTCTCTGGTTGAGCGGGCTGAGCCTTTTCGGGCCGAACTAACTACAATGCAGAGGCTCCGGGTTCGATTCCTAGCTATGGTAAATTTCTTAAAAACGTACTTACCATTATTTTAAAGTCGTGGTAGCGTAATGGCTAGCACACACGATCGATCGCACGATTCGATCCTGGCCAGAACGCATGCACCATTTAGGCAGTTTTCTTACCTAATGTGCATATTGTTACAATTACCACGTACCCACAACGGTGAAGGAAAACCTGCTAAGCCGCCTTGGACGAGCGTGACGGGTATACTATCAGTTTCCCAATAATGGGAGACCCGAGTCCAGCAGTGGGACATTTATGGGCTTATTATTTTTTATGGTTTCTTAGATGGGCCCCAGAGTGGTCTTTTATATATTACCCATAACACAAGCCTAACTTACTTGGGGATATACAATGTATGCCGTCGAGATGAGGGTGCGATATATTAGACGCGCCCTAGGGGAGGAGAGCTGGGCTCTCTTGTGGGTGAGTTACAAACCGCTCCACCCAATGAGAGGCAGTGGAAGAGGCCGATGGGCCACCGCCTGCCAGGGTCAGCCGAGAGCCATTTACCCGTTACCCTGGCACTAAAGGCGAAGGATGCAATATCGAAAGGTCCCTAACCGTGGCGCGGCAATAGCATCTTTAGTTCTGGATAGAGGTGTTAGTGCCACCCCGAATTGGCTGTTTTGAGTTCTGTCCCCCCCCCCCCCCTTGCGCGGCTGATGGCCTTCAATCGGGTTTCCCCTCGTAAAAAGGGCATATGCAATGTGTGTGCACAGACAAAGACTTTCTGCCGATAATTTATTTTATATTATAAATACCTTAAATTAAATCTAAAATTCACTTTTTGCGTACATTCATCCAGACAATGTCAAACATTATAGTATAGAATGGGTACATTAATATAATAGAAGACATTATAGTCTGTAATTTATTTACATTTATACTAGTAGAAGGTTTATTGCTTTTTAAATGTAACTTAACCAAAATTGAAACCACTTTTTCTTTTCATTCATATTTTTCAAATAACGCGAGCCTTATTATATAACATATACACAGCCAGGGACGACCTTCCAGGTGCCTGCTCAATGAGTCCTCCTCTTCTTTAAAAAAACCTAGAATGCACATCCAACGTGTTAATATAAAACGGAAACGCTTCCAAAAGTCGGCCACCTCGACAAAACGGCAAAACAAGGCAAAAGACCATAGTTGGTGAGTTGGCCAAGCGGAAGGCAGACGGAGTTACAAAATATTTAAAAGAAATAAAATGAATGAAATGAGAAAGAAATAAAAGCGAGTTTTACAAAGTGAAAATGATTTTAAAGAAATTATTAATTAACAATTTTATTTAAAATAAATGCAAAAAGATATAAAAGTGGGCATACCCACATGCACGACTTAATGAGTGGTACAACTATGATAATGGTGAAAAAAACTACAATAAACAAGTTTATATTATAGGCTTCAACACTTACCCAAAACGTGGGTTATAAACACTAATAATATGTAAAATTACTAGGAAAAGATACTATAATATGATAGTATTAATAATGTTAATTTTATCTTTAGTGTTGGTGGTTTGAAATTATGACACGGAATGAGCGAGCATCGATGTGCTGCAAACACGCGATCTGCGAGCCGCCGCGACCGGTTTCTCAGACCACTCTGATACCAAATCACTCGGCGATGCTCGCGTTTATTATTTTAGTAATATTTATTTAAAAAAAAAATTTTTTTATATGTATTACGTTACACTATAGCGGTACTTTACTAGTATTTGATTATTGACATCCGTCAAAAGGGACTTCGTAATTGGAATAACGTAAAGTATACATACAAAAGCGGGTAGTTTTAAATACCTTGCCATCAACGTCATTTCAAAATTACAGCAGAGAAATAATTTTAATTATTCTCTAAACAAGAATAATAATTAGAGAGGCCACGAGTATTCGGCATTCGGCCTATTCGGCCACTTTTATAACTATTCGGTATTCGGCCACTTTTTAAATTATTCAGTATTCGGCCACTTTTTTAAGTTTTCGGTATTCGGCCACTTTTTTAACTATTCGGTATTCGGCCACTTTTTAAATTATTCAGTATTCGGCCACTTTTTTAAGTTTTCGGTATTCGGCCACTTTTATAACGATTCGGTATTCGGCCACTTTTTAAATTATTCAGTATTCGGCCACTTTTTTAAGTTTTCGGTATTCGGCCACTTTTTTAACTATTCGGTATTCGGCCACTTTTTAAATTATTCAGTATTCGGCCACTTTTTTAAGTTTTCGGTATTCGGCTACTTTTTTAACTATTCGGTATTCGGCCACTGTTTTAACTATTCGGTATTCGGCCAAATACCGAATACGAAATCGTGAAAAAAACGCACATATTGCTCGAATATTTCTATCATTTTTTTTAGGTAAACTACGTTTTAACAGTGTTACATGCGATTTTAATTATTCTTTAATTTTAATATTACGTTTCGGCCAGTTTTTAAAATGTCAGAATCAAATCAAAATAAGTAAAACCGTCAAACATAGTTTTCATTATATGCTATCTATTCGCGAGAAAGTAAGAAAATATTACACAAATTATTGCTTCAATACTAACTTGCTACGCCCGAATTACACATAGCTTACACCGTTCGGTACTCGAATATTCGACGCTTCGGCCGAGAACATGGCCGAATATTCGGTGTTCGGCCAAACTACTATTCGTGGCATCTCTAATATTAATATCAGCGCGCTATTTGGCTCGTTAGAACTATAACGTCACAAGGTTTTTAAATACAAGCTTTTGAGATCCTGGATATCATGAGTACTAACCAAGACAAGTAAAACGAGCCCAAACACGACAGGGCTATCTTGTTTAGTACAGGAGTTCTTATGGCCAACTTCTGATTCCATTACCAGATCAGATCAATCGCGTGATAAGATATTATCAGGTAACAAAACAACTTAACCACATGTAACTAGCACTAGCACATTTTGAGCATATTAAACACATTTGACATGAATAACAACTTATAACAAATAACTGTGGTCAAAGTAATTCCTCCAATAAAATTTGTTTAAGCCTTCTCTAGCTTCATTGTTTCAAATAAAAGCCATTAAAGACGATTTATATACACACGTTGTTTAGAAATTTACTCTAATGCGTAACTGCGGTATAATGTGATTAATCTTTTAACTCACTCGGGAGCCGTAAAGAGGATTGTGGCTGTTGTACACTGTAAGATAAGCTACCAAAAGTATATTACAGCATAGCATCGGATATTATAAATACCAATATTCGTTACGTCGTAACGTCGGACAAACCAAAATCAAATAAATTACCGCCCTTAAAACCGTTAAAACGTAACGTAGTTTTATGTGAATACCAATATTATTTATTTTAAAGATATTTGTAGTCCTTATGACTATATTCTGATTATATTGTTGGTTATGTTATTGATTATGAGGCTATTATAATTATTATGTTGTGGTAGTATTTTATTCTATACATTTTTTTAAACATAAATAAAACTAATGATAAATTAATATGAACTAAAATTAAACTACTATATAAATATACTTACAAAATAACAATAGGTAAGTAAAAAATAGTATCCAGGTCGCTGTTGGCGGGGAGAATGCCTAAAATGCTGGTCGCATTTCCACGTTGGATGGCAACGCTGATGCGTTGCCCTAGATGCAAGCCAGCCTATTGATAACGCGAGCCCTCAATAAGACCTCTAAAAATATTAATGTTTATTTTATTGTTTCGTAGATTCTAAAACAGTGTTCTCAATATTAATTATTTTTTGGAAGTTTTTGTCTCATTTTAACATATTAACACACCAGATGAAACATAGGTAAAACGTAAACCTATTTATATGTAAAATAATATTACAGGCTATAATCAAACATATGTAAAATGTAATCTTTTTTTAACTTTTCGCGACTAGTGTACATAATAAAACTACGTTTTAATGGTTTTAAGGAAACGTCGGAATAATAAAAATCAAATGAATAACCACGTTTATAATATTATATTGTATACCGTTGAAATGTAGTTTTATTATATGTAAAATGGTTCGAAAACTAAAAACTGTTATTTTTTTTCATTTATTGAATCATTGAATCGAAATGTTTAAGATATAAAAATTTCAAGTTTTACTAACAAATGTAATTAACAGAGTTAAATGTAAGACAAGGAGTATTATTTTTCATAAAGTGTAAAATGTCTTTTTTCAATAGCTTCCAATATCTATAGCATAGCTTTTACAGTACAAATCATCTAAACAAAAGACGGCCTGCTCGTATCAAGGCTGCGTGATTAGCAAGCTGCGCCGGGTGAACAACATAGTCTTCCTTGTGATATATATACTTTTCCAACTCAAGATTAATGTATGACGTTTCTGCTACAGTTTGGTCTTCATTATAGCACAAGTTTTAAGCTAAAGGCGGAAAATTTTATGTAAGTCCCTAATGACATTTTAAGCTATCTAAGTTTTGGGGAAACGTACATATTCGGTGATAAATAATATTTCATATTTATTACATATTATTAATTATTGTAAACGACTACAAGAAGGACCTTAAAATAATACCGTAAAATAAATTTAAATCATTTTGCAGTAGTTTCAGTAGTTAAAGTTATTTAATCATGATTGCACTATTCTTGTTGGTGAATTTTATATATTTTTGTTGACATGGTGAAACTTACTAGGCTAAATAAAATTAGCCCAATGGATGTCAAGTAGGCGAAGTTAGCGGTATGTAGAGGTAATGAACATCTACTTCTTTGGAACGTTGGTAAAAATAATTTTGTCGAAAAAGCCTTGTATCTCCATATTTGTTATATGTCTCTGCAGATCATGGGCCATAAAAATGGGCCGGACTTTTCGGCTTGTGTGGAACCAGGGGAAGATCAACACGTAGGGGCCCTTTGACAAAATTAATCTAAGTGTGGCGTTATCACCAAATAAAAATGCACCCAAGGTCAATATATCTGTATATATATATGTATATATATATATACTGCATCTCGATTATTATTATTACTATGAAAGACTATACGAGCCTATATAGAGGTGAGTGTTATATCCCATCGCGTAATGAAACCATTGTTTGATAGTTACCAAGGGATTTGTATTGACTACTTATTTATTATACAAACAATCATCATCATAGTATTTAAAAGTGTAGCTTTTGCCTATGGGGTCTCCTCCAATCCACTCTAATATCGTCTAGCTCCTTTACTTTATTATATGACACAATATCCATTATTTCCTTTAATTGCTCTAAAAACGCCCTCCTAGCTTACCATTTACATAATATAATAAATAACACTAGGTACATGATATTATGTCTATTAATTTGTGTTTTAATATACAATTGAATTTTAAATTAAAAATATCTCTTTCTATCTCTTATTATATCTATGAATAGTGTTAATATTTTTACCAACTTACGAATACAGATAGGGATACCAACTTATAAAAATCAAGTTAAAAATACAAAATAAAAATCTGTTTTCTAAAAATATAATAAATCGCTGTATCTCATTCAACACACCACCCCCTCTAACCCAAGAGGATGCCTTTTAAATTAATTGTTTTGCTCATGTCGCGAGCACGCCCTGCGAATCGCTTTGAAAAATCGCTTACGTTTGTACTCTATGCGTTAGATAAAAGATTTATGGTCCAAATATTATTATTCTGAGTATTTTATTCAATATCATAAATATCACTTTATTATACACAAATACAAAAATAAACTTAAAGACTAAAATCATATCTAGTTATGTACAAAGTGCGGTCTTATCGCTAAAAAGCGATCCCTTCCAGACAACCCTAGGTATTAATTGCGATGATAATGGCGATGGTTTTATACTTAACATATAGTACGAACTACTTATATATAAGCAGAAATTTTATATATTAAATAGATATATACTTAATATACATACCATACAAATACATATCTACAAAATTTATAAATGTCTGTAGATGAATTTTAAAAAAGACATTGTGTCGAACCAAAATAATTGGAAGAAGGTGAAAGAAAAGACAGTAATGCAAATGAGCGATTGGCAAGATATATATATTTTTTGTTGTTGCAGGAGTTCAGAAGACACTTGATGGAAAGCGGTTATTAAGCCTATGGAGATTTGCAACAAACACAAAAGCGCTACAAATGTGCTGCTGCTCTCTTAAAGGAGACTGGAACTTACTCACTAATGTCGCAACACAACACAAGGTTGTTATGGTGGCATACTCTAGACCAGGCGTGGTCGCCATCTAGTCGAGCAAATACCCTACCACCTGGCTGTGGGTTGTTTTGTCACCTCTTACGACAGGCCGCCCGGCCGCAGGAAATTGAATTCTTTCGCCGTTCCTGCACAGATCTTTATCTGTGCAGGTAAGATGTCCAAGCAGGCCACACGCGGGCCGTCTGCCTGTTTACCAGCTTGCAATAAAAAAAATCCTTCCGTAAGTCGGTGACACCGAATGTATGGCTTCGACACAGCAATACTTTCTTTACAAGACTATCTTTTCCGAAGACATTTTGGCGAAAATTCTTTACGAAGAAGGGAAACCCCCAGCAATAAATTGTTATGCGTATCATTTACATGCTCTAGAAAATTGGCCTGGCAACACCGTGATATGGGCCTATGGTATGGCCAGAGTTGAGCAATTACCCGCCCTCTCCCATCACACATGGCCAAACTTTGGCAGTTCATTATTATGCCAATGGGCGCAATTTAGGTTTGCCTCCCCCATACAGTCGCTTCTGTTTGAAGTGTCGAATTTTATATGACTATCGATTTAAAATTGAACATATAACAATATCTGTACGTCAAAGAGAACAAAAGCGACCAAAGATAGAAATCTCGTCAATTTTGATGAGAATTCTGGTATTAGCCTAAAAGAATTCTGTAGAAATATTATTAATTCAAAAATGCTGTTATTTCTAGTATTTTTATTATATAATTTTTGAGATTTAATTATTCAAGCTTACAACATACAGGCATTTACACTAAAATAAAATTGTGTGTGTGTGTGTGTGTGTAGTAGTAGTGCAGTAGTATTTAATCTAAATTACACTTTAAATCACTACCATAAAGTTCAAAATTCAATGCACTATTACGCACAATTTCCTTTGATCTACGTATAAAAGAATATCTGCCTTAAATAAATATATAGATAGAGCTAAAATTCATTTGAAATCTTTTAAGTTTTATTTAAATCGAAAATTAATACTAACGGGTAAAGAGAAATGTGTTTTATTTCAAATTAAATAAGGTCGAATTTTATGTGTTTATCTCCTTTTAGTTTCGCTTTTTCGTTTCATCGATTTTTAAATCACAATGATTCTAAAAAAGTTTCACTTCAAAACATCCTTAATGCTGTATAAGTTTGCGGCATATCATAATTTTAACTGCTGGTGCCAACTGTGATTGCAGAATGTGTTTTGACTTAGCGTGTGGCCACAACGCTGCGGTGCGGCGACACATCGCAGAAACAAACTTCGCACCGCAACGCGATACATGACGCAACGAAAAAATATCATCATTTCACGCTAATTGAGAGTTTGGAGGTTGTAGCGGGATTTGAAGTTGTAATGACTGGGTATAATGAAAAGTTCGGACTCCAGATATTCATTTATTCGAGAACGAATACGTGTTTCCGCAAGACGTACGGTGCCGCGCCTAGCTTGTTCGAACTTCTACACGTAACTGTCGTAATCGACTGACTGTGGCTGTAACTGTAATATCAGCATATAAACATCCCACTACTGGGCTCGGGCCCCTCATTATAGAGGAATGGACAGCATGTCCGCCACGCTTGTCCAAGGCGGCTTGGCAGGTTTGACACATCGGTTATCTCGATTTGCAGGTTGCAACACTATGTTTTCCGTCACCGTTGTTAGCACGTGGTAATTTTTAACAATATGCGCATTAGGTCAGAAAACTGTTGAAGTGGTGCACGCATTCTGGCCAGGATTGAACCCGCGCCCTTTGAGTTGTGGGCGCGTGCTCTAGCCATTACGCTACTACGACTACACTACGTTGCTAACCGTTCTAGATGCAAGCCGACCTCTTTAAACTCCATGTTTTGTCGATTCGGTACATCTACAATTGCATAAAGCATTGTACAAGTGACGCTGATCAACAGTTCAATCCTTAACGAAACATGGATCGCTCTAGACCTGTCCTCCTTCTTATTTGCATTAGGACGCATAAACAAAGAAGAAAGTATTAGGTGCATCAATTTACAAGCTTTTATTTAACTTGCAATGGATGTACCTATGTATGATGTAAGTTCGGGTGGAATCTTGCAAGTAAAATTTGACCAACTTCCCGGTTTCAGATTGAGCTGAAATTTTGCACGCATATGTATATCGCGTGATAATGCAATAATATGCTACCATGGAGCTAATCTGATGATGGAGTCGGAAGATGGCCATAGGAACTCTTGTACTAAACAAGATAGACCCGTCGTGTTTGGGCTCGTTTTACTTGTCTTGGCTATCGCAGAGTGATATCATGACTACATGAAATCCAGGATCTCAACAGCTTGTATTTAAATACCTTTTTATAAAAAGCTTATTAAAATTATCAAAACTTGTACGATGCGGTGGGACATCGGAAAATTCGACCACGCGTTGTGCGATGTCGTCGATTCTTGCGGTGGGGCGTCGCACCGCAGTATTGTGGCCTAACCCTTACATTTTTGTTGAGCGATTGTCATTCTTTAGTATTCTTCATGGTCATGACTTCCCCCTTTCATAATGAGGATGAAAGGTTTTTTTAATGAAGCCAAATGTGGGCGTTTGATATGATAATTTCGAAAGGGTTGATTGTACGTATTTTTACTCTTATTGGAATAAATTGTTGTTTTCAAAGGGTTGTCGTTGAAAAGTTCTTTACGGATAATAAGATTGTTTTGGCAATAGGGTAACAACTCGTCTTATTTGAGGGCTTTCTATCTTTATCTGAACATCTATGTTTTCAATTGTTGTGGATTAATACTCCCTAAGGAAGGAAATTTGTTGTTAGCTCTATAAAATTAGAGAGGACTAATAGGAATAATGAAGTCACAATACGAAACACAACTTTAAAAACCTCCTAAAACCTGCAGAATATGGCGTCGCAGCTTGCTCTTCTTTTGCTTGTTGGAGTTTTATTATTCTTAATATTTATAGGAGCTTACATATTTAGTGTTATAAATACCTTCACCTTTAAATATATTTGAACTTAACGTACTATGTATTATATCGACTAGTAAACTAGCTTCTGCCCGCGGCTTCGTCCACGTCGTGTGGTTTTTTAACTATCCCACGGGAACTATTTTATTTTTCGTGATCAAAAGTATCCTATATGTTTCGGAGATTAGCCCGTACAAACATACAAACAGAGAAACAGAAAAATCGAAAAAATTCTAAATTAGTTCTAATTCACTTCTTACATCCCCCTGACTCGGTTTTTAGTATTTTTTTTCATTGTACAGAAATTCGACCTCTACAGTTTTATTATATGTATAGATAACGGCTTGTTGACTATGCATAGATCAACACGCGCTTGACCGTTTCTTCGTACAATAACATTTCTTCAAATAAACTGACATTACCAATGAATAATACTTTTTGTCACATACTCGTAAAAAAGCAAATCCATTAGCAGTCGTCGACAGGCGACAATTGAAAAGCATTATTTACTCAAAATGGTTACTCGCGAGGAAATTTAAAGATTAAAGCTGAACTCGCGAATAATAATATGAAAACATTACACCCAACCGTCCTCTGTCCCATTACCGAACATTTACTTACTGAGTATAAATTACCGAGTTATGAATAAATTTCGCATAAAACTCGCAAGTGCACCTTTACGTGATGACGAGGATGGAAGCATACAAGAAAGAGCGGGTACGAAAGAGACGAAAGACATGGGGTGAGTCGTAATCCGAAAATTTCAATAAGAAGTCAGGCTATCCGAACAGTTTGCTGATATCTAGAATATTCTGGCCGCCTTATTAAGAGGCGGAGTGGAAATTTCATCCATTCCTCGGGATGATTTTAATATAGTGCCTCTTTAAAGATGCAATTATGCGAAATATATGCGGGAACTTTTGCGATTTTCCAATGAGTCGTTGAGGGTTGATTAGGGTACGGACATTTTAACAGTTTCTTTTAGCGGCTACCCTGTTCTTTTTGCGTTTGTGTATTGCAGTTTTTGAGCTTTGACTATGGTGTTTAATTTTGTGTTTTGGTAACTTTGTGAATCTCGTGGCTGAGCCTAACATTATTCGAAAGATAATATCTCATCTCCTCCGTTGGCTCGGTCGCGTGGAACGGATGGGAGAGGATCGAAGCGTGAAGAGGGACGAGCCTATTTGGGACGAGCGGATGGGCGACGCTCGATCGGTTGTCCCAAGTACCGGTGGAGGGACAGAGTGGAGGCTGACCTGTGAGAGCTTCAAGACCATAACTGACAAGAAATCGCACTAGACAGAGACAGGTGGCGTGTTCTCGTCTCGGAAGCCAAGACAAATTTTGGGTCGCTGAGGTAACGGAGAAAGGTAACTTTTTATGAGTTCAGCAGACAGGCCGACCTCACCTGAAGCCGCTACCATCGCCTATGGACATTTGTAACACCAAAGGTCCTACCAATGCACTGCCTCTTTCTAAAGAGAGACTGGAACCTGGCCCCTAATAGCCCAGTCATATTAGGTAAAAAAAGGGGTCAACCTCGGAAAGAAAGATAATAAGCTGCAAATTGGTATGAACCTTTGTTTTGTCATTCTAAATGTTGTCTCAAAAGTCACAATCGTTATCGTGTCCGCGTCTCAAGATATTCAAGGTCAAAGGTCACAAAAATCGGTTTTTCGCGAATATCTGGCTTCGTATCGGTTAAATGAGATTTGCATTTATTATAAAAGTTGTAGGCTATAAAATTCCCTACAACTTTTGTTTAAACTTTTTTTTCATACAACCAACCGTTTTGAAGGTAGAGCGCGAAGAGTGCACATCGTACAGTCATATACGGCCTAATGCAAGGTCAAGCGTGAGTTATGGTTATCAGTACGTTATAAAGTCAATTATTTACTTGGAAATTATAATTATTAAACAATGCCTATTATTTATGTACTAACTATTAATTATTTATATTTAATTAAAGTAAGTAACTTGATTATTTATATATAATTATTCATATTTAACTATTTAAGTATAAAATATTATTAATTCTGGATTATATATTTTAGTTTTATTTTAAGTTAAAATGATAGTAAGAGTATATATTTTACACATATTTTTATTTATTATTAAATACGGCATAATATACATTTGTCAAAATGTGAGTTCAAATATCAAAAGTATCTTTGTTGATTTTAATTGTAATGAAATTGGAAATGGAAGCTAAATATCTTCTTCTTCTTCGTCGTCTTCTTCTTCTTGTCGCTCAAAAATGTTCGATTCATTGTCATCATCCTCATTATCTGTCATGTTCATCTCCAAACCTTCCAGAATATCGGGATCATATGTATTTTCTTCATCGGGATTACTTGGATACAGTGAAGCGTTGAGGCAAGCTTGTCCGTTGCACTGGCCGCAAGCTAAAGAACATTGTAGCCCTGATTTTCTGCATCCACAGCGGGAACTACAACCATTTTTGCAATTGCAAAATATTACGTTTAGTAGTTCGGCTGGTGCTGGAGGTAATAACGTTCGTATGGGCTCCAGGATTTCATTTTCAAGCATCCAGCCCCATTCTTGAGGTTCTAAGTCCTTCCCTAACCACGTTTGAATCTGGTAGTAGACACGTTTTATGTGTTGATGAGCTGCTACACTTGTTGGTGGAAGTGTTGACAGTTGTACAGGTTTATTTAGTTTTGTAAATTTGATGAATTGCGTGTAGCGGAAATGATCAATGTTGTCCTCAGATTTTGGAGCATTATATAATGCCAACAAGATGCGCACTCCATTTTCTAATAATGTTTGTTTTGGGCAGTTTTCTTGTTGAAATACTTCCACCAGTTTATCTAAATCAGGAATTTTTTCCAATGCTCTAGTAACAGTTTTTTTTCCTTTTTTAAATAGCGCAGAAGTCGTGTCACAGCCACTGAATGCGTGTAAAAATAAAATGTGCTTTTTAGTACGAGGATATTGGTCAAAACTTTTAGTAGAATATATTTGTGTTTTGACATTGCCTTTGACAACTTTTTTCAAAAAAAATTCCTGATGATGTGACTGAGTACGTCCAATTAAAATAACGAGCAAATCGATATCTTCTCCTATGATGACAGCAGTCTTTTGATGTTCTGATAAGGCAATAGCTGTGTCAATGATGAGAACATCAGCATCATCTCTGGCTTGTTTTGTTGTGATATTAACAGTTTTAAATTTTTCAACAAGCATGTCGATAAATTTTTTTTATTAGACCGATTTGATAAAAAAATTTCTTGACTGATTGGCACAACCATTGTTTCGTCAAAACAAACTTCATATGATTTTGAAAGTGCAGCAGTTCTTCTTTGTTGTTCCAGTGCTTTAATATTTTTACTATAGTCCGAATATCCGTCAAATACAACAACAATTGCTGAGCCATAATGTGTTTGTAAATATTTAATGTACTTATTTAAAATAATAGAGAAAGTATCGTCTTTGCTCCATACGACGCGATGCAGAAGAAATCCACCATCGATGATGTATGTTACATTATTTTCATCAAGATCGATAACGACAGGCATCATATTGTCATATAATGTTGCTTTCGTGGTTTTTCTCATGCCATTACTATCAAATAAAGATGTCGGATACGGGCTTAGTTCATACTGAAGATATTCTTGTAAATTACTTTCAAATTTTTTGCTTACAGTTATTCTCTGGAAAAGTAACATTGGATCTATAGAAACTTTACAATCATTAATTTTGACAGATTTGTTAATGGCTGAAAGCGGTAAAACCTTATCGACGCGTTTTAACTTTATTTCGTTGAAGTTCAAACCAGTTATCTTTACCATAGATTGCAATCCGATTTCATGGGCTCGGTGACAATTAATTTGGTCATTTCCAACGATTCCTGAAGCTAAGGATACCAAC
The DNA here is from genome assembly GCA_949752895.1 of Dendrolimus pini. Classification (NCBI taxonomy): domain Eukaryota; kingdom Metazoa; phylum Arthropoda; class Insecta; order Lepidoptera; family Lasiocampidae; genus Dendrolimus; species Dendrolimus pini. The sequence continues at coordinate 1,600,059 of OX457130.1, read as the reverse complement.
TGATTCGTATTTGGAAAGGGATTATGAAGCGTAAACCAACCAACCAGTTCATTTACATCAGTATCATCCCTTTTTATTCGTGAATCTCTAGCATCAACATGTTGGTCCACAGAATCGAAAGAAATGTTACAAAACCGTTCAATTTCTTCACAAATTGTATTCGTGGCATACATAGCATATACCCACTTACATAGAACACTTTCTTGTGTACTTCGGCCTCGAGATACTCCTCCTTCTGTCTTCATAGATTTCATCAGACTTTGCTCGATTACCATGTCTGTCCATGTACCAGAATTGAATTTTTCTGTTCGTTTTACAGTAAAGAATCCGTTTTTAAAGTTCTCAAAAGCCTGTTGATCCATTGTCTCCTCAAGTTTTAACATATCTTGAAGATACAAATGAGCTGATTTCGCATATAGGAAATGACCACCAGCATGAAAATAGGGCAGCATTTTTCGCACTGCATCCAAATGTTCTTGAAAAAGTCCCAGCCTTTCAGCGCGAATGAAATCTAGGGCTATTGATACCATTTCAAAATATTGCACCCATAACTGTGCCGTGGGACCTCGAGCTTTTAATTCTTTTAGTTTATCCTGAAATTGATCAATTAACGAGTTGGAGCTGCTCGTACATCCTTCAACATCTTCGTAGGAAACATCGCGACTAGTTATCTGTTCAATTAACTCATCTAACACACAATTTTCAATTTTCATCTCTTAAAAAATCTTTATTGATAATGCAAGTCGTAATAATATATGGCCTCTGATACTTCTTGCATAAGCGTGACCATTCAACATTTTGTCGACCGAATTTGTAGCATATATTTTACTTAAAGCTTCCTTGAGACCACTACCGTCCATTACATGTCCTATGCATCCAAGAAAAGACATGAGCATATGAAATCCTCCAAGTTTGACAACTGTTTTAGACAAGTCTGAGTTTGCATCTGACGCAGCAACCATTTCACGTGCTTTTGAGTACAGGGGCTGATCAAATGTAATTATGCACGTTTTTTGTTGATGTGACTTGGCAATATTTATAGCACTATGTAAAGTTGTATAAATTGTGTCTAAATTACTGGCAGGATGATCAATGAAAGGTAGAAATATAACCTGAGAAGTTGAAAAATTTTGATTATTTTTCGTAAGTTGTTGAAGATAGCCATTCCACCCTGGCAACGGTGAAAGATTCTTCCATTTTCCGTATAACCACAACAAATCAACTGCATTAAATTTTTTTTCAATCAGTACTTGATCATCATGTAGATTTTGGACTTGAATCTTGCTGTACCCAGGTACAACTGGCTTTTCATATGCTAAAAGAGATACATGTGATATTGCTGCTAACTCTTTTGCACTCGGTTTAGTTGTACATTTTTTTATGCGATCATCATAAATTACAGCATCTTTCGGAGTAATTATTTTTATCATTCCCATAACGTGAAGAGTATTATTACCGTCAAGAGTACTGACATTAATATCTGCATTGTCTCCAACATATTGTACCAACGCACCAGACTCTGATGGTAAAATACGAGGTTGTGGATGGTAAACTGCTGAAACTTCATACTGTATGGTATTACTATATGATGCAGCAAATCCTAAAGATGATAAAACATCCAACAATTTTTTAGACCCATATCTTCTGTGAAGAAATACGGAAAGGCCCAACAGTAGCTGTGATGAAAATGAACGTTCTCGTATCGAAGCCATTATTGCGTGGCTAATAGATGTGCATTTCGTTTTTAAATGATCTACTTGTCCTTTTCTATTTTTTAATATCATTTCTTCCAAAAAATGTGATAATGTTTTTGGTATTTCTTCATTAATACAATCTAGCATTTTATTCGGAGGTGGATACGTTTTTGTTTCAACTACAGATGATCTGATGTCTTCCCTAATAATAGCCGCAGCAGCTTCCACAATCCGTAGACGTTCTTCTACAGGAGTACTTTTTTTATTTTCGTACCAAGCTTTTGATAACTGTGTATCACGGAAAGATATAATTGTAAATGATCCAATTTTTTTTGTGATTATTATATCAGTTAAATACTTTTGTTGTAATTTTGTAATAATTGTCTTATCGTCAGGTATGTATTCCGTAGGGACATCTTTAAGTTCTTTCAAAGTAAATTGAGAATCTTCATTATTTTCTATATAATAAAAAATCTCCTTCATTGCTTGAGTGACTTGATCATCTTGGCGAGGCTTTTTATCTGCAGATGGTACTCGGGTTAAAAAGTTGGTATAGCAAATAGTATGATACTTTGCTTCAGCAGCGATCAAATCATACTCGTAATATATACGTTCCTTTACTAATTCTCCTAAGGAATCGTTTCGTTCTTCTGCTCTCTTAATTACGTTGTCTTTGAATGCAAGAGTACTTACATTACTTATTGTCCGTCTATACTTTAATTTTTTTTTCTTTTCTGCTATTTCATCAGCTTCTTGGCCACAAAATAAGCATAACTTTCCAAAATCAAAGACTTCATTTCGTTTTTTACGAGGTGCACTTGACGTTGAAGGTTCACTCTCATCTGTGCGTCGTTTTGATGCAATAATAACATTTTTACTCGTGTACACTTTTCGACACTCGGAATGCACATTTACAGAACTTAAAGTATTTAAATAGTCTATATGTCCATCATTTCTTTCAATACTTGCAGTTTTTAAAGTTTGTAAACCACGTACGACATTCACAGAAACACCTTCTGAAAGTTTCTTATCACATATAAAACACAAATCAGCCATAGCTCTTAAAACCGTACGTCCGTAGTTGCAACGGTACAATTTCAAACTAACGAATAATCTTGACTCATACAAAGTGGAGAGAGTGGCCTTGAATACTATAGAACATCTGTCCCGGCAATGAATAGAAAAGGGCATAGGGTAGGGACAAGTATTTCCAGGTATATAAGTATTGAGAAATTTACGCGTTTTAAAGAAAAGATATATAATGTCGTGTTAACTTAAAATAAAACTAAAATATATAATCCAGAATTAATAATATTTTATACTTAAATAGTTAAATATGAATAATTATATATAAATAATCAAGTTACTTACTTTAATTAAATATAAATAATTAATAGTTAGTACATAAATAATAGGCATTGTTTAATAATTATAATTTCCAAGTAAATAATTGACTTTATAACGTACTGATAACCATAACTCACGCTTGACCTTGCATTAGGCCGTATATGACTGTATGATGTGCACTCTTCGCGCTCTACCTTCAAAATGGTTGGTTGTATGAAAAAAAAGTTTAAACAAAAGTTGTAGGGAATTTTATAGCCTACAACTTTTATAATAAATGCAAATCTCATTTAACCGATAGGAAGCCAGATATTCGCGAAAAACCGATTTTTGTGACCTTTGACCTTGAATATCTTGAGACGCGGACACGATAACGATTGTGACTTTTGAGACAACATTTAGAATGACAAAACAAAAGTTCATACCAATTTGCAGCTTATTATCTTTCATTCCGAGGTGAAAGCCCTAATATGACTGGGCTATAATGCCGGAACACAACTCAAGGTTGTTATGGATGCATACTCTAGACACAAGATGGTCAAGCCAGCCATACGGGTTGTGTTTTGTCGCCTCTTACGGCAAGCCACCCAAACCCATTCCTGCTACATTTGGTTTGCTAAGAATTTATGATACTATTTATGCTGTGTATTGGTTTTTTCGATCGATTACTGGGTTTACTTTTGTTCTCAGAATTGTGTTTGATATTGACAGACAAACTATTATATATACGTCCAGGAGCAGAGAAAGAATGAATATTAATTCCTCTAGCAGACAGCCTGTTATAAGAAACAGCTAAACTAGCCATATCCAGGTGGTAGGGCATTTATTCATTTCAATAGCTGCTATTCTATCAATTCAAGTATTTTATTTAATTTTTCGTAACACATTTGGACATAAATTTTAGCCTAAGCGTCCGTTCTTCAGATAACTTAAGTATAATTTCACAATTGTCCGTGTGCGCAATATGCTTAAAAATGAATACCTATATATTTTTCTCATATATCAGTGTATAATATACATATTACCTATGATATAGGCACTTGTGGCGCATCAGAAACAAAGAAAGGAAAATGTTTTATTCAAGGCAAAAGACATAAATAATTCAAATAGTAAAATAATAGAAAGGAGAAAATCCTAAAATTGACCCCAATTAGCCAACAAGGCCAGCGCCGTTCTTCTGTCTGGGAACAAAAAGTCACCATATAATAACATGATTTATTCACACACAGTGTCCAATAACACTGCAAGTACAGTGGCGGAATGAAACTGTTCGTCACCTTAATGTCGACTTTTGCTCGCTCGCTCACGAGTACAAGAAACAATACTGCCAAAATTTTAATAAATGTCACGTATAATAATAATAATATATAGAAACGTCAAAAAAGTAAATTGCAATGTTGACAATGACAGACGCTGCGATTAAAAATAAGAAACAAAGATGATATAATCACTTTCTTAACATAAATATTAAAACTAATAAAAAGATTTTCCATGTCTAATATATAATATAATCTTAAGATAGAATATCAGACAACTTTCATCTAACTAATTTTAAACTTGATTGTCAAATAGCATTTATCTGTGTAGGAATACAATTTCCTACGTCTGGGCGGCCTGTCGTAACAGGCGACAAAACAATCCACACCCAGCTGGTAGGGCATTTGCCCGACTGGATGGCTACGACCTCTTGTCTAGAGTATGCCGCCATAACAACCTTGAGTTGTGTTCCGTCATTAGTGACCAGGTTCCAGACTCCCTTAAGAGAGCAGCAGCGCATTTGTAGCACTTTTGGTGTTGCAAATTACCATATTCGATGGTAACCGCTTTCTATCAAGTGGGCCGTCTGCCTGCCTGCTGAACTGCAGTGCATAAAAAAAAAATACACATAATTTTCTGTGGAACAATCTGTTCTGTGCCTTAGTTTGAAACGGTAGCATATACTCGCGGAACGTTAAATCAATCAATTTGAAAACTGGCGAACATTTTCATACCACGACTGTACATGACGACTAAACTATATCAGATTGATCGCGTTTATCACAAACGTACATTTGATTGATGACCCAAAATTCTAAACATAAATACAAGCCAATCAATTACCGTCGTTCACATAATCACATTTAGTGTTGGCGAAACGAAAACAAATAAATACGAAATAAACGAGAGCAAGAGAGAGGGCGAAATAAGAAAAACAAACTTCCATCAGTCGGGGCAGACTCATCGTACAAATTAGAAGTTGGTGTCCCGAAAAAATAAACAACGGACCACGGTTTTAATTGTAAATTGAATTAAAATCGAAAATCAACTTAGGTGGAATTTCGGGGGGTGAATTTTGGGAGGTCGCTAATGACGGGGGCGAACTGGGTGAATCGAATTTCCAAAGTTGCCGACTTTTTTTTATTAACCGAATGTTATGAGCGTAATTAATGGTGGCCATGATACGTTGGGTGCGTTTTTAGATTACCGGGAAATAATTCGGTGATTTGGCGCTTTGAAGTTTTCTAATGGGATTTATTTACACTAATATTGTTACGAGTCGCGAGACTCGAATTAAAATGCCGTTAGAATTACTATAGCGTTTATTAGAACTATACAAACACAGGTACAAATATAACCGTATAACCGAACACAACAAGTCCAAACGTAATGCAGAAGGTTGTAATTTAATAAAACGCGCAAATTCCGTCACTTATTAGATTCCCGATTGTAGTAGATATATGTCTCGCTTCTCTCGTGGTTCTAACTCGACCGCCTCCTCCTTCAATCGGGCCATTGCTATATACTGCACAAATGCAATATATTCGCCCGGCAGCGTGGACCGAATTTCCTAAAACCCGCTTGTACTTTAAAATCCGTAACACCTGGGTAATGATTACAATAGAACAATAGGCCGTATGCCAATAAGTAAACAAAAGAAGACAATCATAAAAGAATTACAATAGTTGCAATGTTATTAGTTCGATTGCCGACGGGTAATAAATGTGCTTTGTTTCAGATATGCAGGTGGATTTTGTTGTTGTCGGGACCTGAGTTGTAACAATATTTATTAGAAATGCGAAAGTTTGGATGGATGGATTAAATTTGGCACTGAAGTGGCTTTATAGTCTGTGATAAGTACATACGGCTACTGCTGCGGCGGTGCAGGAATAGTGATAACAATGAACTATGCCATTTTTCTAGGAAAAAAGTCTTGGGTAATTTAGATGGGAATATAAGATTGAGCACGCACGTACCTGGTTAATGGCCATCAAATGCAGCTGTTCCTCACTTTCACTTCTTCACTTCAGTTCACTTGTTATATGTTTATTTATTTTAAGTTGTTTATTTTTTCACTTGTTGTATTTTATATTTATTTTAAGTTGTATATGTTTATTATATTTACATTTATTTATTAAGTAGGCATGCAATAATAAGATTTCGGTTGAAGAGAAATATATAGCGGACAAGGAATAACTAATATTATAAAAAATTATTCAATTTTTTATAATATTTTACAAATAAATAATTTTAAAATGTATTTATTTAGATTTATTTTATGAATAATAATTTTTTTAATAATAATGTAATTTTATATTAATTATTAAATAAAAAAAATGTTTTACTGTGATTCAATACTGGGGTAAAGACACCAATTATCCCCGACATCAAACAAAATCATATAAAACGGTATAATTTGAATAAACACAAACGTTCAAGGTTCCAAGGCAGACCTCTCAAAGTTTACTTATTCCGAAGCATTTGCAAAACCAGACCATTATATTATCACGCTGCGGTTGGCTTCTAAGGTCTCGAGCTCTTTTGAAAATTATCCTCGAATGTCCCCGGAATCTTTCGCACGCAGTCATCTATGAATGTATAATGATCCTTCCGTGTTACTTTGGAGACTGTCGCAAGTTTGTAAGGAGCATCAAACGTCTTTTTGAAGCTCATACTTCGACTTTGTGTCACTTTTACTTGATAAAATCATAATGCCAACATGTCACTTATCCAATAGGTTTCAAAAAATAAAAAAATCCCCAGTTTATAATACATATTCAAATTATTTTGAACTTCTGCCACACTCAGAGACTTTTAAGTATTATTCACATAAAGAACGAGTATAATCAATACTAAAAGGTAGAAAAAATATACAATAAACTAATTAAACTTTTCAAATTCAAATTCTTTATATGCACAAAACAAAGATTTTAGTGCAAAATATTACAAAAACTTCACAGTGATTTAAATTTAACAGTTATGTTATAATACTCGTATTTTATATTTTAATTCTACATCGAAATCCGACTTAGTTATTACTTTTTATTAATATATTGGTAAAATTAAAAATACCTTTTGAAAGCGAAGTCTCATTTTATGACGCAAAGCTTAGTGAGTCGTAAAATAAACTCAGAAATGCAATTTTAATCTAACCAATTAATCTACAACCCTTACTTAAATTAAATCACTAGTTTTGTAAGTTCAAGTCCACAATGCCAATTAAAAATCCAATTTTGATAATAGCAAACTGAAACAGGGTAATAACTTCATATAACGCTATAAAATTCACCATCGCCTATTATTACGATGCCTATCTTAAACCACAGAATTAAAATAAACAGTAAGATCCTTCTATACAAAATAACTGATTACAATTGGATGAAATATTTGTACTACCAATTTTTAAATATGAAAGTTTGATTTATGAAAATAAATACTTTTTAAACATTAGTTAGTAGTACTTTTTAAATTAGTAGTTAGACTAATTTTTTTTATTTTTTTTCTTAAATGTTGTATTTATAAATATCACATTAATATTACAATCTAATCTAAAAAGACTAATAAGTAATTTGAATATAACCTAAATTGACTAAAATGTTAGACTAATGAAACAATTTATTTTGACGTGTATCGTTAAAGTAAATTTACTTGCTTATTACTTACTTCTCCAAAAAGGGGCATCCATTATATGTTTGACAGCTTTTAAATTTGATTTTAAAACGATGTAATTATAAATTATGTACACTTGTATCACATTTTTTGTATTGCATGAGTTCCGCACACAGGCAGACAGCCCATATGATGGAAAGCGGTTACCATCGCCTATGAACTTGGAGACACCAGGGGCTCAATTCTACTATTACTATTTCAACAAGATTGCCGGACACTATCGTCTCAGTCATAGTTTTGTCTGATATCGGTATTCTGTTAATTCCAACGGCATGCACGTGACACACCACTCTATGTTTATAAGCGAAAACTCGCAAAATAGACTGTTAACTATTTGGTAGGTTTTCAATATTTATTTCAGCTAACGCCAATTTTTTTTAAAGATATTGTGGATTTAGTAGAATACGAATTTTTGACATTATCACAATGAAATCATACTATGAATTAGTGCTCAACTCCAAAATATTGAAATAACAAGGCCCCGTGAGCGATACCACAGCGTTGCCAGCGCCAGCGTCACTGTACTGAGTTAGCTCTCTGTTCTTATTATTCTATGCTTTGTGTTCGTGACGTGATACAGCGTGATATTGATAACTTTAACAAGATCCAACAAAGTAAACACTATTTAATTTATGGATATTATTAGGTTAGTACGCCCTTTGGGCGAATAAATGTGATTTATGTGAGCCGAATGCTGCTTTGAAATTTTACTCTCATTTAAAATTTATTTGTAACAACAAATATTAAGTGAGAATCAGGTCAAAAATATTTCTTCCATAGACACATGATTCGTTAATCAACCGATCCAATTACGATTTGCTAGGGAATCTGTCTTATTCAAAACTAGAGGTTTCCCGCGTGAAATACCCTAGTTAGTAGCTCTATATATTCAAGTTCAAAATTCAAAAGTTTTATTCAAAATAAGTTCCACTGGAGAACACTTTTTGAAGGTCATACAGTTTAACCTACATGTCTTTCAAAAAGTGTTCTCCAGTGGAACTTATTTTGAATAAAAACTTTTTGATTTGAATTTGAATATATTAGTCACATAGAGACTTACTTTACATTTTCTTATTAAGTTCATTATAATAACAAAGAACCCATATAGTATATACAGCTGCCCAGCATAACAAGGAGGCGATTCGAAGCCAACCTGATTTGAAGTTTTCCATGAACAGGATTTTGGGAATATTCGAAATACATTTGGCTTAAACTGGAATCCTAGGAGCGCTGGTATCGTGAATTTTGAATTTTCACCCTTTCACACTTCAGTGAAAGGGTGTAAAATCTATTGAATTTACGATATAAACCGATGAAGACACAAATGAATGCTAATAATATTTTGAAACAATCAGTTTTTTACTAGTTAATATCTATTCATTTATTGGAAACGCATCCGACATGCAATAGTGGTTTGTTTAGTGTTGATTTTACTGTAAATATTTTATATACACACTAGTTGTGCCCGTGACATCGTCCAGTTGAAATTGTTTTTCGCGGAACCCAAAAAAAGTAGCTTGAGTTACTCTTCTCGTTAAAATCGGTCGATCCGTTTCAGAGATTAGTAGACAGCTACTCAATTATAATTGATAGTAATTTTAGTGTTTTTATTTTGGGCTCAATCTTCTTGATTTTTTTCAATATTTTCCATAGTTTTCACAGAACCTAACGGTTCGAATATTAGGAGTAAATATATATTTTACTACTTTAGAATCGGAAGTTAATTATATAAAGAAATAATCAGAAACATCGCTATAGCCATTCAAGAGTTTTCTAACGAAACTAACTCACAGACTGCACTGAAGTTTCTTTTCCTTCAATTACATGCATATCTACCATCTCTAGTTTTTAGATTTTTCACTGTTTCACTACACTAATTTATAGCTTAATATAAAATTCACTTTTTTGCAAAATGTTATCATATTACATCCATTAGTTGGAAAATGACTGCTTACATACTAATACCGAACAGGAACGGGGAAAGATTACAATTTCCTGAGGCCGGGTAACCTGTTGTAGAGGCGACAAAATAACGCACAGCCAGGTGGTAGGGCATTTGCCCGACTGGATGTCTGCCATCGCTGGTCTGGAGTATGCCACCACAACAACTTTTGGCTGTGTTCTGACATTAGTGGCCAGGTTCCAGCCACCCTTTACAGAGGTGCAGCACATTGGTATCACTTTTGGTGTTATAAATGTCCATGGGCGATCGTAACCGCTTTCCATTACGTGGGCCATCTGCCTGTCTGCTGAACTCATGCATTAAAAAAACATAGACGAACGGATGGATATGACGTAAAGATTTTGCCACGTCACGTACATGGAATACTTTATTGCCAAATAATTTGCAAGGTTATAACTGATTAGTCGTTGTACGTGCCAAAATCTGTCAATACAGAATACAGAAAACCTTCGGAGATGCATCTACAAATTTTATTACGAACTGTTTTTTCACGACAGATTTTGTCACATACATGGACTATCCAGTTATAACCTTGCAAATTATTTGAGACTAAATTATTCCACGCATGTGAAGTAAAAGAGTTGTAGAGGGGTTTTGACTTCTACCGAAATAAGTACGTAACACCATAAAACAGTGTTACAAACCGTTAAAAAGGTTATTTTTACTTAAAAGTCCAGATTCATCTATCCATAGTTCTGATCTCTTATTTCCTCCTCTTCCCCCAATCTTCCCCTATCTCGTCTTCTATTCCATTTCCATATACAATCCCCTCTATTCCCCTTGTTGTCTAATCCCTTTATCCACTTGATATCCAACTTTGCAATTAAAAAATCTTTCTTTATTAAATCCTGGGGACTTAATTTACATATATCCAATACATAACCGCGATAAATTACCATAATAAGGACGTAACAGATTCATAACTCAAACAAATAAATATTTCGAACAGTTAACAAACAATAACTCCGAAATTAATGACCACAGCCGGCCGTTAATGAAGTAATATATTAATTATTAAAAATTCATTAATTCTGTTCTGACGAAGGCGAATATATTTCGGGTAGCGTAGCGAAAGAGGTTGTTAATTCTGTTGAGTTTTGATTACGTTAATTATGTAGGTATGATTTTACAAAAGGTAAAGAGGTCTGATGAAATACACAAAAATATCGGCCAAGTGCGTATCGTTCAAAACACAATGAAGGGCTTCGCAGAGGTGGTCTTCGTCCATAGTTTTCTTAACTCTAAAAGAAACATTTCAATGAAAATGGTTTATGTGATCTTCTCTTCTTGTAAAGAATAAAAATCAATTGCTGTTCGTAAGTCCGGGTAAAACTCAAAACTGACTTGACCGATTTTAGTGAAATCTTGTTTGTGTGTTTTTGAGTGGGCCTGGAATGGTTTAGCTTCACATTTGGAGCCGTTAGGTATTGTTGCAATCTGGTTCAAAATTCTTATTTTTTCAGGGCAGGACGTCGTCTCAACTGAAGGTATGGAGTTTCGTTTATTCCAAATTAGTTATGAACCAAATGTCTATACTATTCTATATTATAAAAATTATAATGTTAACTAGTAGTGTCCGCGAAACTTAGTTCGCGTTGCTATAACGATGACGTATTTATTAGTGAATTACAAATCCAACACTAAAAAACACTTCTACAACGACATATTTTTAGATATTCGTCTATACTACACTATATTATTATCGGGATAAAAAGTATACTAAATATTGACGAGGGATATATAGATAGTAGTAGCTCTGTGTGGAGTTTCATTTAAATCGCTTTAGTATTTTTCTTCTTATACTCTAGCAACAGACAGACAGTCCGTGATCCAAGCAGGAACGGACATGCAGGAAGAGGGGACAAAACAACCCACAGTCAGGGAAGGCATTTGCCCGACTGGATGGCTACCACCCCTGGTCTATAGTATGCCGCCATAACAACCTTGTGTTGTGTTCTGGCATTAGTGACCAGGTTCCAGTCTCCCTTAAGAGAGCAGCAGCGCATTTGTAACACCTCTGGTGTTGCCAATGTCCATAGGCGATGGTAACAACTTTCCATCAAGTGGGCCGTCTGCCTGTCTGCTGAACTCATGCATTAAAAAAAGACAGACAAGAATTTAAAAAAAAAAACATTTTACGAATCTACTTGTCTGAATAAGCTTCCTATTTTTTTTTCATTTTTGAGTTTGAAGCTCTTTTGCAGATATATTGTACTATAGATAGAAAACAGTTTTGATACTGATTAAAAAGCAATATAATAGACGCAATTTCGAGAAAACATTATAAACCTATAAAAAGATGATAGAAAAATACGTGACAATAAAACAAAAAATAGGGAGGTGAAAATTACAACGCGCCGAATTATTTCCTCCCTGCCGAATAGGGGAGGTTCGGCCAAAAGGATAAACACGTTAAAGGGTACCGCGTGGCCCGCTATCCACAAAGAAAACACTTATGATTGTACCCCCTTTGGGTAGGGGAGGCCGGGGATAGAAGTCAATCGAAATTTCAAACACTCCACACCTCTTTTCTAATAAAGACGTTTCTTTGTTTTCTATAGAGCTTTGCAAATGTATGTTTTATGTTTGTATACTGAAGTGTTTTATCATCATTATTCGCATTATAATGTGTTTGGCGCTTAGTTAATACTACATAAGGTTAACTAGTTAGTTGATTCATAAATCCTATCACTTAAATTTATAGTTTTAGCGCGTATCTATACGGCACAGCCGCCACCGCGCCGCCGCTGCTCTTTCAACAATCACAACGTCTCCATCGTGAATTTATTGATAATCAGTTTCAGACGAAAAATCAATTGAGAAACTCTAAAAACCATTTAACAAACGGTTGCAGACCTATAATCGCTGATACATTTTCTGGATGTGGCTAGATCCTTGTCACCCAATAAATAGTAGACTTATTAATTTTCTGGTATAATTTAATATTAATATTTAAAAATATATTTATTAATTACCGTATTTTTAATTAATTTCCATCGACATCGCTGGTCCTTACGAATAAGTTTCGAAACTTTTGCGTGCAACCAACGGACGGTATTCCGCGTTCTAAATTCAATATTTAAATTGTTTACCGACAATATTCACAGTTTTCGGCGTGATTCCAAATTCGAACGCTTAACCACTAACTGCAGCAACTATTCGACGAATGCTTTCGGCCAGATTTAATTAAGCTCCGAACGTAACCGATTTCTAATAATATACTATTATTTCGATAGTCTGATAGTTCTAGTGCATTTTGTTTAGTCGCAACGGTCTGTTACATGTGTGCATTGTTAAAGATTTTAGACTTAATTAAATATCATCTACGATCTGCTTCGTATTTGAAAGTTGGAATGTTAATCTGTTTGTCCTTTTTTCTTCATAATTTTGGACCTATTTACCGCTCGTTTAAACGGCATCGCTGCCATGCCACCGTTGTGCTGGTCCAGTGGCTGCAAATTTACAATAGTTTACGATACAGCAGAGGCGCGGTGGAGGTGTCGTACTCACCTACACTTGACGTCTTGAGATGTAACTGCAATACGTTGTGAAATAATACATCTGTGATTAAAAACTTTATGACTTAGTAAAAAACATCCATATATCGAGTTTTATTTTTGATTATTCGTAGCTTCATAAAAACTTTTTAGCCTATGCCAGCTTGTACATACATTTTTTACATACGTACGTACGTCTAAATCGAATGTAAACAGCCCTTACTATTATGGAACGACTTGGAAAAAAAACATCTGCACTACACCTAAGAGCCCGCTCGAACCATGCAAAGAAAACACGGTCCATTGACGTGTTAACGTTGAAAAAATATTTACAGTATTAACATACTACGTAAATGGATGCGGTGTAAAAGTTTATGACCGTTTCAAGGAGCGTTCCGATTTTACAGTTTAATTTTTAGATGTTGTAAAAATGTGTTGGTAATTTTTTTGTATTTATTTTTATTTTGTACGTGTTTTCGCTTTATTGAACGGGCTGTTAAATATAACGAGACCTATTTACTGAAGCATGTATAAAGATGGTTACATTTTATGCTAAGTTTAAAATATCTATGTTTTGAACAATTTTTCGAAGTGAAAAAAAATTTTGAAATTCGAAGAAATTAAATTAAATTTATTAGCATGCAAGTGAGTAGTACAGGGTACATATAAAATGACTAAAATACAGAGAACAGTACAAATGCCGTCCCAAAGGAAACTCTGTTTCCCGGGCTAGGTCTTCTTAGAGCCTGTGTGGCGGGCAACAGTGGCATTCGCTTCGGTCATATAATTTTTATCATTGATGATAGTACTGTTACGAGTTGCGGCACTCGAATTAAAATGAAGTTGGAATTATTATAGAGTTTATTAGAAATACACAAACACGTATAACACAGTTACAAATATAACCGAACACAACAAATCCAAACGTAATGCAGAAGGTCGTAATTCAGTAAAACGCGCAAAGCCCGTCACTAATAGATACCCAATTGTAGTACACATGTCTCGCTTCTTTCGTGGTTCTCGCTCGTCTGCCTGGTTTTATACCTCATAAATACAAATGTATTGTATTCGACCTAATCCATGACACGTGGCTAATGATTCGACCGCAACGGCCATAAACGAGTACAATAAAACAATGGACTGTTTTCTGGAATAATTAGTAAACGCATTCCAATAAATCAGTAAACAAAAGAAGACAATCATAAATTAAATATAGTTCAAATGCAGATATACAAGTGTGAATTTGTTTTTGTCGGCACCTAGGTTGTAATAGTCAATGTCCAATGATTTTATTAATAACAATATGGTTTTGTGTGTGTATGTGGGGGGTGTATCTATTTATATTCGCGTATGCATGAGAATGTCTGTGTACGCGTAAGTGATCAAAGTAATTATTTTTACTAGCTAATAAATCGTAAAAGTCCTTCAGCATCTTTAAATGATAGAGCGTGTAAGAAATCAGTTAAGCATTTTCTCAATTGAAAATGGATCATGGTAACCAAAACTTATTTGCTGCTTATACTATTATACAATTTTGGGCCTAGAAATTTAACGAATTTGGCACCAAAGCCGATGAAACGAAGTCTAGTGTCACTTTTTCGATGAAACGAAGCTGACACTAGGCTAAGAGTGGGTCATTAGGTTTTGGCTAACTTTAAGATTGGATCTTGACACGTAACATAAATTCTTTATGTTACAACATAACATGACACTTTTTATTGCTTATTTACTGCTAGTTAATTCAAGTTTACTTATAGTGAAAGGACTAAGTTTGGAGGTCGGATATAAATTTATTTCTTGGCACAGCTCGTAAGTACGACAGCCGATGTAATACACACGAGTGACTATAAAAATATGTTATTCCAGGGCTTGGCATAGTTTTATGGTAATGTTTTGGAAATTCGTTCAGATACTTTTGATTGAAGGTCTGTCTGGATTTTTTTTTAACGACTCTACGTACTCTAGTTCCGAACCCGTTTTTTACAACTTAATTTAGAAATAGTTTTTAGAATTTATACACGCTTATTTGTTACTTTTGTTATAGTGTGTGACATTTATTGAATGTATGTTTGTGTTGTGGTGTACCTTACGAATAAGTTATTATATTAATTTATTCTAATTTTAATATTGTTACGAGTGCGAGACTCGAATCAAAATGCCGTTGGAATTACTATAGAATTTATTAGAACTATACAAACACGTATAAAACAGGTACAAATATAACTGGACACAACCAGAAAAAACTGCACGATTCAATAACACGCGCAAAGTGCGTCACTATATAGCTTGTCGAATGTACACACGTCTTGCTAGTATCGTAATGTTTATAAATACTTTATTTTTGTTTCAGGTAATAAACATTTGTTTCACAAAGCCTATCTGATTTAATCATAAATTGGTGAGTAATTAACAAATCAATATTGAAAACTATCTGATTACATATAAGTACTTTTAATAAAGATTATTTTTTTGTAATTGCACCTTATTATTTGATAATTCGACTACGTTATTAATTTAGCGATAAGATTTTTCCTTTCAGACTGCAAAATAATATTTTATAATAATTTTACGAACTTATAGAATTAAATATCGTTGGAATTATCACAAATTTTATTAGAATTACACACAACTCACAGTTTCAAAGTTCTTACACGTATAGCCGAATACAAAAAAACCAAACCGTAGGGCAGAAAATCGTTATCACATAAATCGCGCAAACTTCGTCGTAGATATTACCTCCAAAATTCCACTAGGTAGCGCCTCGTCCGCTGTTACGTGTGAACACGACTTTACGACGACCATTTGTAAATAAGACATGGCTTCCTAACAACATGCCGCTCAGTTTCTTAAAATGGTTAATTGGTCAACTTAATGGTTTCCAGAATTCGCATGTAATACCAACAGTGGAAAGAAGGTTTTATGATTTATTACGACGACGTGAACAAAAAAATAAGCGCAAACAATAGATCACTCAAATTCATAATAAAACACTTACAAGGGCCGGTTTGTATCAATAATTATAAAGAAATCAATATTTGTAATGTATATGCGAACTTACGAGTAGATCAACAGGCAAAACGAATGCTAAACGAGAAAATTGAATGAATGAATGTAATACATATACATTAATTCATTGCACAAACTGACTTGAATAAATGACGGAATGAATATGCTTTATTATGTATTACAAAATATACTCTTAGTTAACAGAAATGACAATTACAATATAACAGGCAATCTTATCACTATTAGCGATGTCTTCTAGACACTTTTCTTTCTTTCTTTAGAACTTTTGGATGAACAAGAAGTTGTATATTGATGACATAAGAGTAATGGTAGGTCAGAACAGCAAACGGATGGATTGTATAAAGGACTAGCTTTACCCGCGACGTCGTCCACGTGGAATTTGTTTTCAAAACCCCCCGATTTTGAAACATTCTTCATTAGTGCTTTGCTCCTATTGGTCTTAGCGTGATGATATATATATATATAGCTTATAGTCTTCCTCAACAAATACGCTACCTAACACTGAAAGAATTTATCAAATCAGACCAGTAGTTCCTGAGATTAGCGCGTTCCATCAATCAAACAAACAAACTTTTCAGCTTTATATTTTAGTATAAGATGACGTGATAAACTGTACAAGTATTTCTTCTTGGAACAAACTACATATAATATTCTAACATGACTGACAACGTACTAACACGGACCCAAACTTTTTCGACATCCTCAATTACCTGTAACAAGACCTCCACTTTCAAAATGTAAGGTCAGGAATTAGTTGTATGTTGTAGGACACGTTATCCCTCCGGGAAACTCTGGAGCCATGTTCACATGTTAACAACGATTCTGACAAGACTTGCGATCAAAATCTTTTATAATCTCTTAAGTAAAAATTTCGTTTTTGATCGTTTGCTACAACTCGATTAATTTAACGAAAAATAATTATATAACATTTTATGTACTTTGAAAAAATTGTCTGTGATAAACAAATATGATTATATATTTTCAGCAGTGTGCAGGTTGCATCACGATGTTTTCCTTCACCGTTGTTAGGACGAGGTAATTGTAACAATATTGTCACAATTACCTCGTTGAATTTAGCGGAACTCGAATTAAAATGCCGTTAGAAATATGATAGAGTTTCTTAGAACTATACAAACACGTATAACAGGTACAAATATAACCGAACACAACAAGTCCAAACGTAATGCAGAAGGTCGTAATTCAATAAAACGCGCAAAGTCCGTCACTATGGTTCCCGATTGTACACACGTCACGCCTTGATCGTAGTTGTCGCTGAACTGCCCGCTCTCTCCATCAAGCCGTCGTTTTATACCTCACAAATGAAAAATAATCCGCAACACTTGGCTAATGAGCGAATACAATAGGCTTTTCTACACAATAATTAGAAACGTATGATTACAAATAGTCCAAATGCCGGCAGGTAATAAAAGGAGCTTTTACAGTCTGTACGTGGAATTTGTCTTTGTCGGCGCCTAGGTTGTAACAATATGCACATCAGGTCAGAAAACTGCCTC
This sequence comes from Dendrolimus pini, assembly GCA_949752895.1. Taxonomy (NCBI): domain Eukaryota; kingdom Metazoa; phylum Arthropoda; class Insecta; order Lepidoptera; family Lasiocampidae; genus Dendrolimus; species Dendrolimus pini. Next base: position 1,582,094 of record OX457130.1, on the reverse strand, counting down.
AGTGGTGCATGCGTTCCGGCCAGGATAAAACCCACGCCGTTTGTGCTTGAGACGTGTGCTCTAGCCATTACGCTACCACAACTTTAAAATAATGGAAAGTCATTTTAGGAAATTTACTATAGCCAAGAATCGAACTTGGAGCCTCTGCTTTGTAGTGAGTTCGGCTGGAAAAGGCTTAGCCCACTCTACCACAGAGGTCGTTAATACATATGCAGTGTAAACTCTATATAACGACTCTGAAGGGACTATGCATTTTATGGCGTTATAGAAAGTTGTCGTTAAACGGAAGCGTATGATGACCAAATTATCTTTTTTTCTTTCTTTCTTTTTCTGCTCTAGCCATTATGCTACCACGACTTTTTAACAAGACAGTACTTGTTGTACATTATCATCATACCTGTACACACTTTTTCCTTCGTTGATAACTCTTGTCTGCTTATGGGACTCACTGCCGCTCAACATCAGACAAGCTAAATCCATATTGTCTTTTAAACTGATGGTCACTAAATATATTTGGTCCTCGCAAGTATAAAAAATGCCGCTGATTATGTATATACTATGTTTATCTTATTTTGTATAGTATACTAGCTGTCCCGGCAGACGTCGTCCTGCCCGGAAAAGCTTCAATCGATATGCCGATAGCACCGCCACCTACCGGGTCCAATTGTGAACCAACTCTAAAACTTTTGGCTCATGCACAACAACTTTGCTAAAGAATAATATAGATCATCACATGTTCAAATGTATAGTTTACGATTCTATAAAGGACATACAGACAAACATTATTTTTTATATATAAAGAAGAAGATAGAGTATATTATTATAAGTTTTATTTACTTTTTACTTACTCTTATTATTTACTGTCTTCACCGCCACTGTTGTCTTTATATTTTCCTTAGCTTAGGGGGTTGCCTGGAAGAGATCGCTTTAAGCGATAAGGCCGCCCTTTTTTCAACATTTACTGTACTTAGTTCTAAGAACGTAGTTTTAATTTTTGTTGAACAATAAAGTGTTCATTCATTCATAAGTATTTTCATTAAGAAAGCAAAGAAATATCTCAATACATACTTAACACGTATGTGTAAAACCAAATTAAACTTTCCAAATGCGTACATTTGTAGCCATTAGAATGATTGTCACATATACGTACCGCAAGCGAGACGCCTCTGGGTGTTTGCCTTTAATTCGCCACACATTAACAGAATGAACATCGCTCGTACACATACTAACTCAATTTATATAATGAATGCCATACATTACGACGGCTCTGTTAACAATACAGTTTAAGAGCGAGAAAGGGGTGCTATGGTGGTAGTGCTAACTTGCTAACCGGTTAGATAGATAACACTTTGTTATACACCAATACTGAAACCGAAGTAATAGTCTTATATATCTAACTAGCTGATACCCGCCCGCTTCGCGTGTCGTAAAATCCGTTCTTAGCTGACCTCTACTTGGCAAAAGGAAGATCCATGCTAAATTTCAAGTCTTTATGTATTATAGTTCCGGAGATAACGTGATGAGTCACTATATACCTGAAAGTGATCTCTTCCAAATAACCCCAGAAGTGAATTGAGAGGATAATGACCGATAGACCTATGCGTAACCTATAGTAAAATTACTTACATTTTAATAAAAAATACATAGACGATAAATACATAAGCGGATCTTTGAAAGTTGCACCCGTGTCTGAAAAATTGAGAGGATGAACATGAAGGTGGTATGGGCATATAACGAGCAGGGACAAAAGTCACGTGACGAAAATAATGTTAAACTACAAGATGGATGGGTAAAGAAAGAAAGAAAGAAACTTGATTTGCAAAAATAGCGACGTACTTACATTTCTTATACATTTTTATACACAGAGAATATTTTGAAAATTTGTACGCCGCATTTTCAGCAAACAAGGTTTGGACTCAGCACATTGCTGTGCCGGAGTTATATCCGACACAACACGGATTTTCAGTGCAAACCCTCTTTTGGCGTAAGACGAAAACGACCCAATTTGATTAATAAAACAATAATAATAAATAAAGCTAATACTACTTATGTAATTCTTAATAATACTACTTTAATACGTAAAAGAAATAAATAAATTTTAATAAAAACAACTATAAATACGTTACTTAAAAATTATAATAAATACTCCTGTAACAACTTGTATCGAATCCTTTATTCGAATACAATTCGCTAGAGTGCTTGCCGAGTATTGCCACATTCCGTGTGCCACGTCACTAACATGGAACAAATGACATTTTACTTCATAACCTATAAAATATTGAATGTGTTATTTTACTAATGTAAAGGTAGACCAAAAAATAGATGGATGCATTGTGTGAAGAATGATATGACGATATTGGTGTGACAGAGGACGTGTGTTAGAATAGAGAAATGTGGAAGGAAAAGACATATTGTTAGGAGAAGGTGAAAGAAAAGAGAATGTCAAGCTTCATTTAAAACCATTCAGTAGTTTTCAAGAGCTCTAACAGGTAGACAATAATACTAATACATTCTCGGAATCTGCTTGATCTTATGCCTATTTTTAAATTCCTTATACGAAATCAGATTCTATCATTATGATTATAATCTTGGAAGACCACGGGCCATAAAAACTACTAGGACTTTTGGAGGGCTTGCGTGGGGCCATAGGAATGCCAACACGTAGAGGCCCCTTAGAAAAATTTAATGTGAATGTAGCGTGACACTAATCGGCGATTATCCCAACAAAATATAAAAATGCACCGTAGGACAAACCCCGGCCAGATACGTTAAACGTCGTTCTAATTATCTAAATTTATTGTTACCAGCTATCAGGACTCTAATTACAATGCCGTTGGAATTACTATAGAGTTTATTAGAACTGTACAAACACTTAAAAACAGGTACAAATATAACAATGATGGATACAATCAGTTCACATTGCACTATTCTATAACACGCGCAAAGTCCGTCGCTTTATCGCTCATCGAATGTACCTGGCAAGCTTCGACGCAATGCAATAACAACAAGGATTAGTTCGACACTAATGACGGCCATAAAACAAGTACGATAACAATAGGATGTTTTTCTTAATTACAAATTCTAAACACAAAGTAAATAAACGAATTCCTGAATGCGGGGAGGCTATAAACTGCACTATACGACAGGCAGATGTGCGCATTTCTTTGTCGGTATGTAACAATATTTTTGATATCGCAAGGAACTCTAAAAAGATTAAGCAACATAAAATTCAATTCTATTAGCCGATTATACCGCAACGGCGCTGTTCAGAGTCTCAACTCGGTTTGCTTAATACCAACACCTCGTAACGTTGACTCTAAAACATCGGCTAACATTTATTTTATTAATAAATATGTTAATGCCACAGGTAACCATACTACCACCTCGTCTGCATTATTCATCGAGAAAGGCAGCTCAGTTGACATAGCAACGGATAGCGATGCAAATCCAATCCGTGATGCTACCAGAAAATTATCATAATTGTAGCGTTTTTGTTTCTGCGGAGACATTGGTTGGAACGGATACGATATACTCTATAACTGTATCTGTTAATTTGTTGGTCTACATTGTCTTATACCTGCTAATAACAAGTAATAGAATTAATAGTATTTTCTTAAGTTTTCGCGATTAGTATACATAATAAAACTATGTTTTAACGGTGTTAAGTGGTGTTATGATCATGGAAGACCAAAGCGAAACTACAAATGCGCTGCTGCTCTCTTAGGGAAGACTGGAGGCTGGTCACTAATGGCTGAACACAACTCAAGGTTGTTATGGCGGCATACTCTAGACCAGGGGTGGTAGCCATTCAGTCGGACAAATATCCTTCCAGCTGGGTGTGGGTTGTTTTGTCGCCTCTTACGACAGGCCGCCCGGCCGGGAAATTGTATTCTTTCTCCGTTCCTGCACGGATATGATATATGATAAATAGTTCATGTGACTCGGTAGCATCTCCACGTTGGAGGGCTTTAGTGATGCTCAACGTACGGAACCAACGTACCTGCCACACCGGAAAGTTTAATCCGAAGTTTGCTCAGACACTTTTAGTTTTGTATAATGCCGTCATCGCATTTGCCATTTGCAATTCAGATTGTGAGAAAAGGCGGACGCGGCTCGGATCCGTTTCGGGGCCCAACTTGAACGTTGTTAAACAAATAACAGTAAGATAAAAATTCATTAAGTTATTCTATCTTGCGTTGTTTTCCCAGAGCGTTTACACTTATAAAAACATTTTGGATTATAAACATAAAAATATTACTTACATTCTTCACTCATTAATTGTATTGCTTTCTCTGATATTTAATATCGAGATGTAAAGGATTATTTGTTACAATCGACATTGTGTGATCTCACAAAATCACCAACCACCAACTTGACATATGGTTTTTTTAATTTTAATGTCTAAACTTAATGAAGTTAAGTATTCTGGTTTCAATTAATATCTGTAAGTTTTCTTCATTTTGAAATATAGTAAGTACATGGTATATTAGTTATGCATTTTTCTGGATTGCTTGGTACTAAAAACGCTTCTTCTGACACTTTTTGAAAAATTCGTTTGAAAGAAATACTTGTAACATTTCTCAATGACTTACATTAATAAATATATTGGGCCTGTATCCCGTGGACACTCTTTAATTATTCGGGATATTTTTTAAATCTGTAATCTATAAAGTACAACTACATTAAATATGATTAATATTACTTCTAAGAATGGGTAACAAACATACAGATAAGCAAATATTAAAATTATTAACAATATGGATAAATAGTTTAAAGGAATTATTTGTATTTGAAATCAGGTGGTTCGACAATTCATAATATACATTAAATTTTATTTCACCTGACCTTGGCTGAATCTCCGTACAGTATCATTATTATCCGCAATATTTTTTCTAAACTCATGCTGGTAACTGACTAATGTCTTTTTAAAATAATGGCTGTAATGCCATTTATGCATTGATTATGTCAATTTCGTATATATAGAAAATCCGAGTGATTTAAACAGGAAAAAAGAGAGTAAACTAGCAATTTGGTCGGCAATTTAAAAAAACCTGCCAATCTAAAACAATACACATTTGTATATATAACAAGTATATAAACAAAACACAAAACGTAATAACAAAGGACAAAACTAATTTTAAATAAATACATATCAACCTAAGTATTAATATTACTATTAATGTTCATTATTTTTAACCGACTTCGAAAAAAGGAGGAGGTTCTCAATTCGTCGGGATCTTTTTTTTTTTTTTTTAATGTATGTTCGCCGATTACTCCGTCATTTATGATCCGATTTACGTGATTCTTTTTTGTTCGACGCGGAATAGCTTCCAATTGGTCCCCTAAAAATTTTACATAGTTTGGCCCAGTAGTTTTCATTTTATGAACATTTTTCATGAAAATAATTTTCACTCGGTTCCATATGTACACCGATTACTCTGAGATTTATGATTCGATTTACGTGATTCTTTTTTTGTTCGACGCGGAATAGCTGCCATGTGGTCCCCTAAAAATTTGACATAGTTTGGCCCAGTAGTTTTCATTTTATTAATATTTTTCATGAAAATAAATTTCACTCCGTTCCATATGTACACCGATTACTCTGAGATTTATGATTCAATTTACGTGATTCTTTTTTATTCGACGCGGAATAGCTGCCATGTGGTCCCCTAAAAATTTGACATAGTTTGGCCCAGTAGTTTTCATTTTATGAACATTTTTCATGAAAATAATTTTCACTCCGTTCCATATGTACACCGATTACTCTGAGATTTATGATTCGATTTACGTGATTCTTTTTTTGTTCGACGCGGAATAGCTGCCATGTAGTCCCCTAAAAATTTGACATAGTTTGGCCCAGTAGTTTTCATTTTACGATCATTTTTTTGTTCCCGGTTCTTGGAACCTATATTTTTTAAGAAGCGCGGCACCATTCGTATGTCCACCCATACATAGCTAGACACTAAAAAGTAACAAATAAAAAATTAAAACTTCGTTTAAAAAAACCGACTTCAAAATCTAAAAAACTAAAATGTATAAAATAACTTATTTCTAAAGCTATTAAATATTAATATATATTATCTAAAACATCTTGAAGTCGGTGCAAAGCAAAACATAAAAATTACTATATTTTGAAAATTACTAAGCACCGACTTTAAGATGTTTTAGATAATATATATTAATATTTAATAGCTTTAGAAATAAGTTATTTTATAAATTTTAGTTTTTTAGATTTTGAAGTCGGTTTTTTTAAACGAAGTTTTAATTTTTTATTATCAACAAGGTACTAGACACTGTAAAATTCTTAAAAGAATATAAGACTTTAAAAATACCTGGTTGCGGTCAATGATGTGCTGGGAGATCGATTCATTTGTACTTTTACTACACCTACTGCTCTACTTTTACTATGGACAGAGTCCGTTGCAGATTTGTTTGAAAAATACAGGAACGACGGACGTGCGGCGGCTGTCGGGAACTCTTCACTCTTTGTGCCGGTGCTTTTTAACGACTAATTGAATAATGTCGTCACAGTATGTTGAACTAGTTTCGGCTAGTGTGGGAGTATGTAAACGGGGGGGGGGGAGGGAGATACCCCTAGAACAACAATTGTAAATTGTAACATTATTAATTTCATCTCTTAACTAGAGGTCCTGGTACACGTTGTGCTACCCTGATAAAATAAAAATCTAGGACCCGATCCCAGCTCCACCTACCGGTTCCAATTGTGAATCTAAGTAAATTTTATGTATTTATAATTAAAATGTAAGTAGTTCGTACTATATGTTACGTATACCACCATCGCCATTATCATCTCTGGAAGAGATCGCTTTTTAGCGCTAAGACCGCCCTTTGTATATAACTAGATATAATTTTAGTCTTTAAGTTCATGTTTGTATTGGTGTAAATTTGGACGTACCTAACTCTAAATTCCGGCTCTCTTGTCTTTTACACCCTGATTCAGGGAAAGGGCCCCTGTATACAGCATAGTGTAACAACGCCATTACCTCACATTCCTACAATTTATTCGTGCAATACACCAGAAGCCAAATGGTGCCCCATAAAATTTTACAACTTCTCGAAACGTCGTCGCGTTTTGCAGTGAATCGGTGTGAAAGCCCATAAAGCCTGAACGGTGGCTCTAAACCAATCATAGAACCCCTGGTTTATGGCGCGAAGGCCAAGTTTAAGGTCTTGACAGGGTGCCCAAGGACTGTCATTAGTGCGGAATTTCTCCTAGAAACCTTTCATATTTCTTACATTACATAGAATAGCACTTTATTGCACAATAAAAATATAGAATTACAGAAACGGACCATATGTACAGTATTTTCTAGGCATATATACAATATATATATACAATAGGCGGCCTTACGCTCAAAGCGATCTCTTCCAGGCAACCTAAATGAGAAAAAATCTGAATCGAAATAGGTTGTGCAGAAAAATGGCAATAGATACATAAATGTTCAAAACTTATTTATTTATTTTTATATATTATATATATATATATATATATATATATATATACATATATTATATATATATATATATATATATATATATACATATTAACATCCTCATTTGTTATAGGAGTAGACAGAACAGTGTATTTCCACTGCTACGATTGTAGCATTTTCATATATTTTCTTTATTATTTGACTACGATATCTGCGACTTAAGTCTCTATGGATTTTTTTTCGTGAAACCCAAACAAAAAGTAGCCTAGGTTACTCCTTATAACAGTTCTGTCAAAATCGGTCCAGCCGTTTCAGAGATAAGGTGGAACATCACATAAATTTATACACAAAATACACACAAAAAAATTAAAAATTAATTTTTTTTTATAAAAATTAGTATTATAGTTTTATACGCATCATCATCATCATCGCATCATGAAACTATAATTAGTATTATAGTTTCATACGCATTTCGTAATAAATTGTTTGTTATTTAACCATTACAAACAGACACTTTGCTTTTATTTATTTGTATACAAGATTTCGTTTTGTTTCTGGTTTTTATTTGACTGCTTTCCTAAATTTAGAAAGCTACTATAAAAACTTAAATCATCAGTTTTACTACCGATCCATTTGCAATAAAATAGACGTCAACAGGGCATTAATGCAAATTAAGCTGAATAAAATTCCTTTTTATATCAATTTTACATGTTAAATTTAAATAGCATAATATAAATAAGTATGATTCAATTTAAAAGAAGCGGCTAAAAAATCCCATTCAACGACTTGGAATTTGTAAATGTCTTGTTACTGTATCAATTCATAAAATGGGTGAAGCCACATCTAAAAAAAAATAACAAGTTGATCTCTTCTTAATTTAAATATTTGATTTTCTTACATGACATAAAAAGATGGCCGCCAATACGTTATTTGGAATTCGAACCGAATTCCATTTTCGATTTCCCGCGCCTAGCTGCCAATCAGAGCGGAGGGCGTGCGGGTCGCTTATTTCCGTTACGGTGGGGTATTTTTTTTTTACTCAAAGCTTGACACCGACAAACTTGGTGCATTCATCACGAGCACTTGGCACAGACTTACGAAGTGTTTGACGGGTAGACAGGGGCGGTTGGGGAAATCTTTTTTCGTCGGATATAATATAGACGACTTTTAAAGTGTAAAGGATGAATGCTATCGTTAATGAGCAATCTCTTCCAATTGAAAATGGTGGTATAACAATTATAACGCTTTAATAATGTTTTGAAAAATGTAACTTTATTATTTTCGTGTATGACTTCCTCATAGAGTTTATCTATCTGTAAAACCCATAATGTGTTTCCCTTAGTAGAGCACTATCAAGCTATGAACTTTATCATTACTAGACTTAAATGTTTGCGAAAACAGTAGTTGATTAATAAGCTGTATTTAATTATGGATATGATCGACTTGAATTCCTTTATTAAGAAATACAATTTTAATTAATTTAAAGCTTCAAAATTTACTTTGAAGCTACTGGTTTCGACTAGCGATGAGCGATTTAGAATATTTAAATCGAATTAGTTGCATTCCAGCCAAACAATCGAGTCAAAAATTGACTCGATCCACTACGAATAATCAAGATGATTTCCAATTTCTGCGAAGGAACTTGTTCGACTTCTGTGTCGATTTTGAAACAATGGATTACAAGTGAAATCGATCGACAGCTATCGAGATGTTTGACCAATCAAAACTATTGACTAGAATATCTCGCCATCAATGGTGTCGTATCTCGTAGGCAATTTGCAACTGTTATTTGTCGACAACGCGACCCTACTACCTTCAACATCATTATTAAAACAAACGTCAATTAGACATTAAATTTCAAAGGACACAACATTTGTTTCCACGACTTCAGGGCTGATAATTAAAAGAACTTGGCTTCAACGAATTCAGCGCCTATAATTCCACTGTTACACTACAACAATATTTGAAACTATTAATGAGTAACCTTAATTGTCTGAAGGAATTTTAGAAGCTTGGACACCTTCTAATTTAGAGATCAGAAAACTAACAATTCCTATGAAGTTTGTTCTAATAATTTCAATGTGTTAACATCTCTGTGATAAATATATGAATTTACATTTTACAATGAACCATCTAATGCAATAAAAGAAAACTTATTAAGTTATTGCATAGCTTTTATCGCGGCGACCGAATCAAGAAATTCCGTAACGAAAATAAACCTAACACCTCCCACTCTTCCCACCATGCGCGGTGACGGGGGCCTGAGGCCGGCGCGGGGAGCGGAGGCGTGCGGTGGCCACAGTGACCCGCGAGCTCTCGTAGCGGTTCGAGGTATGTCACGTATTGCAAATTATGGACGACGAGCTGCTCCGAAATCGGACGAATACGTAAGCAGCTGTTTGTGAGAAAGTATATAGGTGTATAGGTATCTATCATATCTTTATAATGCCACACTCACCGCATGTGCGCCCCGTAAGTATACATGTAGGTATATATGTATACATAGGTGATTTGTTTTCTTATCCGTCACCACGCTCAAAAAGTGTAACTTGAATTAATATCATAGAAAAAAAAACTGCATAAATAAAAAATGAATACATAATTATCATTGCATAAGTTGATCAAAATGCTATGCAATAGCTTTACCGCGGCAGTCCCCGAGTGCCACAAGGAGTTTTATTTATTTATATTGTAATCTACCTATAGTCTGTCCAGACTATAAGTAGAATACTGAGCCTAGATCATCGTCTACTGTGAGTAAGGTGGCTAGCAGGCTGACTACGTCTCCTCACTGGATCGCCAGACTGATCCGTTTCCCGAGATAAGCACCAACCCTCTGATCACCTGAAGAGTCAATAAGTCGTTTTGATAAATCTTGGTACAGGTTAAAAAATATAGTCATGTCTAAACATATCTTATATCTTTAAACACGCGCTCTTAAAGGGGAAGGTTTTAGCAAATGAGTGTCGAAGCAAAGTCAGAAAGGCGCCTGAAAAATTTGTAACCCATTTTCATATAGCTAGGGAACGGTATTGAGTGGGATGCGAGGATTTCGGGAGGTTTATTCTGGCATTTATCTTCATACATTTCTACTGTTTAAAACAAGGTTATTAATGGACGCAAGTAGTCATTTTACTTCATAAATATTCATTAAAACTACTATAGATAATTAAACAGATATATTATTAAACATTTACATTAAATAAAATACAGTAAATCTATTACATCTATGTATATATGTATAGGGAAAAAATTTGTGAGTTTATTTGTACCCTTCAGACATTCCTATATATGAGTCGTTTGTAGATATTACTAAGAATATTATCACGCTACAACCCCAAAGATCGGAGCAGTACTCGGACGTGGATGAAATCGCAGAATACTATTAGTATACTGTGACAGGACTCGAATTAAAATGCCGTTGGAATTACTTTGGAATTTATTAGAACTATACAAACACGCATAACACAGGTACAAATATAACTGGATGCAACCAGTACAAACGTGATGTACAATAACACGAGCAAAGTCCGTCACTATACAAGTATAGCTTATCAAATGTACCCACGTCTTGCTCGTATCGTAATGCACCGATGCCATATGTCTACCTGGCAAGCGACGACGCAATTTCCCAGAAAACGTAATCCGCACACCTGCGGCCATAAACGAGTACAATAACAATAGGATGTTTTTCTAATTAAAAAAATTAAACTTAGAGTTAACATAAGAAGTCCAAATTCGAGAAAGATGATAAATTGCAGGTGTGCATTCAGTTTTGTCGGCGTGTAACAATACTATACATGTCAATGTCTACTACCTATCTCCTATTTAAAAAAATATTTTCAAAACCAATGAAATTACTTCATTATAATTATCGTGACATCGTTTACATGGTTGATTAATCAGAAATCATTTTCAAATCAATCACCGGCCTCACCCTCTCAAAAAGTTGTAGAGGAAATAACTTTGCCATTAAAGATTATTTAACCCAAAAATAAGCTGGAGTAAGCCAATTATCAATTGAAGTCCCAAGTTAGAAACCGACGAAATTCAAAAGACCCCTTCATCCCGTGAAAACCCTAACAAGTTGCTTAAAGAACGTTTTTGTATAATCAAAGTTTTAATTGGTAGATTAATACGCAGTCGACTGTACTACCTCAATTCTTATAATGGTAATAACCATATAGCTTTTGTGATGGGATTCACGGGATGAAATATACAGCGGCACTGATGGGGTTTTTTATGATAACCAACGGATTAAACTGGTGACAGGCCACCAGAAGCCTTACATTGGCCAGTAAAAGCTGCTGCGAATCCATCGCCATGCGAAGAAGACTCCAGCGGCTCCGACCATGGGTTGCCCACTGAGATGCAGCCGGAGTAACGAGGTAAAACCTCGAGGCCCCAACCTCCTCATTATACACACAGAGGAAGAAGACCCTGGAGAGGATTTAGCGTCAATTTTAATCTATACATATATAACTACTTGACCTGGCTAACTGGCACATCAACGACCAGCTCAATATTAAACAAATTTTGTATGCGGGTTCTTTCTGTATTGTAGGTGCGCATTAAGAAAGAGTTTTTATAAATTCAACCCTTTAGGGAGTCAAAAAGAAGATGAAAATTTGTATGAAAATCCATCATTTTCAAAGTAAAAAACACAAATATACTTGCTTGTGTGAAAAAAATTTTTCATACATTTTCGAAATTCAAGCCCTAAAGTTGGTAAAAACGTTTAGAAAATTTGCTTAAACTATTTTATTCGGCGCGAGTGAAGCCACAGGCAACAGATAGTATTTTATAAATTTGAAGACAGGCCTGTCTAACTTGTAACATACCAGCTGAAGAAAATATTTCCGGAGACATAAGTAAATAAAAACATGAAGTTTAGAACGCTTATTGTCATTAAATAAATTGGATAACACAAAACAGCTGCTATATTTCAGATTTTATTTATTCTTATAGAAGTCCATAGAGTAAACGTGTTATATATTTAGCATAAGATTAAAATATATACGTAAGAACGAGAAACAAATATGCAGTAAACCAAAATATGAATGACTGAATTATTGAAAACACATTATTTTTCACCATAATCAAAATGTTGAACAACATATAACGGGCGGACTTGTCGCCTAAAGCGATTTCTTCCAGCCAACCTGCCAGACTAAAGGTAACACATTTTAATATTTATTACATATTTAAATTTAAAATGGTATACAAAAGTACGAAACATTCAAACCATAAATGATTAGACTTCAATAATATGCGAACATGAAACAAATGCATAGTGAAAATACGTCACTTTTACTTATTCTATGCAATTTTACATATTGTATTTTGATACATTGCAAATACTAGTCCAGGTTTTTTTTATATAACAAATTGAACAAAAATACTATTATTAAAGCAACGCCGAGTGATCGTACGTAATGTCTCCCCGTATACACTCGCCTTAGGATTCCATGAAACTCGAAGTGAAAACCGTTTAACGAGATTACTTTAATTTCGTACAAATATTATGGGAGTGATTGCGTTGGTAACTTGTTAATTACCACTCCTGACTTCGCTTAAGTTTCCAACGTACGCGCCGGCTGGAGCAGAAGGAGGTTACATTTAAGTAGAATACTGTGAACAAGTCCTTTTTTTACAGCATGAGTTCAGCAGACAGACAGACGACCCGCCGATGGAAAGCGGTTACCATTGCCTATGGACATTTGTAACATATATCACGTGAAAATTACTGAACAGAAACCCCTTTCTTCGAATAATGAGGTATACATACAGTTAGCTTCTGCCCGGGTCTCCGCGTAGAATAGTTAAAAAAACCCCGACTTTGAAACATTCTTCATTGGTGCTCCGCACCTATTGGTCCTGGCGTGATGATATATAGCCTATAGCCTTCCTCGATAAATGGGCTATCTTACACTGAAAGATTTATTCATATCAGACCAGTAGTTCCTGCGATTAGCACGTTCAATCCAACAAACAAACTCTTCAGCATTATATATTAGTATAAGACAAAAAACAATATTTATAAAAAAAGCTTTTCATTTCTCATAATCTGAAAATACATTTGAAGTTGTCTGATCACAGTGATAAAAACAGTACTTTTCGTCCCTGGGAAATGATTTTCCCTGCTGTCAAAAAATTTAAAAAATCTATACGTACCATAGATAAAACACGCGACTCATATCCAAACTTTTTTTACAGCCACTATTCAATCGCGGCATAAATTTTAATTGAATAATATCAAAAAATTTATAACAGCATTTATACTTAAAAATTACTATATTATTATTTATTTAATTTACATAAATTTGATCTAAATATTTACTATGATCAGTGACAAAAAGAAATACTGGCTGGTAGAATTCCACAGACAAAGAAATGTACTAGATGTTTGATATGTGATAGATAGATAGATAGATAGATAACACTTTATTGTACACCATTACAGAAAAACTTACGAACTAGTATTATTATAGTAGGGTACAAAGGGCGGTCTTATCGCTAAAAAGCGATCTCTTCCAGACAACCCGTGGCAAGAATATTCCGATTAGAAGTGGCGATGGTGGTATACATAATTATTATACGATTACTTCAATTTTATTAATAAATATATAACTATACTATATATACAAATATACACATAAGTTATATACATATATAATATATGGCGATAATATGCAGCTATTTAAACATAATACACATATAGCTATATGCAATATAACATATACTAATTACATAAAATTACATATCATTATATTGCAGATAGAATTTTCTGACTAAGTTCTTAAATATTATTACGGATTTTGCTTGTCTGACAGCAACAGGCAATGAATTCAAAAGTTGGACAGCCTTAACCGTGAAAGAATTATTGAAGAACGTTGTATTATGAATAGGAGTAATAAGTCTATGTTGACTGGAAGGGCGTAAATTGTGAGAGCAAGAAATAAATTCGAAGCGTTCTTTAAGGTACTGTGGAGTAGTAGGGATGAATAAAATACTGTAAAGCAATGAAAGAATATGAGTATTCCGGCGAATACGGATTGGCAGCCACTTGAGCTTTTTTCGAAATTCAGAAACGATGTGATGTATTAAATGGACCTACTTATGCAAAATGGAACCAACCCACACACGGACAGTTTCGATAAAAAGCCGTTTATATTAAAATTTTGCAAAAAAAAAAAATGTGTGTTGTGTAAAAATATGTATGTGGGTTGGTTCCATTTTGCATAAGTAGGTCCAAAATGAGTTCATCATATTTACTAGTAGATTTAGATTTAACGCGGACGAAGTCGCGGGCAGAAGCTAGTGATACTATATTCATGAACACGCGGTATGAATGTACTCTAGACATTAATAGATAGATACACGAATCGTATAAATCTATAAATATACAAAAAGAAAAAGAACTATGTTGCACATTATTATATTTTACACGATCTATCAAGTGATATTCATGTCTCGTCGTTCTTAAGACTAAATGGCGTGAAACGACGCTGTAAAAATCCAGCAATTCTTTGTTATCCCAACTATAATAGTTTAGTTTTTATATCAGTTTTTTACGATACACATATTTTTTACGGGTGCATTAATCATCGAAGATTTCCCCTGGCGTTTCACGTACCTCCGTCCCGTGTGAAGCTCAAAAAGCAACGCTTCGGGACCTGCATTTTGGAATTTACGACCCAACAGACAAATTAAATACGTGGACTGCAGGTGAATGGGGGTGGAAAATTGGGGTACGGCATGGTCAGTTTGTACCCCGATTTATGACGCACTTGAGGAGCCGCTTTAAATTCTTATTTCGGGGGAGATTGGGGTTTTTTGCGGTTCCTATAGGGAGGTTTTGTGTGGGCAATTGATTTTATATGGAGCTGTTTGCTTTGGAATGCGGGAATTTGTGATATAATAAAAAAAAATATTTCTTGGTCGATTAAAGTCAGAATCCGACACGGTTAGGGAGTTAGTTATGATAGTCATGCGTTGAATTGTTTATGGATTCGAATCATGGAATATGTAGTTTAGAGTGTTTTTATATCATTATATTAATACGTGAAGTAAAAAGTTTATACCCCTTTTAACAACAATTGCACGGACGGAGGAGTATTAAATTTCGCACAGTTATAAGTTATATAGAGAAGGAGTGCAGAATGCTAATATTCTTTTTAAAATATGCATAAAAAATACATTGAAACAATCAAAAAAAAACATTACACACACTACCATGTATTTGACACACGCATATATCTTTTGTTTATTGTTAAAGTCAAATTAACAGTGTAGCCTTGGCGAAATCTGTGATTATAGAAGTATAATCTTTGACATTAATTATTATGGTAGAATTTCGAGCACGGGCGACCATTAGTGTTAATAAATATATTTATTTAGATTATTTCGTATATACGTATATATCGGTATTCAATAAATGTGTCTGGAGTTATGTAGGTAAGTATTAATTTTATTAATTAGTGTAAGTATGTACATTTAATTTACAGTCCTATCTTTATTCTGCTCCGCCTACATCCACACATTAGTTATGAATTTCTTTTAAGCTAGGTTGCCTGGAAGAGATCGCTTTTAGCGATAAAGCCGCCTGTTGTTTTGCCAAAAAGTATTGTAATTGCATGCATTTTGTTTATCTTGATTATCTATTCAATTCCAGCATGAGTCTACACGTCAAGTAGGTATATTGTCTTCAGAAGGACACTTCTTTAAGTCTCCTATCAGCGTTGAAACAGATGGTGAGCTGTAACCGTTTGTTCTCGCCTACCGACGCTGAATAGCTAAACAGGGTGTCCATTATTTAATCCACGCCGTGTTCTCGTATAGCTTTAATGTGTTCCGTATGCGTGCATAATTCAGGACCAGAGCGGCAACTTGGCGTTGTGTTCCATGCCGCATAATGCCGGCCCGAGTTATGCTGCTGGTGATATTGGCGCCAATGTTTGCCAAAACGACTACAGAATTCTAAAAACACATTTATTTCTTAATTCAATAGGTCACAGTGTATTGTGATATATCAATTTTACCCGTGATTCTATATTTGAATTTGAAAAATTGTTATTAAATTTGTATCAAACGTTTCAGCATATAGCTCATTAATTAATCGTGCCCATAATACATGGTAGTGCAAATTGACTATAAATTCAAATAACGCAGTGTACTCCGCAGTGCATAATGCGATCTGTGAGTTACATTGCTTCAATGATTGTCCAAATGTTTGAATCGATATTGTTACGAGTTACGCAGGACTCGAATTAAAATGCCGTTGGAACTACTATTGAATTTATTAGAGCCGTACAAACACGTATGAAACAGGTACAAATATAACTGGACACAGCCAGTACAAACTGCACAATTCAATAACACGCGCAGTCCGTCACTATATTACTTGTTGAATCTATGTCTTGCTCGTATCGTAATCCTCGCTTGACTGCCTCGCGCTTCCGTTCGGTTATTTTAAAGTAAACTATATAATACAACAATCGGCTGCGTGGGCTGAGTTCTTCCAAGAAAAAGTATTTGCACACCTGCGACGGGTAAACAAGTACAATAACAATAGGCTATTGTCTAATTGAAAATTTTAAACACGAAGTAAACAAAGAACTCCGAACTCAGGAAAGGTAATAATCTACGTTTTACGACAGGTAGGTGTGCCTTTACCCTCGCCGGCATGTAACAATATCATAATTTGACTCGAGGCTAAATTATATTGTTTATAAGCAACATATCGAATTTACAAATAAGTGAAACCCTTTGGACAGTGGATTTAACGTCTATTCCCGTAGGGATTGGCAGAGACGCTGGATTCTCATTTGCTACAATCTTGATACACCTTTCGCATCATCTACTACATCATTCCATTAATCTCTTAAAACATGCTCGTTTATTAAAGGTACTATTTGACCTTTCTTCAAAATACAGGGTGGCGCAATAGAACGTGCATATTGCATCATCTTTTTTCGCGGGGTAGAAAGTGCGCGGGCGGGGCGAGCCTGCATCGTTGAGTAGGCGGGCTCATGGAGTTTTAGTCACTATGAGTCACTTCGACGGGAAGCGTCGCGCATTTTGCGTGCGCGCATTTTGCGTGCGCGCATTTTACGAGAACTCTCGTTCATATATCGTTACTAGGCGTTTATATTGTTCTGAATATGGACTACGGCAAATTAGTGAAGCTCCGAGTGCTAATTTAATTAAAATATGGGTACAGCGTTTTGAAGAAACTGGTTCAACGTTTAAACCACAAGCAAAAGGTCGTCCAAGAACATCTAGGACCGACGACAATATTGAGAGAGTTATGCAGTCTGTACGAGGAGATCCACAAATGTCTACTCGCAAGAGATCGTCTGTCTTACACTTATCGCGACGAAGTTTGCAACGAATTTTAAACTTGGATCTTAAACTGCATCCTTACAAGCTGCAGTTAACACAAGAATTGAAAGAGTCTGACTTCGGAGCAAGGCTCGCATTTGCTAATGAAATGCTTAATCGATTTTCCAATTTTGACAATATCCTTTTCTCAGATGAGGCCCACTTCCATAGCAATGGGTTCGTAAACCGTCAAAATTGTCGTTACTGGAAAAGTGAGAGTCCCAAACTCAAGCACCAGAAACCACTGCATAGTCCTAAAGTGACAGTATGGGCAGCAATCTCTGGTAGAGGAATAATTGGACCGTTTTTCTTTGAAAATGCGCGGGGGCAAAACGTCACTGTTAATACCGAACGCTATGTTGCGATGTTGGAAGGTTTTTTGGCTCCAGAGCTTGAAAATTCAAGAATAGTGAATTCTAGGACTTGGTTTCAACAAGACGGAGCTACCTGTCACACATCAAATGACTCCATGGCGGTTGTGAAACAGATGTTCCCTGGCAGACTGATTTCGAAAAGAAGTGATATCCCATGGCCCCCACGTAGTCCAGACGTGACGCCTCCTGACTTTTTTTTGTGGGGATACCTCAAGAACAAAGTCTACAGCAATAATCCGAAAAACATCGATCAGCTCAAGGAGAATATCCGTGGTGAAATGGCAGCAATTACACCAGCATTACTGAAGAAAGTTTTCAATAACTTCCGTTTGCGATTAGAGGAGTGTCGTCGTAGAGAGGGTCATCATTTAGACGATGTTATTTTTAAAAAATAAACTTCAGTTATTTCTTAATAATACCTCAGTTTTATTTTAACTATACCTTTTGTATTTATTTTTTAATCAATATTTTAATTATGCACGTTCTATTGCGCCACCCTGTATCTGCAATATGATCATGAACCACTTACACTGCTGTCATGGATACCTATTCTGTTGTACAAATTTTTAAATCTTGTTATTAAGCTAATATTGGTTGGTTCATTTCTCCCTTTCAGTATTGAAGAATCAACCAAAGTGACCTATTTTAACGTAAACTTGAATTATTCAATGTGATTGATACGGTCATGTCCATACAGTTCTGCGCCTTTCTACCAAACTGGATCAGTTCGTCTAATATCGGCATAATCAGGGTTGATGCATCTTGTTAACGACGCTTCTTAGAGCCTATTACTTTATTTTCTTTTTTTACTGCAGGAGTTCAGCAGACAGGCAGACGGCCCACTTGATGGAAAGCGGTTACTGTCGTCTATGGAGATTTGCAACACCAAAGGTGCTACAAATGCGCCGCTACTCTCTTAAGGGAGACTGGAACCTGGTCACTAATGCCGGAACACAAATCAAGGTTGTTATGGCGACATACTTTAGACCAGGGGTGGTAGCCATCCAGTCGGGCAAATGCCCTACCAGCTGACTGTGGGTTGTTTTGTCGCCTCTTAAGACAGGCCGCCCGGCCGCAGGAAATTGTATTCTTTCTCCGTTCCTGCACGGATAAATGCTGTTTAACAATCAATTTTAGAATGACTTAGTTCAAAGTTGTTTGTCTATCTTGTCTAAGAAGATTGTTTAATGTAAAACCTTTTTATTGGTTTTAATATTTATGTAAATATATTCTTATTAAGGTGAACGCACACTTATCCGAGCCGAACGCGTCGAACGAATCGAAGTCAAGGAGGCCTCGCACAGATATCCGCACCAGAAGAATCAACCGCGCCGAAAGAATCTACCAGAACACAATGCAGAAATAGTACTCGCACGTTGCTCTGTCATACGCAACTGATAGAATGCGAGCGCATCGGTCGAATCGACCGCATAAGCCGCGCCGAATCTGAACTCCTTTAGGATTTCTGGGGTTCTTCCAGATTCGGACGATTCGACGCGGGGAAGTGTGCGAGGTTTCATGAGATTTCATATACAGAATTAAAGAAAGACAGAAAGAAAGAAAAAGATTTATTGACTTAAAGAATACGACGCTATACATAAAAGAAAAAAAACACAATAAATTGTCATTTTTTTTACACATAAACACAAAAACATATTTATAATAAATAAACAAATAAAGGCTCGTACATCGAGTTTTTTAGCCAACGAGGTTGACAACTCAGCATTGTGCTGATTTTCAGTGCCAACCTCCAAACACTTGACCCAATAACATATATATATATATATATATATATATATATATATATATATATAAGTTATAAGTTCGTGTACACATAAAAACATACAGCATATACACAAATACAAACACATATAAATATACTGTGATTATATTAGAAAAAAAAATTCTAATTCAATTTAAATTTCAAAGAATTCTATTATTCTTTTCGTTCGACTCGTTCGACGCGTTCGGCTCGGATAAGTGTGCGTTCACCTTTATTCTTCTATATTCTTTCTCCGTTCCTGCACGAATAAATAGACACCAGCCTTCTGATTTCAACTATTTCATGTTTCTTCCGAAACAGTAGTTTCCTTGATAGACCTGTACGGAAAGTTGTAATTGTAATTGTCTCACCACGCAACAAAGACGTCGTAATAACTTATATTACAATATTAAATAACTTGATTAATTTGAAACGCCCGCCGCGAACTAATTACTATTGCTCGGCAACCGAACTGCGCGAGTGTGAAGCAAGTTTGTTAATATTAAAACAGAAATTACAAATAGTTTCGACAACAATAATGTTTCTGTTTTGGATTATGGATTTCGCTTGTGTTATACATTAAATATCACGTAAAGGTTTACCTATAATATACATATGAATTTTTCAAGTGGACCTTCAGGGCCAAACTCTAAACTTTGCGAAATAACGGAAAACTAGGATTAGTTTTATTAATTATTATTGAATATTTTATTAACAAAATTGGGTCGTTTTGGGCTTACGCCAAAAGAAGGTTTGCACTGAAAATCAGCGTTGTGTCGGATATAATTCCGGCACAGGAATATGCTGAGTTCAAACCTTGTTGTTGTTGTTGTTTGTTGAAAATGCGGCGTACAAATTCTCTGTGTATAAAAATATAAGTACGTCGCTATTTCTGCAAATAAAGTTTTTCTTCCTTTCTTTAAAACACTCAAATGTGTCTTAGAAAGAAAATTGTCGAGAATGAATGCACATTAAACTAAAAAACGTTACATTGACAGGACTTTTATACAGAAAACACAAACGTGTGTGTGCGTATATATATATACACACATTAGGGTGGCGCAAGAAACAGACTTTTTTGAGTCTCGAGCGAAAAGTGTTAGTTTTTGATGTTTTAGGAACGCTAATGAGATTAAAAACAATTAAGAGGTGATACTAATATGATTTATACCTATTTCAAATGTTTAATAAGTAATATACATGCATATTGGATTTATATTTATATTTTACGTAAACCAAACTTAAACAAGAAAAATGAATAAAGAGGTAAAACACTGTCACATCCCTAAACCACCGGATGTTTTACAGCACAACTTTGCGTGGAACGACGCTAACAGACGTCTGTCCACAGCAATGTGCAATATCTATAAAGTTATTCGAATTTATTTTACTTCAGTTTTCTATTCGATGAGCGTATGTAAATATCTACGATTTTATAGTGATGCGCATGTTGCTACGATAGTTTTACAAATAAACTAATTTTTATTTGTATCATTTTATTTTGAGACTGATATATCTAAGTCATGGTAGCGTATGGCTACACGCGTCCCAAACTCAAAGGGCGCGGATTCGATCCTGGCCGGAACGTTTGCACCACTTGGCAGTTTTCTGACCTAATGTGCATATCGTTACAATTACCACGTCCTAACAACGGTGAAGGCAAACATCGTGATGCAACCTGCAAATCGAGATAACCGATGTGTCAAACCTGCCAAGCCGCTTTGAAAAAGCGAGGCGGGTACACTGTCCGTTCCCTCCTATAATTGGAGGCCCGAGCTCAACAGTGGGCCATTTATGGGCTGATATTATATATCTGCCAGTTGCACAGGTCTAAAAGTTGCTCAAAACGATAGGCCTAAAATTATGTATATAATTTTGATTGAAAATATTACGCAATGTAATGCAAAAAAATCTTCAAAAATATTTTATATAATATTCAACAAAAATTCATTCATCAGTCCTGTTTTATTTAAAAATAATCTTCTAAATTTAAAATTTTTATCAAATTCAACTAAACAAAATAGAAGCTTTTATACTTCTTAGAAAATAAATTACTTTATTCCCTATTCACCATTCTTTGAATTTTACTTTAAGAAAATAACATGTTCCAGTGTTTGTATTTTTTGCGAAAACGATCCATTTCTAAAGAAAAATAGCTTAACGTATACTTAAAATGAACTATTGTAAGACTTCCCTCCGACCTCATAATTGACAATACAAATAATCACGGCCAATCACGTTTGAATCCCACCTTGTTTACCTTTGAAATACACGCAGTACAAAGCTGTCTTAACGAGCCACTCCGTCTGAGACTCGAATTATAAAAGTTTCAGGGAAAACGAAAGTGTTTCCTGGGGGTGTCTAGGGATACCAGGAGAATTCCACGAAAATATGTTAGTCTAACAATTTATTATTTTCTTATCCCTTACATCCGAATATTAATTTAAAAATCGAAACATGTTAAATAGCACAATAAAAAAATGTATGTGTGTGTCTGTGTGTGCAGTTCACACACAGTAGAAGTGAAACTTCAGAGAATATACTCACAGATAAAATTAAACTTTTATTAATATAAATGTAATTCCTTTAGCCTACATCCGTCAACATATTATAATTCAAAATAAACTTCTTAAGTATCACTTTCAATTTTTCACTGTTTTAATCTAAAAAAATATTATTATTAGTTTTATTTCAGTCCAAATTGGGCCTATGTTTATTAGTCCTTCTTATTGATCCTCTAATCTGTACTGCACAATTTAATGCTCGTATGTCATTCTTTCGCAGGCTTAGTCCTTTAGATTTATTTGTTTCGCTTTTTAGTGTTGCCTTTTCGTTTTCACAACGATTCTAAAAGAGTTTCACTTCAAAAACTGAAACTTTATGTTATATTTCACAAAAATTAATTTAAAAGTCTTAATAGATAAGCTACGTCTTACATCATTTATGATGTTTTATCAAAATACCTTACAAATCATAAGTACAAACTAAGTTCAAATATGAAACATACCTTTATTTACACCAATTTTAAGTATCATGTTCGATGACTCTGACAAGAAAACGTTTTATTTTTTATTTATTAAAAAATGTCACCAGTTACCCCCTCTATATTTTTCGAGACCTATACTTCTCTTTACTTGTGTTCTTGATTGTATACAAGTACATTTATTACCTGACCTACTTTCTTTATATTACACAAATATAGGATTATTATTAAAAGCTGGCAATACCATTCTGCAGACAGGATGCGGGTGCCGACAGCCACTGCAGTTTAAATATACTCCGATTTTCTTGAAACCCAAGGTATTTGTTGTATTCGAATTAAGTGTTCGTTTCATTTAAACGTGCTGGGAAATCAAATACATGCTTTTTGAATAAATTTTAGGAAGTGACCTTCTATAAGTAATTCTGCTGACTTGATTGGAAATAAACAATTTTAGGAATTTAAGCTTTAGCCACTTGGCTCACTGGAAGTTATCTCGTCTTTTACTCTGGTGTGGGTGTTATTTTGATCGCCTCTGAGTTCATTTGTAATTTATAACACAAATAACATAGCTTGGATGTTTCTTGTTAGTGTACCTAACTTATGAAAATGTTAAATACGTAAATTCTTAATACAACTCCATTTATAATCCAATCGTTTTTCTTGACAAACAATTATCGAAAGTACCTACAATATACATTTTTTCGTTATAATTTGTATTTAGAATAATTAAATTATATTCAATTATTCTATAAATTAAAATCAGGCGAAACCAACATTTCCACAATGGATGTAAATTAAACACAAATGAATTGCCTTGTAACGTACCCTCATTATCGGTTGTGAATCTCGGGGGGTTACCAGATTTATAAAGTTAAGAATACTTGAACAACAATTAACATATTTAAGATATTGTATTTTCAATATTTGTCAGTTTCTGATATAGGTACTATGTAAAATCATGCATCAACTAAAATGTCCAATTTTATGTAAGTTTTAATCTTTAGTGTAAATAAACCCACAGTTATGTTATTATATATGTGTATTGTTGGAAATAATTAATTTTAATATATGTGTGCCGCCATTCAAACAGTTTAAATAACGCAATATATATTTATTCCCAAGATTATGTAACCCAAGTAATGGAAACTGCTTAACATCACCTATAGACGTGTGTAACACCGGGAATGTAGTCAACGCGTTGCTAATCTTTAGGGTGAAACATGAGGGGTGGGATAAAGAAGATGGGATAGAATAGGAGGAATTTAATAAAGAGTTTGAGATTATGGTTGCAAATAAATTGAGAGAGAGATAATACATTATTGTGACACTAAAATATACAATTATAAAAAACAGACCATATTTACAATATTTTCTAGACAATACAATGGACAGCCTTATCGCGCAAAGCGATCTCTTCCAAGCAACCTAAATTAAATAAATTTGAATCAGGCTATCAAATTGATAATCACTAAGTTCCGGAAATATTTAGACATCTTGCAACATCGTTTGCGATTAAGTTTAGAACGAATGTGGAATTAGATTAGCAGAAGGCATGCTGCAGCACGAAAAACTTGCAAGCTTGAACACAAGTCGTATACAACACACGAACCCTAACGTTTTATATTGCAGTACTGTTCTAGGGATGGCAAGGTATCGATACCTTGTAAGTGTACCTATATAACCATGGTTTTAATTTTTAAGACAGGCCGATCTCTTTCTTCTCACCTATATAACAGATTTAGACATTATATCTAAATATAGACTAATAAAAATAATATAATATACTTACATTTCATTTAAAACCAGTTACCACCAGTTACCAGTTCGAAATATCAGGAAGCTAAGCTTTATAATGTTTTGATAGAATAGTGGATAATGGATATTATCGACTCATTCACATTTCTTCGTATCTTAAAAAAGATTTAGAGGGATTGCTTATAAATATTATTACTGATAATACACACTCATTGTTATAAAGTAGGTTAAATGCTAAATAAACTAACGACAATGCTGTATACATACACAGAATTGCATTACAAATTTAATTAGTAATTACTATTTTTCTACAATATGTTGTCGAAATCTTTATAATAATTTATGCATATAACTATTGGAGAAGTGAAATCGCGAAACAACTGAAAATTACCTTAAAAAATAATTTATAATAAAATACGAATAACATTAACTTAGATGTAATTATACAATACAATACAAAACCTAATTTTAAACCCGGCCAGCCCTACCAGACCACAGTCACTTGGAAGTTTACCCAGAAGGCTGACATTATTACCTCACTGGATACAAAGATTTATATTATTCATTGACCAAGGTAAGCTCTAGCCTTTTGGTTTTCTATTGCATCGTCCAGTCGTTTATTTAACTGAAATATATAAAATACTAAACATCGATTAATTAAATTGTGAAAATATCGATAATACAACTACATCATTACTGCTATCGTTTCGTGTTAGAATTTAGCGAATGCATTATGAGCCTTTTGTAGAAGTGGGCCAGTCGAGGCCGCGGTCGCAATTACCGAATGCGCGCTACTGTACCACAGTGCTCTTTGTGATTTCGCGCACGACTGTACCTCTCAGTAGGGCTGCCATAACATTTTACACAAAGACCGGTAGCTGTTTGTATTTTTTTATATTGAGATAAATGGGCATTACAATTTATTTATTTTGGAAGTATAGGTTTGCGTTTGACCATTGTCTCACCTAATGTTGAGTGATCACGCAGTCTAAGATGGAGCACGCTTACATAGAAGATACCTATTCACTCGTGACTTGAAGACTTCAAGATTGTATGCGTCAGGAAAAACAGACTCCGGCAAATTATTTCAGCAGTGCGCACCAGAAAAGATAACGCGGAACGCTTGGTTCTGATTGGTAGTGTTTCCACCATGTTACGGCGGCGCAAACCGGTACGTCTGGTTGTCCGATGGTAAAAATTAAAATTGAATTAATTCAACAGATAAAATAATTTGAGATTACTTATAAAGGCGCTAATGAGATCAATAATAATACAGTAACTATTTGATGCCTTCACCAATTTTGTATTATACTTGTAACTTAAAATTAATGATAAGCATAGATTTTTTATACTGGAGAATATAAGAATACCATCGACACATACAAAGCAAGATGACACCAGTTAAACTAGATTCAACGTGTAAGACATAACCAATACATACATACTTCACGCCAGGTCCCTTGCGGAGTACGCACGTACAGCAGAGCGCCATTCAGGCATATTCTTACACGCCTTCTTTGAATTTTTTTCTATGTTTAATTTTGATTCATTACAGGTTTCTGGAGTGTGAATACAATATCTAGTGCACAAAATCACAGCTAGTATTAAACAAATGAATTTATGTATTGGTTATAATTCCTCATCGTGTGGTAACCCTATGTGCATGCCAGCTTTTATTACGATGCTTTTACTGTGTGCAGGAGCTCCCATTTTCAAGAGATCCCGTTTCGCGCTCACTTGCAGCGGATTTTTAGACGAACCGTTTTTTATTACGTTAATTTGATTGCACGGAACCCTAGTCAAAGATTTGCACAATGTAAAGTCAGCAGTTTTCTAGAATCTTTTTAACACTACACGGTACAATCGAATAAAAAAGTGGTTATTGAATTTTCAGTGTTTGATAGGGGAGCGTTGTGGATTGAAAAAGGGTGTATTAGCAAGAATTGAAAAAGGAATGCTAAAGTGGTTTGGGCATGTAGAAATAATGGAGAAAAGCAGATAGCCCAGTTCATGGAAATTAGTTACTGTAGCCTATAGATGTTCACAACGTCAGGGGTGCATACGACGCGTTGCCGCCACCCTTTAGGATGGGATTAAGAGAATGAAGTGGGAGGGGGAAGTGGGCCATCGAAACGCCCAGTCATTGGACGAAACATGATTAGCACAAAGCTAACAGTTTTACACAGATATTCTGTTAAACCAAGGTATGACACCTATCGAGCCGGCCCCTAAGAGCTGTAAACCAGATGATTCCAGCATGGCTCTACCACGGGTGTCGCAAAAGGAAAACATCATTGTTATATGCGGAATAAACGTTCTAGAGAACCGTTGTGTAGTTAGTTGAGCGTGGGAGCTCCAGGAAATGGGGTTGAACTTCCCGTCGATGGCGAGGGGTGCGCTTGTAAATTGAGAAGAATTCGCAGAGGGACGCAAAGTCTCTCCGAAGGCTAAGAGATTCTAAACCACCTGTTAGTATGGGATCGTCGACTATTCGAACGACGCGATGCTGGATGGAGTCGACAGGGTCAATCTCATAAGTAACTACGACTTTCCCATAATGCCTTTGTATGTAAAACCAAGAATATCCCATAACTGTTACAAGTTAATAAGAAGTTCACCTAATAAAGTCATCGCTGGCGTCTGAGCGTTTATAATGCGACTCGCTGTTAGACAGTTATTACATTCTTGAATAATGGAGCAAAACGCGCCCAACTATAACGGTTAAACTAATGAACTTTGAACTCGGAATCTCTATAAGTTATAAAGGAGTTATTTCTTACAGTTACGACCCAGTTATTTTTATTCCAGGTTCATGTTACTTAACCAATTGAAAATTGATGTTGAAATTTCAATCTTTGACCTTAGCATGGTACATAACTTTTGTTAAGGGAGTCAATGATTATTTGTTCTCCTCTGCGTACAGTCTAGATCTTTCATGGAAGACAACTGCCTCTCGGAGCACATGGCATTGAAAATCTCGTGGCCGAGCTCAACATAATAGGAGAAATGCCTCCGCCTCCGCTGGTTCGGTCAAATAGAGCAGATGGGAGAGGATCGCAGCGCGACTAAAACATATTTGGGACAGCCGGTCGGCTGACCCAAATATCGCTGGAAAGACAGCATGAAGACTGATTTCTCGAAACTGTTGGAGAGCAGGGAAAAATGAAATTATCTCGTTTCGAAGGCCAAAACCCGCATTGGGTCGCTGAGCCAACGGAGTAAGTAAGATAGCCTAGAAGAAAGTAATAAAGAATAAACAGCTGGTAGGGCATTTGCCCGACTGAATGAATACCACCCCTGGTCAAAAGTATGTCGCCATGACAACCTTGAGTTGTGTTCTGGCATTAGTGACCAGGTTTCAGTCTCCCTTAAGAGAGCAGCAGCGCATTTGTAGCAACTTTGGTGTTACAAAAATGTCCATAGGCGATGGTAACCGCTTTCCATCAAGTGGGCCGTCTGCCTGTCTCCTGAACTCCTGCAATAAAAAAAACAGACACAGATCAGATCAGAAACAAATCTAACGTGAGAGAGGGAAGCCAGACAGACTGGCGCCGTAACGCGTTACCTAACGAAGCGGAGGGTTCCCATAAGAAGTTATCACTTCAAAAAAACAAACATACAAAATAATTATAAAATATATCGATGCTAAAATTGCACAACAAGCTCTAAGAAATTAATATAATAATAATCCTGGAACAATAGTGTTGCGAACGAGGGTTGTAAGTTATCGATCAGTCGATGCATTATTGAGAAGACAACCGGGTACCGAGTCGATGGCACAATTCTATCCATGCAGGAACTTCGTTACAGGGCCGTATTCGGATATCGTATTCCTTTACTTCACGACAGTAGCAGCAAATATCAAATCAGTGTACATTCGATTAAATTTTTTTATAGCGAAATTGACAAATAAGCTGACTATCTAACTAACGGAATGTGGTTACGGACGTATGCGTCTTCAGAGGTGAAACCAACGCGTTGTCAGACTTAGGATGGAATAGAAGGATCAGATGGACGAATGGGACAGAGGGAACGAGATAGGGAAATTGATTAGGGAGATGGGGATAGGGAAGATGACATAGGATAGGGGAAAGTTTTTTGGGGATTTGTAGGATCTAAATTTGGAAATGAACACAAGAAAACCAGAATGAAAGGCAGAAAATCGTTAACACATAAAACACGCAAACACAGGAAACCACGAAGGAATCGCTAAATTGATAATATTTATCAAATATTTTAGCAAGACAAGAATTTGAGGACTCTAATTCCATCCCTGTATAGCTCACTCAAAATCGTGTTCCTTTTGTTGCCCACTAGGAATGTTACCAGGTCTTTTATGCCTAATATCGACAACGAAGTGTATATGTATATATAGGTACTCACCTATATATACATTTACACAGTGCTTTCAGTGGGCATTCAGACCCAAATCCGGGACTATACGAAATGGCGGATAACTCTCAAAGGAGTCTCGGGTCGAGTGTGACGAAAACTAAAGTGTATTTTTTTTTTGAAAAGTCAATTACCCTTATAGGAATTCAATCTGCTGATTTGAAAAAATATCACATACTGTAATATTATACCAAATCATAGAGTAGCTTCTAAGGATTAATTTCTGTGAAGGAACGTCAAATTGAAATCCCGTACAATCGGAAATGGGAACATATATAATTTGAATCAAATAAAAACAACCTTTATGCATAATATTTTCCTTAGTTTTCGCGACTTGTATACATAATAAAACTACGTTTTAACGGTTTTAAGCGCGGTAATTTATTTAATTTTGATTATTCCGACGTTTCGGCCACTTTTTAGTAGCCATAATCACGGAAGGCAAAGATGTCAGGTACCAACGAGTATTGTTAAAGTTTTATTTGGCCTACCGCCAACTTGTTCATTTTAATTATTTAATTTTAATTTTGTTTATGGTTATTATTTACTAGGGAGCCTAATATAATTTACCACCAACATGTTATGGCTTGAAGAGAAGAAGCGGCGCAAGAAACTCTTCAGCAAACATTAGGCATGTTTGCCGAAGAGTTTAAGAGTTTAAGCTCTAATAGTTTTATATAATGTTAAAGTGGATGGAAGGAAAATAAAAGAAATTACCAGTCAAGTTGGTTTGTGTTCCGGTGCACACAAAAAGAGCTCACAGTGTCTTAAGGTCTGGCAGTTGGTTTTTGCTGGGTTTAGGTCTTAATAGGTTTGATTGAAATCTATACCTCAACTGTCGTTCAGATGACGTGTTGTGGAGTGATTTGCATGAGCTTCAAGTCTGCGACTGGCAGGATAGCACTGAAAAGAAAAGTGTGGAGTGTTCTTATTTCAGGAGGATAGTATTCATTTTGAGTCGTTAAACCACAGCGGTTAGTTTTCAGTTAACCATCTTTTGCTATTAACTTACTAATTTTGAAGAAAAAAAATCGAGATAGCCATACTAAATTTCTATGCCTAGCAACACTGCTTCTGGCCATTCTATTTCTAGGCGGACATTGTTTATTAAATCCATAATACACCCCACGACGTAAATGTCTGACATTTCACGTGAAAAATCAGTCTTTTACCACAAGTTATGGAAATATTCATAACAATGCACTCGTTTAAGGTTTTTAAATAACACTGACTACTAACTTACTCAGAGCTACCTACAGGCAAAACTTTTTGTAATATATCTTTACATAATAGGGTAGTTTACAAAATGCGAACGTCATACATTAAACTTCTGTTCTTTACTTGAAAATATTATACTATTAAGTATCCAAAATTTTCTCAAGTTTTACTAGTTTTTTACTAGGTTTCAGAAACGGCGGAATAATAATCAAATAATTTTAGAGACCTAAAAAAAACTTTTTACACAATTATACCTTACAAACCATCATTTTAACATCTGGAGATAAAAAAAAAATGCTTTTTATGAACGAAAGTAAACAATAAATTATAGATGTGTCACTACAACGCAGAGGCTCCGGGTTCGATTCCTGGTATGGTAAATTTCGGAAATGAATTTTCTTCGTTATTTACTATGGTCTGGGTGTGTGGGATCGGCCACAGTGCGTTGTATATTACTTTTAACACAAGCGTAACTTGCTTAATTTAAAATCCATATAGTAATCACCCCCAATTCTTATTTATCCAAAAACTCACTATTGATTAAAATATAATATATGCTAAAGACCTGTATCCGTTAAGTTTAAAAATAATAATAAAAAAAACATTGCTAGCAGTTACAAGGTACATGGCATTCGATCTTACACGACATCCAATATTGAGAACTATCTTCGATCTCACGTGATATATTCCATGTATAAGCCGACCAAATTGTAGCGTTCACTTGTTCTATAAATCTAACTCGAGCACGACGTATCTATACCCATTGATGGGATATACAAAAGCAATTAGTTCTATCTATTGTTCAATTTGACTTATTAGTGCGGCAGTGCATCGGTAATTGGAATTATTGGCCGAGGATTCGATTGCGCTTACGACGGAGGAAGTCTTATACAATCTTATGGTTAGTATGAAGATATTCAAAATTTCATATTAGGCGAAGCAATATTCAAAATGTTAACACGCTTTATTTCGGCTTATTCCCGATTCAACCCACGACGTCAGAACCGATGAATATATTTTAACTTTTCATTCCCAAATCCACTCATTTTAAAACTAGCACAAAAAAACAGAGACATTGTGTACGGTTTTACTAAAAGTGATGAAAAATCTTAACACATATTATCCCGGGAATCCCGCAAAAATATTTCTGGGAATGCTTTTAATTTACTGTGTGTGATTTTTTTCATTGATGGATAGCAAATTTTATTTATGTACCCATGAACGCCTGGAACACAAAGGGAGCTCATATGTTGGCTATCGCGTTTAGACTTTAAGGTACGTATCACAAACAAAAATTATATTGGATTTTTTTATTTATTTATATAGTTATATAATATATCTAGCTGCACTAAGCATGCCAGCAATTTTTTTTTATTCTGATTTTTGGAACAGAAAACCTTGTGACTTGACTTGACTTGAAAACTTTTGGTAGGGTGTTTTTAAGACGGGCGGTCCAAAAGTTCATCACAATCTGGTTAATAGTTTTGGAACGTATAGATTTATATATATATAATTATTGTGACGCGGGTGTAATGCACTAGTATTTGTTTAATTAATTAGTAGTAATTAGTATTAATCGTTATGAACTAATTTGATGTTTATAAAATTGTTAAGTTAAATTATTGTTAATATAAAACTGTACTATATGGAAATAATCAATTTCTGAAATAAATGAATTATTATTATATATCTATGAAAACAGTCCTAAAAAAAGTTTTACTTGAATGTGTAAGCATTATCGAAACTTGCAAAATAAATCAATAAACACATATATCATAATCACAGAAACATGAGAAAGAATAACTCTATTCAATCATTTCATAGTTACACATTTAGATATATTCAAGATGACATAAAGAATGGGCTCGATTTGGCCCGGTGACCTAGCTCCCATTACAGTCACCCCGTTCCTCGCAGTTTTTAACTTACTATTTCAAAAGTCTTTATATCATCTCAACATTATAGGTTCACATAAAAACACACATAAACATTTAAATAATACACAAATGTATCTGCCTGGCATCACGCATAGCTTAAATACTATAAATTATTTGAAAGTACCCTCAATTAAAGGTTCGCAACCAATAATGTCCAGCCACCTGTTACAAATACCACCTAAACGTTTAGTAAGTATAACAGTATCATATTCACTAAGTAGTCCTTGTTATGCATTGCAACAGATCAATAAACATCTGCCTTAAAATAGCTATTGTTTCATGATACCTAACATCAATCTATTTAATTATGACATTATTATACGAGTAATTACTACAACTGAAGCTTCATCATATCTCTTGTACATACGCTTACCCTTGAATTTTTCAGGATAAAAATTATCCCATCGTCGTTATATATGAATCCTAAGATCATATTATATTTAAAGTTTCATAGATAACCCGTTGATTTCGATGCACATTTCTTACTTTCAACCAAACACTGGGGTGTTTTAGAATTTTAACGACTTGCTGAGTGCTTTCATAATGCTGTCATAAATGTTTAATGTTAAGACTGTTGTACTTGGGCGGGCAGAGATTGTTGTAAATTTTCTATTGCAATATAAAACAGGTGTTAGCGTGTAAAGTTCCAAATACGTCCCCAGGTAATATAATTATAATAATGTCCCACTGTTGGGTACACGGGACTATATTTCAAAGAAACAGATGGTTAATCTTATGTCTTACAATAATTTAGAAGTATTTCCGATGCCCCACTTGCCTCTATCCAACCTTTTTTTTATATGGGATGTTCACCCCCATTTCCTAGAGCTCCTGCGCTCAACTACGCAATGGTTCTCTAGAACATTTATTCCGCGTACAACGGAATCGGTTCCCCTTGGTCTTCAAGCTTCGGATGGCAGAGGATCGCCTCTCCCATCCATTCCACGTAATCGAGCCAACGGAGGCGGTTAGATTTTATCTCTTCTATTAGCTATTACGAGGTGCCATCGTCTGTCCTTTTTGGGCCCAAAATCTAACGGAGAATAATAATAGAAGGTCCCAACCCTAAATTGTTTGTATGTACTTTGAGAACAAAAATAAAAAAATATTATTATTATGAAACCAGTGTTCCACCGAATTGCTGTAATGCCAGAGTCTCGGAAACCAAAGATACTTGCGATAAACCTGACGGCGTTCCCCTATCCAACCTTTCCTTTCCATTCCACATGTCTGATCCCTCTGTCTCATGACTGGCAATGGTAACTTGGCTGGTAATCACTTTCCACGAGCTGGGCCGAATTCTGCTATTACACTCTCGCCAAAATCACGGACAGTATCGTCTCAATCGTAACTTTGCCACATTAAGGTATTCTGTTAATCCCAATGGCGTGCCCGTGGCATTCATTGGTGCTCCGATCCTATGGGTCTTAGCGTGATGATAATAGCCTTCCTCGATAAATGGGCTATCTAACAATGAAAGATTTTTCAAATCAGACCAGTAATTCTTGAGATTAGCGCGTTCAAGCAAACAAACAAACTCTTCAGCTTTATATAGTATAAGATAACACGCAAAATAAATGGTCGAAATTTTGGTAGGGCGAAACTCTAGTAACAAAGTAAAATTATTAAATAATTTTTGAACAATACCAATTACCGCCACATATGCTAGTAGAAACCATTAACCAGTCTATACCTCTTAATTCCTCGTTTTTAAATAACAAAAGAGTATTACTGGCGTTTTCCGGTGCCAGGCGCAGGGTAGCTCGCCCTACACCCTCTTAGCAGGCACCTATCTAATAGGATGGTGGTTTTATGCGAAGAAAGGGCTTTTATGAAATGAAAGGGGCTAAAGTGCGGTTTCACTATCACGCTTATTTATGAGTTTACAGATTTTCACTTCGTCCTTGTTATTGTTCTTATCATACGACTTACGCGGTTTGTGGATACTTGCAGTGCCGAGGGATTAAACACATATTTAAGAAACATATAAGATACTTTATATTATGTCAAAGTATGTGTTAAACACTTCTTTAAATATGAATTTGTTGTTTTGTTTATTTAGGTTTATGGCTTGGCAGGTAGGCCTTTAAGCCAGATATTAGCTTACAATATAGTTTCTTCATTTTTATAAGCCTATGTGTAGCACAGCTGAACTGTAGGTTATCAGCTGGTGCCATTTAACGGAGTTCTTGTAACAACACAAAAGGCCACATTTGACTATACAGTTCACATTTCTCACAAAACACACAATTACTACTCAAAATCTATCAATATCCTACAACTATTGTTTATTTTAGAGTAATTTTACACATTTTTAGAAAATAAAACTGCACAGCACATCTCCTTTCAGTTCCCGCCAAAAACTGCCCTGAATCTGTTGTGGAATGTGCATAATACAGATAAAAAAACAAAAGAACATCTTTCTTCTAAATTCAAACATTTAGTATATTTGGTGGCCAGTACTATGCCGCACCAAATACATAAAAACGATTTGTTGGAGATTCCAACAGTGTGAATGAAGAAAAAGTACAGCAATTTCTCTTCATGTACCAATTATAATAACCCCAGCGGGCCAGAATTCTTTTGGAAATGGAAATTATGCATTATATTCATACATTCATTCATTAGTCATTTTAAATGTGTACACCATTGGTACACACGGCACTTGAGTGGTTTATGTATATTTACACATATTAAGTATCCAATCTTATCTTATGCTAATATATAAAGCTGAAGAGTTTGTTTGTTTGTTTGATTGAATGCGCTAATCTCAGGAACTAATAATCTGATTTGAAAAATTCTTTCAGTGTTAGATAGCCCATTTATCGAGGAAGACTATCTCGGCTATATATCGTCACGCTAAGACCAACAGGAGCGGAGCACCACTGGAGAATGTTTCAAAATCGGGGAGTTTTTTAGCTAACTTTTTTTTAACTATTCCACGCGGGCAGAAGTTTAATATAATAACTTTCTAGATTAAAAGAAAATGTAATAACAAGAGTTTAAAAAGGAATGTTAAGGTGGTTTGGGCATGTAGAGAGAATTGATGAAAATAGAATCATAAAACAATTGTATGACAATATTGTGAATGGTAGACGTACTACGAGTATATCTCACCATTCATTCAATTGCCTTACCATCGGTAGAAATTTCAACTACTTGTAATGGATCTTAGGTAAATGTTAAACTTACTATCGGTTAGTACGATATAGAAACGAACGGTTACTAAGATATAGGAACCGGCTTAAATAAGCTATGAA
Source organism: Dendrolimus pini (assembly GCA_949752895.1). NCBI lineage: Eukaryota > Metazoa > Arthropoda > Insecta > Lepidoptera > Lasiocampidae > Dendrolimus > Dendrolimus pini. Next base: position 1,546,576 of record OX457130.1, on the reverse strand, counting down.
GGTCTATTGGCCAATTTCTAGCTTCACTAAAACAAACTTTAAATAGAGAAATCGATACAGTGCACCGACACGGTTAAATCGATACTGCAACTAAGTAACCTATGCTAGCTCAATAATAATTAACTAAAAATAAACACTTCAACCGCTGGAGGGTTAGACCTCGATAATGACTATAGAGAACACTTTATTGCACACCAAAATATACAATTACAGAAACAGACCATATTTACAATATTTTCTAGGCAATACGATAGGCGGCCTTATGGCTCAAAGCGATGGCAACCTAAATGAGAACAATTTGAATCAAGCGAAATAGATTGTGCAAGACAAAGGCAATAGATAGATAGATATATATATATATATATATATATATATATATATATATGTCGCAGAACGGCCTCGTTCTCACGACATCTTTAGTTATTTCAGGTTTAGTGGGCGTCATCAGGATGAAATGCGAGCATAAAACACAATAGCCACGGTTTATACACTTTTAATTTAGATTTGATCAACATTATGACATAGTTTAGACCGAGCAGCGGGTTCAGGGCACCCGCTCATACTTCCAGCTTCAATACTTTCTTTAAAATACTCCATGGTCCAACTCGACCTGTTGCCACCAACCGAATGCGCCACAAAAACTCTTCCGTCTACCGAAGTAGATACTACCAAAGTATAGAGGGCGCGTCTGACCCCGCTCTAGACATACTCTGCTCTCATTGGTCGTTTATTAAATTACAATATTCATAACTTTTATTAGGTTAGAACGATCTTTAAGTTATAGAAACATTTAACAAATCTAATTAAATTACATTAAGAATTTTAGAAGTAATTAAAATGTAAACAAATGATATTGTGCGTTATACATCCAGTCAAGAATACATCCAATATAGCTTCCCTCCGACATATATATATATATATATATATTCAAAAGTAATTTACATACACATATATACATAATTATATTATACAACTAACTGTCCCGGCAGACGTCGTCCTTGCCCGGAAAAGCTTCATTCGATATGCCGACAGCATTAAAATTCCTAATTAACAAATAAAAAATAGGGGTTGATCGTAGAGAGTTGAAAATTTAGGGTTGTATACATTTTTTAATGCTGTATCATAAAAAAATACAAATTATCTTAAAATTAAAAAAAAATTAGGGGTGGACTACCCTTAACATTTAGGGGGATGAAAAATAGATGTTGTCCGATTCTGAGACCTACCCAATATGCACACAAAATTTCACGAGAATCGGTCAAGCTGTTTCGGAGGAGTTTAACTACAAATACCGCGACACGAAAATTTTATATATTAGAAGATAATACATAAGTTATTATGATAAATGTATTGACATGATTATATTCTTTTAATCAGACATAGCTATTTGTGGACAAATAGTGTTTTCTGGGTTAATTTCTAAATATTGGTACGACTAAAAACATCATTTGTTTTCCTCAATGTCACAGTGGCGCTTTAAAACGCCATATAGGAAATTTTGGTTAGGTTAGACTTATCTAGGGTTCAGATTTCGAGCAACGAAGGTTTTTGGGGTTGAAGTGAAGGGAAGGAAATTTTTTCGACTTTGGGAGGTTTTCGACTCAAAGGTTCTTCTTGTATTTAGCAGTATAATAATGTTTCGCAAATATCTTTATATACAACTTCACTACTAATCTAAAATGTGGTCCTCAACTTTCTAAGGAGAATAAAATTGCTTTAAAATAGAATCTTACACTTTACTTATTAGAAGAAGCCATGAGTTCACCAGCGGTTCCAAAGCAATTTTACTGTTAAAGAAGAAGAAACGGCGCTACAAACTCCCCAGCAAGTTATCTTCACATGTGACAGCCCGTGCTCTAAATTCGACCATAATAATTAATGTCAAAGACTATACTTCTATAATCACAGATTTCGCCTCGGTTACACTGTTAATTTGACTTGAACAATGAACAAAAGAGGTATATATCCGTGTGTGTGTCAAATACATGACAGTGTGTGTAATGGGTTTTTTATATGGGTATTTAATGTAGTTTTTATTCATAATAAAAAAAATAGCATTCGTCGCTTCTTCTCTACATAAACTATGTGTGCGAAATTTCATACTTCTCCGTTCGCACAATTTTCGTAATAAGGTGTACAAAGCTTTTGCTTTCCGTATTAATTCTTCGTCCTTCTTTTAATGTATTTTGAAGTAATACTGGGCTTAAGGAAATCTTTAGGAATAATTGTTCATATCTGCTCTTTATCTTCCCTTCTATACATTTTATATTTTCTCATTGGTAATTAATAACTTTTCTTTCTCTTGTTTATAACACACTCGTTGAACAAATTTTGCATAATTATTTTTAGAAAAATCAAAAAACACATTTTCCTTTTATATAACCGTATCCATTATACACTCTCAAAAGTCAAAAGCAACAGTGAACTTACATTAATCTCGAGCAATCAATAAATCTCCAATCCGTAACAGGCTTTTAGAAACATTCGAGGAGAAATCTTTAGAACATTAACTACATGTAAAAGAGTGACTGTACAAAAAATCCGGTAGAACTTTACAACCATTAATTCCATCTAAACATACTTTTGAGCCATTAATGAAAAGTATATATTGACAGGCTTTTCCATTTATCTTCAGACGCCCCCTAATTTAACTTGAACCCCCCCTCCGTGTGTTCGCAAGTCACTCCCAGATACGTATCTCGCTGACAACTTAATACATGGAAACAATTTGAGTAAAGAAAATATGGTGCGATTCATTCGTTTCGTTTCATTTACTATACAGATTTTTTATAATTGTATTCTATACCAATTCCTATATTCATAATTTTGAGATGACTTGACATTTCCCGTTGAGGTAGGCAGAAACCGATGGATCTCCACCTACTACGATCTCGAGAAACTCGCTTCATCGACTTTCATTAATCTCTTCCTACATACACTTGTTTAAAGCGTTTTTTACCTGAGCAATCTTCAAAACATATTTTTTTGGGTATATTCGGACGAGGTTGATAAAAATCTGATGAAAAGTAGATAATAAATAATAATATATCTTCGATACAATATCAAGGAATCTTATTTATCTAGGTTATGCTGTTTTTAAAAAAACCCCTTATCTACATGTATGGTGGCCATCCATAATCTTTGCTTTTTTCGTTAAGTATAGCATTGTATTGCTGCATATAGATTACATAGTTTTATTAATTAAAGAGGAAAGAGTTATTGAAGAGAAAACGATAATAATAAAGACCCTTAGACACGGACAGACGCAAAGCAGTGATGGACTAGATGACCTAAACCTAAGTCGCACTACCTAATACTAACTCTTGCTTACTTTTATGCACTGGTTTATTGAACTAAGTATTACATATGTGTCGTTCGCGAACGAACGAATCAAACAACCTGGGTCTCAAGATCCGCGCGAACGATAGGGTCACTTCGAAAAATATGAGTCGTTCACTAGATCGATTCGTTCAGATTCGTTTAACAAAACCTACGAATCAGAAGAAGAGAACCATACGACAGTGAATCGGGTCATTTCGGATTGCCGCGTCTCGGTTAGTCGTTCGTTGTCCCATGACGCATTTGAATTGTTTTGATTTCAAATAATATAATAATAATTTAAAATAATTATCTTTTAACTTTTCTAGGAACTTTTATTAACACAAGTTTCAACTTTTTTGTGATGAATTTTTTTCTATTACCCGCTATATATATATATATATATATATATATATATATATATATAAATGTTATCAGACCTTTTTTATAGAGCGTTCAATTCTCTATAAAGATTGGAACAGCGATTTATCAGTCAACCAGTCGTTTGAACGGTACAAAAATCAGAAGAAGCAAAAAAAAATTTTTTACATCCAAAAGAAACTTTTGAGCCTGTTTGGAAAAAAAAATTTTTTTTGGATCATCCTAATAAATATATATATATATATATAAATACGACCCGCTTGGTTGTATGTACAATTTGGAAGGTACGCAACTTGCTCACGAAGACACGAACCAATGAACCAAGCGGCTTGGTTCGTGAGCTAGTTTGCGTACTGAGACGACAATCGAGTGCCGAATCCTTTAGTGAACCAATCGTTCGATTGAACGGGTCGCAAGATCCGGATCATTTTGTCAACAGGTCAGTATTGAACTATTGACCTGAATCTCTAAAATTGAAGGAATGACACATATCTAGTAAGTATCTAGTAAAAAAACACAAAGGTTAACGTGAAATGTGTAGTAAAAATAGCATGTATAATTATTGGTCAGCGCCATCTAGTTCTACATGTGGTAACTAGTGCCATCTGCGACATATGAGGAGACACATGGGTTTCGTTTTTGTCGAAATTACTAAGGATTTCTATAGGTATGTATAATAATAATATTAATCTTTATTCATGTCCTGGTATATAAATATAATCTTAAAATTTATTCAAGAACAACATATCACTGAAATTCGTGTACAAATATTGATTTTAAACATTAAATTATAATTACCTAAATTAATATTATTAAGTAGTTAATTATTTCTTACAATTACAATGTCAATTTGTTAACAAATAAAATTCAAATTAAAACGCAAAGCTAAACAGGTAAATATTTGATTATAATTTAACTCTAATAAAATAAATAAAATCCTCTAAATCCAATTGTATTTTTCAATTCAATTCAGGTCTAACAAAAATAATTGCCATGGTTCCACAACGTACGGCAACCATTGCTCTCATGTCCGCTTCACGCTGGTGTCGACAATTGAATGTGCATACCAATTCGAAGACAGGTGCGTGTGGTTTGCGGGGTGAGCGGGTTGGAAGCTCCGATAAATTCAGGGCTGTCTTATAGCCGTACAAACTTGTATTGACATAATCTTTTAGTAGTAAAAGAGCCACTTATTAGTTTCTGGTTAGACGTCTTCAAGTTCGCTGCACTGCAAAAGTATAAAACTTTGTTGCACTGACAACTCTCACCACAAGGCAATTAAGTGTATTATAGTATTGTTACGAGTGCGGGACACTTATTAGAATTATACAAACACGTATAACACAGGTACAAATATAACTAAACACAATCTGTTCAAACGTAATGCGCGATTCAATAACACGCGCATAGTCCGTCACTATATAGGTTATCGAATCTACATAAGTCTCGACTTGATCATGGTTCTCGCTAGACTGACGATCTCTCCATTGGGCCTTTCAATGCACCGATGCAATATGTCTACCTGGCAAGCGTCGACGCAATTTCTCAGAAAACGTAATCCACACACCTGCGTAATTATGCCTGCGAAATTTTAAGCACAAAGTAAACAAAAAAAGATAGCCATAAAACAGTTTCAATGTTATTATCTCAAACGCCGCGGCAGGTAATAAATTTGATTTGTCTACAGGTATGCAGGTGGCCCAACTTGTAACCGCATTTCAGCACAGTAATTATACATTACAAATATAATGAACTTAAAACTAAACATAGAAAATTACAAACTCCAGTGTCGTTCGCGGCTATGAGCGCGCGACTTGTGTTTGTTCGAGTGTAAGTGAGTGCATGTTTGTGTGTGTTTGTCGAAGCTTATCAGCAGTGAACGGGGTCCTTTGGTGTATTGTACAGTTTAACGGAGGGGTGGGGCAGTCAAGCGACGACTACGATACGAATACATTCGACGTACATTCGATGAGCGATATAGTCACGGAACATGCGCGTGTTATTGAATCGTGCAGTTTGTACTGGCTGTGTCGAGTCATATTTGTGCCTATTTTATACGTGTTGGTACAGTTTTAATAAACTCTATAGTAATTTCAACGGCATTTTAATTCGAGTCTTGTGTAGCTCGTAACAATAATAAGTATTTTTTCTGACGTGATAGAATCATGGAATCATTACTTTACCCGGTGCGAAGTCACCTGATGTCACTATCAACTACACCATTGATTGCAGCCCTGCAGACCTTTGGGGATAGAGTTCCGCGTTTGAATAAATTCCGCGGGAAATCGCGTCGAGTAGGCTCGCCCATTTCCATGTCAAACGCGGCCGCATCGCCAGCGGTGTGGGGGGCGGCTTGTGAATTTTTAACGAGCACAGGTACTATCTCTCTCCTCTATATGCAATAGTCTGATTCGCCCTTAAAAAGCTTTGTGGCCAAAACCGGTGGTCTCGACACATTTTGCATTTAAGGTTTAGCAGATTTTGAGTCATGGTGATCATAAACAGTTTAAGTGGTCTTTCTTTTAACGTCATTTGTCTTTTGAGGTTCTTTAGTAAAGTGACAACGATTGAGTCGTTTATTTCTTTAAATGCTTTTTGGGGTTTCGTAGCTAGATAACGAAAGTGTGGACGTTTATCATCTTTACAGAACCCTTCAAAATTGTCACCTATTGGGCCGATTTTACGCTTTTTCTGAGTCGTTCCCTCACTGCTCGTTAGCAATCTGATCAATCCACCTATTTGGAGATCTATCGCCGAGATCTCTTACCTTCAAATTCCCCACTCACTACATTGTTTGGGTTCTTCAGGGCGATGTGGCCAAAGTACTTAGAAAGAAATAAAAATTTTATTTCCAAATGTAACACACAAAACAACAGAACACATATAACAATAAAAACCATATTAGAAGAGATTGTATGTTGCATTTATTTTAATAAATAAGGTTGAGAGTCAGTATTTTTCAATGCTGACATTTAGCCCAACATAGCACTGATTTTCAGTGCCAACCTCCGAAATTACACATGTCATGAGACCCACATTAAAACCAGAAAATATAATCTAGATATTAATACGTGAGGCAAAAACTTTGTACCCTTTTTACGAAAATTGCGTGGACGGAGGAGTATGAAATTTTACATTTTTAAAAATTAGCATAAAAAAATACATTAAATCTATAAAAAAAACATAACGCACTACCATGTATTTGACATACACACGCATATATACTCTTTTGTTTATAGTTCAAGTCAAATTAACAGCGACTGTGGCGAAATCTGTGATTATAGAAGTATAAGTCTGCGATAACAAATGATTATTATACCACTAGTTTTTTTTTATTATAAATGTAGGTACAAATACTGAATAAATATACATACCAGAAAACAATATAATGTTGAGAAACTAATAATGACCAATGCAATTATTAGTAATAAAGCGATAAATTGCAGACCAGTTTATTTTGCGCAATGTGCCTTTTATCTCTGTAAATCTTTTGTACTAGATTTATTTGAAAATCTGTAGGTGCTTCTTAATACATAAAATTTTCACTTGAGAAATCGATACAGAACACTCTCTCGCCAAGAGCCAAACATTGAACATAAATTGAACGCAAACTTAATTTCCTCTCGGCTTGATTAAAGGAATTCGAACGGAACACGCGACAGTGTCACAGCCAAGCAAATTTTTCCCATAAAAAACTTACTTCTAATACAGAGGCTTATCTCCGAATTAATTCCGAAATACAGGCATAATTACTCGTTCAAAGGTACAAGGCGTTTCGGCGACGCGACCGTCGGCGAAATTTTACAGGTCTTTGGAAGGCGACTTATATGAAATTGGACCTTATGACTGATGCGCTGAAGCTCAATGTTGGATGTCAAGTGAAACCGCTTAGATAAGTCTTGAGGATAAGCCGATTTGAAAAGGAACACGTGATCAAATGCTGATTGCGTCCCGGCCCGCGCGCCCCTCGCTCTTCAATCATATTTTAATATGGTGAATAGGAGGGTATTTCGCAAGATTAAATTGTATCCGCGGGAGTATTCGCCAAAGCCTTTCCAGATATCTTGCCAACCATAATAGAGGTTTAATTAGACGTGCAAATAAACAGCTGTTTAGTTTGTAATGTAGGTAATGATAATCTTATTGAATTTGCGAGATTAACATCATTGTAAATTATTATCGATTATAACGACCCGGTCGGAATCGCGTTTGATGCTTGAATAAAATTACATCCGGCGAGTTGTGTTCTTTGAAATTCATATAATTTACGTTACATTGCCTGTTGCTGTCAGACAAGCAAAATCTCTAATAACATTTAAGAACATAGTCAGGAAATTCTATTTGCAATGTGTAATTTTATATAATTAATATTGTATAAAAAGTAATACAATAAGGCAAAAAAGCTAAACTAACTTAAAATTAGATTAAATACGACAATAAACTAAGTAATAAATAGTAAGAAAATTCTATAAATAAACCTAACTTAAAAATAAAAATAAACGCCTATATTAAAGCCCGTCCAGCCCCACCAGACCACAGGCGCTGGGCATTGTACCTAGAAGGCTGGCAGCATTACCTCGCTGGATACAGAGGCTAATCCTTTGAGCGAGGTAAGCTCCAGCCTTCCTGTCCTAGATTGCATATAGCTATATATTTATTATGTTTAAATAGTTGCATTTTGTCACTATATCTTGTATATGTATATAACTCATTTGTATATATAGTATAGTTATATATTTATTATCAAAATGTAAGTAATCGTACAATAATTGAAGACGTGAGTGGATGAAGGTGATATGTTGCATATTCGGTTTTTTGCTTTTTTTGCGTAGATGAATGTTATAAGTCGATACCAAATGACTACAGACATTAGACCATAGATATAAGGCATATTTAAAAAATAAAAAGTTGCTAAAGGTGTTAAGTTCAGTTCAGTTTCAAATAAAAGTAAAACTTTTATCTCGATTTACTCAGAATTGGAATTATGCGACTTATCACCTTCATCCACTCATGTCTTCAATTATGTACACCACCATCGCCACTCCTAATCAGCAATATTCTTGCCACGTCTTGTCTGGAAGAGATAGCTTTTTAGCGATAAAACCGCCCTTTGTTCACAATTAGAATAACACTAGTTCGTAAGTTTTCTGTAATGGTGTACATTAAAGTGTTATCTATCTATCTATAGTAAAAATTAAGTTTTAATTATTTTTTAAACTTAAAATATACTATGTACCTACTTATTTTCATACCTATGTTATATACTGGTACTAAAGGTTTGTCCCGGATTCCCAATACCGCTAGATATTGTAACATTCTAATGGTAAAAGAATTTTTGAAATCGTTTCAATACTTTTTGTATCTTTCCTCTTTATACTATTAGTTTAGATATAGTTTTAAATCATTGAATTGATTCAAATTGCTTGATCCGAATAATACCACCATTAAGTTATCATATTCATATACATAGAGTTTTCCCTTTTTGTATATTTTTTTTCGAAATCACAGATAGTTCAACTTTTCATTCTAGGACATATATACAAATATTTTTAATACATAAGGCGAAATATCCGAGTTTCAGAAAATATAATATCTGTGACATTCTCAAGGATCAGAACTTATTTAAATTTTGAAACGCCGCAGAATAATGAATTCGTATTGCAATTTTTTCATAATATTCCGTTGGTCAGAAACTGTGATTATATGAAGGCAAGTGGGCACACTCGACTGGCAAGAGTGGTACGAGTGGGGGCCTTGATAACTCCTCATTAAACGTCTGAAGGAAAAAATATCTAATTTTGCTTCACCTCTTGGTAAATATGAAAAATTCGTGGAACAACTCTCGTCTTTTGAGAAATATGACATGGACGTAAGTGAAAGGAGACTCTCCTACTTTTCTATTCATGTTCCCAAATGAAACGCTTTAATAATAATAAAATCTAAAATGTGTGCTGGGACACATAGTAAAAGTGAAACTTCAACGAACAAGTGGAAAACGAATCGCAACGGACAAGCGGAAAAACGAATCGCAACGGACAAGTGGCAAAAGGAATACAACAAAATTTTAACCTGAAGTTTTATGGGCAGGTTTTCAAATTGGAAAGTACATTAACAATCTGCCTACGTTATTTCGTGACCGAAAAAGTCCTTATACCTGTATTCTATATAAAAGTTTCACTTTAATAATCTGCAGGCAAACACACATATTGTATACCCTCAAATTAAGCAAGTTACGCTTTCGTTTCCAATATTTACTATACTAGAAGTTGAACCCGGAGCCTCTACGCTGCAATGAGGTAGGCCGATAAAGGCTCAGCAGTCTCCGGGTTCTATTCCTGGAATGGAAATTTCGGAATCAAGCTTTCTGTTATTTACTATGGTCTGGGTGTCTGGGATTCGACCCAGAAAGGTCCGTCAAATGTTAGTTATTACATAAAATTAATTTGCTTAGCTTGGGGATCTACTATTGTTACATGCCGACAAAAGCAAATTCACACCTGCCTACCATAAAGAACAGTTTATTACCTTCCCACATTTGGACTTCTTTCGTTTACTTTGTGTTTAAAATTTGTAACTAAGAAAAACAGTCTATTGTGTAATCTTTTATGGCAGTCATTAGACAGGTGTGTCGAACTTATTCTTGGAAATTATTGTTTTGCGTCGAGGCATATTGTATTTGTACAGGATAAAAGGAATGCCCGAACGGAGGGGGAGGCAGTCAAGTGATGATTACGATACGATCAAGACGTGTACATTCGAAAAGCTATATAGTGACGGACTTTGCGCGTGTTATTTAATCGTGCAATTTGTACTGGTCCAGTTATATTTTTACCTGTGTTATAAGCGTTTGTATAGTTCTAATAAATTCTATAGTAATTCCAACGGCATTTTAAATCGAGTCCCGCACTCGTACACTATGTATGTATTGTATGTGTTTGTCTGCAGATTGTATTTTTTTTTAAATTAATTTATTCATGACCATAGAATCAAAGTCTTACAGTCGGAAACATGTTAATTAAAATAAATCTTCATATAGTAGCGCAGTTGTATTGCAGGCTAAAACCGACGCCATTCAATGGAGTTCTTGTGAAAACTCGAAAGATCACATCTGACTATACAGTTCACATTTCTCACAAAACACATAATATCTACTCAAAAACTATCAATATCCTGCAAGTATTGTTCATTTTAGAGTAATTATACACATTTTTAGAAAATAAAACTGCACAGCACAACGTCTCCTTTCAGTTCCCGCCAAAAACTCCGCAGATTGTATTAAAATACGAAATGTTGCCACATAATAGATCGTTAATCGCCACATTTTATGAACTGCACCACACAAGAGCCTTATGATTAAGGAACCCGCGCGGCTCTCGTGCCCATATTCAAGGGGTCTTAAGATTTGTTAATTACTGGCAACATTAAAATTAACTACCGACCAACCGTAATAAAAATCCTTCATCTACTTTTTATGGGGGAAATTGTTTTGTGAATTCAATTCCTTTGGTGTTTTCAACCAGTTTTGGACTGCTTATTAAATTTTTATATTTATTGACTGCCATGCCGAAATGAGGAAATTCCGAAATAATTCCACGCCTGAATTGGATGTTTTGTATTTTAGGTGTTTTCATAAAAAGTACGTTTCACGGTTTAAGCTTTTTATATTGATACTAGCCACGCCGGCGACTTCGTTTAAAATGTTTTTTTTTTATTCTGTGCCTCATAGGTCTTCCCATCTGCCCACATTATCAAGGCTGACAACGCGTTGGCATCACCCCTGCAAACGTCTATATGAGATGATAACCACTTTCCATGAGGTGAGCCGTCTGCCTGTTTGCCAATCTCCCAATAAAAAAATACACACATACACATTATTACGCCTGTTTCCCAAATGTATAAGTAAACTCGATGGATTTTTTTCATTAGTCTCTTCATACATACATATTTATTATACATGCTTTTCCTGCCATCCCTTTAAGACATTTGCAATTTGATCATCTACCATTCACCCTGTTGTCATACACTTTTTTGGGAAGTCTCTTTTCATCCTTTCTCTCTACATGTCCAAACCACCTTAACTTATTACCTTATTTTATCTTCAATCCATAACATTCCCTTTTCATTCTGTTGCTTATTCTAAATCCAACTTAACCTCACATATAATTCTTAAAAAAAAACAGTATTAAAGTCAATATCTATGTAAGTGAAGGCGTTATCGCGTGGATTTCTTAAGTTGATAGGACGTTTCACTTAACCCAGCAGCCATCAAGTTCAGAGCAAAGCTGGAACAGCCCCACTGACGGAGATAAATGATCCGACCTCACCGACAGGTTGCAACTTGGGTCACTTACGTAAACCTCACTAAACTTGCGGTAAAGCGAGTGCGAGCATTTTGTTATATATAAAAGAAAATCTTGTAAATCTTTTCACACGTATGTAATGTTCGTGTGGGACTTATATAACGAAACACGTAGAACTTTGAGAACTGTTTCATTTCATTTGAATTTGAAACGAAGACTGAGCTATTGATTAGCATTTGATTATAAGTTATGATTCTTGCACAATAATTAGCTAGCCAATAGCGCTTCTATGACGTGTGCGTCCGATGACAGTCGTAATCAAAATGATATTTCGTCGCTTCACCCGCTAGCTTTTATATCCGATTACTAATCACAATTACCCGTAATTATTGCAATAGTAGGTGATATTACTTATGACAAATATTATTAATAATGCATGTATACAACTCAGGCGGTAATTATTATATTACATATTTTATAATATTAATAAAGTTTTTCCTGCGGCTACACCGTGGGTCGAAAACCATTAGATTTGTTTCTATATTACTTACATTAAAACTTCTTTAGGTTTTATTATAAACCTTTAGTGAGAAATTACCTCACTGGTGGTTAAAACCGTTGTGTGGTTTAGGAGATATTTTTTTATTGCAAGAATTCAGCAAACAGGCAGATGTGCCACCAAAAGACCAAAAATTCGGTACCACATTTATTATGATGGAGGTATATTATAAGTATTTTGTACGTAACCTCAAATAATATTGCCTAGATTTAGTGGAAAATTTAAGATATGATAATATGAATTGGGTGTATTTTTTTTTCTCGTTGCACAAAGTTTTTGCGAGCCACAAACACTTTCAAGAAAAAATCAGATAATTGTTGTCCCTTTATGGAGAACAAGTATTTGTACAGCCATATACAGCTATACGTTTCCAACACCTTTAAAAAATAACTCAAACTTTCTCGAAGGTTTTATTTCGAAAACATTTGTCGTCTCAAAGGGTCGACTGACTTGTGACTAGCGCTCGTCAAGTCACTCGGACATTTCGCGTTTGTATTCGAATTTTATCGTATGTCTTCCTTTCAGTTGTTATTAACTGTAACAGCAAAAAAATATAGTTGTTAATGCATCAAAAATACATCCGTAAACTAGTTAAGTCAGCTAAATTATAGCCATTGATAAACTTTACTATAGCTAAAATATACTGCAAAAATTTCAACCTTCAGTTACACACATGGCGTCCTCCGCTTATTTTGCTTTTACCGGTTTTACTGGTTTATATATAATATGGCAACATATAAAATATATATTTCTATTAAATTTCAGCCGGTGCATACCTAGTTGTTTCTTAGAAAAATATTGTAACAAAAATTAATTAATTTAAGAAAAATTAACGGACATTGTTAATAAACCTTTTCAATACAATATAAATATAATATTTTGAATGTTTGATAATGCTATCATATAAATTTTTCGTCAGATACATGTGATTATAGCCAGAGATAGTTATATAATATGCATGCCGAAAGGTAGAATATGAAGAATTGTATTAATCTTAGTATGTTGCTATTCTATACGTGTTTCAATTTTATCAAAGTATCTACGGTACCATAATGTGGAATATTTCAACAAAGTCAATCGCGCCTCAACCCGTGCGCCGCGGACCTGTCAGTGGCCGCTTATGGCTTGCGACCATTTGTGACCGGCTAAATACGACCGCTTATCCCTGCCTACCATATATAGAGGGTCCAGTTGCATTCTGAGCCAATGTAGCCCGATACAATTGCGGCAGATCTAGTAATGAATTTATAGCTCTCATAGATGCTGTATTTGGTCTGTGAAAAGGTAAAGGTACTTTAATTGGCTGGATGGAATTTCATATGACCAAGAAAGATACTTTTTTCTCTTTATTTATAATGGGATTTACCGCTTGGCGGCCCCGTCACCTCATAAAGTAGGAAAACATATCTCATAGTCATAATACATACTACATCATACAAATTCTACATTATACAGAATTACATTTATATATATGCATATTCACACTTATTCACATATATACCACAGGTTATACTTTTTATGTGTTTGTTTGTGTGCTTTATAGTGTAAAACTCATGTCTCATTCTCTCGCAAGCTGAAGCTACGTTTATCTTTTTTTAGTGTCGCTTTGTCGTTCATCGAGTTTCAAATCATCATTCTAAAGAAGTTTCACTTCAAAATTACAAATAGTATATGGGTCCCTAATCGCCGTCGGTTAGGAACGTCCCCAAAAATTGGCTGCATTCCCGTACTGAAGGGCGTTGCCACCCTTTTGGTCATGTGAAACTTCTATCAAGCAAGGTAGGTTTCGATAAAATCGATAGATCCGTGCAGGAACGGAGAAAGAATACAATTTCCTGCGGCCGGGCGGCCTGTCGTAAGTGGTGACAAAACAACTTACAGCCAGATGGTAGGGCATTTGCCCGACTGGATGGCTACCACCCCTGGTCTAAAGTATGTCGCCATAACAACCTTGAAGTGTGTTCCGGCATTAGCGACCAGGTTCCAGCCTCCCTTAAGAGAGCAGCAGCGCATTTGTAGCACCTTTGGTGTTGCAAATGTCCACAGGCGATGGTAACCGCTTTTCATCAATTGAGCCGTCCGCTGAACTCCTGCAATAAAAATAAAAAAAGGCATCGGGACTCTTGTATTATAATAAATTAATATAAAAAGCGAAATGAATCCACGCAGTTTAACTACTCACAAGATTTAGTTATACCCAAGACATTACCGTCGGTGGTAATACGTAGATAATATAATACTTGTCTTCGAAAAATGTGTCATTCAAAAAACTAATATCGTAAAGGGCTCTCTTAGATCCTAATCTTTTAGTAATATCCTTTTTGGATAAGTCGTTGAAACCCTTGACATTTACAGCGGGAAAGTGGGGAAACTTTGATATTATACATAAAGAAAATTGAGTTGGACCTGTTCATTTTAAAAGGTACTGAAAAGTTATGTAAGCTTTGGTATGCGGGTAGACTTAAAAAAATATGTTCTAAATTTAACCGTTATATTTAAAGAATCAAAATATAGAAATTCATTCCAATTGGGAAGACTTTTTTTGCCTGAAGTAGGCAAACAGGCAGTCAGACCACTTGATGGATAATGGTTACTGTCCCCTATAGACAAGCCTATATATCGCATTAATATATTAAAAACCAAAAAATAATGTAATCATAATATTGTAGCCATACAAGTTAATAAATAAATAAAAAATATTAACATTTCTTGAAGAAGAGAAGAAGGAGCCAATAACGGTGTAGTTTACCCTATATGAAAAAAATATTTTGAAAAAATCCACCTCGGAATCTTTTTTCTCGAAACCTACAACCTGGGTATCTTCAGTCTCGTGTGAATAGCCTTCTAGGTAAGCGTGCTCGATCTTAAACCATATCTCCGCTCAAATCGTGCGAGATAATGGTGAAACGCGAACCTATACGTGATAAAAAAAACTGAAAAAAATGTGTACGTTTACTAGTGTAAGTACGTAAGAAGTGAAACTTCTTTATGACCTTATTTTTCGAAAAATGATCTACTATATGCAACTTTACAGAAATTGGTTAAATAAATAATTCTTCTTCTTCTACCACGGTCGAATCGAACGTGTGTATCATGGTCGAATCGACCGTGGTTGGGGCAAGAAAAAGATGGCGCGTAACGAAAAAAATGTCACGCGTAACCGAAAAATGTGATGGTATGTTTTTTTTTCCAACGCCGATAAAGAAGTTTGAATTTAAAAAAAAACTAAATCGACTATTATGCATTTGACAAGATTTTATGAAAGACATAATTGTATATCAAATATGGATGGATGCATATGGATATGCCCGCGTCTTCGTCCACGCTTGCCTTGAAATTCCCGCGGAATTCCTGTGACACAAAGTATCTTATATCCCCGTTATGTTATGATCTATTTTGATTAAGTCCTTCTTAATCTTTCATATACATTTAGTTTACGAAAAAAATCTAACTATCTATTCTTTTACTATAAACAAGAATGTCGCTGAATCAGAACTTTATCCTCACAGTACATATACAGAAAATATACGATAATTTCCTCCGTGTCCTTGTATTGCCCTAAAAACATCGTACGAAAGCGAAAAATCTGAAAGTCCAGATTAACTTGAGTCATAAATATTTTGTATCTGTCAATACTTCTTTTAGACTTTGCCCGTCTTATTTCATATTAGTCCGGCCTTTTAGACTAGTAAACAAGTGCCTTTTGGACCAACTTTTTTCAGCAGTCTCCGAAAAATATAAATGAGGTGTCATTCGATTCGGAATGGCATCTAGATGATTTTTGAAAAAAATGAAGTTCCGCTTGCAAAAATTCTAAAAGTTATTAACAATTAACTAAAAAAAGGGGGTTTAGTTTTTTGCAAATGTCTCAAAAAGTAATAAAAAAATTTCAAATTTGAAAAAAGATTCGAAAAGAGGAGGAAATTTCCTAAAAAAAATCTTGACTCTCGAAACTGTAAGATTAATATTTATAATTTTCCCAGAGGGATGAAAATACGGCCGAAAACGGGTACTCTGGCTTACGCAAGCCACACCCACATCGCCCCTTTAATGAATAAATATTATTTAAACATACTAAATATGAAAATTAAAAAATTAAAAAATTCAGGCACTAACTGAATAGATGAATGAACAATAATCTGCTTGAAATTTTTTTTATAACAATTTTTCATTTAGTTATTATATATATATTACATACATTTCATTTCAAATAGTTAATTGATATTTTTTTTTTGCTTGAACATGAACATTGCAACTGTGATAATTGTTGAACTATAAATTTAAGATTGTTTTCCTTTCTTGGAGCAATTCTTGAAAGGCTTTAGAATAGAACCCCGTTGGAAAAATTTGAAAATGGTTATTTTTCATTTTTTTAATAATAATTTTCGTTCATTTATAATTTTCGGAGACTGCTGAAAAAAGTTGGTCCAAAAGGCACTTGTTTACTAGTCTATTTAGGGAATAACATTCTGCTGTAACATTTTCTTTTTATATACGACGAAAGAAATTACCTTCCATTTTCTTGCCAACGGTACAATAAGGGTTATATCTTTATATTTTTATATGTTGTTACAAGTCGCGAGACTCGAATTAAAGTGCTGTTAGAAATACAATAGAGTTGATTAGAACTATACAAACACGTATAACACAGGTACAAATATAACATAACACAACCAATCCAAACGTAATGCAGATTGTCGTAATTCAATAAAACGATTATCACGAAATTAAGTATGTGCATACATTTTTGACTGTGCAGATGCAGACAGGATTTAATGGTAGACCAAACAAAAATAAATAAAAAATTTGTTGTGTGTGTGGACGTAAGCCAAAATAGAGGAGTATGGAAGGTAAACCACCTTAATCTTCTTCTCAATTTTTCAGTCACTGGTGTAACTTTCAAAGATTCTTATGTAGTAATTTTTCATCCCAATCATTCTTGTAACACCACACATTCATCTCAACATTCTCACCTTGACTGTATGGAGACGTTTTTGGTCGATTGCTAGTTAATATATTCCTATTAATTCCATCCTACTACCGTTCCTTGACTATGCTGATGCTTGACACTTTAGTCTTCTTCCTCTTAACATAAACATAATAAATTATTTTAAAAATCAAACAATGAAGTAAAATCTAAACTAAAGTACCTACTTTACGTGTATATACTTATAAATAAATAAATATCCCACTGCTGGGCTCGGGCCTCCCATTATAGGGGGAACGGACAGTATACCCGCCACGCTTGTCCAAGGCGGTTTGGCAGGTTTGACACATCGGTTATCTCGATGTTCAGGTTGCATCACGATGTTTTCCTTCACCGTTTTTAGCACGTGGTAATTGTAACAATATGCACATTAGGTCAGAAAACTGCCAAGTGGTGCATGCGTTTTGGCCAGGATCGAACCCGCGCCTTTGAGTCTGGGACGCGCGCGCTCGCCATTATGCCACCACAACTTTACGAATATACGACTTCAGGGGCCGCTCGCAAAAGGTTGCTTAAATTTATTTAAGAAACACAAAACGTATTTAACACCCTTATATACAATTAGCGTCTTGCAGAACGCAAAATTTGCCGCTAAATATGTTTAAAGAACTGTCAATACGTATTTAGGCAGTTTAATATGATTAATTAATTTTGTTTAAAGGCGATCATAATGCAAGTGGCCCTAGGTGTGGTAGCTGTAAATTTAAAAATAAACAAAGCACTTACATAAACCTTATTTGTGAAGGGCGTATTATAGTATACTTTACGATCTTGCCGCACACAGAAATGTACAGTAATAACTCCTTATATGAGTTAGTGATAAAGGCACACCATTCTGGTAAGAGATTTTAATTGCGGGTATTCGTTTCGAAAATTATTACGTGATGTTATGTAAAGGCTGTTCTGATCTGAACGGAGAAGCGATACAATTTCCTGCGGCCGAGCAGCCTGACGTAAGAGGCGACAAAACAACACACAGCCAGGTGGTAGGGTATTTGCCCGTCGGGATGGCTACTACCCCTAGTCTAGAATATGCCGCCATAACAAACTTGAGCTGTATTCCGAAATTAGTGGCCAGGTTCCAGTCTCCCTTAAGAGAGCAGCAGCGCATTTGTAGCACCTTTGGTGTTGCAAATGTCCATAGGCGATGGTAACCGCTTTCCATCAAGTTGTCCGCCTGCCTGTCTGCTGAACTCATGCAATAAAAAAAAATGAATCGCAACGGACAAGTGGAAAAACAAATCGCAACGTACAAGTGGAAAAACTTCAACTGACAAGTGACAAAATGAATCGCAACAAAAATTTTACTTGAAGTTTTACGGGTAGATTGTTAATGTACTTGTCCAATTTGAAAACCTGCCCGTAAAACTTCAAGTAAAAATTTTGTTGCGATTCATTTTGTCACTTGTCAGTTGAAGTTTCATTTCTAATATGTGTCCCAGCACACATTTTGATTTTTCGCAGATTTATTGCAAATTATGATGATATATTTTGATGAATGCATTTTTTATTTAAACATATTTTATCAAACAAAAAACTGAATTTGATCCGGAACCAAAAAAAGATTCATAGTCTACTCTAAAATTATACACATACAACGGAACATTAACTAATGCGCATCTTTCGTCATCAATCTTCATTCGAACCTCAAATTATGTTAACAGAAAAATATTTCCAAAAAAATAATTCGTTTGCTCAGTTTTGATGAAGAGGCTCCGAAACTACTGAACCGATTTGAAAAATTCTTTCACTGTTGGCAAGCTACGCTATTCCCGGGTGGCATAGGCTATATTATATTTACAAAAAAGTTAGAGATCCTTGCTAAAACTCCAATAATGATACCCAAGGTGATTTTTTTTTCCTTAAATTGCTTGCGCTGCGAAAACTATTGATGATAGAATAAAATAATGTACTACGACTTTGTAGAACACATCAATATTTACAAAAAGTGTCGCGACAGCATATGTCTAACTATTATAGTTATGCCACAATAAGTGTTCTTTTATTTTAAAAATTTAATTAATATGCCGCCGCTAGAAAAGGCTCTTTATTTGTATCTTGGTATTAATCCTTATCAAAATAAATTACTTCATATTCAAGACCTCTTCAATACCTTTATATAACTTTTTGAATTATTCAATTCGGACATCCCATTCGAAAGTTTTTTTTTATGTTTGCTAGTAGGCAAACTGGCAAACGGACCACCTGGTGATAGGTGGCTACCGTCGCCCATGGACATCTGCAACACAAGGGGAGCCGATGCGTTGCCTACCTCGTTGAGACTTTAGGTATCTGTTCACGCCCTTTTTGAAGAGCCCCATACTGTAGCGCTCTGGGAAAACCGCGGGAGGGAGCCCATTCCATAATCCGGACACATATGGCATGAAGGAGCGTCCGCCACGTACCGTGGAGGACTTCCAAGTGTCCAGGAAGTGTGGATGAACTCCCAATCGCCGGCGAGCGGTGCGATGGTAGAAGGGCGACGTAGGCACCAAATCAAACAGCTCATCAGAGCACTCCCCGTTGTACAGACGGTAGAACACGCTTAGAGCGCCAACGTCTCTTCTGTGGCTGAGAGACTCTAAGCCGTCTGTAATTTTGGGATCGTCGACAATCCGAACCGCTCGGCGCTGCAAAGAGTCAAGTGGGAGCAGCTTGTACTGGGGTGCACCAACCCAAAGATGGGAGCAGTACTCCATATGGGGACGGACTTAAGCTTTATATAGTAAAAGCCTATGTCTTAGCCCTGTTGAGCACCCCGAGTTTTTTTGAAGCGATTTTCGCTTTGCTCTCCAAGTGACCCCTAAATTGCACCTCGCTCGAAATGTCGACGCCCAGGATCCCTATGGTGTCCGAGATCTTAAGAGGGGTGCCCTCAAACTGCGGCGCTAACAAAAATGGGGCTTTCTTAGCGGTAAACGCGCAGACTTGCGTCTTCTTGGGATTAAAAATGACAAGATTTCGTCTTCCCCATTCTGAAACCTGCTCCAGGGAGGTCTCGATTTCAGACACAAGTCGTATTCTGTTTTCCTCAACTTCTGCACGAGGAATGTTTGCACGGCCAGTATAAAAAGCATCGCCCGTGCTGTCATCTGCATAACAATGAATGTTACCGGTTTGCAACATATCATTGATGTGCAGAATAAACAGTGTGGGCGACAATACTGAGCCTTGGGGTACGCCAGCATTAATAGGCTTCGTGTCCGAGCATACACCGTCAATAAGGACATTGATGCTCCGCCCAAATAAGAAGTTGGCCACCCATGCACACAATCCCTCGGGGAGTCCATAACTGGGGAGCTTCGACAGAAGTGCCCTATGCCAAACCCGATCAAAGGCCTTTGCAATATCCAGGCTTACTGCCAATGCTTCCCCCTTACTCTCAATGGCGGCTGCCCATTGGTGAGTCAGGTACACTAAAAGATCACCAGCACTCCGTCCATAACGGTAAACCGTATTGGCGGTCATTTAAAAGCTGGTTCTCCTCTAAGTACCCGAGAAGACGCGTATTTATAACGCACTCCATCACCTTGGAGAGTAAGGAGGTTATTGCAATAGGCCTGAAATTGGACGGGTCTGTCTGTACGGTCCCCCTTCTTCGGGATAGGGTGGACATGGGCTATCTTCCACGAAGCTGGAACTACACCCGCAGAATAAGAGAGTGAGAATAGGTGCGTTAGTATTGAAGCCAACTCGGGAGCACACGTCTTGAGCACGATTGCTGGAATACCGTCAGGATATCACGAGTTTAAAAATGTAAGAATTAGACCACGTGACTGTGACGCGTTTTCGTGAGCGAAAAATCGTAAGACTTCTATATAGAGGGGATATAGAAGTTTCACTTCAATAAAAAAGTTAATATTCTTGTTTTTCGTTGTTCGGTGTACGTGTAATGTAAGTATGATAGTGGTGCACGTAGGAGTCTATAGGCGATGGTAATCGCTTTCCATCAGGTGGGCCGTCTGCCTAGCTGTTGAACTCATGCAATTAAAAAAGCTTATAATCTTCGTATAACTGTTATAAATAATAGGGACAGACTTCAGATCCTATTATTGTCACGACATATCAATCGTTGCATTCGACAGTCGTGATGAAGCCAACTGGCGAGGGGCACGTGCGCCGCTCACGACGGCGTCACGCCGCCGGTCGTCGTACACGACTCGCATTGTCTGCGACTTTTTGTCGCTTATTTATTATGGCCGATGTCGCGCAATGTCACGTCTCATGGCGACATGCTTCCGATTGTCTTTGAGCGGTGCCGTTCTTGTAATTTATGTTTTTGAAATAAAATACGGTATATGCATCCTTCCCTCGTTGCAATGACACGTATGCAAATAAATGTCATGTTTTTAATGTTATTGAAGTGGAACTTCCGTTTCCGTTCCGAAACTTAAACGAAAAAAGCGACACTAAAAAGAGATAATTAATAATTTAAACACTTTGCTCATAAAGTTAGAGTTGGAAGTATTTTTAATTTTTGACGTTCGTAAATCAAATTGAAACTAGAGCATTTGTTTCCTATTTTTAACCGACTTCGAAAAAAGGAGGAGGTTCTCAATTCGTCGGGAACTTTATTTTTATTTTTATGTATGTTCGCCGATTACTCCGTGATTTATGATTCGATTTACGTGATTCTTTTTTTGTTCGACGCGGAATAGCTTCCAATTGGTCCCCTAAAAATTTTACATAGTTTGGCCCAGTAGTTTTCATTTTATGAACATTTTTCATGAAAATAATTTTCACTCGGTTCCATATGTATACCGATTACTCTGAGATTTATGATTCGATTTACGTGATTCTTTTTTTTTCGACGCGCAATAGCTGCCATGTAGTCCCCTAAAATTTGATATAGTTTGGCCCAGTAGTTTTCATTTTACGATCATTTTTTTTGTTCTCGTTTCTTGAGACCTATATTTTTTAAGAAGCGCGGCACTATTCGTAAGTCCACCTATACATAGCTAGACACTAAAAAGTAACAAATAAAAAATAAAAACTTCGTTTAAAAAAACCGACTTCAAAAACTAAAAAACTAAAATGTATAAAATAACTTATTTCTATTAATATATGTTATCTAAAACATCTTGAAGTCGGTGCAAAGTAAAACATAATAAAAATTACTAAGCACCGACTTTAAGATGTTTTATATAATATATATTAATAATAATAGCTTTATAAATAAGTTATTTTATACATTTTAGTTTTTTAGTTTTTGAAGTCGGTTTTTTTAAACGATGTTTTTATTTTTTAGTTATCAAAAGCCTCTTAAGTGCTATTCGTTCAAAGTGAAAACGTGGAATCTGAATAATATTTGTTATAATATATCTTAAATATGTAATACTAGAGTTTACCCCGCGGCTGCGCCGCGGGTTAACCTCTAGTGCGTGTCTCTTGTTTATAGAGCAAGTGCTACAGGTTATATATTATATTACATTTTTATGTATTTGCGCACAGAAGATTCACTTCATTTTATATCGCTAATTATATATACCATCCCCCGTCTATCTGTCAATAAAATAAATTACAAACCTTGACCAAAAAGGCCAAAATGGTCTAAATGACCAAAAGACCACAGTGACCGACATGGCTAAAATGACGGAATAGGCAAAAACGACCAAAAAGGCCAAAATAATCAAAATCGTCAAAATGACCAAAGAGGCCAAAATGACCAAATAGGCCAAAATGACCAAATAGGCCAAAATGACCAAATAGGCCAATATGACCAAAAAGACAAAATGACCAAAAAGGCCAAAATGACCAAATAGGCCAAAATGACCAAAAAGGAAAAATTACCAAATAGGCCAAAATTACCAAAAAGGCCAAAATTACCAAATAGGCCAAAATGACCAAATAGGCCAAAATGACCAAATAGGCCAAAATGACCAAAAAGGTCAAAATGATCAAATAGGCCAAAATGACCAAATAGGCCAAAATGACCAAAAAAGGTCAAAATGATCAAAAAGGCCAAAATGACCAAATAGGCCAAAATGACCAAATAGGCCAAAATGACCAAATAGGCCAAAATGACCAAAAAGGCCAAAATGACCAAATAGGCCAAAATGACCAAAAAGGAAAAATTACCAAATAGGCCAAAATGACCAAAAAGGCCAAAATTACCAAAAAGGCCAAAATGAAAATTATCCCTTGTCCATCCTCAGTATTTAATTTACATACGTACCGAATTTCAGCCAAATCGGTCCAGTAGTTTTTCCGTAAAAGTATAACAAACAAACAGACAAATATCATGTTATCTCGGAAACTATCCCATTTTTCGGGATAAAAAGTATCCTATGTTCATCCTCGGTATCGAAAATATATATATACTGAGTTTCAGCCAAATCGGTCCAGCAGTTTTTACGTAAAAACGGAACAGACAGACTGACAGACAGAGTTACTTTCGCATTTATAATATTAATAGGGATTTTGCATTAATATATAAAATAATTTTTAAGCTTGGTAAAATATTATAAAAATAACAAATCTTATAATTATCCTACGAGAGAATGAGATCAGGAGGATCTCATTCTCTCGTAGGCTACTTTTCTGCAGTTTCACTTTTGCCGTGTGTGAATTGCACACACACATATTTTTTTTTTAAAGATGGTTAATGTGCATAAATTGGTAGAATTTACTGCGACAAGTCTGTATGTCATCAATTTTAACAATAAGGAGACAGGGGCTTTTGGGCCGAAGAAATGTGACGGTTGAGATATGGCTCAAAAATGATGCTACATTATGCGTGCAGCGATGCATTTGGCTGATTGTGTAACCCATTCTAGGAAATAAATTCGATCAAAATGATGCAGAACGACGTGTTATTTCTACATAAAATATGCAAGTGTCTGATGTGTTCATATCAATCAATATGCCAGAAATAGCGCGGCGCTTGAACTTTAACACAGCACTTCAACTTATTTATATGCAAATATAATGTATTGTTCCAACGACCCCTATTAATTTATTAATAGATTAATGTTTATTTTATTATTGTTTTATATATTAGAAAATAATATAATCTAGTACAAAGAAGGAAATTTAACTTATATTCTACCTATGACTATAACTAGAATACTGAACTAAGGTCATCGATGGCAATGGGTCCCAGATGGCTGGCTACGTCACCTCGCTGCATCGCCATACTCTAGTGGATGCACTTACTAAAGTGAAAATAAAAGTTAGTTTCAAGATCGAAGTTATATCTATTCAAGAGCATAACATCACGTCTGGGTCACCAATGAAGAGTGTGCTATGATATTAGTAGTGATGTATGGCTCTTGAATAGATATTACTTCGATCTTGAAACTGGCTTTTATTTTCACTTTACTAAGTGCACCCACTACAATACTAATCCGTTGATCAAAGAGTCGTTTTTAAAAATGTCAAGATACTTTTATGTATTTAATATGAAGGTATTAATTTATATGTATATCTATGTATGTATCGATATAATATGTGTATGTAAGTTTATGTATGTATATCTATATGTATGTTAAATAATAATCGGCAGACAAACACATACATTGTATATCCCCAAATTTAACAATTTACGCTTGTGTTATGGTAAATATACAACGGACCACTCTGGGGCCGATCCCAGACATCCAGACCATGGTAAATAACGGAGAAAATACGTTTCCGAAATTTACTATACCAAGAATCGAACCCGGAGCCTCTGCGTTGCAGTGAGGTAGGCCGGCAAAGGCTTAGCCCGCTCAACGATAGAGGCCGTCTATCTTTATTTTCAATAAGTACTTTTATGTGATAACTTTCATGTACACAACCCTGCCTGTTGTCTTCCCCCTCTCGTTAGACCCATAGGTTTGCTGGAAGAAAACTCTTTTTAGGGTTAAGCTCGCCTTTGTACATCACCATTATTTTGTAGTTTTATTTGTAACTATTTTGTGTATAATAAAGAATAAAGAAAGAATAATTTTAAAATCCAATCTTACAGATTTCTTAATGAAATTCCACAACTAGACACTAATGGCGAAACACATTTTCGCCATTAGTGGCTAGTTTCAACTCTGGCCTGTATTTCGGGCAACGCATAAGTGTTGCCATACAACGTGGTAACGCGTCCACCGTATTGGGAACATTCCCAGGTGATTGTGATTTAGAACCCATTTATCATATGTAATTTCTCTTTTTTTTTTGTAAATTAAGCTGGTATAAGTATATTTTAATATTGTTTTTTCAATGCAATGAATGTAAATATTAAAAATAAAAACTTATCATTAAAAAAATACTTTCAAATGAAATTTATACGTAATTACATATTTGATATATTTTATTTAAGACACTGTATTTTGCTTAAACAGTGATAAAAAAAAGTGTATCACACACGCACTTAACCATCTTATCTTTTTAAATACAAGTCACAAGGAAGCAGAATTCTATTTTTAAGCGACTTCGAAAAAAGGAGGAGGTTCTCAATTCGTCGGGATCTTTTTTTTTTTGCTTTTTTTTATGTATGTTCGCCGATAACTCCGTGATTTATGATCCGATTTACGTGATTCTTTTTTTGTTCGACGCGGAATAGCTTCCAATTGGTCCCCTAAAAATTTTACATAGTTTGGCCCAGTAGTTTTCACTTTATGAACTTTTTTTGTTCCTGGTTCTTGGGACCTAAATTTTTTAAGAAGCGCGGTACCATTCGTAGTTCCACCCATACATAGCTAGACACTAAAAAGTAACAAATAAAATTTAAAAACTTCGTTTAAAAAAACCGACTTCAAAAACGAAAAAACTAAAATGTATAAAATAACTTATTTCTTAAGCTATTATTATTAATATATATTATCTAAAACATCTTGAAGTCGGTGCAAAGTAAAACATAAAAATTACTATATTTTGAAAATTACTAAGCACCGACTTTAAGGTGTTTTAGATAATATATATTAATAATAATAGCTTAAGAAATAAGTTATTTTATACATTTTAGTTTTTTCGTTTTTGAAGTCGGTTTTTTTATTCTGTACAACTTTCCTCACCCCTATAAAAAGAAATAGACGTAAAAAATAACACATTCATCCACAACGTGGCACAAGGGGGAGGAGTGTTTATTATTTCATTGTAAGCAGTCAATGGATCCACATATCTTCGATAACATAGGAGCGAGGTGTGAAATTCTTTGGTGAAATATAATTTAACGGATGTGCCTTCAAGGGGTGGGCTCAGGGCGTGAAGAAGCTATTGAACTGTATTAACGATGTTATGGGGAATGGGTTTATTTTTGTAGATAATAGGTTTTGAAAGTTTTTAGGGGACTTGCTTTAAGGGCACTAAAAATAATAATATCACTCAATAGAAAGTGTTGACACATCACTAAAATAGAATATCCCAAATGACAATGTCCATTTTAGGTCCCCCTAAAATCGGATGATCTAGGAATAGTTTCCAGTGGTTAAATTGCTATTCACCATACAGACGATAACCACACGTATACTATACTAAGATATGGCCGTGACTTCGACCTCGCTTGACTTGATATTCCCGCGGGATTCCCGAGACACAAAGTACCGCAACTATCGTTTTAGTGAAAACAGAGTCGGAATAGCTAACTTTTATGCAACCGGACAACTACGAACCGCTCCTGGGAAATTTTTTCGCGAGATTCCCGGCAAGAAAAATATTACAAAATTTGCTATTGTTCAGTAAAAAAATTACATTGGAATTAATTTACATCTGGCCATTTTAAATAATTCCTACAATAAATTCTGCCGGGTCCCTGGATAAAAAGTAGCGCAAATTTTAAAGTCTATAAATTTTCTGTCGATCAGCGAAAACCGCATCGAAATCAGCCTGGTAGTTTTAAGGTGAATCCCGGAACAAACAGCCAAACCAGCAAATGACAAGAAATCTAAAAAAAACCGACTTCAAAAACTAAAAAGTATAAAATAACTTATTTCTAAAGCTGTTATTATTAATATATATTATCTAAAACATCTTAAAGTCGGTGCTTAGTAATTTTCAAAATATAGTAATTTTTATGTTTTACTTTGCACCGACTTCATATATTAATAATAATAACTTAGGAATAAGTTATTTTATACTTTTTCGTTTTTGAAGTCGGTTTTTACATACGAAGCTTTTTTTATTTATTTGTTACTTTTTAATGTCTAGCTATGGGTGTACGCCTACGAAAGGTGCCGCGCAGAATGGATTTTTTTTTCATAAAAAATGTTCATAAAATGGAAACTACTGGGCCAAACTAAATAAAATTTTTACGGGACCAAATGGCAGCTGTTCCGCGTCGAACAAAATAAGAGTCACGTAAATCAGATCATAAATCTCGGAGTAGTCGGTGAACATACATGAAAAAAACAAAGATTCCGTCGAATTGAGAATTTCCTCCTTTTTTGAAGCCGGTTAAAAAGAAATTGCATCGCGTTCTCTGTCGTTTATATAGTCTATTCCAGTTGTTTTTTTAAACTTCAATGTACATACATGGCATGTTTAAAAATCTAAAATATTATAGATAAGTGTAGGCAGACAAATTTGTAAAAAAATGCTTCAATTCATTTGAAACTTTGTTTACATAGGCTCCGTCTATACTTTTATTCGTCTGAATCTAGTAAGATTTAATTTCGTAAGAAATACAATCGCTTTCATATTCAATGAAATACCTAAATATAAATGTGAAACCATGATATTAATTAATTTATGTAGTTTGTAAAAGAAACTTTGATCTAAAAATAAAGAACACATTCAACACTAATTGGTTCCTTTCGTTTTTTTTTAATGTAACAGAGTCGTTTCATTCGTGATCTACTTTTTTAGTTACAATGAACTCATGTTCTGAGTTACTCACAAAGTACGCTTCGTCACAAAATGGTTAACGTTTGAGTAAAATAATTCGAGTTTTAATCATGTCCGTGCAGGAACGGAGAAAGAATACAATTTCCTGCGACCGGGCCGCCTGTCGTAAAAGACGACAAAACAACCCACAACCAGGGGACAGGGCGTTTGCCCGTTTACATGGCGATGGTAACCGCTTTCCATCAAGTGGGCCGTCTGCCTGTCTGCTGACTCGTGCAATAAAAACTATTATATTTAATAACCAGCTTGTGCCAGCGAAATGTCGTTCGCGTTGCCTTAACGATGACGTATGTGTTACTGAACTACAAAAGCGACACCAAAAACTCGACCACAGCGCCATCTATTTTCTATGTTGGTTGCATATAATGGTCCCAAAGAAATGACGTCATTTATCGGAATAAGAAGTATCTTTACTGTTGACCCGGGGTATAGCGGGATAGCTTATCCCTGTGTCTAGTTTAATTTCAACCCGTTCAGTTGTTTCACGTGATGCTCTGGCAGACTGACACAAAAATCTAAAAAAAATCGGAGTCTCTTGGTTCGAATAACCGCTGTTTCTTGTTCTCATTTTTTAACTCATTGTACGAACTTGACCTTTAGTACGCTCGACCACAAAATGCTTAAATTTAAATAATTTAAATTTCAATTAGTAATTTTATTTAATAATACATCTTTAATTAAAAACACTTGACTAATTTAAACTAACAAAAGTAACGCTTGATAAAATATAGTTTCAATTATTTATTTATTCAGTTCAAAGAACAAAGCTTTTGTAAGCCCTTACCAAATGGCATTTAAGTAATTGAAGCTCATTTCAACAGCTCAATACTGCAACTAACTTTCTGCAAAGTCCATGTTTTTCTTACTAAGTAATGCTACATTTGAAATGTTATTATTGAAAATTCTATACATTTTAGCAATTCTATTGAAAATAATTTGTATCTTTTATTCTTTAAATGTACTGAATTTTTAAAATATAGAAATTAAAAAACTTTGATGTGATCGAGCTATGCCTGAAACATTATAATGTTTGTAATATAATGTAATCAAATAATTATTTGATTACAGCGCTTAGGACCGGCTGGATGGGTGTGAAATGGTTAGTCTTGAGTGAGAGGTTTTTTTTTAACAACTCTACGCCCCACTTGCTATTCCCCCTATCTCGTCTCCCAATTTCATTCCCCTATCCCATTCCTCTTGTTTGATGTCCCTCTATGTCTATCCTATCCCTCCTATCTTATCCTGGCCACACGATGGTTTTGCCGCTGGTGTTGCAATCGTCTATAGGTGACAGTAACCACATTACATTTTTTCAACGCTATTTATTTTTGCCAGGTGGCACGCCATTACAACTTTAGTTGTGTTCCGTCATTAGTGGCCAGGTTCCAGTCTCCATTTATAAGGCGGTAGCACCTTTGGTGTTATAAATGTCCGCTTTCCAACGGCTGGGCCGTTTGTCTGCTGAATTCATGCAATAAAAGTAAAAAATGCTTAACAAATTTTGTCTCCAAAAGTCTTAAATTACTGTTTCTTGATGGTCTTTTAACCAATAGTGCTGTTACGTTTACTATGACCAAATATTCCAATAAATTCACTATTACTAAACGTGTGTTATTCACCCCTGTATTCTGTTGACAATAGCCAATCAAAATTACACCCAAAATTATACAAGCCTGTACAAGCACGTTCAATGAACACCAGAAGTAACACTCTCGAGGTGCTAAACGTTACAAAATGTGATACAAACAGACGGGGCCGGGCAATTAGCACGTGTCCGACACACCCGGTTGCTATAACAACGGTCGATGTTGCACACTGCGTTACACAAGCTAATTGGCCAAAGCTTTTATTGACGACTATACCTAACACTGCAATGGATGGTTGATGGGTGAAATTTAATTTATTGGTTATTGTACTTACCTGTACCTAATGTACCTTTACGGTACATATTGTTATTACTGGACGCAACACACAATAATAAGTTTTGTTCTTATTACATTCTATGCAATCCTTCTTTTTCTCCACAACTACTCATGTTCTTTGGTATTTTTAAACGAGTTTAAAAGAAGGAGGAGGATCTCAATCATCGTGTAAATAATTTTTATGTATTATACTAGCTTCTGCGCGCGACTTCGTCCGCGTGGAGTAGTTAAAAAAAAGTTTGGTCATAGCGTGATAATCTATATAGCCTTCTAGTCTTCCTCGATAAATGGGCTATATAACACAAAAAAAATCAAATCAGACTAGTAGTTCCTAAGATTAGCGCGTTCAAGCAAACAACCAAACAAACTCTTCAACTTTAAATATTAGTATAGATTGCAAATTTTTCTCGCCTCGCTCAAGTAATTAAGCGTCACTATAAGAGTTTTTTTTTAAATTAACAGTGTTTATTAATTATTAATTAACAGTGTTAGTGCGTTGTATTATTTATTTTAAAAATAATAATTTATTGTTGCAGGCATGCTGAGATCGACATTTGACCGGCCAGACCACGAACGTGAGTGCCTTTTTATTTTTTATATTTAACAGATGAATGTTAACTAAAATATTTACTATTAAATTTGCCATAAAAATCACCAAAGGTAACCTGAGCCTCTTAAATTTCAGTGTTGCTAGTACTAGTACGTAACTATAACATCAGAGGTATAGGCAAAATTTTGTTTCATTCGAGCAGTATCAGGGCGATATGAGAAATATATATAGAATATATAATATATAGAAAGCAGTGAAAATTTATACAAGAATATATTAGTTGATTTTTATGAAACTTTAAATTTTTCAATAAAAGAATCACCAAGGGTAGCCTGAGCCTCTTAAATTTCAGTATCAGGGAGATATGATAAAGCAGTGAAAATTTGAATTTAAAAGAATTTATCAGTTCATTTTGATGAATTTCAATAAAATTGTTGATAAATCAATGTTTGTAACCCAGAATCGTATTAATCGATTTTCAAAATAACACACAATTTTTAGGTCAGCATCTGATAAGTTAATGTCAAATCTAGGTAATTATCGTAAATACAGTTGCGGTATGAAAAAATTCGTCATCTTAAATTTGACTTGCTTAGACGAGTACAATAAAGAAACATTACTGCCAAAATTTTAATAAATATTGAGTTTATAAAATATAAAAATGTGAAAAAAGACAATTGCATTGTTGACAATGGCAGACACTGAAATTGATAAAAGAGGATATAATCACTACGCTATCTTAAATATGAAAACCAATAAAAAAGTTATGTCTCTAAACAATCTTCTTAGACATGATAGAAAATTAAACAATTTTGATTTTAATAATTCTGAACTTTATCTTCAAATAGTTAAACATAGTTGTCTGTGCAACAGTCCATTCTGGGATTTAGTTCGAAGGTTAGATGTACTCATCCAACGTGAAATGATCAATTTGAAAACTGGCCAACATTTTCATTCCACGACACAATTTAAAAAAATATTTTAGTAAAAATCCCAAAAATATACTTAATTTGCGAAGCATTCATACCGAAATACAAAATGCGTAGGCAAATTGAAGGTGTATATGAAAATATGGCTGAAATAAAAGGAACGTGTAATAAAAAATTGGGGAAAAACACCGTCCGGTACAGGCATAAGGGTCATCAATTTTTTCCATGTGAGCCGTTTAGTATCGAGTAAATCTATCACTGCTACCGAAATGGGCATTACCATGTGTTTCGTACAATTATTTTACACTGTCCTCGATGTGAGTTATTCGGAAATATCGTACATACAGACATATTGTCACGGCTATTTCCAATGGAGATTGGCAGAGACGATGGGTCAGAACTTGCGACTTTCATTAATGTCTTCCTATATGCACGTTTATTTGATGTGCTTTTTACCTGACCTTTCTTTAACACTTCTGCTATTTGATCATGGTGTGTACTTCGTGGTCTACCCGCACCAAGTCTACTGTAGCGTAGGTATATTATATAATTTCAAACGTGTTAAATAATGAAAATCTTGGATAAATCGTTGGCCCAGTATGTGGAGCACAGCCCCGTTAGACAATATCGTTCAACCTCGCCCCCGCTGCCTGAAAAGAGATAGCAAAGGCGAAGCAAGGACAGCCATTAGGTATCAAGGAGATATGCAAAACGTGTGTTAGTAAGTTCAAGACATTGAAAGCAGTGATTGTAGATTAAATAAATGAACAATCCTTCTGTAAAATAAGTGTATACATTCATACAAATTTTATATGTTTTCGTGTTTGAAATAATTAAAAATGTAACGTAATTATTGAAACACATGTCAGTTATTTGCGTTCACGCCATACTATCATTTACAATGTTGTTATACACACCAATATATCGATTTCTATCTGTTATTATAAAAGGAATCTTTACATAACTAAACCTAATACATTATTAATATTAGTTATGTATTGTATCAATAGTCTCAGAAGATTATAATTCTTCTGTTCTTGTTTCTTATTTGGTAAGGTAACCAGAAGCCTAGCTGATCATCACCAGAGTTGACCAGCCCTCTGATCACCTACAAAATCAATTATAAGTTTTTCGAGTTCCGACGGTCCCATGGTACAAACATATCATGACGAAATAACACACCATGCTACTTGCTGTTTTTATAATGTTATTATTATATTTCTTTATTTAATCAGGTGACAGTTATTTTGTGAACGATTTTGTTAACTTTTCTTTTGTTAGAAGAAATTAGATTATACCTGATATATGCAAAATACAATCTTTGCTATATTATCATATAATACAATAATTACAAATTAATTTGCATTTTAACATTCATAATGTATTAGAAATAGTAGATAATAGAAAAGTAATAGGTAATAGGTAATAAATAGAAACTGTAGTATTGTGGTTTTCTTAAAATAAACGCGTAAGCTCTATTTACAATAAAAATATTTGTACAAGTCTTTCACCTCCCACAGAGAGCGGCATTATTTTATAATATGTAAACAAGATAATTCTGTTTACATACTGTTTAACAACGCTAAAAAGAACTGATAAAATAACATGATATAAAACACCCATCCATCATGATACGAAAGCAAAGTCGTATACACTTATAAGATGCTTTATGAAGCGTGATTGTTGTCACCAAAATCGGTATATCCACTCTTTTTATAAGCTTTTATTTCATTTATTGACTCGTATAGTTTATTTGTAATTATTTTTTACAATTTGACTTTAGAGAATTTTGATATACTCGCAGTTTCTACTTATTATTAACTAGCTGTGCTCGCGTCGTCGTCCGCGTGGAATTTGTTTTTCAAAACCCCCCGATTTTGAAACATTCCTCATTGGTTCACCGCTCTTATTGGTCTTAGCGTGATGATATATAGCATATAGCCTTCGGCGATAAATGGGCTATCTAACACTTAAATTTTTTTTCAAATCTCTCCATATATTAGTATAACATATAAGATAACTAACTGTGCTTGCCTGCTTGTGCGGGACTCGGACTTCATATATCCTCTGAATCCTGTAAGAAATCGAACTGGAACTTTGTTTTCAATATCTCTAAAATTTACATTCCCATAAACTCTCAGACTAACAGTCAAAAGTTCAAACAACAGTTTATGATTACGGCGTTATATAAATAGCAGTTTCCAGTTAAATTTTGAAAATTATTTTGCAATCACATGAAGACAATTCACTCATATATTGGTGTATGCACATAAATTGTTTTTATACGTCAAGTAATGCTTACAGTAAATTCGACACAAAAGTGTAAACACGTAGTAGAGCTCTCGATTCATAAATTATTGTATGCTCTCTCTCGGCAAAGCTCGGACCACTATTCGTCAAATAAATCAAATGAATTTGCATCCATCGTGTTTCCCCCGTATTTACATTCAAATAATGTTTTGTTTTGCCGTTTTCCGCTTAAATCGCTCGCGAGCGGTGTATTAATGCGCGTTTCAGAGATGTGCTCAAAATAAAAATTGTTTTACCACTTATTATTTAGACAAGAGCATTTTATTTCTTAAATGAAATCACATCACAATCATAAAAGCCTGTAATCTTCATTTGGAGTGAATTCCATGTGAGATTTCTCCACAGCGCTATGAGATGGAGTTTTTCAAAAAGAGTGTCATAAAATGTATTCGAGGCCAGCAGCGCATTGGTAACACATCATCATCATCCTCGTATTAAATACCGGTTGCATTCGGGGGGTCTACCGCGAACCCCGGGGTCCGCTTTCCTACTTTTTATTCTCCACTTTGCACGGTCATTGGTTTCCATAAAACTAACGATCTGAATTTCTTCACCTGGCTAATGACTACCATAAAATATTACAATACACAATGGGCTATTTTTCTAATTACAATTTTAAACACAAAGTAAACAAAAGAAGTCCAAATGAAGAAAAGGTAATAAAATGTCTACAGGTACGCAGGTGTGAATTTGTCTTTTGTCGTCATTCAGGTTGTAACAATGTTTATATCCATAACACAAGCGGCATGTCCGCCAGCCAGATCGCCGACATAATGTGTAGGAGCCTTTAGTAAGACAGTCATTAAAGTTAGTATTGAATGCGTAAGCTAACCTCTAGTTTTAAAGTCCGGGTAAACAGGCTTCCTTTAGCAAAAAGTTGAAACTTACCATCCAACTTTCCCATTGCTCTCTCCATATTAATAAATACCAGACCCATATGTTTAACCTTAACTCGATGCATTTAGGTCCAATATTTTATAAAACAGCAGCAAAGATATTGTAGCAAGCAAACCATACTTTGCGGTTGAACTCATCC
This sequence comes from Dendrolimus pini, assembly GCA_949752895.1. Classification (NCBI taxonomy): domain Eukaryota; kingdom Metazoa; phylum Arthropoda; class Insecta; order Lepidoptera; family Lasiocampidae; genus Dendrolimus; species Dendrolimus pini. The sequence continues at coordinate 1,511,469 of OX457130.1, read as the reverse complement.
TTATATTTACGGAATAAAGTTAAATTTTCAGTGATTTTAATAAGAGATATAAACTATATCAGTATGGTCTTGTGATTGACAACACAATGGAGCATAGAGTAGTTAGTAACATGCTCGAGTAAATTATGCCTAATTCGACGTTTGTTTACCAAGAAAAGCTGGATAAGGAGCTATCTTGGCATCCATGTTGGTTTATGGTTATCTATTTTAATTGTCGTTGCCTATATCAGGCTTAGGAAAGCGTATTGACTCTTAAACGCAAATATTTCTTTGGGTTAGTTGGTCTTGGATGTTTTAAAATGCCAGAAGCATGAAAGTAGGATAGACGCAGTTGAAATGAGAGCTTTGAGAAGTATATGTGCGGTTAGATTGGATGATATGATAAGAAACAGTGTGAGGTAACGTTGTGGATTGAAAGAAGATTTAATAAAAGTGGTTGGAAAAAGTAATGTTAAGGTGGTTTGGACATGTAGAGAGAATGGACTCAAGTAGACTCAAAAAACAGGTGTATGGCAGTATTGTGAATGGTAGAATTGTTACCGGTAGACCGAGACGAACATATCATGGTCAAATATCAGAAAAGTGTTAAAGAGAGGGCGGGTCAAAAGCATCTCAAATAAGCGTGCATGTTGGAAGAGGTTAATGAAGTTAGTGAAGGGAAAGTTGTTTGTCAGGATCGTCGCAAGTAGAGATCCATAGTCTCTACCTACCCCCATGGGAAACAGGCGTGATATTATATATGTATATATTTTGACGAAAGATCTCCGGAAAAAGGCATTTGGTATAAAACCATTCAACTATATCCTTTGCGGTCAACTTGGATTAATAATCAACTGTTGAATAGAAAATATACTGCAGCATCTTTAATATTACAAATTGGACACATTCCTCGTAACAAATTTTAATGCGTGTTAATATGAAGAGATTAGGATCTAAACCAAATTGTTCCTCATGTCTTTCATATATTAGTGGAGTGTATTCAAACTAACAGCCTTAGAAATGGTATAAATTTATTTAATGTAGGCTGGTGCTATATATGTTGATTGTTAATTATTAAGGCGACATAGCCAAGTTGTGGCTAAGCCTTTAGGAAGAATAAAAAAACATACCTTTTTGTGTATAATTCTTTATTTATATCAATGGACGGGAATAAATTGGCTTTCTAGTAGTTAAAATTATATGGAAAATAGTATTTTCTCAAGTTTTTCCGATTAATACACATGATAAAACTATGTACGTTTTAACAGTTTTCAACGCCGTATTTTATTTTATTTTTATTCCAACGCTTCGGCGATTTTACAACAGCCGTGATGTGACTACAATAATTTGTAGTATTTTCGGTAAAATTTTTGTAGCCTTTTTGGCTTTTTTGTGGTTCTGTAGCCAAATAACGATATACAAATGTCCACTTACATTCGTCATCTGTTTGGAACTCTTTATTGTGTTGACACCATGTATATAAGTAAATATCAATAGTATTGCCGCCTACAAAATAATTATATTTTTATAACGCGTGTAGCGTTCATTGCTCCAAATATTATATCAGGCGTTATTCGAGTTATTATAAAATTGTATACGTTTTCATTAGCTGCATACTGCATTACACTTATAAAAGCAATTTAAACATTTTATTTCAAAATCCTTATGCTATTTGCTAATTGTGAAGATTGCAAGTAATAGTTTATAGAATACAATATTCTTTATTGCACACTAGAAATATGAGTCTTTCTATCGCAATCGAGTATAATTGATGCCTTTCAACTACTGTATACTATATGTACTAAGCTTGTAGTTATGCTATTAGTTCCAACGTACCTTTATCTACCAATGCCTGAATCTACCGTACTATGATCGTGCCATACACGGCGCGGCTATAACTTGTCCCGGTGAATCGCTAACTCGCTATCTAACTAGTAAACAATCGCTTCAAACGCAATTTCTGCCGGTTATAGTGTAATGGGTGCAAAGTTAGACGGATTCTTAGTTGAGTTTCAAGCTAGTTCTGGTCGAGTTTGGTTGCTGATATTCTACATAACAATATTAAATGTTTGGGTATCGATCTAATCATCCATCCGTACTAATATGTTACTGTGAAAGTAACTTAGTGTGTTACCCTTTCACCACAAGTCCTAATGAAAGGCAAAGAATTAGATTAGATTCTGGGGAAGTATATGCAATAATATTTGTCTTAAAGAACAATATTGAATGGTTAAAGTAATTTTTTTCTTTGAAACATGGACATATTTTTCTTTTAACAATACCATAAATAATCTAATACAATAAAAGAACAGACAGACAGAATTACTTTCGCATTTATAATATTATAATAGGGATATTTATTATATTAATAGGGATATTATTCAACTACTTTTCGAAGTATTAAGCAATTTGTAGCAAACAGTGAACAATAAGAGAAAAAGTTACTATATTAATAAAAATGAAATCTAGGTTTTTACCTGTAGACTTAATTGAAAAGAATGTTGTTATAAGTCGCTGTGTTGAAACGGTAACTACCGAGAAAAATCTCAGATAATTTATCTTAAGATGATCGCTTTTTTCGCAGGCAAGTGTATTACAATTATTTTTCAAGGAACCCATCTTTGACCTCCGAACGTGCCCAATGAACGATCTAATAACAGTGAAATGGAGATAATACAAAAACTGTAATTTCCTTTTCATAAGGAATATCATTTCCTTTCCTCGACGTCTATGGAGGTTTCAATTTGTGACACCTTTTTACTGTTTTTTAAACGTTCCTCCACTATTGAACTTTCGGAGCTATCGGTAGGTTACACATCACGACATTCAATGAGATTGTCTACTGGTTTTATCAATGTTAAACAATGCTTTCACAAAATCTCATAATTAGATAGATAGATAACTCATTATATCAATTCAAAAAATATTTATTTATTTATTTTAGTAAGGTTTACAGTCAAATAACGATATAAATTCGACGGGTGCAAAGTAAAAAGAGATATCTGCAAAATAGCTACTTTACAGGAGAGCGAAAAGATGGTCGTATTAACTTCGTAGTATTTGAAAGAACATACATAGCTGGCTTTTTTACGTAAGAAAATTTATTGAAATAATGTGATATATGCAAAACAAATAATGTCATATTGTAAAGAATTGTTTTATTAAAACGATTGTACAATAAACTAAAAATCATCATTATGTAGATAACTTTATTTACTTTGCACCCGTCGAATTAACAACATAAATAAAAAGTATTGCTAATACAAAATTTATTCCTAATTACAAGCCTTAGCATATAGACTTGCTCAGGTTAATTGATGAAGACGAGAGAGAGATATACTTACAGTATAACCTATATTCAATTGTGTACAAAGGGCGGTCTTGTCGCTAAAATGTGATCTCTTCCAGATAACCCTAGGAATGAATTGAGATGATAATGGCGGTGGTATGTAAAATATAGTACGATTACTTACATTTTAATAATAAATATATAAATGACATCTATATGAAGAAGTTTTATATACTATTGTACATCGCTTCGCTGTGTTATAACTATTTTAAAGAAAAAAAATTATAAGCAACTACTTAGTATCGATTTCTTTATAAACTATTAATTTCCAAGGCTCTATAAAAGAAACAAACAGACATACAAATACTTAAAACCAACTTAAGTGTGTCAATGCGAATGTAGCTGTCGGTATATATGTGGTATATATATCGGTATACTCTGAATACTGAGGATGGATTGTAATAATAACACTGGTCTACAGTGGTTTTGCTGCCCTAAATATGAAAATGAATTTTGGGTCCATTTATACACACAATTGAAACTATCAATGATTTTGTAAGATTTGCTCAGATTTTGTTAAATCTTTAGTTTCATTTTACATTACAAAAAGCAAAAAATAAAGTAACAGATATATTTATAATTTCAGTAATATTTTGAGAAATTAGGATACATCGAAAGAAAGTAAATAAAGAGGAAAATGTGGAAAATATATTTTATATTTCCATAAAACGCCTTTTGTGAGCTTTTCTTTTATAATCTTTCAGGGGACAATCTCTTTACAAAGACCAGCAGTATTATAATTGTTCAAAATATGAGATATGCAAAAATCATGAAAATACGAGCACATTGAGATCTCTCACTGTAACTAACTTTTTTTCTGTAGAATTGTGTAATGGGTCATAAACCTGCAGCCCACCTCTCTACAATCATTAGCCACTCACATCCATGTCTTCTATGGCATTTTTAGGATCCGTGCCGGGAGTGGCGAGTCACTGTCTGCCCATTTTTTCATGTTCCCCGAACATTGTGACGGGCAGACGCCATAGTCCTCATATTTCCAGACGCCTAGTACCACTGCCAGTTCGTCCCAATAGCCCGGTACTTTTGTTCTCATTTTCCACAGTAGCCCTACATTGGCCGGGACTTTTCCTTGTGTGCATGGTATGGTGAAGACAGGGATAGTCGCCGGTAGTGTCACGGCACATTTATTCGGCCTCTACGCGTTGGCCTTCCCATGGCCTCGCGCAAGCTCTCCAAATGTTCGGGCTATTATTATGGTTCGTGGTCTTCAAATTCAAATCCCGGAATATCCCGGAAACTGTCCCAATTTTCGGGATAAAATTAAGTAAATTTTCCGTGGGCTAATAGCGTCTCTTAACCTAAAGTAAAATTATTAATAACCCTAATATTGAATACATCGAGAAAATTCTTATAGCATAAAAGTTAAAACTAATCAAAGAAATCATGGTATCATTTATTGTATTGTTACGACCTGAATGCCGACAACAGACAAATTCACACCTGTATATATTTTATTAACTTTTCGGCATTTGTACTTCTTTTGTTTAAATGTTGTAATTAGAAAAACGGCCCATTGTGTATTGTAATATTTTATGGTAGGTATTAGAAAGTCGTGATTCTAAGAAATTCAGTCCACGCGGCCGAGAGACATCTTGTATTTGTAAAATTCTCCAATGGAGACATCGGCAGTCAAACGATAACCACAAGCGAGGCAAGACGTGTGTACATTCGGTAATCTATATAGTGGCGAACTTTGCGCGTGTTATTGAATCGTGCATTACATTTCGACCGATTGTGTTCAGTTATGTGTGTACTTATGTTATACGTGTTTGTATAGTTCTAATAAATTCTATAATAATTCCAACGGCATTTTAATTCGAGTCCTACAACTGGTAACAGTATAAAAGATCATAATAAAAACTAAACGGTGGGCAAGTAAATACATTTCCAAGCAATTTATCCTTAACGTCTCTCATTATTTCTACCTCCCTCAATTAGACGATTTCAGAAGACGAGTCTTTTTTTTTAACTTGTTTTGAACTTTGTAGGGTCCCCAAGCGTCTATATATTAATTACGTGACGCAAGAACATTGTACCCCTTCTTACGAAAATTCCGCGGACGGAGGAGTATGAAATTTCGCACACTTATAGTTTACATAGAAAAAGACTGCAGAATGCTAATATAATCTTTAAATTGTGCATAAATAATAATATCGAGAGACTTTGCGTCCCTCTGCGTATTCTACCGCCTGTACAACGGGGAGTGTTCCGAGGAACTGTTTGATCTGGTGCCAACACCTAATTTTTACAACCGCACCGCTCGCCATCGACGGGATGTTCACCCCCATTTCCTGGAGCTCCCACGCTCAAATACGCAACGGTTCTCTAGAACGTTTATACCGCGTACAACAATGATCTGGAGAGAACTTCCCGCCGAGGTTTTCCCTCTGCGCTACGACATGGGGTCGTTCAAGAAAGGCATTATAAAATTTCTTAGAGGCCGGCAACGCGTTGGCAACGCCCCTGGTGTTGAAAACGTCTATAGGCGACGGTAACCACCTTTCATCAAGTGGGCCGTCCGCCTGTTTGCCTGCTTCAGCCAAAAAAAAAATAATGAAAAAATGCCATTTTTTGTTGTTGACTAAAAATGGCATTTTTGCATTTTTTTTAAAATCTATGCATGTTACAATTAAGAAAGTCTTACCGGTATGCAAATGTACTTAAATAGAAGGGTATTCCAAATTTCAGCCTTATACAATCAACTAGTTTTGTTTTATCACAATTTTGTCCCTTGTGTAAAACTGAACTTTTGTCTGTACGCCCATTTGCTATGAAGCCCTCGGTATAATATACAATATGTATTAAATCAATAAATAAAAACATTACACACACTTCCATGTATTTGACACACACACGCATATATACTCGTATTCTTTTGTTTATTGTTCAAGTTAAATTAATAGTTAAATAGTATAGCCTTGGCGAAATCTGTGATTATAGAAGTATATAGATAGTCCTTGACATTAATTATTATGGTCGAATTTCGAACACGGGCGACCACTAGTTTTTGATAAAAACCTCAATAGCTTATACAATTGTCCTAACTTTCCGTCTGTCTGTCAGTGCGTATACATCGATAGCCTCTGTGGTGGAGTGGATTAAGACTTTGTTGAATAATGAAGAATTCAACTGAAAAGTTACTTTTTAATTTTTTATAAATGTTTTTTTGTTTACCTCGTTTTACAAAAGAAGTCCTGATGCACAAGTATCCTTTATTTTATCCATCTCTACCGAAAGAAGAAGAATCGTTAATTTACGTAACTCGGCAACCGACGAGTTAAAACTCAAAGAATAATAGAAAAAAAACTCATTTCAGCCAACAAATGATAAGGAGCACTTGAGCCAAACGACTACCTGAATCACTTTTGAGTTTAACGAATAGCGAAGGACAATGTTCGTTTAACGAGAGGCGCGATTCCCAGGAAAAACTCCGTTATCTCATGTAACGATGGGCCGTTACTCTCGAACGCGGAATTAGGGTTGCGATCTGCTTGTTCCGCTATTTTGTTTGTACTTCCGTTTTCTTTTGTATAAGAAGCGATAGATATTGTCGAGATTGAAGAAGATTAAGTTGGTATAGCATATAATGAGGAGGGATGAAAGTCATGTGACAAAAAGAATGTTAATATATAATACTAGCAGCACCGGCAGGCGTTGTCCTGCTCTGAAAAAATAAAAATCTAGTACCCGATCCCAGCGCCACCTACCGGTTTTAATTGTGAATCTAAACCATCCAGGGACCCACTCAAACACACAAAAACAAAATCACCAAAATCGCTCGAGGTGATTAGGAGGATTCTAGAATCCGATCTCAGCGCCACCTACCGGTTCGCATATCGATTGAAGCTTTTCCGTTCAGGACATCCATTATTTATATAGAAGACCAAAAAAATTTCATATTAATAATATCATGTTCGAATATTTTAAAATCTGATCATATTTTTTAATACTTTTAAAATTAAATGGTTTTATAGTCTTCTTTAATATCCGGTTAATTGTAAACAGCCCTACGGAGGTGTTGAAGTGAATTTGCATTATTTTTTATCGTTCACCCGCCTCTCGATATTACAGCCGCCTTTGTTACAACCTACAATGTTGCCGGTGATTCCCCGTTTAGTGACACCTTAAAAAAGAGAATTGAAAACGGTTTTTCACGTCTCTGGTGCCGATGAAAAATTGCCTTGTTATTCAACGATTACTTTTTCTTATTAAAAATATTTTTGCTGCATCACTTAGGAAGCGATTAAAGCCGCCAAATAATATTCTGGCTGCGATGAGATTACAGTTTTTTGCGAAAGAGTTTTCGTGTACGTAAATTTTTCAATAAAGTTGTGTATTTCACTCCATCCTCCATCAAGTAGGCTGTCCGCCTGTTTGCATGCTTCCGGCAATAAAAAAATGTAGGCGTCTCGGTCTGCCCGACAGAAGTGATAACTTAGCCTGCCTGCCGCTGCCGTATCCGTGAGGGAAAGGGAAGCCAGACAGACTGGCGCCGTAACGGGTTACGTATCGAAGCGGTTTACCCTCCCATAAGAAGTTATCGCTTCAAAAATATATTTGTTATATTGTCTTTTTTCTGGGGAGTTTGTTGTCGCTTCTTCTCTTTAAATAGGGACACTGTGAAGCGGAGAACATAGAATAGGAACTAGACGTAAATCTTATTTTATATGTATAAAGTTTATACTATAAACTTTAAAAAAAATGTCCTCCAGTGGAACTCAGTTCTAATAAATGTTCTAATATATATCACTATCCAATTTCAGAATTAGCACAATATTTCTTCAATATCGTTAAATTTTTTGGCATACTTATGTTTTTTATCTCGCATGCATACATACATACAGATAAATGAAATTAAAGTGTCTCTTTGTAATATCAAAATAACAGCTTTTTACTTAATGCATATGAAAGCTGCATATGGAAGTGTATGCGGTACATATTTACATTTTTAATCAGTCTGACTGGCTTTTCTGGCTCATCTCTGAAACCGCTGGACCGATTTTGACGGGACTTCACTGGCAGATAGCTGATGTTGTAAGGAATAACTTAGGCTACTGTTTTCTCCCTTTTTTTAAGGTCCCGCTAAGTCGCAGGCACGACTAATAATATTTTTCAGTACTTTGTACGATACGACACCACAACAACAACAACGACAACTTTTTCTTTCTTTGGTCGACAAATTTTTTGTACAATGATAATTCAACTAAACCCTTTTTGTCCTACACATTCTCTTATAATAATTAACTGTAAATCTTATACTAATATATAAATCTGAAGTGTGTGTTTGTTTGCTTCAACGCTGTAATCTCAGGATCTGATTTGAAAAATTATTTCAGTGTTAGATAGCCCATTTATTGAGGAAGGCTATAGCGGCTATGGCCTTCCTAAAGCCTAATAAAATAGCCTATATATCATCACGCTAAGACCAATATTTCAAAATCGGGGGCTTAATTACTTTTTTTAACTATTCCACGCGGATGAAGTTGCGGGCAAGAGCTAGTTTTTTATACAATGACAATTCAACCAAACCCTTTTTTGTCCTACACATACTTTTATAATAAATAAACTTTAAATTCATCTAATAAAAAGGCATAAATTTATATAAGACGAAATATATATTAGATTTTTAAATCCCAGTAGTTGCTGAAGCGTAAGATACATTGGTATCCGTTTAAAGATTAACGTGGGCAACGCGTCTTGTGCAAAAATGTACGACGCTCGGTCGATTTAAGAGATCGCCTCAAGTCAATTTAGATCCGCTGATATTTCCCCTTACAATGGTACAAGGTAAAGAATTAAGCGGGAAATAGGGATGCGGACAAATGGTATATTTTTTAAAAGGTTTTTGTATACAATAAAAATTGTGTGTGTTATTGTGCAGTTCATACGCAGTAGAAGTGAAACAAAGTGTGATGAGGGGTGGGAGTGATTCTAAATTTCGGGACATCACATTTCATATATTATATCGTTATAATATATAATTAATTAATTTAATTTGTTAATTTTTATCTATATTTTTAAAGTTTTTAATTTAATTTATTTTATAATAATATCATTTAAAATTGTAAAATATGTTGTAATTATGGATCTTTGTGTCTGAAATAAATAAATTATTATTATAATATATCTAAGCTTTAAAACACGAGATTTGAAGTATTAACGAAAAACTTCAAAACATTTCCAACTCTATCCGTATGAGCATACTGTTTAAATTATTAAATATAATGCATTCTATCTACTTCTCTCGTAGGCTTCGTCCTATAGATTTATGTGTTTAACTCTTTTTAGTATCGCTTTTTCGTTCCACTGAGTTTCAGACAACACAACAACACAATGATTGTAAAGAAGTTTCACTTCAAATAAATCGGCGATTTTATAACATATTATCATAAATAATACCTAATAAAATAATGAATTTGATTAATGTGTTCTGCGACTCATTCTATATTTACTTGTATCTAGATAAAAATGTGAACTCGACTTTTACCACAAACTTGGGCGTTAGGTTACTTTTACTCTTCTTAAGTTCAAACGCTACCGCTCCTGTCTTATAGCAACAGAGGTCGCGCACCAAACCACCGCATCTCCGCGAATTCGCGCCATTTTTCCTTCCAAGATATTATTATTGCTGCCAAAGGAGTCGTTTCCAGTACTCCTACTTATAATTTGCGGCGTTCGGTATCAATTCTCCACGGGACCGGACCGATCCGGTTCAATGTTTGATGTTCCACCGATGTATAGATTCATATTTTTTTCGGGTAAGGTCAGCATATTTATTTATTATGCAAATCAGATACGTTTCGTAGGTGTGAATTTATTCAGGTATTATTTATTGCGTTTTGCCGGTTTCGTTTGCGTACTAATAGAATATTTGATTTAGGTACACTATCAACTTTTATTTCGAACTATGTGTACCCGGCAGATGTTGTCTTGCCCTTCGAAAATAAAAATCTAGAAACCGATTGCAGCGCCATCAACTAGGACCAATTGTTAATCTAAGCCATTCTCGAATCTACTTTAAAAAATACAAAAAAATCATCAAAACCGGTCCCATCGTTAAAGAGGTGTTCAGCGGCGCCACCTAACGAGTCCAATCGTAAATCTAATCCTTCCCGGGATCCACTTGAACACATACAAAAATAATTTCACCTAAATTCTGGAACCCGATTGTAGCACCATCTGCCTGGTTCAAATTTGAATCTAAGCCGTCCCGGGACACCTTGAACACACAAAAATAATTTGCCTAAATCAGACAAATGATATTTTTTTAATAATGAATATCATATTTCAATACTTATTATCCTATCCCAGACGAAGACAATTCCGAAAACACAAAAATCATAAAAATTGGTCCATCTATCTATATATATATAATATATATATATATATATATATATATATATATATATATAACATAGTTTAAAAATTATATTAGCTATATAAAAGTAGGTATTTAAGAAATTCAACACATCGTATCCGTGGCAATAAATAAACCCTGAACTTGAAGCAGAAGCTCTTCCCGTAACTGGGATCTACCGCTGGTACGATAATGAAATTTTCAAAACATAACTGTCTATATTTTTTAATATACTACGCATAGTATGATTTATTGTAATATCAATAAATTAGATTTAAAACATAATTCTCAAAATCAAAAATACATTATCGCACTAGTAATATGTCAATGTAAATGTCTACAAAAAAACATCGAAAATAAAAAACTTTATCTACCCTCAAATAAAACTGTCTTTGAACTCATCTGAATTTCATTACATCGATCAATCTGTCCAATCCCGGTAATTCCTCGGAATTCGACGACCGAAAGTTTCGTACCAAACTTGGTGTATATGTTATAGTCAAAGGTCGATATGCAGTCTCTTCCCTGAATTACTGGTTTATCCTAGGTTTGACCAAGGCCTTTTGTCAAAACCTGAAAGAAATTCCAATTTCGGCCTTTGACTAAAGTATTTTTAGTCAAACCTCGAACGTAAAATAGTCTGTTTCGGGCTTTGCCTAGTCGATCCTGGAAGCGACTAAGGCAGACTCGGTCAAACGTCGATTCGTAGTGCAATTGTTTACATGTTTAATGATTATATAAATTAGTCTCTCCTAGGTTAGACCTTCTTGGTTCTCCAGATTCGTTAGTCAAAGGCAGAAAAATGACATTTATTTGGGCTTTGGCTAAAACTTTATGTCAGAGCTGAAGTTTGACTAGTCAAACCTAGAAGCGCCAGATCTTCGATCTTTGACTATAACATATACACAAATAGAAAAGTATTTTACAATGTCCGCCACTCCGAGTCTAGAAATATAAAAAGATGACCGAATTCCGAACTTTATTTTATCGAAATGAATAAACTGAAATTAGGTAGTAGGGCTGAACGGATGTCAATTTATTTTTGTTAATTACGGGAAATCCTAATAAGTTTTCTTGTAAAAGTATACAAATATTTCATATAATAATTTATTGCAACGGCAACATTGCTGTGTTTTTAAAAGATTGATTAAAGATAAGTTGAAGTTGATGTTTTGTTTGAGCTCGAAAACTACTCAACAGATTTTATTAAAATTAAAATTTTGCTCATCTGCCAGCTTGGCAGTGTCAAAGGGATTTTCGAAGTACTCAATGTAAATTAATATAAACCGTATACAAAGAATGTCGGTCAAAGACCTACAATTTGGCAGAATTGATTTATTTTTCAATTCATCCCTAAAATAGCCCGCAGCCCTGACCGCCCGCGGTGCCCGCTAACTTTATTGAGAAATGAATGAAATAATATTATCATTTCGGTAGGTATCGTCGCAACTACGTATCTTGTATTCGAATATAATTAAGAAATTCGACTAAAAGACGAACTTGAATCGATTTTATCCGAATTCGATTACAAAACTTCCACTCTCTAATTGAGTTTTCCAAAAGAAAATAAAGACGGTGGTTTTATGCTTCAAAAGTTAATTATTGTAAATGGAACGTGCTCAGTTGTTTCTTTATCATGATTCTTAGCATAAAAACACTGGAGCGCGTAACACGACACAAGCCCCGCGGCAAAAGATGGAACTAATTATAACAAATGTCTAGCCACGTTCTTGTATTACATATGTTCTAGTGTAAATATTACATTGTACTATTACAACTTTTTGAATCGTTATATTTGGCTCTGTTATTAAGACATTTATACAATGTTTGTCTGGAATAATTTTATGATAAAATTTACCGTTTTGCTGATCGCGAAAAAATTCGTTCTCGTGACCTTTGACTTCAAGATATTTTTTTCTAGGCATTAGATCGTTGAGGAATTTTTAGATTTCATTTATAATGTAATTTTATGTATACATAAAATTATGTGATCCCTGTGATACAGCCTTTAGCCTTTACCTTGTGCAGGGTTCTTCAGGAGCCATAGCTTGCTCAGAATGTGACAACCAGGATAACGTACCTTAACACAATCTTTTAATTCAGCGTTTTCATGTAATGAGAAATTTGGTTAAATAAATTTGAATTTGAATGGTGTTCTGAACAATCCTACCAATTTTCAGATGGGTGGATATTTTTGTAACTTCACTCCTATTTTTTGGTCTAATTTGACCGAACTAAGATATTATAATTTCATTTATTAATACATTTTAATTTACACTCTTCCTAAAATTATTTTGCTGATACAGAGTTAAAAGCCATGAGTTTTGAACTATTCATTCGCATATTAGGGCTTAAATTTATAATCCGTTTGATCTTTTTTTTTATTCTATGAGTTCAGCAGACAGGCAGACGGCCCACCTGATGGAAAGCGGTTCCAGTCTAATGCTGGAAGGAAACTCAACATACATACTCTAGACCAGTGGGTAGCTATCCAGACGGGAAAATACCGTACTACCTGGCTGTGTGTCGGTTGGTCACCTCTTACGAGGGCTATTACTATATACCTAAATAATTGGCAAGTCTAAGCGTTATCCTAAAAGGGACTTTCCATCCGGCAAGTGGCAACCGGGAGGTTTTTATTCGCGTCCCCTCATTACGTGTGCTTCGGTTAATTGTTTCAATTAACTAAGTAGGACTGATGGACGGAACTTTTGTGTTCGTCAGAAATACAATATTTATGGAGGGTACAAAGAAAAAATCTCTAATTAAAGGATGACGACTGAAATAATGACTTATGGATTTTTTAAATTAGTTGCGCTTGACGGTAAGAGAGACGTTACAAATTTTAAATCCTTCTGTATACGTATACTAGTAACATTTTTTGTTTGTATGTTTGTTTGTTCCTTTATTACGCTTGGATATGATTTAATTGAAATATAGAGAGAGAGATATATAACACAATATTTTGTAGGCATACAACAGATGGCCTTATCGCTCAAAGCGATCTCTTCCAGGCTACCTAAATCAAAGAAATTTGAATCGGTCGTTGTAGGTGGTGCACGAAAAAGGCAATAGATATATAAATACTCAAACTAATTTAAGAATTAAATATACAAATACATAATACATATTACAACGCCTGTTTCCCGTGGGGGTATGCAGAGACTATAGATCTCCACTTGCGACGATCCTGACAAACAAGTTTCGCTTCATCTACTTTCATAAACCTCTTCGTACATGCACGTTTATTTCAGATGCTTTTAACCTGACCTCTGTATACACTCACACTTATATTGTTCATGTAAATAATTATTATTATTGTATTCATGTAAATAATAATAGAATACTTAAACGCTTTCAAAATTACGTGGTCTTACAAACTTTTGATTAACGCAAAACTGATTACTAAAGTTAACAAATTACCAGCCTTTGTACACTGTCTGATCTTAATTTCGCTAGTTTTGGCTGTTTTAATAACAACTTTCGCATAATCGACATGAATTGCCACAAAGGGGCTGTTACTAGTTTCAGTTAAGTTTGTATATTCCTATCAAGAGGTATTATTTTATAAGTTAAAGTGATTGTTATTTAATATCCTATTTATATTAGGTTTCGATACTGTAGTAGTAAGGTGTTTTTATGTTTATCACAACTAATTAACTAGTAGTTTCCCGTTCTCGAAACTCGTCCATAATAATTAATGTCAAAGAGTATACTTCTATAATCACAGATTTCGCCAAGGCTACACTGTTCATTTGATTTGAATAATAAACACAAGAGTATATAAGCGTGTGTGTGTCAAATACGTGATAGTGTGTGCAATGTTCTTCGCTAACTCCTAAACCACGCAACGGAATTCTAAGCAGTTTTCACCATCATTTAGGTAATTTTTCAAATAAGTTGTATATATATATATATATATATATACACAAATTTTAAAAACTTAAAGGAACTTGGTCCATCCAAAGGACTGCTCAAAAGAAATTTAAGATGTCGCTCCAAATTTTTTAAGATTTCAAAAATCGCCAGAACTGGGTTTTTATATTCAATTTTTTCTCGTTACGATTTCTGAAAGTTTCAGTTCAAAAATTGCATTTTAAATGGCTGCTCTTTTTGAAGTAAAACTTCTATATAGACGGGAGGTCTTACGATTATTCGCTCACGAAAATGTGTCACAGTCACGTGGTCTTAATACTTATATATAATAATAAACGTATATACTATAACTAGAATAGAGCTTATAATAATAAACTCGTGATATCTTTTGAATGGAATGTCCGAATTGAATAATTCAAAAAGTTATATGAAGGTATTGAAGCAGTCTTGAATATGAAGTAATTTATTTTGATAAGGATTAATACCAAGATACAAATAAAGAGCCTTTTCTAGCGGCGGCATTTTAATTAATTTTTTTAAATAAAAGAACACTATTTGTGGCATAACTATAATAGTTAGTGTTGAAATTAAAAGTAGTCTTCTTCATGTACATATTTATTGAAGAGTTATTTTGTAAAGACAGGTAACAAAGGTTGCTTAGATACTATGAAAAATATTTAAATATAAAAGAACAAATATTACAAACCAGTATTACAACAGTTAGACATATGCTGTCGCGACACTTTTTGTAGATAATGATGTGTTCTGCAAAGTCGTAGTACATTATTTCATTCTATCTTCAATAGTTTTCGCAGCGCACGCGATTTTAGGTATTTTTTACACCTTGGGTTACGTTATTGGAGTTTTAATAAGGATCCCTATTTTTTTTTGTAAACATAATATAGCATATGTCACCCGGGGATTGTGTAGCTTGTCAACAGTGAAAGAATTTTTCAAATCCGTTTAGTAGATTTGAAGCCTTTTCAATGCAAACAAACAATTTAATCTTTCCTCTTTATAATATTAGTATAGATATTCATATATATTTATTATAAAATTAATTAAATATTTGCATATTATAAAAAGCGCAAGATTTTGCGGTGGAAGTTGTTTTATAAAATTGGGAGCTGGATTGCCATAAAAAGCGCTATATCTAGCTCCTAAAGCGCTAAATTGGCAGCTCTGGTGAGCCGAGCGCCGGGAAAGTCTCGAAAACGAGAAAGCGAGCGAGAGAGCGAGCGAGGATATACTGCGTCCTCAGACAACCTCGTCCCTCTAATACCTAAAATTGCGTTCTGCGCATCGGAAAGTGCGATGTTCCGAGCCGCTATTAATGGAGGCAAACTTAAGTTTGCATCGAACTATATATACCTCTGCTATCCACGTGATAAGGCATCACTGCCTCTATTTGTGGTATGTGTACAAAAAATATTAATAAATAAATAGAGTTTGTTAAGGAAACAAAAATAACAACAAGAAAACTTTGCCAACGGTTCAGTTTTTCGACAGTCATAACAAAAGTGAACGACAAAACTGTTGACGTAAAAAAATGGTCAGTGCGTGTGTAGCGTATTACACCATTAAAATGTACCTAGCCTAACCAAATCATAATTAGCAGTAAACCTGTGAAAAACCGAAATGTTTGCTGGGACACATATTAGAAGTGAAACTTCAACGGACAGTCGAAAAACGAATCGCAACGGACAAGTGGAAAAACGAATAGCAACGGATAAGTGGCAAAAGGAATCGCAACAAAATTTTGACTTGAAGTTTTACGGGCAGGTTTTCGAATTGGACAAGTACATTAACAATCTGCCCGTAAAACTTCAAGTAAAAATTTTGTTGCGATTAGTTTTATCACTTGTCAGTTGAAGATTTCCCACTTGTCCGTTGCGATTGGTTTTCCACTTGTACGTTGCGATTCGTTTTTCCACTTGTCCGTTGCGATTCGTTTTTCCACTTATCCGTTGCCATTCATTTTTCCACTTGTCCGTTGCGATTCGTTTTTCCACTTATCCGTTGCCATTCGTTTTTCCACTTGTCCGTTGCGATTCCTTTTGCCACTTATCCGTTGCGATTCGTTTTTCCACTGTCCGTTGAAGTTTCACTTCTAATATGAGTGTGTGTCCCAGCACACATTTCGGTTTTTTTTTTAATTTACTAGTGCATTACTTTAGATTTTTGGGTTTGGTCCGCGGTTTCGTTCGCGATATATAACAGATTAAATTAAGTTTTTATATCAGCAAAATATAGCTACTTACTAGGCTTCGACACGCAGAAAAGCCTCGACGAAAACTCTAGTTGTTTGAGACTAAAATAAAAATGATGAACTAACCAACAAATTGACCTTAATATTCACTCATTAAACTTCTAATCGTAATCAGAGCGTCAAATAGAATACCAATAACTAAAGGCAATCGAAAGTTATTTCGGAGATCCGAAGCGATACTAACAGCACTTAATTAGTAGAAAACTTTGCAGTCATCGACTTGCCTGCTCGAGGAGAGAGGGGGAAGCTCGCAAGTACTTGACGAGTTTGGATATCGATCGGCTTCGGTAACGCGGGTTTGGCTTGATTATCCTTAAATACCTATACGTGGTTTGGAAAGTATTATAAGTCTATATGGCACTACATAAGATATCTATACGAATAAATAAAATTGACAAAATAACAGCTTTTTACTAAACGCATATGAAATTCTTTCTATATGGTGCTTATATCAAAAAATCTATTTTTATCATTTTTCTTTGTCTGTTTGTTGCGGATAATGTCTAAAACGGCTAGACCAATTTTGATGGGGAAAATAGCTGATGTTATAAAGAGTAATTTAAGCTACTTTTATTTTAGAAACAAAAATTAAAGGCCCACGCGCATGAAGTCGCAAGTAACTGCTAGTATTAAATATATAGTACGAATAAATTAAATAAATAAACAAATTGTGTGTGTGCAGTTCACACGCAGTAGAAGTGAAACTTCAGAGAATGTACTCATAGATATTTTTTCTAACTTTTTAATATAAATATAATTCCTTTAGCCTACGCGTCAACATTCAATTTAAAATAATCTACTATAAAATTCACTTCACACCTTTGATCTACGTATAAAATCTTATCAATTGATTTTTCAAAAATATAATAATCTAAATAATATTACTATTATAATATTATTATTTAACATCTAAAAAACGATACTTAGATCTTAAACAACAATTTGTTTCTCAAGGTCTTTCCTCTTTAAGTGTTACTTTGAATTTGAAAAATCTTTAAAAAAAATTACAGAATACAATTTTTGCGATCATGTCTGACTTTCATAATCAGACGGACAGATGAACAAAGAGGCAATTGATTTCATGAATATGACATTTTTGACAACATTTCCACGGGACCCTCAAAATGAATAGCTATTTGAGGGTTATTATGCGAATCCGATTGCGTCACTAATACAGCATCTCCGGTGGGTCAGAGTGAAGGTGTTACGTCATTAGCAATCTGCGTCGTCGCGCTGTGCTCCTCGCAAATTGGAGCAATTATATTCAACACTTTGTTTTGTCTCCGACTCCTGTGTACGGACAGAGATGTATTTGGGAATCGTTGTGGACATAATTGGGTACGCTTCGTTTTGTCGCTTTAAACTAACACTTATGGATTGTTGTTGTGAAGTCGACATGTATCTAGATATAGGTACTAGATCGCATAAAATTCCACGTTATTTTGACATTTGTAGAGGTTGTATTTATAATGCAAATCTGCAAAAACCCATTTTAACTCAATTGATGTATTATTTACCTTATCATGATTCTATCTGACTAATGAAATTTGATATGTTTGTAATGAGATACTGAAAAACAAGCCTTTCGGTTCCTCTGACCTTTAGTGTTACTAACCTTCTTGTGAACGCGGTTGAAGCTTTAAAGTATATATATCTAAGTGTATATTTATCACGCAAAAACTGGAGTAAACGTATTTATTACTAGGGTTTTTTCTCGTGGTTTGTTCACATATGTATCTCTTCTACATATCCAGTAATGTAGGAACCTCATAACCAAATTATAAAGAATACTCCTTTCTTTCCGTCTAGATATATATCATGTTAATGAAAACTGTTTAAATTCTAAAGTTCTTACTCAAACTATTTTTCAAGGAATATTTTTTTCAGTCATACATATAAGTTTACTTCCTGCTTTTCTTTTAGAATCCGGCCCTGGTGAGTACCCCTTTGTACGGACAGTACAGTAACAACCAGTAATTTGAGGTTCGATGATTCAAGTTGACAGTTCATTAAAAGGGAAACAGGGGAAAAACTGTCTTTTGTACTATTTATAATGACAATTACACGGTTGGCGAAGTGGCATTGTTATTTGATTTGTGTTGTCTGCGATTTGTTAAGATTTACCTTGTTAATGGCTGACAAGGGCCCGCTTGCATTTTTTAAATTTTAAATACTTTTAATCCCGACTTGTTTATAGCAATAGCTGTAATTATGTTAAAAATCTGTTAAGTTCGTGTCTATTGACGCAAAGTGAACCAGTCTATTCCACTAGTTTTTGCAATTTGCGTAAAGAGCCCTAAAAATAATTGTTTACATTTCAACTAAACGGATCCTAATAAAATCAATATTCATTTAAAGTGTTTTTAAGCACCACTACCTTGATTTTTCTCATAATTTTCCAACGGTTATAATTTAAAAGATTGATAGAAAGGACACTTTTTGACCATTTAAAAATAAACATATCATCTATTAACCTAAATAAATAATCTGTGAAAACTGTCTTTTATACTATTTATAATGACAATAAATCGCACATAATTTTATGCAATTAAGAAATTATAAAATCATTATATATAATACATATAAATTAAGATTAATTCGAATAACAAACACTTTATTTTACCAATTTAAAAAAAAACATTGTGTTGACGAATTTAATTGAATTTCATACAGGTTTAAAATACCCCAAAAAGGAAATAGCTCACTAAAAAAAAACCCCAAATTAATTTCAAAGAAAGAGAATTTAGAAAATATTTCTTTTACCTTAATCTACAAAGACCTAAAAATGTCTGTCATCGTCCCGGACGCTATCCAGATTCGAGTTTGCAGATGTCTAGACAGATTACCTATTCTTTCATTTTCGTGGCCCAGTTTGCCTCTCATCATTTATAACTCCGGGAAATTTTCTTGATAAACGAGAACTTGTTTTTCTATTCATTATTATTTTGTTACATTATAAGGTTCCAGGAGGATGGATCGAGAGAGAGGGAGGGAATATTTGTGATTCCTATTCCTTTCAAAATGATTATAAAAATTCAACCTGTCAGACAACTCGTAGAAATAGTGTCTTGGCTACGGTTTTAAAATTATATAATAAACTCCCTCCACTTATTAAAAGTATTATATACTAGCGGCCCCGGCAGACGCTGTACTGCTCTGAAAAAATAAAAATCTAGGACCCAATCCCAGCGCCACCTACCAGTTCCAATTGTGGATTTATACCATCCGGGGCAGGGACCCAGTCCACACAAACACACCAAAACGAAATCGGCCCAGGTGATTAAGAGGATTCTAGAACCCGATCTCAGCGCCACCTACCCGTTCTAATTGTGAATGTAAATCATCTGGGAACCCACTCAAGCACACAAAAACTAAATCACCAAAATCGGTCTAGGAAATTAGGAGGATTCTAGTACCCAATCTCAGCCCCATCTACCGGTTCCAACCGGATAAAAAGTATCCTATGTCCGTTTCCTGGTTCTTAGCTACCACCCCACCAATTTTCAGGCAAATCGGTAAGGCCATTCTTGAGTCATAAATAGTGTAACAAACACGACTTCCTTTTATATAAATATATATAGATATATGGATTAAACGTATTTAAAAACAGATTAAAAATGTTCTTCATGAAAAAAGGTTTTACGTGTCTAAACAATCTTCTACTTATACAAGATAGAAAATTTAAAAACAACAAATTTTAACTAAATAATGTTAAACTTTATTGTCAAATAGTTAACCATAATTTGTGTGGAACAGCCAGAATACTGTTCTTTGGAAATGTAAAATGTGCTCGCGGAAGGTTAAATGAATCAATTTGAAAACTAATTTCACTGTACAATCAAAGAATAAAATTCACACGTCAGGCATGTACATGTACAAATTTTACATGGTACATTCTGTGAATTGTACATTCGGGTACATTGTACATTCGACTCACGGCGTACACCGATCGCCGAAGAACGCAACACTAAATTTCACACGCGCCATTACGCCGCCATGGCGTACTGTAGCGCGGCGTAAATTTGTTCGCTTTTTTAAATTCGACTTAATATTTCACTATGGCGCCATCTGTGCGCTATGTTCTCCTTCTTATTGTACATTGTATATTTTTGTGTTTTTACGTTGCAAACTCGCAAAGGGTGGGTTTCTACTTGATGGCAAGTGGTTACCGTGGCCCATGGACATCTGCCACACTAAGGGAGCCGATGCATTGCCTACCTCGTTAAGACTTTAAATATCTCCTTACGTCCTTTTTGAAGAGCCCCATATTGTAGCGCTCTAGGAAACTGTGGGAGGAAATTTATTCCACAGCTTGCTCACGTGTGGCATAAAGAAGCGAGTGGATGACTTCCAGGTGTCAAGGAAGTGTGGATGAACTCCGACTTGCCGGCGAGCAGTGCGGTAATAAAATGATGACGTAGGCACTAAATCCAAAAGCTCATCAGAACACTCCTCATTTATACAGACGGTAGAACACGCTTAGATCTCTTCTGATACCTAAAGGTTGACAATCTGGACCGTGCATACTCCACATTTTCCCGTGTTTTTATGCTTCTCTTTGTTTGCCCAATGTATGGTAATCCACACTCACAATCGAGCTTGTAGCCCCCTGCGTCCTGGAGTGGTATATTGCATTCCACGGGTCTCAAAAATTGGGTTACATTTTTTTGCGGCTTGAAATATATTTTGAGTGACGCTCGCCTGAGGATGTGACCAATTCTGTCTGTGACCCCCTTGATGTAGGGTAGGGTAGCAGGGCACCACTGAACTGAAGGTGGTTTGAGTCATTTGTGACGTTGGTGTGGAGTCTTCAGCTGATTTCGTTGTAGGACTCCCTCGACATGTTGAAGCTCCAGCCACGTGATTGTCGTCACAGATTTTACGTGCTCTCTGAAACAAAGATTTGCCCACTGTAGCTATCTGACTAGGATGGTGGTGAGTAAATAATAACTATAAACCAAATTTAAATCAAAAAGTTGACGGCAGGCTTAATAAAAATATAACCATCTTTGTCTTCCGTGATCACGGCCACTGAAAAGTGGCTGAAATGTCGGAATAATTAAAGTCTAATAAATTAATGAGAGTAATCGTATTAATGGTTTTAAACCATTAATACGATTACTCTCATTAAATTAGGCTTTGTTATGATGTTACAATATAACTTCAAAATTTATAAGCTAATGAATAACTATAGCTCAAAACTGAACTACACAAAAGTAATTCCGTAAAAGACACTTCTGAATTCTTTTACGAAAGCACGTCAACATTTTGTTACAAACTAAAAAAATATCGTTAAGGACATAAAACTTTATTTCAACAACATCATTGGAAAGTATGAGTGTCATAACACAAAGTTTCAAGAAAATATGTTTAAATATTCATAGTTTTACGTACTATAAATTTTGTAGCGACGATATCGCTACGCTACTACGACGTAGCAACGGCGTAGCGCTACAACAGTAGCGTGTTCGAAGTTAATTGAGCGGAAGGAACCTTTGATGAAAACCTTGTTTTTTTATTTGAATTTATATGAAGACCACTGTAATACATATATGCATTTCAGATAAATGTATGATTGAACGAGTTCAGTAGTGAAACAAGAAAAGTATGACGGACAAAATCATGGATAATGTTACGAGTTGCGAGACTCGAATTAAAATTCCGTTGGAATTATTATAGTATTTATTAGAACTATACAAACACGTATAACACAGGTACAAATATAACCGAACACAACAAATCCAAACGTAATTCAGAAGGTCGTAATTCAATAAAACGCGCAAAGTCCGTCACTAATAGATTCTCTAATGTACATACGTCTCGCCTTGATTGTGGTTCTCGCTCGGCTGCCTCCCATCAGGCCATCGTTTTATACTGCACAAATAGAATGTGCCTGCCCGGCAACGTGGACTGTATTTCCTAGAATCAGCTTGTACTTTAAATCCGTGACACCTGGCTAATGATCATAATACAACAATTTCCAATAATTAAACAAAAGAAGTTGATAAAAGAATTTAAATGTTATTAGTTAAAGTGCCGTTTTAGATATGCAGGTGGGTTTTTTGTTTGTCGGGACCTGAGTTATAACAATATATTATTTAGAAACCACAAGCAAGAACGAGTAACATATCACCCTACTCGGGTTTATGTCAAATTACAATTAAAATGAAATGATTATACTGAAACTGAAATTGAGTCTAGTGCTATTTATACGCCACATCAAAACATGAAATGTCTGTGCCTAAGCTATTATTTTACAGCTGACGAGGTCGCCGCCTAAATTTCGCTATTTCTAAGGGTCGTTACGCACTGAGCGGCTAGTTGACCTTAGTTGCCTCACTTACAATACAACAGTCACAAGTTGTTTATAACTAATGACAGGTACATTCATTGTTTCGTTATCAAATAATGCAATAGTGTATGTATTCAATAAGGTAATGCTGCCAACCACACCAGGCCGCTGACCAGCGACAGCCGTCTGGTTGGGCTGGACAAATGTAGTTCATAGTGTTTTCTTTACTTTTTACTTATTTGTTAGGGTTTTTGTATTTATTATAAGGTGTATTTGTAAGATTAATTTGATATATAATTATCTCACTAACAAGACACACAATGTTATCACAGATGGTAACGTTAGTTCCGATGCTCGAGTCGATGCCGATGATCCGATGCACGGAGTCCCTCCAGGAAGCATTCTTGGTCCTACTATGTTCCTAATACATATAAATAGCCTTTGTAACCTGTAGTTTATATATCTAACGGTTTAAAAAACTTTACATAATAATAATTTAAGTTATTATAATAAATACAATTAAAACAATATATAATTGTATTTTTTTTAATTACTTTAGTTTTCAATGATTGAGAATATAATCTTCATTAATATCAATTTCGATTTGTGACTTCCTGGTTCATAAAACATTTTATTAATACATTTATATAATTACTACGATATGCCCGCGACTTCGTCCATGCTTAACTTAAAGTTCCCGTGGGATTGAGTGTGTGCAGGTGTAGTGAATTAACGTTTATGAGTGCGTGCTTTAAAAGACAACTAATACTCGTTATACTAATTTATGTTTAAAATTCATCTATTATTTCAATTATAACCTGATTACTTTTTTCTTTCTTTAGGGCGATAGCTCCATCGCACTTGGCATTGATTTTGCCAATATAATCTGACTTAATACGAAAGTGAACTGTTGAACTGTATTATTCATACAATATTTCGTGTTGTATTTTACCCGTTGAACAACTTTTATCAAGTCAAATAAGGTTCTCAGAATTGTCTAGCGACCAAGCCCTCAGTGCGTAACATCTCAAAACCAAGATATTTATTTACCGCCGAGTCGACATTTCGAGGATCCTCTAACGAGGCGCTACTCTTGGAAAATTTGGTTTTCTAAGCATTTTCATTGTGAATTTTGTATTTATTTTGTGTAATTATTAATTGCTTATTTATTTAAACTGTGGAAAATTGGAGTTTATTCATCATTATTCAGCTTAGAGATTTTCTGAGTAATTTGACATTTAATGTGTAGTTCAGTAATGTTTAATGCTCGGGCTTCATCAGGGATAATATTATAGTTATTGAATGTGGCCAAATACGTCTTTTAACACTATACAGCGTTAAAATTAAAGCCGTTAAGATATATAATAGCTACAATATATATGTTATCCTATGAATAGTGACCTCTTTAGCATTTCTGATATTTGATCATGTGTGTATTTCTCGGACTACCGGCAGCAACTCTACCATTCACAATGCTGTCATACACCTGTTTTGTGATTCTACTTTTTTCATTTTTTCTACATGTCCAAACCACCTTTACATTTCTTTTCAACTCCTGTTATTACACCTTCTTAAAAACCACACCGTTCCCTTATCACCCTTTTTTTATTGCAGGAGTTCAGCAGACAGGCAGACGGCCCACTTGATGAAAAGCGGTTACTGTCGCCTATGAACATTTGTAACATCATAGGTGCTACAAATGCGCTGCTGCTCTCTTAAGGAAGACTGGAGCCTTGTCGCTAATGTTGGAACACAACTCAAGGTTGTTATGGCGACATACTTTAGACCAGGGGTGGTAGCCATCCAGTCGGGCAAATGCCATACCACCTGGCTGTAGGTTGTTTTGCGCTTTTTATGACAGGCCGCCCGGCCTCAAGAAATTGTATTCTTTCTCCGTTACTGCACGGGTAAAAACACTTTTCCTTATCATATCATTCAAGCTAAACGCACATATACTTCTCAAAGCTCTCATTTCAACTGCGTTTATCATACATTCATACTTCATCTGCCATACCCAACTTTCACTGCCATCTTCAGGGTTGGCACCAACACCCCTTTATGGACAGCCAAGCATGCCTTTACAGACATTTTCTGGTTGTTCATAAAAGAGTTTAACGCTCCATTCACTTTATTACCGGCTATAACTCTTCTTACAATATCCCTTTCAAACCTAAAATTAATAAATGTGTGAAAATCGTCTGTCGCTTTGTCTATGGCATACCTATAAATTTGTCACTATTAAAGCAAACTATTACCTCGTGGCGTTTGCATATGTAAATAAACTAACTCCAAAATTAGATTTTCGCTCGTTCGTATTGGAATCTAAAACAAGCGATTGATGATAAAATAGTTGCTTACCTCCTCGAGGCTTAATACACGATCAGTCAGTCATTGCAATTCGTAGTCTAATTATTACTGCATGTAACCTTACCTAAGAGTTACTTGTTAAAATATAAGGAATGGTAAAAATTGTAATTTCTGTTCCAATCCATTATGTGACGTTGAAAGCTTGTTAGTTTGTTATGTTCTTGCAAGTGAGTTATGCGAATTGAACTTTAATTTTGCCCCCCGCCACTTGTATGACTTATTAAAATACAAAGAGTGTTTCCACCAGCTATACAAGTATATAAAGAACAGTTTCAATAAATTATAGGCTATAGAATTTAAAACAAATAGGTATACTTTTACGTGTTAAAGTATTATTATTAAATATTACATAAGTAGTATTAGTTATATGCATGATTTTTATATTATATGAACAAACTTGGGTCGTTTTCGTCTTACGCCAAAAGGAAGGTTTGCACTGAAAATCAGCGTTGTATGTTGTTATAACAATATATATGGAATGTATTTTTTTTGCAAATAAAGTTTTACTTTCTTTTCTTTCTTTCTTTCTTACTTTTGACCCTCAAACTAGGTGAAAATAAAGATACCCCTCACCTATATGATTAAACAAAATAATTATAGTTGTGTGGCTGTGAGTGTGAGAGTGTGTGCGCATAGTAATGTATGTATGAAATAAATGGATGGAATGTGTATCAAGATTGCAGAATTAACAGAAATTGTGTAAAATATAAAATAGAATATATAGTGATAAACAATAATAAATATAGTTTGTACGTGCTCCAGATGCATGCATAATGCATTTTTATGACCATGTTCGGTTTGTCGTCCAGTTAAAGGATTTTTATTCCGTTTTGTTATCTCGTATGCGAAACCCGCTAATCTGCCTTTCATAAGCGTGGTGGATATACTGTGCGTTGACCTGAGTCCAGGAGTAGGTCTTTATGAGCTGTTATTGCAAAACCCGGGAGAAGTAATATTACTAAAGGAATACATAACTACATCTGTTCTACTAAATATATGTAATAAAGAAAAACACTGTCATATCAAGCAAGTGGTTTTGAAGTTAGGAAACCCCGGAAATTTAAAGTCCCGGATTGTATAAGATATAAAAGACCCGGATTGCATAAACTATAAAAGCCCCGGATTGAGTAAAATATAAAACTCCCGGACTATATAGTTATAGTATCAATCGGATTCAAATCAGCTAATTTTTATGTATACTATCCACTTTCATTCACGTTTCTAAATATGATGTTTCAACAAATGTTAATATTTCTATGCGTGAACAGTAATGAATTACCAGGAAGTTGCTTGTCAAGAATATTGATAATATATTGACTGTGAACTGGTATTCTCAGTGGAGAGACAAAATAATAATAGCATCATGTTTATTTCTAGTTCGAAACCGCAAACGAATTAATCGAAGCGAGAATATTTCAGAAATATCGATATTCTTAATTGAATATCAATACTCAAAATACATCCATTCATTTTAAGCATTTAGATGTTTAGACTTTTTATTAGTTTTTAAGGGATTTTCACGTGTTCGTGTGTCCATTTTTATATATATTTATTATAGTATAGTTTACCGACGTACATGGGCACTACACTCGGCAAAGGAGTTTTATCCGTGCAGGAACGGAGAAAGAATACAATTTCCTACGGCCGGGCGGCGTGTCGTAAGAGGCGACAAAACAACCCACAGCCAGGTGGTAGGGCATTTGCCCGACTGGATGGCTACCACCCCTGGTCTAGAGTATGCCACCATAACAACCTTGTGTTGTGTTCCGGCATTGGTGACCAGGCGCCAGTCTCCTTTCAGAGAACAGCAGCGCCTTTGGTGTTGCAGGTGTCCATAGGCGATGGTAACCGCTTTCCATCAAGTGGGCCGTCTGCCTGTCTGCTGAACTCCTGCAATAAAATAAATAAAATAAAATAAAGCAGTGACATGAGACATTTAAAACAAAATCTAGATAAATCAGTCAGATTGACGCATGTAACGGGTTTGAATCCTGACCGGAAAATATGCGCCTTTTAGAAAATTCTCTAACCTCTTTTGCGTATTGCCACAATTACCCCATGCTGACGGTGAAGACAATCATCGTGATACAACCTGCACATCGAATAACTGATGTGTAGCATCCACCGAGCTGCCTTGGACGAGCGTAGTGTGTATACCCAGGGCCAGTAGTGAATACATATGTGATTGTAATTAAAAGAATATGTATCGAAATACAAAGTAAAGTGTGATAAATATTTTGTTTTAGTCATGTTATTACACAAATTTTTACAACAGTGTATGTCTTTCAAGACTACGGGCCATAAAAATGGCCCGAACTTTTGGAGGGCTTGCGTGGGGCCATGGAAAGGCCGACACGTAGAGGCCCCTTGACAAATTTAATGTAAATGTGGCGTGACACTGACCGGCGATTATCCCTATCTATACCATATAATAATGCACCCAAGAACAAGCCCCGGCCAGTGGACTATTGTAGGAAATGAGGCCAAAAAGTACCGGGCTATTGGGATGAACTGCTATTAGTACTAAGGGTCTCGGATTATAGGGACTATTAACGTAACATTTATAACGTCCTATTTTATGTAGTTAATATACATAGAAGTATGTAAATAGATATTCTATAATTTCAAGCAAACATGAGAAACCTAATTTGCTTTCTAATATTTATATGTAAAGCCAGACTTGTTCATTCATTCTATACAGTCTCAGACGTTTACCGATATTCTATAAGTAACTATGTAGCGTATTAACCAGACAATAACACTGTCTGGCAGAAAATCAAATTACAATTAACCGGACGCCTAGACTACAGTCTATAAAAATAAATTGGATAAAAATAGACGAAAAATTTTAAGCACCATCGAAGCGGTGAAATTAAATCTAGCGAAGTCTAAGCACGGCGTAGTAACTACGAGTTGGCAAGCGTAGCAAGAGCTACGCCGTAGATGGTGCTACGTCCAAAATCACGTAGGCCGACCACGTAGGGAATGGGAACCACGCCAGACGAGGACTAAAACAATTTAGATTTGGTTTTCAAAGATTTTTGTGCACTATAGTATATTTATTTGATCATTGGCTAACCATGGGAATATTATAGCAGATTTTAAATTGAAAGAAGAAAGATCAAAAGGTTAACTTAACTCTAAATAGGTTCTAACTCAGCAAATGCTGATTTACTGCCTAGTCGCTTTCACATAATAAAATAACAAATACTATTAATGTTTTTGTGGTTGTCTGGCAAATTCAAGATTGCGTACAAATGAAGTTCAGTCAAATGACCGTCGCAATTTGTTGTTTGGGTGTAATATTTTTTTCAAAATCAACTCTTTCTTTTGATTTTTTTACCACTTTTCTTTTCGTCAAAATCGGCCTCGAGGCTCCTTTGAGTGTTTTTCGATAGTTCTTATAGTTTACGATTTGGCCCTGAAGGACCACATGAAAAATTCATATTAGTTTTATTTTAAATATTAATGATATTTCAAAAAAAGGAAAATAAATGTTAGACATATCAAGTAAGAAACCAAGTTATAGGGTACTTAAAAAGTAATAGCGTACTTAAAAACCAATATCTTGCAAAATTAACTCTTCTAAAAAAAGTAGTGATTACATTTTTAACAGTAATAATTAAATATTAAACTCCTAAAATCCAATTAAAAGTGACCTCTGTACTTCATAAGACGACCTGACATTTAAAGTTCAAGTTATAATTGACATTATAAACCAGTGGAAATTTACCTCGTTAAACTATAAAGAGTTTTTTAGTTAAAATGAAACCCTATTCATCTGAATAAATTAATTAATCTTTATTTGTAAAAATATAGGTAATAATCATACATAGGATAGTAACAAAGTCAAATGTTCTCAATGTATTTGCCCTACAAATGGTCATACAAATATTTGAGGGTACATCAGTCTAAAAACAAAAACAAAAAATCACAATAATTTTAATATAATAAAGTTAATCAATTTAATTTAATTAAGAACAATTAAGAAGATGTAGTGAAAAGAGTTGAAAAAGAAATGTTAAAGTGGTTTGGATATGTAGAGAGAATGAATGAAAGACTTACTGGTAGAGTCGGTGCCGGTAGACCGAGACGTACTCACCATGATCAAATTGAAGATATTTTGAAAAGTAGTTTAAATAAAAATGTATTTATAACAAGCTTAATGAAAATAGATGAACCCAAAAATTATGGTTAGGATCGAAGCAGAACCATCGTTTATATCTACCATAATGGTAAATAGGCGTGACAATATGAATTTTTCAAAAACACTTGTGAGTGCATCAAAATCATTTTTGTAATTTCTTGAGGAAACATATCTGAAGCTTATGTACTGATAACGTTTTTAATGCAACTCAAAATCTCGGTTTTCTCATACTTTTAAATAACCAACCCGTTGGTTAGCAATCCAACTTGCTAGGAATTAACCTCTTTTTATGGCCAACTACCGACAAAACTCCGTTCAAAATTTCCGAACTTGGAAACTCGTAAAGTGCCATCAAAAATGTTTTATTGTTTGTGGAACGTTTGACCGACTTTTCGGTATTGTCTCACATAGTTCTTTCGCATAGTTTTTGGCATCCGAATGGGTTTTAAATTCGCTTGTGTAGTTTGGCATCCCGAAATTCTGAGATATATTTTCCCGTCTTGTATGGTTTTGTTAAGGTGAATGAATTTCAATAGCCCAATTCAATCCGCGCTATGAATAAGGTTTCTAGAAGGCTCGAAATATTGTGAACATAAATTATTTTTCTAAAAGAAATTAAGATTAACAAGGGAACGTTGTGAATGGAAAGAAGATTGAATAACAAAGGGTGAATGGATGAAAGGAAAAACTGAGAAAACACTTGAAAGACAACAATGTGATGACATAGTTGTTATCGGTAAAATAAAAAGCATTTCAAATACATTTTCATATTTTTTTTTTTTTTTTTTTTTTTTTTTTTTTATTGCCTTAAGTTGGCAAACAGGCAGACGGCCCACCTGATGAAAAGTGGTTACCGTCGCAATATGCAATAGTTAATGAAAGTAGACGTAGCAGAAAGTGTGTGCTAAGATTATATAGAAAAAGAAAGAAAGAAAAAATATTTATTGTCGCGAATGAATGTACAGAAAATTATAAAATATACTAAATTAACAGAATATACTTACTCATAAAACATAAAGCCATTAAAATTTTATAAGATATACAACTGTTTAAAAAAGAAATGTACATAACACTCACGACAATAAGGCTGGTAAATCAGCGTTATGCTGTGTCAAGAACTGACACAGCGCTGATTTTCAGTACCAGCCTCCATCAAATCAGAAGTAACCCAAACAAATAACTTCTTATTGTCCTTATATATCAAATTTAAAACCATTTTACATACATTATTATATACAACATATCAATCGACGACTGTGATACGATTAAGACGTGTAGTACTTTCGATTAGCGACATAGTGACGGACTTTGCGCATGTTGAATTTCATTGAATCGTGCAGAGTGAACTGGTTGCATCCAGTTTTATTTTGTACTTGTTTTATACGTGTTTGTACAGTTCTAATAAAGTCTATAGTAATTCCAACGGCATTTATTTTAATTCGAGTCCTGTAGCTCGTAACAATAGTATAAAAATTGACTATGTAACTTTGTTATGAATACAAGATTTCCGAATTCTGATTTCTTCAATGGTAATAGTAATGAATGTAAAAATTTATTTAACAACTTTACAGACACCAATTCATAAAGTATAAGCACCGTAATCGCCAACATAGAATGAAGGCATCAATCAAATAGCGTGAACCGCGGAAAGTCGGGCTGCGCTTATCTGATCTGACCCGTTTGTTACCCACTTATAAGTAATTTCCGTACATCGATGGCTTACATAATACTCGTAGTGCGGATACTTTGTTTTAGTTTATTCCATATTATGTAATCCCCTTATACTAGCTGTGGCAGCGAAATTTCTTTCTTTTTAATAATCAGTAGACAAACACACAGAGCCCTACTTATAATCGTTTCTTAAATTTAAAGAAATTGCTCAGCAACTGATTAATGAAAATCTTACCCATAAACTCCGAATATTTTGGCTACAACCTACGTTAACCATTCACATTTCATTTATCTGTGCTCCTCTTAGGTAAACAACATGTAATACACGTTTATAAGTGAAAAAAATATGTTAGGGTCTGAGTCTGATTCTCTTACTTAAGAGATGTCTAATCGTTTCTTAACGAGATTATTATAAGTAAGGCCGACATTGTATATACCCAAGGTAAGCTAGTTACGCTTGTGTTATGGATGTTATACAACGGACCACTCTGGGACCGATCCCAGAAGTACGTTTCGGAAATTTATCATGCAATGCAGTCGCACTGTGTACTGTCAACACTCACCACTCTACCGAATTTGTACTGCCTACAATAATATCTGCCACGAGCTCGATATTTTCAATGCCCGATGCATGATTGAGCACATCAAGAAATTTTACACTCCTTTTTAACTATTTAATTAAGTTCATTATTTCTTCTTTTTTTTAAATTAATATGTACTCAATGCCTTTTGTATAATGCATGATGTGTTCGCACCAAGAAGGCCACTCAGCAAATATATTTTATCTGTATTCTAGTTTCGTTTAAAAGTAAGCTGAGTTGGCCAGTTTGCGAACCAAACTAAAAAAAAAATGCAAGGAATTGAACCCACGTTCCAGCAAGTTCGGCCGGCTAAGACGTAGCCCGCTCATCCTCAGAGGCCGTCCATAGCGTTAGCTAGTTATACTTCTATAGCTTGATTTTGTTAACGTTGTCTTGATCATAGGTTAAAAAAACCTAAATCTTCAATACTATCCCAGATAGATCTGTAGAAGAGTCAAGTTTGTACAATGATTTTATATTGCACGAGTTCAGCAGACAGACAGACGGCCCACCAGATGGAAAGCGGTTGCCATCCATCGCCTATGCACATTCGTAACATGTGCTGCGGCTCTCTAAGG
This sequence comes from Dendrolimus pini, assembly GCA_949752895.1. Lineage (NCBI taxonomy): Eukaryota > Metazoa > Arthropoda > Insecta > Lepidoptera > Lasiocampidae > Dendrolimus > Dendrolimus pini. The sequence goes on along the minus strand of OX457130.1, from coordinate 1,478,982 downwards.
GGGGACTTGAACCTGGCCCCTAATGCCGAAACACAACTCAAGATTATTATAGCGACATACTCTAGACCAGGGGTGGTAGACATCCAGACGGGCAAATACCCTACCGCCTGGCTGTGGGTTGGTTTGTCGCCTCTTACGAGGGTAAAAAAATATGATTAGTATGTATAAGATATTGAAATGTGATTTGTAAGTAACCATTCCTATATAACTCAAAATACATATACTCTGCTTCAAACCATCAGCAAATACAAGAGCCCACCTAAACCTGTGACACACACTTCAACCGTACACACAAAACAGGCTTTACCCCTTTGCGCAATCAAGGACGTGGACGTCTCAGAGATCTTGTCTCAGATTGCCCTTTGCAAATTCACGTGCTGAGTCCAGAAACAAAGCTGCAATGATTCGATTTAATAGAACGAAAGGATCTTCTTTGATGTGTCCAATGAAAGGCAGCGATCCGTCTGTAATACACTTAGCTGCGCCATTTCTATCTTGTGTTGCCAGCTGTACCGATTTGAATGGGATATCTAGATTTTACACGAAGAGAGAATTTCAAATTTAACAATATTTCGACAAGTATCAGCATATGCAGGCATTGTCGCTTGCGTCTCTTGCCGTTCCCGCCTAGAGCGCATGTACCCGTGCTCCAAGTGATGTGCTTAACAGCCGCGCTCATCCCAGTGGATATCCCCTACATGATCGATTTTTTTTTAAAGCTAGCTAGCACCATCAAGTGGTCCAGGAACATCAACAATTATAATTGGTTTCCATTTTGCCCACTTAACTTCACTTAAAATAGCACTGTGCAATATCGTTAAATAAATACATCGCACTGACGAGATCTTAAGAGCATAAATGAAATCACAAGTTACGATCATATTTGGTGAATATAGCAAATTTTACACGAAGTTTTAAGTGAACCGTTTTGTACTTAAAGCATAAATTATAGTGTTATATATAAAATATAAAAAATAAATATTCTGTCGTTCCCTTTATTCCAATTTAGAACAAGTTATAACGTATTATTACTATCTAGTGGTATGTATTACTATATACATGACAATAATACCGATTGTAGCGCCATCTATCGGACAGGTTAAATGATATTGTGATATTTTATACCAGAAAGGCTCTTCTACTTTATATATAGTGTGATATATGGCCGTACTTATGAGTATGCAAGGCGCACGCGGGTCCCAACTCTGGCGCCCGCGCGAATGCGTTTACTACTTATGTCGATGTTTTTGTTGTCCTCATGTATATTATCTAATGTGAATAAATAATTATAACCATATTACACACCAGTGTTTTTCCCGCGGATAGGCTCTTGTTTGGGAGGAGTGGGAGCGGATATACAGACAGACACGGAAAGCGACTTAAAACTTAAAAATACGGAAACTTTAAATGTTAAATGAGAACATATAGTCCCAAACCGCACTCGATAGACGTCCCAAGTCCCAATATACTTTTATTAAATTAAAATAAAAAAATAATCTAATAAATCTAATGTGGACAAAACAATTTTGTAAATATTTTAAATAGAATCTGTTGTATATATTTTTGATGCAAATTCATCCCCTTGCACAGTACTAAAATTGAATGGAAAATCTGATAGAAAGTTTGGGTACACTTTTAAATTTTGAAAATATTCTAATCTCGGAATATTACATAATTCAATAAAAGTTATAGTTATATTAAACATTCGTCTTCCTTTCTTCTTTATTCCTTTAAAGCGGTGTATATTATAAAGAAGTTTTATTTTTAAACTAGTTATTTATATAACAATTTTTTTTGTAGCAAAATCTATAATTCATTAAATATCCTGGCAACACATCTGCCGTCGACCCCGCGCCGCCTCCACGCTGCACTCCGGCTCAATAAGATTCTCATCAGCCGTTGAAAAGTTTCTAATGACTTAGCATTTCTCTGTCAGACTAGGCTTGTAATTGAATGGTATACATATTAAGCGAAGATATTACGAAATTGTCGTAGTAAGCAATTTATTTTCAAATCCCTGTTATTATAAGGCATATAAAATCAATGATACAAGTGCAAAGGTAAATCAAATAAAAATTTCAATCAAAAACGAAACCATTTTGAATGACTTGCTAAAAAAATTGTTTTAATTATCATTTTGATTTTGATTCAGTAGTAATGAAACAGTACTGTACGGTACTGAATCCAACGTAAAAAGAATGCTCAAAATTGGTTAAGAAACAAAAAAGCTCTGTCTGAAAAACTGCAGAAACTGCAAATTTACTGTCCAATTGTAATGAATTTTCTGCTATATCTTCGGAAACCAAAGTCCATTAGTCCAATACAATTAATATGGAACCATTTTAAAGCTTTACTAAATCGAAACCAAAATGAGTGATCAAATTTAGAAACAAAAAGGTTATAAATGAAGTGAACATACATAAAACCAACATTAATATTAGTGGAATCGCATCTATAATAAGCTAACGGTCCTGAAAAATAAAGTGATCTCAAAGTATCAAGGCTATAGCTGAAAAATAGAACTTGTATCGAAGTTAAATGAAATTATAATAAATTCAGTAAGTGTCGGCCGTTCTCTCGTGAAATAGTTAATTCTTTTGGCTTAAGGCACGTCTGCGATGGTTATATAACTGGACGAGGGCCAATATTTGCCAAACTCGCCAACAGAATATAGGCATGACTTTGAAAGAAAGAGCAATGTCTAACCTATATAGTGTTCTATATACTAATATATATAGCTGAAGAGTTAGTTTGTTTGTTTGAACGCGCTAACCTCAGGAACTACTGGTCTGATTTGAAAAATTCTTTCCGTGTTGCATATCCCTTTTATCAAGGAAGGAATATATATCATCACGGTAAGACCAATAGGAGCGGAGCACCAATAAAGAGTGTTTCAAAATCGGGGGGTAGTAGGGGCTAGTAATTGATATAGCCATGGTAATTTAGTGGTCAGCGTACTCGTGTGCCAAACCCTAAGGGCATGAGTTCGAATTACTTGTAGGACCGGGAAGTATGCACCACTTAGGTAGCTTTATGATATTGGATCCCAACCTCAACAAATTCAAGCTAATGATCAACATAGTTAACCATTCTGAATGTTCTGAGCATGACTCTTTATTTTTATTACATACATACCTCACGCCAGGTCCCTTGCGGGGTAGGCACGAACAACAGAGCGCCATTCAGGCTTATTCTTACACACCTCACTTGCTTTTTTGACATTCATAGCTCTTGTCATGCACGCTCCTCTGTTCTTAAGACTCCTCACAACACCTTCTGCTAGTACACGATCAATTTGATCATGGAAGGTGTGTCGTGGCCTTTCGCGACTTCTGCATCCATCCTTTATTTTTATTAATAATTATAATTTCTAAAATTCTAAGTTCTAAAATAGTTTTTGTAATTTTAAGTCATTTCTGTATTACTCATTATAATGCTAATATATTCTATTCAAAGCCCACAATCTAGTTTCATTAGTTCATAGTTTAGTCATAATGTGTTATTGTACTTTCATCATTCATTTAATCTGCTTTATTAATTAATAATCATAGAAATAGAAAGAATAACATAAGCCAACATGTTGGTACTACTTGCCAACATTTGCCCAACAATGGTGTCTGTGGAAAAGGCAATAAGTATAATTAATATTGGGATCTCGCGGCTGCAGCGCGGTATTAAAACGGCTCGCGGCTCCTTTGTTGTTCCTGGTTGGTAACTATCGCAAAATATTGAATGAGAAATCAAGTACAGTATGCAATACACAGCTTTCCGGGTACACTACCCTCTGGCAGTACATTATAAACAGGTCTTAATTTATGACTAGTTCCAATAGTAAAAAAAAAATAGAAGATATAGACAACATGGTTGCTGGTTAGCTTTTCTGAGGCGAACACAGCGTGCTAACATATTATCATAATTATATAATTGTAGATGTCAAAATTAACAACAGATTAAGTAGAAATGGCTACAAGAATTAGTAATAATTGTATATATTCCCTAGTAATTTACACTCAATTTTTGCAATCAATATCAAATATATGTTAGACATTAATTAGATAGTATTATCATCTAAAACTAAACACATAGTTTAACTGTAATTTTATTAAAAATATATTCTCATAGTAAAAAGCAAGGCATTATTATTTGAAAACTTTGTATTAAAAAATATTTCCAATATCTTTCTTTTATAACTTTAACCAATAAATTGTTTACAAGTTATTTAATTGTGTTAACTGGTTGTCATCTAAAGAAGCTTACAGGCAATAATTAGCGGCACTCAAAGAGCGATCAATTTGCGCATCGTGACTGTCGCAGCCGCCTCGCCAGCCCCAAGCGCAGCCATCTTAATTGCATTGCTTGTTGTAATTAAAGCAAAGCTGTTATGATGCTATCAAATTGATAGCATCTTTTTATATAGGTTTGGGCTTTTCTGTGGCCCTAAAGGAAATTTCGAAACTATCGAAAAATTACCACAAAAGCTAAAAAAAATAAGAATTTGAAAAAAACTAACGTGTGCGCCTCGGGACGCCCGACAGAAGTGATAACTTAGCGTGCCTACCGCTGCCGTATGCGTGAGAGAAAAAGGAAGCCAGACAAGCTGACGCCGTAACGCGTTACGTAACGAAGCACTTTACCCTCTCATAAGAAGTTTTCACTTCAAAAATGAAAAAAGAAAACAATTTTGATAGTATAGTGTATGTATCTTCGGTAGTACAGTGGTCAGTATCCCCACCTGTTATAAAGTTTATACAGTTTTAGTTCAGGAGGGAAGGGTACAATTTAAGAAATACTAAACCCAACGAGCGCTGTAATGACACTAATTTTATTATTGAAAATATGCGAAAATAAATATATTGTTAATATTGTACATATTTTGTAGAACCATATTTTTTTATGTAATAGGTCAAAATTATCCAAATACAAAATTTAATTTATCTTTCCTGAACAGTTACCGCGTCGCCTAATACGAGATGTGCGATGCTCTACAAGAGCTAAGTGAACTATGTTTAGATTTGTAAAATCGTTATATAAGCCTAATGACCACTAATCAAAAAATCAACAATTGGAAAATATGGTTCAAATCTTTGGATGAAGAATAACTGAACCTGTTACGCATGAAAAGGCTTTAGAAGCGGTGATTAAACTGTCACTTTTTAGAGTTGAGCTACAAATAAAAAATGTATAGACTTGCAACTTTTAGAGAATTAGCGTGCCCCCCAAAAATATGTGACAAAAAAGGTTTGGTTTTAAGTATTTTCTTTCATCATCAGCCAAGTAGAGCTAATAAATCAATTAATTATTAAAAAATTACTTAAACAATCCCACAGAATAAGCAACTTATTAATAAATCAATAACAAATTAGCTTATTCTGACATTTTCCATTAAAAACGAAATTTGCTATTGATTAGTAAAAAAATCAGATTTTAATTCGACTTTTTTAATCTGGCCATTTTAAATAATTCGCAGAAATATTCCCGCGGGATTTACAAAATAAAAAGTAGCACAGATATTAAGTCTCAGAATTAGCTGTCGATCACCGAAAACTGCATGGCAAATGTGCATTTTTCATTTTTTTCATTTTTAATCGTTTCAATGTACAACCAACAATCGCCATCGTTCATACAATTCTTCCGAACTCGCCCAAGCGTAGTGACGTCACACACAAAAGGCGGCCGTGACCCACCACTAACCGCAATATCCCCTTAATTGTTCCACAAACAATAACACGGCAGCATCCAAGAGGCCATTGTTTACGCCATAATGGGACACAAGTGCCATCGGAATTAACGAAGAAATAGTCTTTTCACCATCGTGATAGGCTAAAATGTGGCAGCGATTACGGAGCTCATCTGTCAAGGTTCTTAACAACTTCATTTTCTTACGTTATCTACGAGTATAATATAGAGTTACGAATGCGAGACTCGAATTAAAATGCCCTTGGGATTACTATAGAGTTTATTAGAACTATACAAACACGTATAACATAGGTACAAATATAACTAGACACTACTAGTACTACTGCACGATTCAATCACACGCCCAAAGTGCGTCACTATATCGCTCATCGAATCTACGTCTTGCTCGTATCGTAATCCTCGCTTGTCCCACCCCTCCGTTCGGGCATTGTTTTATAGTAAACAGTATAATACAACAATCGACTGCGTGTACTGAGTTTTCCAAGAAAACGTAATCTGCACACCTGGTTAATTATTTCTGCGAACGGCAAACAAAGTCGAAAACAATAACACTAGGCTATTGTCTAATTTCATTTTTAAACACAAAGTAAACAAAAGAACTCCATATGCGACAAAGGTAATAAACTGTGTTTTATGACAGGCAGTTGTGCCTTCACCTTTGCCGGCATGTAACAATATTATAAAATTGATACAATTCTGAACATGCCGTCTCCGTACATTGAAGCTATTAAAAAATAACAAATGCAATAGGCTATATAAACGATGGACGGAATACGATACAATTTTGTTTAGATTACTTGTTTGTCTGCTTGTTCGGAAGTCGCGTAAAAACTACCAGGCCGATTTTGATACGGTTTTTGCAGATCGACAGCAAATTCTGAGACTTAATCTGCGCTACTTTTTATCCCGGTAATCCCGCGGAAATTTTACTGGGAATGATTTAAAATGCCCAGATTGAAATCATTATAGAATTCCAATCCGACTTTTCTACTGATCGATAGCAAATTTTAAGTAGTAAAATTTGTGACATTTAAAAATCCCGCGAGAATTTTCCCCGGAGCGGTTTAAAGTTGTTCGGGTGCATACAAATTAACTTATTCCGACACAGTTTACATTCTTTTTTTATATGCTTTTAGTTTTTTTAATACTTTCACAAAAATCAAGTTGGAATTCGATTTTTTTTTATCTGGCCAGTTTAAATCATTCGCAGAAATATTCCCGCCGGACTCCTAGGATAAGAAGTAGCGCAGAGTTTAAGAATTAGCTGTCAATCGCCGAAAACTACACCGAAATCTTCCTAGTCGTTTTTACGTGCATCCCGAACAAACAGACAAGAAATTAAAAAAAATTACATCGTTTTTTTAAATAGCTTTAATGTACAGAATATTGTAAATTTTATAGATTTAGATTTTAAGCACTAAATTTAAACCTTCTTCAATAACCTTATTTTCCAAAAGCAGCCAGCTTTTAATCCCTAACACTTTGGCCACGTTCTTTTAAGGGTAAAAAACCACTAAATTTTTCCGGCACTAATACGCCGAAGCCCTGTTAAGTAAACCGTCCTCTATGTCGCAATATTTTACCTCTCTCAATAGGGTTGATGCTGGCATGTAAATTATGAAATATATTTTAAATGTTCGCTTTAAACTTTATAGTACTGAATAATAATATTTTCAAAAATCTCAAGAGAGAGAGAGAGATAATACTTTATTGCACACCAAAACATACAATTACAAAAACTGACCATTTACAATATTTTCTAGGCAATACAATATGCAACCTAAATGAAAGAAATTTGAATCAGGGGCTATAATTATAGGTGCAGGAAAACGGCAATAGATACATAAATACTCAGACTAATTTAAGATTTATTTATTTTTAATACGTACTTTCATGTAATAACTTTCATGTACACAACCCTGCCTCTTGTCTTCCCACTCTCGCTAAACCCTAGGTTTGCTGGAAGAAAACTCTTTTTAGGGTTGACCTCGTCTTTGTACATTACCATTATTTTGTAGTTTTCGTTGTAACCATTTTTGTGTAGAATAAAGAATAAATAAATAAATATACAAATACATAGATATATACATAGTAATATATATCCAATAATATATTTCAAAATACATAAGTTATTATAATCATTTATTATGATTATACTTCGTTAATCAGACATGGCTATTTGTGGACAAATAGTGTTTTCTGAGGAAATTTTTATGTTTTGGTAAGGATTTGGCCTCTCCGACAGTAAGAGGCAGCATATTCCAAAGTTTGACATCATCATGCACTGTCAAAGAATTATCATAATAAGATGAAGTGTGTGCAGGCGTCATAAGTTTTCGGTACGTATCATGGCGCAAATTGTGGGCAGCGGAAAGGCGAAGGAATTTAAAACGTTCCTTGAGGTACTGGGGACTATTAGGAGTAAATAATATATTTTAAGAGAGTATATGTGGATTATAAAGTGGACATTGGAAATCAATGCTGTGTCGTAACAATTTTCGGCACAGCAAAATGTTAAGTGTATTTGCTTTTTAACCGACTTCGAAAAAAGGAGGAGGTTCTCAATTCGTCGGGATCTTTTTTTTTGTTGCTTTTTTTATGTATGTTCGCCGATTACTCCGCCATTTATGATCCGATTTACGTTATTCTTTTTTTGTTCGACGCAGAATAGCTTCCAATTGGTCCCCTAAAAATTTTACATAGTTTGGCCCAGTAGTTTTCATTTTACGAACATTTTTTTGTTCCCGGTTCTTGGGACCTATATTTTTTAAGGTAGGTCCACCCATACTTAGCTAGACACTAAAAAGTAACAAATAAAAAATAAAAACTTCGTTTAAAAAAACCGACTTCAAAAACTAAAAAACTAAAATGTATAAAATGTACTTATTTCTAAACCTATTGTTATTAATATTGTTACGTACGAGCGGGGGTACGCATCTATGGATTGGAAGAAAACACCAGTTTTTAATTTAAAAGCTTTTATTTACTTACACAGCCGCACGTAGTACCTCTCTGCAGGGTTGCCCCTATACGCACGACCAACGATGCGCAGTCCCGACGATAAGTTGTCACACCCTCAATACCGTCGCCGATATTGCGCTGACCACCTCCAATATTATCGCATGTAGCTCGCTTCTGGTTCCTCTCTTGAACTACGCTACACACCTCCTTCACGTATCTGTCAACCAAACTTGTCACTAAATTCACCACTTAGTTCGTCTGTCTGTCCTCTATTAACCTTCTCTAATAACTCTTTAGTATCGCACTTGTCGTTTCACCGTCTTGTTGCTGAACTCAACTTTTAAACTCCCCGGTAGGCGCGCCTTACGCTGTTTATATACCCGGAAGAATTTTCTAGAACCCATCTATCTAACTCTGTCTTTTCTTTCCCGAACCTTCTGTTCAGGAAGTTTCGTTTATACATCTGTCCCTTTCTAACATCTATCTATCTCTTTCTTAAGAAAAAAATTATTTGAAGAAATAGCGACGTACTTACATTGCTAACATGTATCTTTAAAAAAAACTTCGTTTAAAAAAACCGACTTCAAAAACTAAAAAGTCTAAAATAGCTTATTTCTAAAGCTATTATTATTAATATATATTATCTAAAACATCTTAAAGTCGGTGCTTAGTAATTTCCAAAATATAGTAATTTTTACGTTTTACTTTGCACCGAACTCAAGATGTTTTAGGTAATATAATATATTAATAAGTTATTTTATACTTTTTAGTTTTTTAGTGTTTTAGTTTTTGAAGTCGGTTTTTTTAAACGAAGTTTTTTTTATTTGTTACTTTTTAGTGTCTAGCTATGTATGGGTACCTAAGAAACTTTTTACACATTTAATTTAACATTTAAGGAGCGCGGCACCGCGCTCCTTAAAAAATATAGGTCCAAGAAATGGGAACAAATTTTTTTTTCGTTAATTGAAAACTACGGGGCCAAACTATGTTACATTTTTAGGGACCAAATGGCAACTATTCCGCATCAAACTAATCAAGAATCACGTAAATCAGATCATAAATCTCAGCGTAATCGGTGTACATACGGAACGGCACGGAAATTTTTTCATAAGAAATGTTCAGAAAATGAAAACTACTGGACCAAACTATGTTAAATTTTCAAGGGACTAAATGGCAGCTATTCTACATCAAACTAAAAAATAATCACGTAAATCGGATCATAAATCTCATTTTTTAACTTTATGATTTAAATAAAAAGTTATAAAATAACAAAAAAAAGTTTTTCTATGTTACTGGCAAATCATTGCTAATATCATTAAAACATTTTAGTAGTCATTGTTTTTTATTTAAAAAAAAATTATATATGTTTGTTATCTTGCAGAGTTTTGAAACCTGCGAGAACAAAATGGCAGGCGTCACTAGTTATAATTAACACTTCATATACTGATAATGGCAACCCTAAACATGACTCAGTTTTAATTCCACCCTTTCGCCTCCCACAGGCTATTACAGGCCTCGATTTAATATAGCAACTAGTTCAGTTCTTACTCATTCCGTTTTACAAAGTATATTATACTACAAGGTATTACGTACATTAAACTTTTATCTAGGGCCTATTCGTCCCCTCCGAATTCTAATCTATCCATTTTTCCGGCATAGAGTGTATCCCACCTCAATTTTCGGTGTTGAGGTATTGATGTATAAGCAGTTTTCGATTAGCAAGCTATCAGCGTGTTTACAAATCAATATAATTTGATAAAAAAATATGTCTCCGACTGTTATATAAGTGCTTCATGCAACAAATACATTTGCATACAGAGATATCTAAATAAAATACATTGATAAACATGTAAAAATATACATAATATACAATAACATTTAAATATAAAAAAATATTAATCTGTATATTAATACGTGAAGCAAAAACTTTATACCCCTTTTTACGAAAATTGCGCGGCCGGATGACTATGAAATTTCGCACACTTATAGTTTATATACAGCAGAAGCCACGAATGCTAATATTTCTTTAAAATTATGCATAAATAACTTGTTTTTTAAAAAGATTTTTAAATACAAGCTTTTGAGATCCTGGATATTATGTAGCAGCAGTGCTAGCCGAGACAAGTAAAACGAGCCCAAACACGACGGGTCTATCTTGTTTAGTACAGGAGTTCCATGGCCACCATCATATCAGCTCTATGGTACCATATTATTGCATTGTCACGCGATATACACATTCGTGCAAAATTTCACCTCAATCGGAAACCGGGAAGTTGGTCAAATTTAACTAGCAAGATTCCATCCGAACTTACATACATACATACAACTATTGCAAGTTAAATAAAAGCTTGTAAAATACAATAAATCAATTTAAAAAACATTACACACCCTATCATATATTTGACACACACACGCATATATACTCTATTGTTTATTGTTAAAGTCAAATTAACAGTGTAGCCTTGGCGAAATCTGTGATTATAGAAGTCTTCGACATTAATTATTATGGTCGGATTTCGATCAGGGGAAACACTAGTATTAATTAAACATATTATTTACATATATTCTTATTTTTTATATACTATTAAATCTATGCCATTCTCTTAATGTGTTGGCTTCGCCCATAGTGAGACTAACCACGTCCCTCTAGCTGCGCCTGCTGCCTGTTTGCTACTATCGCAGTAACAAAAATTTTAACCTACACTGACGGACTCATAAACTGCATCAAAGTAATAGACGACTTTGAAATAAATATTTTAACCAAGTATACAAACTTTCTATACAGATTTAAACTGAAACCTCTAGATTGGTTCGTGAACTTTAAAACAGCGTAGGGTCATATCCTTAAGTTTAAGTTTGTGTACTGGAAAGGACCTTAAGACTTTTTTTTGAAGAAAAAACAGAAATTTAAGGAAAATTGGTTTAATTAAAAAATTGGTTTTAACAATAGACACAAACTTTATGCAAGGGTTTATTTATGTTTTAATAAGGTGTATTACCTCCACGTGCCCTTATTACGGATTCTAATCGGTTCCGCATAGATTTTATTAGGGTTATTAAAAGATCTTGCGGAATATTGTCCCATTCTTCTGAAAGTGCTGTTCTTAGTGCTGCCACTGTCGAGGGCAAAGGGTTTCTCGCATATACAGCTCTTTTTAAATTGTCCCAAACATGCTCAATGGGATTAAGATCCGGGCTGCGTGCTGGCCAATTCATTGTACGTATCCCAACCTCTTCGCAATATTGTCGTACTTGTGCAGCAGCGTGCGGCCGGGCATTATCCTGCATTAAAGTAAAATTTTCGCCTATGAATCTCATGTAAGGCACCACGTGATCTTCTAAGATCTCTGTTATGTAGCGATGTGCAGTCAAACCCCCTCTATTACCGTTTTGACGGACCATGTCTATGAACACAAGTTCTGTTCGCCCGTTCATCGATATGCCACCCCAGACCATACACGAACCGCCTCCAAAAGGAACACGCTCCTCAATGCAACTTTGAGCATATCGCTCCCCACGTCGACGATAGACTCTTCTGCGACCATCTGCACCATATAAACATGTCCTACACTCGTCCGTGAATAATACGGAGGTCCATTGCTCTTCTGTCCAATTCAGGTGATCACGCGCAAATCTTAAGCGAGCTTGTCTGTGAGCTACAGACAACTTTGTACCATTTGCTGGTCTAAAAGGGGTGATATCCGCTTCCTTTAACCTTCTTCTTATTGTCCGTGCACTCACGTTTACTCCACGCACTTCATTTAGCTCTGTTTGGATGTTAACAGACGTGAGGAAACGATTTCGCAGGGAAGTTGTAACAATAAATCGGTCATCACGACCGGTGGTTGCTCGAGTCCTGCCTGTACCACGTCTCCTTCTGTAAGAACCTGTCTCCACAAACCTTCTATATATTCTAGAAACCGTAGACTGGTTTAAATTTCTACCAATCGTTCGTTGATCCAAACCCTCCCGCACCAATGCTACAATTTGAGCCGCTTGTTCGGACGAAGTATCCATATTATGGTTCAAAAACTCTCGATGAGTTAAAAAACTAACCCAACAATTCTGCTGGTAACAATAATTCAATTGACAAAAGAATAAAAAATCAATGAGAATCAATTTAAAACTTTGCTATAAATAACACGCAAATCTGATACTACGAGTAAATTTTCTTTTCCCTGCTATATTCATTTGTTTTACTGCAGTTCTATTTTTAAATTTTCCTTTTTTTTTAGATTAAGAGCCAGTCTCCACATATTTATATAATTTAATCTAAAAAGTTTGCATACTTATTTAAAAAAATCATTTCAAAGTAATCCTGAACTTTCATGCAGTTTATGAGTCCGTCAGTTTAGTTTCCTTGGTAAAACCGCGTGCGATCGAGCCTAGAGGTGTCGGGCACAGGGTTTGCTTTTGCGATAATCGCGATTTTTGACGCCAAACAGTACGGTTCGGCGTCGAGGGAGGGTTTTTTATTAATTTTTCACAGAAGGGAGTGGTGCAATGTCGATTAATTTTGCACCGCGCAAGAATATTCAGAGGGGGATTTCTTTAAATATTTCGAATGGAATGTATAATATTGCATTTTTAACACCTATTCTTTTTAATACATCGCGACTTTGCTTTTGGCTTTTTAAGGGGCTACCCATAAATAAGGGTAGGCAGTTTTCTGACCGTTTATGTGCAAATTGTTACAATTACCACGTGCTAATGACGGTGAAGGATAACATCGTGATGCAACCTGCACATTTTGATAACCGATGTGTCAAAACCTGCCAAGCCGTCTTGAACAAGTGTGGCGGATATACTGTCCATTCCCGTATAATGGGCGGCCCAAGCCCAGCAGTGGGACATTTATGGGCTATTACATTACCCATAGATAATACACTAAATATACGCTACCTACATGGGCAACAGTATTTACTTCACGAATTAACTCGTTTTAAAAATAAATTTACTAAATTTACTTAAGGCTTGTGGTAACGCCAAAGTCCTTGAGTATTTTTGGGTACTGATTTAAGAAAGAAAGATAAAAAAATTAAGAAATAGCGACGTACGACGACTTTGCTGACATCTATCTTAAAAATAAAAACATATTTTCAAAATGTATTCCCCGCATTTTTTAATTATTTGCATTTTTTATTATTTTTTAAAATACAGGTCTCTTCATTTTTCCAAAATCAGCCGATTCGATTCCACACAAGGGCAATTAATTTTTCCAAAATCTAATGATACCACTTTAGTTTTTATCAAAATCGGCCTCTGAATTCCTTTGAGAATTTTTCGATATTTTGTATACTTTAGGATTTAGCCCTGAATGCCTTCTTGAAAAAGTCACCTGTATATATGTACATATAATTTTAATTAAAATTCTAGCCTAGCGATTTAGAGACTATTTCAGAAAAAAAACAGACAGATTGCCTGACAAAAATTCTAACAATAGTCACTTACAACTTACACCTAATAAGGCATAGCAGTTTTCACGTAAATTTTACCATTTATTTTAAAGTCACAGACACTTCTTTTTTTTGTTATTTATGAATCTTACACACAACAACTGTAAACAACCAAGGATATAACATAATAGCGCGTTATCAATTGCGCGCTATGTATCGCAGATAAAACTGGCATGCCCTTTGACAAGCGACTCGGAACAACGCCTATCAGTACCCTCGTTATGGCTACAACCCCAAATGACGTGTAATAAAGGTTTCATAGATATGGTATACATCCCGTATTTGTTTGCTAAAGATTATTAGATAGACAATGACAGTAATACGTTTAGACTTCATACTTTTCAGCTGTAATACATTAATTTCTAATACATCATGTGTCATTTAAACCAGGGACCCAATTCTCTATTACAATAGTGTCAGAATGGTTGTTTTTTTACGAAAAAATAGCTGTTAAGACGCCAGTTGTCGATCATTCTGATTTCTTATACCAGAATTGCGGCGCTGGGATAAGTAAGGAGATCGATGAGATGAGTAGAAGGTAAGAAGTGAGATAGCAGTAGATAAGGATTTAAGGAGATGATAGAACTCTCATGTATAGCTATATGTATTGCTGGGGAGTTTCTTGCTGCTTCTTCTCCTTTGAACAGCGATAAGATTACCCACCATGCCTGTCCAAGGCGGATTTGCGAGTTAGATACATCGATTATCTCGACGTACAGCTTTCATCTAAATTCGCAAATTAGATAAACAACTGCCCAAAACATAGATGTTTTTCTGGTTAAGATTTGAGCTCGCGTCAGTTGAGTCTGGAACACGAATGCGTTAACCTCTATGTTACCACGGCTTTTATCAATCAATGTTCTCAAGGTACAGCTAATAGAAATCTTTAAGAAATATCATCTAGAAAGCAAAATCAATAAAACTAGCGTAAATCATCAGGATTCTAAAACTTACAGCAGCTAAGTAGCGACTTGTAAGAACCTCGTTAAACTATGTCGAAATAAATCAATACACCTCGCTAGCCCGGTGGGGGTTATGGTTCAATTATACGCCGACAAAGCTGAAGCAAAGGAAAGCCTTTGTAAGGAGACCAATAACAATAATGATCGAGAGAACTTTGCTAATTTCGCTGTACCGCGGCCTGTACATAACAGGATCTTGAAATTACATACTGTTATACGTAGATTATAACCTTAGATTGTCATGCTGCTCGTCTCAACTTTAGATCTAGTTCTCAACAATGAAAACCCTGAATATGAAATAGCTTATATACCGTTTTATTTTTTTATTGCATAAGTTCAGCAGAAAGGGAGACGGGATGGGAAATGGTTAACATCGCCTATGGACATTTTGCAACACCAAAGGAGCTGCAAATGCGCTGCTGTTCTCTTAAGGGATACTGGAATCTGCACACTAATACCGGAACAGAACTCAAGGTTGTTATGGCGGCATACTCTAGAACGAGGTGGCTGCCATCTATACGGGAAAATACCCTTCCTGCCCCCGTACAAAAATGGAGACCAAACTACAAGTAACTCTCGAGGATGGACAGCCTGTCGTAGGAATGGCTGCCACCTGTGGGGCACTGTACAGCTCACAAAATAATGGAGTGTGGCCCTTGAGATGATCTACTGGTTCAATATTGTGAAGTCCATGGGACCTCAAGATCCACCCTCTTCTGTCTCGGTTCAACTTGTACATAGAAATAACGCACGGAACTAAATTCCAGTTTTTAACAGAGTCTGAAGTTGGTAAAAGTTCTTGGTATAGCCAATAAGCACGATAAGTTCAGAGTATATTATAGAAAAGGATGACCTTACGGCACGGAGTTTCTCGTCACAATGCTAAGTTGTAATATCCAAAGTGGCTGCCATTACTCTTCTATGCTTTAGTCTTACACAGAAATAGGGTAGGCAATAAAATCAAAGGAGTGATGTTTTATTTATTCTAGGCAAGGATAGTCTTCGAACCTTGCTTGGTGTGATTGTAAAAATAAGGCACTAATACCAAATGGAACAATTTCTCGGAACACTCCCTGTTGAACAGACGGTGCAATACGCATAGAGACGCGAAATCTCTCCCAAAGCTTAGTGATTGTAAACTGCCTGTTAGTATGGGTTTAACGACTATATGAACGGTGCGACGCTGGATGGAATTGACGAAGTCAGACCGGTAAGCGGGTGCCACGGCCTATAGATGTGAGCAGTACTCCATATGCGGCCTAAATTGGGTGAAATACTGTTTGGATCGGTTTAGCTACCAAGCTTGTTTTATCAAAAAGAAAGATAGTGCAGCACTACTGTAATATAATAATAAGTATAGCTAATGGACAGTAATCAATATAGTATAATATAATAGTTGTGTACTACTAATTATGGGTTAGTGACTAGGTTCCAGTCTCCCTTAAGAGAGCAGCAGCGCATTTGTAGCACCTTTGGTGTTGCAAATGTCCATAGGCGATGGTGACCGCTTTCCATCAAGTGGGCCGTCTGCCTGTCTGCCGAATTCCTGCAATAAAAATACATAATTATAGTATAATATAAGAATAGAAACAGTGTTAAAGAAAGGTCAGATAACAAGCATCGCAAAAAAACGTGCATATATGAAGAGATTAATGAAAGCAGATGAAGCAAAATTGTTTATTGATATGACGTCATCGTTTCTGCCGGATCCCATGGGAAACAGACCTGGTAATATGTATATATAAGATAAGTTATAGATAACAAAAATAATTGTAAGTCTTTAATAAACACATTTGGTTAAACAAGCGTCCATTTTAAATCTAATCACATGGATCCAAACCAATAGAGGTCCAACTGACCCCTAAATTAACCCTTAACTCGGTCCGGAACTCCGCCAACTCGGCTTAACCCGTCGCCGCTGAGGTCGACTTTGAAATGACTGCCAGCGAACTCCGTACATCGCATCGTCCAGTACAATTTCGCTAACCGCACAATTACGTGTCTTTGAGCGCTTCCCCGAAGTGCGGCGGAAACGGCCGAAGTCGCTTCGTTAGGGCTCGGGATTGGTCCATTGTGTTCGGGCGCGTAATGGCCGACGGACAATAGATGGTGACGCTGCATAATCTAGCTAAATAGTCGCTTGGAATTGCTCGATTTTAATTGTAGCAGAATTCCAGAGTTCCTATTTTTTTTTTAGTGGCTCTTATTAAACGTTTTTACGCTTTGATTATTGTAAGCTCAAATGAGCCGCTCAGCGGTTAAATTTTCGACGGCGATCGCCTTTTATATCGCCATAATTTTCGCGCGATGAGTTTTATTTTGACGTCGTTAAATTGTTGAATGTTATTTTGTTGGTGTTTAATTGCGGGCTTAAAGCGTGTAAAACCAGATAAATTTATCTACATTTATTCTTTTTACAAAATAGTCTGCAATGTCGTTCTGTGACAAAATAGAAGACTGGAAGAAGGAATGGACGTTCAGTAATTTCACTCACCGTACAAAACACGTTGATATTTTTACTTCAATTACTTGGGATCCTATTCTGCTCAATATCTTGGCGTTGCGATGGTATTCAAAGAACGATTCCATTCTGATAGTGTCACAAATTCGTATTCTACTAATTCCACAATATGTTCTCTGTTCTAACTAAGATTATTTGCCTGCCATTATGGCAAATACTACAACTACTATCACGACAGAGTTGATAAACTATATAATACAGCTGAGCTATGTATAGACTTAAGAAAATGAAGAAATTATCTACTTGCCACGTGACCGTGGCTAAATTCACAAAGCGTGCCAAGCCAAAATCAAAGAAAGAAGTAGAAGTATATCACGAAAGAACTGCGTCAATTACGAAATAAAAAACTCATGCCATATTTAAATTCTTTCAAAAATGGAACACTTTTATTCTCATCCCGGTGCATTAATAATTTAATGTGTTGCCAGTTTATTTGTTTCCCGTAACTGCGCGCTAAGTTTTTTCCCGAGAGAAACTTAGCTTATATTTTTTTCTGCCATTCTAATAACGAGCTACAACAAACCGTGGCGCATGCAGAGCACCACTAATTGAAACTATAAATATAAAGCACCGTTCTCCACCGCTCGGGGTTTTATTTTCTACTCAACGTTTTTGCCAACTAAAAATGCAACGCGCTAGAAAATATTTCTCAAGTTCGAGAAGTTCTCTTAACGCAGTATTTTGTTATTCAAATACTCCTTATTTTGCTCTTCACTAATACATTACACTTGAACAAGAAAACTTCAAAAGAAATATCAGACTTTTCGATATTAAACTATACGAACACTGTCATTATGTTTATCATAAATATAGATGTTGGTTTTAGTAAACTAATATCCAAAATTTAAAAAAAACTTTTTTCATTTCGCTTTCTGTCAGATAGTCAAATTTAAAAGTTTTTATTCATAATAAGTTCCACTGGAGAAAACGTTTTGAACGTCATACATATAAGTCAGTATTTAATTTACTTCCTATTCTATGTACATGGCTTCGCAATGTGTCAATGTGCCAGCAACCCGTCTAGCCAAAAGCGTTATTTGAGGTCATCACAATAATATCTCTTATTCTTCCACACTCCTTTTTTCTGGTATACGTCCTCTGTCACACCTCAAGTTACCTTGTCATCCTTCACACAATCCATTCATGTCTTTTTTGTTCTAATATTATTGTTACATCATACATCATCGTACCTGCTATCAAAGAAATAAAATTAATTTATTGAATATATATTTTTGTATTTAATTATGAACAAGTCTACCTTAAAGATTAAACTGCACTAGAAAAGTATGAAAAAAACTTGAATAATAATTAAAACTTAAGTTTTTTAATTGTGAAACTTAAAATATAATATGTACCTACTTATTTTCATACAAATGTTGTATATTGGTACTAAAGGTTTGTCCCGGATTCCCAATTTCTGGGATAATTGCCACCTCTATCTTATGTTGATATTATAGGCAGTATGTTTATCTTCCTAGCCAACTAATAATGTTGAACTATATTTTCATGATTTTTTACATCATCAAAAACCTTAAAATACATCATTTATTATATAAATTTTATATATTCTTTATCAATTATTGTAAAGAAAAAACAAATAAACTCACACTTCTTTTACATATATATATGAATGTCAATTTCGGTACAATTAATATGATTTGTTTAATTACATTCCTGCAATATTGAAATAAAAAGTTAGCCAACCGGAACATTTATGTAACAACATAAATTATCGCGCGTTGCAATGCGCTTTCCGAACTTTACTACGTAGATACTAACAGCGCTAACAGAGCAATGTACTTGAAACAACCTAAAAACTTACTCAGAAGTTATATTCTCGTAGTTCGCATAGTAAAGGCCCCATATACGTTTACCCCCATTGGGGTACTTCCCCCACTAATGGGGTTGCTATCTATAAAACCATTAAAGTAGGGCAAGGGGTCCGAAGGGCTAGGATTGCTGGATTTAAAGGGCTAGTATTTTATGGCGAAAGTACCATATTGACTATTAAAGGGTCAAGAAGTGCATGCATTTTGTATAAGCACTACTCCCTTAGTTGAAAAGGGTGGTTACGTTATGAAGACATTAATTAAACCCTACATAATATTTTAATGACTTCCATTTAGGAAGCTACATAAACACATTATATAAAAATATACTACACGATATAAAAATATAATAATAATAATATTGAATATGTATTTTATTTTTGTACTTTAAACAAATGTAAAATTTGAAAATCTTATACTGATATATAAAGCTAAAGTGTTTGTTTGTTTGCTTACAGGAACGCGCTAATCTCAGCAACTACTGGTCTGATTTTGAAAATATTTTCAATGAGATAGCCCATTTATCGAGGAAGGCTATATAGGCTATATATGATCTAGCTAAGACCAATAGGAGCGAATCACCAATGAAGAATGTTTCAAAATCGGCGGGGATTTTTTAGCTTACTTTTTTTAACTATTCCACGCGAATGAAATCGCGGGCAGAAGCTAGTGCTTGTATAAAAGATAGCTTGAATAGTAAGGAGGTTTCTGTCTGTGGAGCTCTACCCACCGCACTGGTAGTTTGGACCCCAAGCGGTTTCGGCCGAGCCCCGCTAGACTGCAGGTTTTTTTTTATTATTAAATATTGTATTTTGGACATTTTTTAATAAAAAAAATATAGTCAAGTGAATTTTTTTATAAAAAAATAAATCTTACTTGAATATCAATAAAACATCAATGGAGTTCGCTATCTCGCTCGCGCATTATCACATTTCCAAAGAAATAAATACACAGAATTTACTTTCTGTCTATACAATAAGATTACGAATACATATTACACAAAAATCATTTCGAGGCAGACAAGATTTCATTCATAAAACCAATTATTGTGAACAAAAATTGTGTAAGAAATCTTGTCTGACTTAAAAATATTTTTTGATACATTCATAATTTTATTGTTAAAATTTGTGTAATACGGATTATTGCTTCGTTTTTTATTATTACGTCTCTATTATCATACGAGTATTTCATTCACTTCATTGGCTTAGAGCTCAGACGCCTCCAAAATGCAAACCAGATCTAAAATTAACTTTTTTCAACCTGCCCTGCTAATTTTATATTTTTACTAGCTAAAGTAGAGTATTATTATAAGACTCTAATTTTAAATATTTTCGTATTTATGCAACGTCTTATTTTTTATATTAAATTATTTATTTTATTCAAACTAATTCCACTAGAGAAGATTTTTGGAAGGTCATACATTTAGACACTATTCCAAGTACAGCGCTGCGCAACGTGTTAACGCTGTTTAAACAAAAAGAAGCAGCAAGACTCTCCAGCATCCAGTAAAAATTATTTTGAAATGTTTGGACCGATGTCGTCATCACTTGCCTTTATAATTTTCCTTCCTAGGTTACTCGATCATCCAAATATTGTGGGTTCGAACACGCTCGAGTGTTAAACTGTTTATATTTTAAAAGCCGCTAAACCTCTCCGCGCGTGCACTTAAATTCCCAATAAATCCGGTTAGCGCGCCCCATTGTTGGCAACACCGTGCGCGTCGGCTCCGGCCCCCGCGATAACCGCTTTTTATACGCATAATGCCCTGGATCTCGTGCTAAGCTGATAGAATTGTGGTGGAATCAGCAGGCCCTTTGAAGTTCTATTAAATTGTAGCAGTCGAGCCAACGCGTCCGTGAAATTGTGGTTTTATTGAAATTATTTTGTCTTCTCTTTTTATTTGGGGTTGCAAAGTATCGTGTGTAAAATGTGCCCAAATTAGAGTTGTCGCACTTACAGAGGGTTACCTATTCTGATTTTGTACTTGATTTGATGTGAAACTTCTATCAACAATGATACTACAATATTATGCTTATTATTTATTTATATCTAAATAAATACATTTTTTTATAAACTAGCTGTGCCCGCCGGAATTTGTTTTCAAAACCTTCCGATTTTGAAACATTCTTCATTGGTTCTTCTCGCCTATTGGTCTTAGCGTGATGATATATAGCCTATAGCCTTCCTTAACAAACGGGCTATCTAACACTGAAAGAATTTTTCAAATCAAACTAGTAGTTCCTGAGATTAGCGCGTTCAATCAAGCAAACAAACTCTTCAGCTTTATATATTAAGTATATATGATTTATAGTTGTTGGCTATTTCTTTTACAGTTCTTTTTATATCTATTACTTTTTTATTACGTTTCTAATCTACTAAATTAGGTTTTTGTTACATTTTTATTATGGTAAAAACTTTTTTAGTATACGCTGTCTTATTTTCATTTCTACTTCCAATTTCTTATATTTTTGTCTTACATCAATTATGCCTTATTCCTTAATGTGTCCTATCTATTTGACTGTTTATCCTATATACCAAGTTATCATATTGTTACAAGCTACAGAACTCGAATTAAAATGCCGTTGGAATTGCTATAGAATTTATTAGAACTATACAAACACGTATAACATAAGTACAAATATAACTAGACACTACTAGTACAAACTGCACGATTCAATAACACGCGCAAAGTCCGTCACTATATCGCTCGTCGAATATACGTCTTGCTCGTATCGTAATCCTCGCTTGGCTTCCCCACCCCTCCGTTTGGGCGTTGTTTTATACTAACTATACAATACAAAAATCGACCGCGTGGACTGGGGTTTCCGAAAAACCGTAATCTGCATCTGGTTAATTATTCCTGCGAACGGCCAACAAAGACGAAAACATTAACAGTAGGCTATTGTCTAATTGCAAATTTTAAACACGAAGTAAACAAAAGAACTCCGAATGTGGCAAGGGTAATAAACCAGGTGAGCATTTCTTTGTCTGTCTTTGTAATAATATCAAGCTGTGAACTTTATCGAATACTATTCTGATTGTACGCCATACTGTCCACTGTACAATGGCCGTCTATACCCATTAGTGGACGGTCGGTATAATTTATTTGGCATAGAAAATAGGATTAGCAGCGGGTGTTGCGCTGTGGGTCATTTTTTACGGACAAATGGGGAACTACAGCCAGTGTGCGGACGCGGGTAGGCGAGAATCTGCGGAATATCGATTTGTAAGAGCGGCTGGGGGCTGTATTTATAATATGTATTGGCCCTTAAACGCATCATTTCTGACCCGGGCCACCCTGTATCTGAAGGGATGGACAATGCTCCTTATATAATATGTATACCTACATTTATCCAAAGCGTTAGAACTATTGGGTTTAAAGAATTTTATTCTAAAAAGATATTTTATAGGATACTAGCTGTGCCCGTGACGCCGTTCGCGTGGAATTTGTTTTCAAAGCCCCCCCCGATTTTAAAACATTTTTCATTGCTGCTCCGCTCCTATTGGTCTTAGCGTGATGATATAGCCTATAGACTTCCTCGATATATGGGCTATCGAACATTGAAAAAAAATTTCAAATCAGACCAGTAGTTCTTAAGATTACCGTGTTTAAACAAACAAACAAACTGTTCAGCTTTATATATTAGTTAAGATATTTCAGTGCGGTTGGAGTGTTCGACCTCATCCCCCTATAGTCTATTCCATTCCATTCCTTGAATCACAAGGCGCTCTGGTCTATGCCATCGTTTCACAGTGAAAACGTTATCTGTTGCAGACTCATTAGTATAAAACCTATTTTTCACATAGAAATGAATTTTGAATGTGACTTTTATTTTTTATGTCAAACTGTTTTTTTGTTGAGTGAAAATTATTGACAGGCATACACGTATAAATATCTATTGTTGTGTTTATTAAGTATATATATTGAAATAATACAAAAAGCAGGATATTTCTTTATAAAATCGCGATATCTCTCTTCAACGACCACAAAATTAGCAGTGCGAACTAAACATTTCGCCTCCACGTACCTGTTACGTACAGCAGAGTTGTAGTGCCGTCAATTCAGCTCTCTGTCTTTCCAGCGATGCTTTCTTCACTTCTCCGTCTGTTCTTCTTGACCGAGCCAGCGAAGACGGTGAGATATTATCTCCGCAATTATGTTGGGTTCGGCCATGAGGTCTTCTATTTTGGATTTGGTTCGGACCCCCAAGCTACCAATTCCTTTTATTGTTGGGCACAAGACTTTTCTGAGAACCTTCGTGTCTGTGACCAACGTGTGTGTGGTTCTCCTGCTTCAGTGTCCAGGCCTTACAGCCGTACATCAAAATTGGTCTAATAACAGTTTTGAAGACGCCAATTTTAGTTTTCCTGGTTAGGAACCTGGACACTAACACCTTATGTAAGGCAGCACTGCACTTGGGGGCATTTTAAACATGAATGTATATTTCTTCCTCTCGGGAGTTCGTGTCTGTTAAATTGTGAAATAAAATAAATAAATATTCTAAAATAATGTTACCATGCTATAATCTAAAAGTGAGCTCATTAATATCTCTAAGTAAGCAACAAGTATAAGAATAAACTGACATTTCCATAAGTTTGAGTTACATAAAGTTTTCAATATTTTAAATATTAAGTTGCAAAGTGTATTTTTCAGTTTTCTTTTTTAGAAATTCATGTTTTAGCACTCTAAGCTAACGTAAACGTTGGATAATTTGTTTTAAATATGAGCTCCTTGACATTAAATATTTCTTTTGACGTATATCTCTGTCCTCGGTGGCCAAACAGTAATTTGGTTAGTGTTTATTAAATTATGTTCTTTATTACAATAGTGTTCTCTTGTATTGTAATATGCAATGAGAATAATTACTCTATTTCAGTAAATGCCCTCGAGAGGAATTTGACAACCCGGTCGTTTCTCTTTACAGATAACTAGCTGCGATCGCGGTTTCACCCGCGTGGTGATGGAAGATCGTTATATTGGGATAATTCACACTATATCTTTATAAATTATAGCCTATGTGTTATTCTGATATGTATTTATTACTGTAAAGTTTCATCAAATCCATTCAGTAGTTTTCGCGTTAAAGAGTAACAAACATACACCCATACATCTATTCATCCATTCTTACAAACTTTCGCGTTTATAATATATATAGAGATTCTCGCGTTGTATAATAAGGCTGCGTTTCATTAGTGACTCACGACGACCACGTTCACGACTGCGATTTATCCAGTACCACTTGCTTGCCGCGCGGGATCACCAGGATTACAAGTAGTGCAGTTTGAAGTCTAAGAATTAGGTATCGATCACCGAAAACTGCATCGAAATCAGCCCAGTATATTTTACGTGAATCCGTGATCCGTGAGTTTATGTAGTCTATACTAGTTGTTTTTTTTAATACCTTCAATACACAGACACGGCATGTATTATAGATATATTTATTATAGATTATACAAATTTTTGACAGTTACATAAAACCATTTTTGGACCAGCTTTTAAATTTGATTTCTCAATTATTGTAATAGACAGCCTAAACCTCATTTCTATTCGGAAGCTGACGAAGTTACGCTTGCGTTATGAGTAATATAGAACAATTCTTAGACCTATCTAAAACCAAGTTCTTTGTTATAAATAGTCTTAATTTATTTTTTCAGAAACTAGTGTTTAATCATTATTATACTATATTATAGTAACCTTACTATCAGTATAGATCCATCATACATGATCATCATGATCATCCATGTCCATTTCCAACCTTTATGGATTAAAAAAAAACAAATGTAACTCAAACCATAATTTCAGCGTAAAAAACTCAAGGGACTAATTTTGATATTTTTAAAATTTTATACAACGTTATTTATTATTTATACAAATCACACTTTAAAATCAGGATTATTATTTTTTTAATCTGGTAACACCGCCCGCCCCACTTTGTTGAATACCGGCATACATCGTGAGACTCGAAGCACTAGACGCGTCTGGTACGTGATAACATAATTCACGCGAAATACACATCGATAGGTACAAGTGGCGAATCTCGAGAGGGTCACATCCGAATAAATAAACGCGCGGTAGGTGGCGGCGTGGCGCGAACTTGCAAAAAAACGGCCCCTCGCTCTACAGTGTTGCAATGATTACAAAAAATACATGAAACTTAGGAATATGCATATATTTGCCTTCTTTCATTCAGTTACCACGTTGTCAGACCAATGTGTCCAATTCTGTATCAAGTTGTATAATGTGTCAAGTAGCAGAATTCCATTGTTAATAAAAATTTAATTTATTTAACAATGAAGTTATACTAAGGTGAACGTAATATAAATATTAATTTATATGTTTGCTTTGATATTTTAAAAATAAATAATAATAAAAAATTAAGGCATATCACACATTCACATAATACATTTTTGTTTATATTGCTCGAAAGTATTTAATTATTCAAAATAAAAAGTACACTACACTTATCTACAAAATTCCGAGGTAATTAATCGTATATTCTATTCGTTAACTTTCAATCGTAATCTCGCGGAATCCTCTTATTTTTCAAATTAATAACTATCTTATGTTTATCCCTGTTATTAATAACATATGTCCCACCTGTTTTGACAATCGGTCCATTTCCTAAGCCGGCAACAAGGAACGAACAAACATCTAAAAAGCGACATTTAAATTTAAATTTATGTAATTAGAATTAATTAATCTAACGGTAGTTGTCCTTCAGATCTATGAGTTCTATATATCTCGGTACAGGCCTGAAAATTAATTCAAATTTCTTAAAGGGTACTTTTTGACAATCGTTGCAAGAAATTCCTTTCGTCTGGGAGTTATAAAAAAGTATGTAATGTGTCTATATAAATTGTTGAATTTAAATATAAAATTTAAAAATTCCCGCTAATTTAAACCGAATAACTAGCAACCCTAAAAGAAGGCGTAAGGGGCGATGATATAAAATATTGATCTCAACGGAAATTTATGAAAACATAAAAATTTTGAGGTGTTAACGCGGTTCCCTGATGGAATATCCGTGTACCACCCAATCTTGTCTTCCCACATCCCCTTGCATCGAATACATTTCTTTTGGATTAACCTATTTGTGGTGTACTCATAAATATGAACGATTTAACGCTATCTATGTTTTTGACAGCCAAACGGAATGTTTTGTTTGTTCTTCTTGTAAGTCTTCATCTAAGTATTGAAACATGTTTTTGGTGTTACAAATGTCCATAGGCGATGGTAACGCCTATCCATCAGGTGGACGGTCGGCCTGTCTGCTGTACTCATGCAATATTTTTTTTTGTGTTTGTGCAGTTCACACGCAGTAGAAGTTAAACAAAGTATGACAAGGGGTGGGAGGTATTCTAAATTTCGTGACGGTACATTTCATTAATTATCAGGGCGTTCCACTTGTAGCTCACAACGCCCAAAATGCTCCGTTAGCCGTTCCACAGGGCGACCGCGGTCGTTATGATCGTGGCGAAAACGTCACTAATGAAGTCATCGTTTTCGATCACACAACGCTCACAATGACCCATGTCAAGAGATGGGTCGAATAACCGTTCCACTTGGGTTTACGATTGTAACGCCGGTAAGCAAGTAAACGGGATAAATCGCTTTAAAATACGAAATTTAATGTATTAAAATTCAATACATTTCCAACTCTATCTGTATAATCATAGTGCTTAAATTCTCTCCTAGGCTCAGTCCTATAGCTTTGTGTGTATCTCTTTTTAGTGTCGCTTTTTCGTTTCATCGAGTTTCAAACCACAACGATTCTATAGAAGTTTCACCTCAAAAAACAGACATGGGCACAGCTGCTCAAAGGAACATGATTAATTTCACTCTCTACATCGGTACTTATCTTATATATAGCAGTGTCCTTTCGTTTACGTCATACGTGACAGTCCATAATGCTCTTTCGGTCAGAATTTTGCAAATGAAATTCCTCTAGTGCCATCCGTCGGGAGCGCCCTTGTCCGGTTATTGCCCATTTTTTATATGCGAAGGACCAGCTTTACTCTGGACGACGCGATCTCACGGTTACCCGTCTTTCCCAACACATTTTGAGAATGTCTTTCGTTTGTCATGTAATTTATTCCTTAACGGAACCGCACAATTTTTAGTACTTCAAGAAGTTGTAATATTAATGATGTTCGAAATACAGTATTTACTTATTTACATATTTTTATAAACTAGTGGTCGACAGTGGTCGAAATTCCACCATAATAATTAATGTCGAAGACTTCTATAATTACAGATTTCGCCAAGGCTATACTGTTAATTTGACTTGAACAATAAACAAAAGAGTGTGTGTCAAATACATGATAGTGTGTGTAATGTTTTTTTTTCTTGATTTAATGTCTTTTTTATACATAATTTTTAAAAAATATTAGCATTCGTCTTCTCTGTATAAACTATAAATGTGTGAAATCTCATATTCCTCCGTCCGCGCAATTTTCGTAAAAAAGAGCACACAGTTTTAGCTTCACGTATTAATATATAGATATTAAAATATGTAATATATAATATAAACAATGACGGCCTCTGTGGTTGAGCGTTTTACCGGCCTACCTCAGTGCAACGCAGAGGTTCGGGGTTCGTTTATTGGTATGGTAAATTTCGGAAAAATATTTTTTCTTTATTTCCTATGATCTGGGAGTCTGGAATCGGCCCCAGGGTAGTCCATAGTATATTACCCATAATACAAGCCTATCTTGCTTTATTTGGGTATATACAATGTGTGTTCGTCTACCGATTATTTATGTTTTTTTTAATAGTATTCACACGGACGAAGCCTAGTGAACGCCCTAGTGAGCTAATAGTTCCATAATCGGCATCGCTCGCAGCGGCATTTGACTGGCGGTTTAGATGATTAAGCCTAATGGCGTTCACACTCGAAATGGCAATTGGTTTAGCGTGAGATTAGTAATCAGGATTAGAGCATCTCGGGCCTGCCAAACTATCAACCTCATAATACACTAGCATTATCATTTATGAGATTTTCCAATAGTTATATAATGTAGTCGTGGTAGCGTAGTGCCTAGCGCACGCGTACCAAACACAAAGGGCGCGGGTTCGATCCTGGCCGGAACGCATGCACCACTTAGACACTTCTGACCTAATGTGCATATTGTTACAATTATCACGGGCTAACAACGGTAAAGGAAAACATCGTGATGCAACCTGCACATCGAGATAACCGATGTGTCAAACCTGCCAAACCGACTTGGATAAGCGTGGCGGGTATACTGTCCGCTTTCTCTATGATGGGAGGCCCGAGCCCAGCAGTCGGACATTTATGAGCCATTATTATTATTATATAATATATAATACACACACCGGCACAAATAACGGAGCATAAGAAAAAATCAATTAATTCGACTAGAATACATCAATAAAAAATGCCAGTCTACTTGATTCCTATTTCAAATGGGAACTAAATAAGAAAAAAAAATTATAACCAGCCAGTATTTAAAAATAAATATTGCATTCACCTTGAATATTTGGGGTTTATAGCGTTCCGCTAATTTTGTCGGTGAGTGTATAAAAATAACAGCTCATTAAAGCCCCACTGCTGGGTTCCAGCTTTCAATTTTTTTAGGGGAACTGATAGTTGCCACGCTTGTCCAAAGTGCTTTGACACATTTTCATGATGTGTACAATATGCACTTTAGATCAGAAAAATGCCTTAGAAGTGCACGGCCGGGATTCGAACCCGCATTATATTTGAGATAGAGTCTCAAATCCGCGTAAACCTCCACTGAGTGCGGACTATGAAGCAATTACCTTGATTGTTTTTAATTGTGCACAAGTTTACCGGAAGTTCGATATGCAAAATATTTAGTCAATTTTACTTTCTATTCACTGGCAACACTGAACCCCGTCGGCTGCAACTGCGCTCAGCCATCAAGTTGGCGTGATGGATGACGTCATTAATGCTCCCACGTGGCCCGAACAAAATGGCCGCCGTTACAGCACATGTAACAATGTACTGTGATCCACGTATTGTTGACCTCTAAAACGTGAAACGCCTGAAATGCTTAGTTTCAATATCTGCTGAAAAGTGGTAACTCTTCTTTAAAATCTCCTTGGACACTGGCCTAGAAGAGATCGCTATGAGATATAAAACCGCCCATTGTTCAAATGCAAATGTATATTCATTGTCTAGGTTTGAGTTTATGGTAAACAATAAAGAGTTTTCATTAATGTATTCATTCATTCATTCACTCACTCTTCTCCCGACATTTTTTCCAAATATAGCTTAAAGCAAGCCTTTTACCCGTTGATATATTTTTACACATACGATGAAATATTGTCAACAGCTAACAGCCCAAGGATACCATTACGTACAATGGATATTGGGTCATCGCGTAGTGTCATCTCGTATATCGATCGTCCGTCAACGGTAGACGGCAAGATGGATGGATTCGCCCGGGGGACCCCAAAGACCCCGGGAGCAACATCCCAGCCGTTTGCATTTGTAAATAGGTTTAAATTCGAAAAGGCTTGACCGGGCGTTCTTTTTGCTCCGAAGACAGTGTTGCCAGTTGTAGTGTATTCAAATTCAATAGTTTTTTCAAATTCTACTTTTTTTTTAAGTCATACATAATATTGTGAGATAAAAAGCCTAATGCCTATTATATGTACACCTCTTCGCAACATGTTATCGCTGTTTAAGGAAAAGCGGCAAAACTCTTCAGCAATAGAGCTGGCAAAAAAATTGTTTTTTCATATATGCTCATGCTCTTTTTTTATATAGTAAAATGTTATACAATTACTTTTAGAAAAATTAATGGAGTTGTAGTAAACAGTGCACAATGGGAGAAACAAACATTACCGGCGTAATAATAACAAGAAATAGTAAAAATTCACACTGTAACAAATTTATTTATTAACTTACAAACATCGCTACATATATCTAACATATAATATAATACGCAGGTCTTATAAATTCAGTCACAGTAAAGATAAAAATGTCAATTTGTTGACATATCGTATTCAATGTTCCCAAGGCCGGAACATCGGCGCCTTATTAAGTTGGTCCCGCCGTATGGCACTACAAACATAAGTGGCTGCCTGCGTCTCACCACAAAATTTGCTGAAATGTTCAGTTTGATTTCAACTAATACTGCTGGATTAAATAATTTATTACCTCTTAGCAATTTAAATCAACAAATCTCCTTACGCCTTTGAAAAATTAAAACATTATATAGCAGATACTTGTATAAAGGCCTGAGTCAAGTGCCGAAATTAAACGAGTTCATCTCTGTCTTTTAATTTGTATAGAAAAAAAACCAAAAAAATAACGATTGTAATTTTTTAAAATGATTTCATAAGTGAGTTTGAGACTATTTTTTCGGTTTTTTTTTTCATTATTGTAAAAAGTTCTAAATGATGTTATATGTATTTCTCATAATTAAAATGCTCCATATTCTAAGAAACACAATCAAATAACAAAGAAACAGTTAAAAAAGTAATAATTGTTAAATCAGTTTCAGAATTTAACAATTAAGATTGTTTATTTGTTAAAGTTGACAGTGCCTTATATCTAGCAACATTGAAAGATAGAAGTGAATTAATTTTGCCATAATCGAACGTATAGGCTCACACTGATAGTTTTAAAGTATCATTTCTATTCAATCACTGTTTACTGGTCAGTGTTGCCCCAACATAAATATAAACCTAATTAATTTGGTCCGTATTCAAATAATTTCGCACTAACCCAAACTCAAACAACGGGCGAGCCTCACTTTGTTATTAATACTGTTTGTAAATGCATTTAATCTATTGCTTGTACACAACTGAATTCATATTTACATTTAGCTATTGTAATTGAAAAGTATAACTCAACGTGATGGATGGTTTTGATACAAAATTTGCATATCCAAGGACGATATTGCTCTTGGTGCGTTCAGGTTCAAAAACCCTTTTAGCCCGAACTGTAAAACTTAAATAATCAGATAATATAAATTTGTATCCAAACAGGTTTTTAGCTGGAACAGAAAGGTAACTGTGCTATTTTATGATATTCATACTTTTTGAGTACCATTATGTGTTTCTAACCGACTTCAAAAAGGAGGAGGTTCTGTTTTTATTTTATTTTGTGTCTTAATAAACAAAATAAATTCTTAGTCAAAAATCTCTAATAAAGTTATTTTATACTTTATGGTTTTTGAAATCTGTTTCTTTAAACGAAGTTTCTTTTGTAAGTTTGTTATTGAGTTGTCACAACTAGGCCGTTGACTGTCGCCAGTTAAACCTAAAATTTGGTTGAGCTATACTGAAGACTTCATAAATCAGACAAGTTTGTATGGCTCGACTACTTTCCCTTGCTTACCATTGTGGCGAAAAAATCAACAGTAAAAATTGTAACCAAGTCGCTATTAGATTTTTTAAAAGACAATAAACTGCATGTCAATTTTCGCACACTACAACATTTGCTTTTCATTTTACTACCTATTACTATGCTATAAAATGCGGCTGCGAAACCCATAGAATATTCCATATATAATTTCAAACCAATAATCGTTTTGGGTTTTTCAAATTACATCGCCTTAAAAAAAATTCAGAATGTTTCAAATCAAAGCAATTCATTATAACTATATTTCTTTCAAATTACATTTATATACAAGACTAAACATTTGTGAGCTAAACTACTACTACTAACTAAACATTCGATTTAGAACAATCATATTTAGTAGATATTAATCTAATCTATGCTTGTTTTTGTTTAGATCAAAACAGCTATTGTGAAACATGGTAATCTCGCTGAATCTCATCAGCAACTTTACCAGAAATGTTCAAATAAAAAATAACACCCTTGCCCACGTCAGCATAAACCTAGGATCATCCGATTCATAAATTTCCCTTTCACCTGTCCAAGGGTCAAGAACATTCGCCCTTTATACCCAAATAGATACAGCGCGGTGCATTAGTGAGGGACCGTTCTCCCGCTTTTTTGCAAAGCATCACTCGCAGGTAGTTTAGGGGGCGGGATTGCCAGTAATAAAAATTGCGAGGGAAACGGGAATCGCAAATATTTGTTTAAAAATATTTTTATAAACATTTTTATATATTTAAAAGGTTGTGTATTTTTTTATATATTGTTAGTTTTCTTATTTTTAAAAGTGTAAAACAAATTTATTTACTGTACTGTTTTTATTGAAGTATCTACTTAATCGACTTTGAATTTTCTTTCCGGTATTATAATAATCTTGTTTGAATTTAGGGATGAATAAAATGATAAAAAGTAGATACTGTTTACAAAATTTTATTTTATTGTTCGCTCCTCCTTGAGTCTATTACTTATTCCGGGAGAGTCTCACCACACACAATTTTTTTCTTGGACTCTCGTCGGTGACGATCATCGGCAATTTGCATGGCTTCGTACATGGAGTTGTTAAGTGTGGCGTGGATCTGGTCGGTCCAAAGGATTCGGACTCCATATTCCGTTCTTGAGATCTTTTTCTTTCAATTTTATCCAGTTTTCTGACATGTGTCAGAAGTACTCATGGACTTTGCGAAGGCAGAATGATAGTCTCGTTTATTCTTAATTTCTTTATAATAGACGCGTTGCTTCAGTGTGCAGTCCAGGGTATACGCAACATTTTTCTCCAGCACCACATCTCAAAAGCGTCAATGTGCCTGCGATCAAATTTCAAAGCCCATTTTATTATTACATAAGGACTAATCAAAATGAAAAATCGAAACAAGAACAATTCCTAAGATGTCTAAAGTTCATCACAGTCCAGTAACTCGGCAAGTTTAATCATAAAATCAAATTTATTACAACCCGGAGCCATAAAGAAATAACTATATTTGTCTTGTCAGGTTGTTGCTCAGTTGTTTAATTGGGCATTTACCCTTCATACGCAAAAAGCCGTGAAATATTGCTTACGTCACGAGGCAAACGATATCTCGGGACCGGAGGGCTCTCAATTGCGGTGGAATCATATCGCGTATGAAATAAATCAGCTGTTCGTAGGGTGCCGCGGGAACCCGGATCGCGTTACACCCCCGATTTGTGAGGTTATTTGCATTCCGATGTAAAATAAAATGGCCGACGTCGCGTCGCGCGGTTTGACGTGACGTTGACAGGTGTCCGCGGTTTGTTTTTATTGTGGCTTTCAACGTTTTGCGCGTTTAACCAGTTTGTGATAATAATTAAAAATTATAAGCTATTTTCAAGTGAAAAATTTGCCGATTTATTCATTAGCAGAAATTCAATTTTAAAACAGAGATCAAGTTTTATTTTAATTTAGGCTTGAGTTTTGAGGATGTTGAAATTTTCGGAAAATTGCTTTTAATGATTAAGAGTTTTAAGTAAATAATAGTTACGTTTTCAATGAAGTACAGTTAGTTTTGTAGCTGTTGTGATTAAAAAAAAATATTTATAAAAAAACTTTATATAATTCGATTATTATGGGATTTAGTATATGGTAAATTTTTGACAATAAGCATACACACACACACACAAGGTATACTTTTGATTACGATAAATAAATCCTTTTTGATGAATAAGAATTAAACATTTAGGTCAACGGCATGAGTCTAAGAAAAAACTCTTTAGATTGTAAATTTTTGATTTTGCATATATGTCTCTCATAATGGGCTAATTATATTATACATCTAGTAATTCTATACTAGTTTGAAAGTCTGATGCTACTACAACCCTAAGCAAACGACAGATCTGAAAGATAGGGTCGCCCTCCGAAATGTATCTTTCACCCCGCGACCTCCCGCCATCTTGAATCTGTAGTTGTGTCCCTAAGAGACTCATCACTAATCTATGCCATCTGGTGTTTAACTAGGCAATTACTTTAAACGCGAAAAATCCTTGTACTATGCGATCCAAATAAGAATAGGAATGTCAATGACCTCTATCTGTCAAATCTCACTTGAAAAGTATGGTTTGCAAAAACTTATTTGCATATCGATAATAAATAATGTTACATCATATTTAAATAAAAAGGTTAAATTAGTAGTAAAGTATCTTAATATAATATTTAATTGTTTAAAGTTATTTAAAGAAACAATATGGCGCCAAATCGATCCTATTCTCATTTGAATCGCATAGTACATATAATATGACCAAATAACAAGTTGCTACTCTTAATACGTTAATGGCCAATTTATATTTTAGTTTTTGTTATAATAGTCTGTAGGCAAATCCATACCAAAATAAAAATATAAAAGTGTCTTTATAGACACAAATGTTTATGTTCTTTCTTTACTGTCGTTTGGAGTGAATTTTGCATTTTAATGTGTTTTTTTACGTATTTAAAATAATTGACACTTTTAATATTTTAGACAACCAGACAAATCCATACCAAAATAAAAATATGAAAGTGTCTTTATAGACACAAATGTTTATGTTCTTTCTTTACTGTCGTTCGGAGTGAATTCTGCAATTTAATGTGTTTTTTTACGTATTTAAAATAATTGACACTTTTAATATTTTAGACAACCAGACATGATGGTAGCACTGAATCTAGATTACCCTTGAAAGTGATTCGTCGCATTTTTAGTCGTCTATGCTCCAACTGCAATATTTCAAGAAGTAGGGTAGTTGACAATGAAATCAATTGAGACAATTCTTATTATGTTTCAACATACCGCAGAGTTCTAGATTTTTTACTATCGTAGCAAGTTGTGACGTCATAACTTCAACGAGTCACACGGCGTGTTATATTGTTTAAACTGTAATGGAAATTATTTTTATCATTATATATGTTTTATAGTGAGGTTCGCGTTTGACCATTATCTCGTCTAATGTGGAGCGTAGATATGGTCTAAGATTGAACACGCTTGCCTAGATGGTACCCATTCACACGGGACTGGATGAAACCAGGATGTAAGTATCGGGAAAGACAGACTCCGACAATGAGTTCCACTTATTTGCGATGCGCATGATGGAGGTGATTTTAAAAGGTGTTTTAATACCCACTCTTTTATTTGACCATCTACATGATTTATTAGAAAATTATTCACCTAAGCAGTTATTTTTAAAATCAAACACCCAGCACAGCTTAACCCTAACGTTAAAAACTTTGAGCACAAAAAATAAACAATTTTTGTTCATCAGTCAACTCTATCGCGTGGTCGTTTTAAGAAACGTCCATCACAGGGTGTAATTTGGATGCATGCGAAATCCCTCTGCGATCTCGGCCGGTCATCAATCTCTATCAGGGACGCACTGGATGCGGGAATACGGCCGTTTCCGACCACGTGCCCGTATGGATATGAATA
Organism: Dendrolimus pini; assembly: GCA_949752895.1. Lineage (NCBI taxonomy): Eukaryota > Metazoa > Arthropoda > Insecta > Lepidoptera > Lasiocampidae > Dendrolimus > Dendrolimus pini. The sequence continues at coordinate 1,443,310 of OX457130.1, read as the reverse complement.
TCGTTGGCCACGTGTCTATTTCTGTATATTTTTTTCTTCTCCTCTATCCCAACAAACAAAACTATCAGGGTTTTTCTTTGTTTTTGGATATTTTTTGTTCTTTTTCTCTTTTTTTTGTTCTTTCGATCATTTTTCTTTTTCTTCATCTTTCTCTATTTACATCTTAAAACTATTACATTTTGTCCTTGTATAATAACTGTCCATAAATATCTCACTGCTGAGCTCGGACCTTCCACTATAAGGGAACGGACCCTATACCCGTTACGCTTGTTCCAAGCGGCTTAGCAGGTTTAACACATCGGTCATCTCGATGTGCAGGTTGCATTACAATGTTTTCCCTCACCGTTATTAGCACGTGGTAGCACGTGGTAATTGTAACAATATGTTGTCCTTATTATTTATTAATTTTGTATATTTTAAGCTAGAGCGCGCTTTGCAACGGTGTTTATGTTATTTTTTTGATGTTTTTAACTATAAACGTAGCAGCCCCAGCAGACATTGTCCTTCTATAAAGATTAAAATTTAGAACCCGATGCCAGTGCTGCCTACCAGATCTAATTGTATCTTAACCAACCCGGGATCCATGAGTCACGAGCCCGATTTTGACGAAAACTGATATGCCATCAGAAATTAAATCGGCTGATTTTGAAAATATACACCTTTCTGTATTATTACAGTACTCCATAGTGTAGCTTGTAGGGATCAATTTCTGTTACGAAATGTCATTCTCAAAATAAGGGAAAGGTTGTATATATTTAAGACGGATGTATATGGCTTTTTTATATTATTATAGCCCACTTGATGAAGAGCGGTTAGCATCGCCTTTGGACATTTGTAACACCGAAGGTCTTACCAACGTTCTGATCTCTAAAGGGAGACTGAAACCTGGCCACTAATACTGGACCACAACTCAAAATTGTTATGGCGACATGCTTTAGACCAAGGGTGTTAGCCATCCAGACAGGCACCTGGTTGTGGGTTGTTTTGTCGCCTCTTTCGACAGGCCGCCCGGCCGCAGGAAATTGTATTCTTTCTCCGTTGCTGCACGAATAAAATGATGTACCTCCTGCTGATGGTCTATATTAAATAACTCTAACAAATAGGTAGGTGCATATTTTACATTGAATAATTAAATAGCGTCAGTATTACACAAACCCTATACCCCTCTCCGATGGGAAGAGCGGTCGGGAATGGTTGAAAATGTAAACTTTTGTCAAAAGTTAAGACGTAAAAGGCGAATGAAACTGCATTACTGTAACAGGGGTTGCCGATTGTAAGGGAATTCCCAGAAGACGTCGCCTTTGTGCTCTGTCGGATTGTTAGAACTTCTTTATCTTTGCGATGTGATTTCTTTGATAATAATTAGGGGACATTTTGAATTGATGATTATGGATTCGAGCGCTTATCTTTATTGTCATTAATAAAAATATTTTTTACTAGTGGTCGCCCGTGGTCGAATTTCGACCATAATGATTAATGTCAAAGATACTTCTATAATCATAGATTTCGCCAAGGCTACACTGTTAATTTGACTTAAACAATAAACAAAAGAGTATATATGTGTGTTTGTGTCAAATACACGGTTAGTGTATGTAACATTTTTTTTTATTGATTTAATGTATTTTTTTGCATAATTTAAAAATATATTAGCATTCTGCACTCCTTCCCAATAAAAATTATAAGTGTGCGAAATTTCATACTACTCCGTACGTGCAATTTTCGTAAATAGTCGTATAAACTTTTTGCTGTTTTTTTGCTTTACGTATTAATATATAGATAATTATGACTGTGCTTAATAATAAACTAAGTATCATAGATGAATGGAAATATAATTGAGTATGAGTGATTTTCAAATTTCTCTTAGAAATCTGCTAAAGTGTTTTTTTCTTGTAAATTGGGTCTGCTTTCGACCCAGACGCGCCCTGACGTTGTCAGGGACCGTATTATCAGTTTTATGTTTTTTATTCTAATTATTGGGCAGTTTATGTAATATAAAATAATTATTGTCTTAATTCTATGTATTACATGTGTAAAAGTAGAGAAAATAAATCTAACCCAAAAGCACAATCGACTCCAAGAATTACAAAATATAATAAAAATACGTTTTAATGGTTTTAAGTCCTGTAATTTATTAGAATTTATATTCCAACATTTCGGCCGCATTTGAGTAGCCGTGATCACGGAAGATAAAGATATCGGGTGTCAATTAATATTGTTAAGTTTTAAGTTAGTAGCCTACTGCCAATTTATAATTTTTTGTTATTTAGTTTTAATTTTGTTAATGATTACTATTTACTCTATGGGAGCCTAATCTAATTTACCACCGCTTGGCAACATGTTGTGGCTTGAAGAGAAGAAGCGGCGCAAGGTATGTTGCTGAAGAGTTTCTTGCGCCTAGATAGAGCTAGGTAGCTCTAACAGTTTTATATAATACTAGATGTACCCGGCAGACGTTGTCCTGCCTTTAAAAAATAAAAATCTAGAACCCGATTCCAGCGTCATCTACCGGGACCAAATGTTAATCTAAACTATTCTCAAATCCACTTGAACAAACAAAAAATTTCATCAAAATCAGGCCCAGCGTTTAGGAGGAGTATCGCGGCGCCGCCTACTGGGTCCAATCGTTTATTTAAACCATTCCGGAACAAACTTCAACACAAAACAACAAAAGAACATCTAAATTCTGGTACCCGATTACAACGCCATCTACCTGGTTCAAATTAAAATCTAAATCATCCCAGTAGAAAATTATATAAATACTAATATCGCTATTAAAAAATAGGGGTTGATCGTAGAGGGTTGAAAATTTAGGGTTGTATGTATTTTTTAATGTTGTAACATAAAAAATACCTAAAAATTAAAAATAAAAATTAGGGGTAGACTACCCTTAACATTTAGGGGGATGAAAAATAAATGTTGTCTGATTCTCAAACCAACCCAATATGCACACAAAATTTCATGAGAATCGGTCAAGCCGTTTCAGAGGAGAATGGTAACTAACATTGTGATACGTAATAACCTAGGCACAAAAAGAAAAAGCAACATACATGGCACTAGTTAAGATAATATATATAGGTATAGACATAAGGCACACACTGCACATGCACTCTCTCACAACATTAGCATGTAACAGATACACTCTACATTAGTATAAGTTTAGTATTAAAATTAGAAAAAAAATTACACAACATAAAAACCACAAAATTAATGTCACACACAATAACAAAAATTAACAATAAGCGTGTATGAACTCAAAAAACTCTAACAGTAATCAAGTTGTAAAAAGGGTCTCGAGTCCGTAGAATTATTATAAAAAAAAATTGTGACACGAGAATTTTATATATAAGTTTAAAGTGGGTAAAAGTTAAAATAAAAAGATAAATTGTCAATCAAGTTGGTTTGTGTTACGATGCACGCAGCAGGAACTTACGGGATCTTGAGGTCTGACAGTTGGCTTGTTTTTGTTTTGGATCTGTTGTTTATTTATTTATTATGTATGCTAGTCGTGAAAACTTGAGAAAATATTACAACAAAATTAATTAAAAAACAAATCATAAACGTTTTCGATTCAATATGACGTTTTAACTGTCAAAACTAGCGTGACGTGTACATTAAAATGACATGACATTAACAGCACATTGTAATGTCAAATAGTGTCGATGACGTTGGTATTGATGATGAATGTCGATGAAGCCAGTGCCAAAGGCATTGGAGCCAGAATCAGTAGAAACAGATTGCTACTGATTGGACAATCACAATTTGAGATGATAGAACTATTTTTTTATTTTTTATTGCAGGAGTTCAGCAGACAGGCAGACGGCCCACTTGATGGAAAGCGGTTACCATCGCCTATGGACATTTGCAACACCAAAAGTGCTACAAATGCGCTGCTGCTCTCTTAAGGGAGACTGGAACCTGGTCACTAATGCCGGAACACAACTCAAGGTTGTTATGGCGACATACTTTAGACCAGGGGTGGTAGCCATCCAGTCGGGCAAATGCCCTACCACCGGGCTGTGGGTTGTTTTGTCGCCTCTTAAAACAGGCCGCCCGGCCGCAGGAAATTGTATTCTTTCTCCGTTCCTGCACGGATAGAAAATACTGTACTGATACTGGAAACATTATCCTGATTTGATTTGACCCGCACTTAGGGCCGGCAGGGAAAGAAGTCATTTAACGGTGACTGTAAAAGAAAGTTGGCACATGAACCTCATATATTATCTACTTATAGTTCGTATAGTTTTTACCTTTTTTGGTGTTTTTGGGGAGAACTGAACTGCTGTGTACTTTTATTTTCTAAAAATATGTAAATTACTCTAAAATATACAATAGTTGAAGGATATTGATAGTTTTTTGAGTAGTAATTATGTGTTTTTGTCAGAAATGTGAACTTTATAGTCAAATGTGGCCTTTCGAGTTGTCACAAGAACTGCGTTGAATGGCTCTAATTGATAACTTACAGTTCAGCTGAGCTATACATAGGCTAAAGAAAATGAAGAAACTTTACTGTAATCTAAGATCTGGCTTAAAGGCCTAGCTGCCAAGCCATAAACCTAAATAAATAATAATAAAAAAAATTGTCAGCAGGTAAAATCGTTTCCAGGGACGAAAAGTACTGTTTTCATCCCTGTAATTAGGCAACTCCAAGGGTACTTTCAGAATATAAGAAATGAAAAGCCTAATTATTTCTTTGAGTTGCAAACCCAACAGCATTAACACAATGACAACTTCAACCTTTGAACTTGGCGTTATTTGAAGCAAGAATACCCTTCCCAGGTCGCCTGTACTCGGGCGGTCCCTCGAAGACAATTAAACAACTATCTTACCCTATTTATCTCAGAGGCTCCTTTTGTTTGTTTCTATTAGGCGAAATTAATGCTGAAACGGTTGACGTATAAACTTTATCTGACATCTGATTGTTACCGTTTTCTATGTATTCTATTTTTAAACAATATCCTCTTAACATTGTTCCAAACCTTTATTTTACTTTTGACAGCTTGATAACGGATCAATAAGTAATGTCCTAATGCGTTATAGACTCGATATGTTATTAAAATCGACTTTATTTATAAATAAGTTTTAATCAATTAAACTTATGTATATATTTTTACTAAAAATTATATATAGTGTAATAAATACACCCTATAAAAATTGCTTGTTTAATATTTGTAATAAAGTAACAGCGATAACACGTTGCTTTGGGGTGTACATAGATAGAATAGGAAGTAGATTTAAATTTTGACTTACATGTATAATGAAATCGTATGATATGTAGGTACGCGATCTTCGCCGTGTCCAATCGGATTTATTTCTATGGAATTTTTTTAAATTTGCGCGACTAGTACTTATAAAATTATATTTTAACAGTTTTAAGCGGCTACTAAAAAGTGGCCGAAACGTTGAAATAAATCAAAATGGCTGCTTTTAAAACAATTTGAAACGTAGGTTTATTCCTCACCACTATGTACCTATATACATAATATAGGTACATATTTAATAAAAAAACTAAATATAGTTTGATATATAGGTACAGTTTCGATTTTATTTGCACCGCAACTAATCAATCGGACGCACCCTAAATCAGTTTTTTTTTCTCTGCACCCTCTTTCAATTCTTTTCCCAAGTAAAATAAGGAATTTCTCAATTTAACCGCCTCAGTCCCCACTTACACCTACAAATCGGCAACCTGATGACACGTGAAGACAGGGCACCCCGTGGAGCCGTCACCTTCAATTCATCACGATAAAAACGCATTCTAACACGAAAAACTTATTTGCGAATTTAGAAAGATTTTAAAGAAAACTTTACACATAACGTATTTATTAAACTATTATGCACTAACCTAACTATAAAACTAACTATAATAAAGAAAACTTGCTTTTGAACAACTGTGTTGTTTGTTGGGAAACGCACAAGGTCTACTTTAACAATACTCGTTGAGACTTGACATCTTTGTCTTCCATGAACGTTTCAGCCACTGAATAGAGTCAAGAACGAAACGTCACAATTAAAAAAAAAAATTACCGCGCTTAAAACCGTTAAACCATAGTTTTATAATATATTGGCAGTGTTCAAATTATTAAATATAATGTATTCTATCTCATTCTCTCGCAGGCTAGTCCTGTAGATTTATGTGTTTATCTTTTTTTAGTGTCGCACTTTCGTTTCATCGAGTTTCAAATCACAACGATTCTAAAGAAGTTTCATTTCTAAATTACCATTATGTTTTTCTATCTTAATTAACCTAATCATTAGGCTTGCCTAGGACGTGTAAGACTAGTCTAAATGAACACAACACGTGGCATTTACAGGACCAAATTAAGGCACACATAGATTTTGCAGTTGATAATAGTCTAAAAGTGCAAAGTTAGAGCTCGTTAGGAAGCGCAGCGGGCTCTCATTAGTGCAGAGATAAAAAAGCAGACGGCTCTGGTGGCCGCTTGTCCGTTCGTGTGATGCCAACATTGTTTATTGCTTTACTAAGGTTATAAAGCATGTACAGCACTAATTACTATTTCAATTCTACATGCATTGATTAATTTTACGTTTTTGCGCCTATTGATTGGTCCCCGTCCTGACCTACGGGTCTGAGATATACACACCGACGGCAGGATTGATCCAGAAGTTCCAAGTCGCTCAACGGGCTATGGAGCGATAGCCGTTCCGTAGCCAATCCGTAAGAGAACGAAGATAACCGACATAGCTCACAAGTTGAAGTGGCAGTGGACCCGTCACGTCTGCCGCAGGACCGATGGCCGATGGAGCCAACGAGCCCTGGAGACCGCGTCTCGGTAAACGTAGTGTCGGACGCCCTCCAGCCCGATGGACCGACGATCTGTGCAAGGTCGCTGGTAGATGCTAGCTGAGGAAATCAAAGGACAGGGATGAGTGGCGCCGTCTCGCGGAGGTCTACGTCCAGTAGTGGACTGCGAATGGCTGACGACGAACGACGTTTGAATGTTTAGAGTTAACATAAGTACGTTCTTATCCGTGCAGGGATGGAGAAAGAATACAATTTGCTGCGGCCGGGTGGCCTTTGTTTTGGTAACGTAGGAGGAATGTCTTTGGACACCATCCTCAGGTCCTTTGGGGGAAGGGCCGAATGCAGGGTTAAAGCCTGCGTCGAGGGTGTGTGGGACTCTCAGCGACAGGTTCTCCACTCTCGCTTTTAAAGCGAAGGTACCCACTATGCCTAAACCTACGCCCCATTTATAGCGCGTTTCATCACGGGGTCTCATACATAGTAACTGCACCATGACGCTAGTCTTTGTAACTGGGCCACCCCGGGGAGTAGAGTGACCCTCTTCTTACAGCAGGGAGGGAAGCCGTCTGTGACGGTAACTAAGGGAGGTGATGCGCGCAGCGGCGCCTACGACTTCCGGTCCGCTTCCTGTTTAAGGGGTCTACGTACGCGTCCTCCTCCCTCGCTCTTTCAGCGGCCCCCTTCTACGGTATGACGGTTTCACAGAAGGAGGAACCCGCAGGAATGTTGACCCTGGAGCATCGCTTCGACCATGAGAACCATGCGACCAGCGAAGTCCACAGGACCAACGACGTTTTCTAGGAGGGTTCTCTGAGGCTCCCAGGCTGCGCACTCAACAAGAGTATGAAACCCCGTGTCTTGGAGTGAGCCGCACTCGTGGCTGACGGGGAAGGTTCCCGCCCCACGATTTTCGAGCAATGACACACTACAGGTTTTTACCTAGTTTTAGGTCTTGCAGCCCTCGCATATTAGTTCAGTGCAAACATAATTGTCTTTTATATTCTTGTACTTTTACATGTTTTACTGAATAAATTATTCTTATTCTTATTTAATTAATGAGTTAATTAATCAAATCGTAAATATCAAAATAAAGCTATTACCTAAACGCAATGATCGTCAGAATCACGAGCTAATAGTCAAAACAGCATAAACGATGCCCATCAATAACACTATCTCATTGTACACATTTCTTTGTCTAAACACATTAAATTAATTACCGCCATTCGGGGGCCTACTCCGTATTTATTAGGCTCGTTATCATTCATTGAATCTTTCGATAGGAATCCGAGAATTGGGAGTGTGGAGTGATCGATGCTACACTTTCACGAAGATTGGCCGAGCAAATTAGGCGCGGGGAAGAATTCACTCGGTTTTGGTGACTGATTACCGAAATTCGAGGGTGGCGGAGGCTCGAACTCCGCATTTTCATTGGAGATTAAATTTTCTAAAATAAAATAAAGTAATTTACAGAGAAATATTAGAAAATATGAATGAAACGATTCAAAGTAATTACTTTCAAATACGCAATTGAGTATTTATTTGACACATTTCGAAAAAAATCCAAAACGAGACACATAATAAATAAATAAAAATCGTTTAAAAAACCGACTACAAATAATAAAAAGTATAAAATTACTTATTTCTAAATCTATTATTAATTATAATATCTTATTTTTAATATATATTATCTTAAACATCTTAAAGTCGGTGCTTAGTAATTTTCAAAATATAGTAATTTTTATGTTTTACTTTGCACCGACTTCAAGATGTTCTAGATAATATATATTAAATAAAAAATCATAAAAAATGTTCATAAAATCAAACTACTGAGCCAAACTGTGTCAAATTTTTAGGAGACCAAATGGCAGCTATTTCGTCGAACAAAAAAAGAATCACGTAAATCGGATCTTTAATCTCAGAGTAATCGGTGTACATATGGAACGGAATGGATTTTTTTTCATAAAAATGTTCATAAAATGTAAACTACTAGGCCAAAGTATATTAAATTTTTAGGGGACCAAATGGCAACTATTCCGCGTCGAACTAAAAAGGAATCACGTAAATCAGATCATAAATCTCGGAGTAATCGGTGAACATACATTAAAAAAAAGATTCCGACGAATTGAGAACCTCCTCCTTTTTTGAAGTTGGTTAAAAAAGAGCGCATGTTTTTTGAATACCTTGTTATCAGCTTACTTTCAAATTTCCTCATAGAAATTGTTTTAATTACTGTTTGAATATAATCGACTAGCTGTTGCCCTGGGCTTCGCTCTCTCTAGCTCTGTGCTTTCCATCCGTATCCGTTCAGCCTTGCTCAGATTGAGCAACAAACATTCATCCAAGCTTTTACATTTATAATGTTACGTATAACAGTATAGACTATCCGAATCGTTACAATTATCCTAACTAATATTATAAATACGAATGTTAGTTTGTTTTTTATGCTTTCACGCTTCAATTTCAACTGATCCTCAAAAAATATTGTTTTTAGAAAATAACTCATAAATGGTGTATTAGCTGAATTCAAATTGAACATTCCAACTTTGTGAGACGTAGGCAGCCACCAATGTTCGTAGTACCATACATCAGGACCAAATTGCTTAATAAGACGCCGATATCAGGCCTTGCGAACATTGAACAAGATACGTCAACATATTGACATTTTTATCAGTAGGTACTGTTACTGAATTCACAAGCACTGCATATTATATTATATGTTATGATGATTGAATATGTATATAAGATGTACTAGCGATCCACCCCAGCTTCGGGAAGGTATCTAAAAAGAACTTTTTTGTCGAGTTTAATTACCTACTATCCCGTACGGTCCGTACCCCAGTGACGTCTACATCGCATAAGCCTAGCTAGCCGAGCAGGGTGCGCGGCGACCACGCAACTTTTTTCTAATCCTTTTCTTGCGGCAGCATTTCAATTAATTTTTTAAAATAAAAGTACACTATTATTGTGGCACAACTATAATAGTTAGACTTATGCTGTCGCAACACTTTTTGTAAATAATGATGTGTTCTGCAAAGTGCGTAGTACATAATTTAATTTATCATTATTTTCAAATCGGTTCAGTAGTTTCGGAGCCTATTCAATGCAAACAAACAAACAAACAAATCTATCCTCTTTATAATATTAGTATCGATTATGTCTACCACGCTATCGTATTGGTGACAACTGTAACAATAGCAATGTTTGTAAGTTTATAAATAAATATTCCTAAAAAAAAGGTATTCCTATAAAATATGTATACAACTTGCTAGCAATAACTTAACAGTCACGGTATAAGTTTTTGTATAACATGACCCATCACACACGCTACTTGCATTATTCATACTTCCGCAACCAGGAATAGAAAATGTTCATAATTGTCTATTCCCGCCTACGGAAGGAAGTGCCAGCGTTGCCATAGTGTATAAAAAGAGTCTAGAGCTCTTGACGTATATCTTGCAATCAGTGCAACATAAATTAGTGGACAGCTCGCGTGACGCACTGACTTAGCAACGTCGTCTTATCGTCTTCCGGAATATACCTTCATATACACCATAGCAAAATGCACCTTAATGTTATAAAAACAGTTTCCATTATAAATTGAACTATAACTCTAAACATATACGGCCGATTTTCCTTTGAGTAAATATTTGTAGATATTAAGGAATAAGGGAACGTTGCTTGTACGTCGACGCAAATAAAGCCGAGTGTTCTTTAACGAAGCAGACGTTGACGTCGTCACCAAAGATTTCTGTTCATGCGATTTTAAACTGTATCCCTTTGGAATAGAGTTGATTTATATGTTGAGGATTCGAAGGGTAGTGAAGGAAGGTCCACGTTTAGCCGGTGGTAGTGATATGGGCCAGTTCCTTTGTCTGGTAATCTTATCAGAGCAGCACGGCCGCGTCTTGACATGATACATCGTTGCCGCAGCACATTTACATTTGTCGACGGTGGTTAAAATGGATATTGTGGACAATGTAATACACGCAAGTGGACATATGATCTAGAGAATATATAAAACGGAACGATTTTTTGTTTATCAAGAACAAGATGTAGAATTTTCAATTTATTTTCATGAATGATTGTTTCAATACATTTTCTCTGATTAGGCATGCAATGTCCGATACATGTCAGAATATTAAAACTAAACTACATTAAAATATATATTCTAGAAAATATTACAATAAAATTATATGTCTAGTTACAAAATATTATTAGTCATATCTTTGTTATTCTCATGTTAATTTACAGTATAATAACTTTTGTTCAATAAAACTTTCTTAAGAGACTTTTTAAATAAATTTATAGGCTGAACTCGTAACATTTTTGGAATTATATTGTTACGAGTGCGAATTCGCAATGTGAATTCGAATTAAAATGCCGTTGGGATTATTATAGAGTTTATTAGAACTATACTAACAAATAAAAACAAGTACAAATATAACCGAACACAACAAGTCCAAACGTAATACAGAAGGTCGTAATTCAATGAAACGCGCAAAATCCGTCACTAATACATTACCCAATGTACACACGTCTCGTCTTGACTGCCCCCGCCTTCAATCAGGCCATCGTTTTATACTGCACAAATGCAATGCGCCCGAATCGTAGCCGACATAATCCGAAACACCTGGCTAATCAGTCAGCCGCAGCGGCCATAAATGAGTACAATTAAACAATGGGCTGTTCTCTAGAAACGTATGCCAATAAATAAGTAAACAAAAGAAGACGATTATAAAAGAATTACAATTAGTACAAATGCCGACAGGTAATAAAAAATGTGTTTTATTCCAGATATGCAGGTGGATTATGTTTTTCTCGGGACCTGAGTTGTAACAATATGATAGGCGCCATATAGAAGATACTTTTGTGTGTACAATGTATCTGTGATTATTTAAAGAAATGAATTGTTTGGTATATAATATTCAGATAATATTTAAAAAAATAGGTTCAACAAAAAAAAAAAATCACGAACTTTTTTTGGTCGGGCGATCACTGTTGGGTTTTCCTCGCTTATGCTCATTGACCCCAATTATGACCTCTAATTTGTGTCTAGCAGAAATGCGAAGCATGACTCTACCAGGTCAAAAATTTTATTGATGCAAGACGACCTGTAACAATCTTGCTATATTAGTATTTAGATCATGATACGGTACAAAATATCAAAACACCATATAGTTTAATCAAAGAAATTAAGCCGACAGCAATCTTCCGGTTTTGCATGAACTACGCAATTAGAATATATATTGTGCGCTTTCGTGTATAAGAACGTAGTAGTGCGTAAATCAGGCTTTAATCAAATTCGACACGTGTCAATTTGACTGTGTTTGATCAGCGATTTTCAAATATACCCCGAATGGAAAGCGAGCAAGTTAATCAATCAATTTCAGTTGAACCGAAACATGGATTTAACACTGATAACTCTAAACATATCGCAATATTAAGATATATTTAATAAGTCACCCAATTCAATTCTTAAACCGTAATCGTTAAATTGTCGTATGATAGAATACCGTAAAATGGGGGGAATCGGGACACTTTTTAAGTTGGACATTGATTTTTATCGTTTTTTTGTAGTTATAGTAATAAAACGGAGATGGTTCCGGTAGTTTAAATTTTCATTTCTAATGCATTAAGATATAGTTTATTAAAGAATAATCATAAAAAGTTACAAAAACTCACTTATACCTATTCACCCAGGCGGGTGAATCGGGTCGCTTAAGGGGTTAATAGAGTTTTTCACTAGGGCTGACAGTTTCATACTATAGGCAGGTACCTACAATACAAATTTCGCACAACTTTGACCCAATGTTTTGAAGTACGTTTTTTTTAAAATACTTATGACAGGATGACTGAGTGTTGCCGGATTATAGAAAAAATATTGCAAGCTTCAAATTTAAATCCTACCACAAAGTGTAACACGTAACATATAAGGTCGCAAATAAAACTTTAGGTTTGTCCCAATTCACCCCCTAGACCCTATTCCCCCCATTTTACGGTATGCCGTTTATCCTTAAGATTTCATCATTACAGTATGCCACTCTATTCTTAGTTCACCATGCCAACAAAGTAAATAATGGCTATTTATTTCTGCTCTTGGTGGTGGTATATCGACTGATATTCTGTCTACATTGCGTAAACGTCATTGAAACTTACAATAATAATAATAATAAAACAGTGTGATAAGCGAGCGTTGTGGTTTGAAAGAAGTGTAGTGACAAGAGTTGAAAAAGGAGTGTTAAGATGGTTTGGGCTTGAGAGAGAATGAATGTAAGAAGAATCACAAAGCAAGTATATGACAGCAATGTGACTGGTAGAGTCGGTGCCGGTAGACCGAGACGTACTCACCATGATCAAATTGAAGATATTTTGAAGAAAGGTCAGATAAAAAGCAGTTTAAATAAGCGTGTATGTATGAAAAGAGTAATGAAAGTTCATGAATGAGTTTGTCAGGATCGTAGCAGGTAGAGATGCATCATCACTGCCTACCCCAATGGGAAACAGGCGTGACAATATGTTTGTATCGTAACCACTGGCAAATGAGAAACAATAACTGTATTCAATCATTTAATATTTACACATTTAGATATATTACCAAGATGACACAAAGAATGGGCCCAACCTGGCCCGGCGACCTCCAACCTCCCCTTACAGTTACCACATGCCCCGCAGTTATTAACTTACTATTTCAAATCTTTTTATATATTATAATAATAACATAAAAATTTTTTTTTTTTTTTGCAGGAGTTCAGCAGACAGGCAGACGATCCACTTGATGGAAAGCGGTTACCATTGTCTATGGACATTTGCAACATCAACGGTGCTACAAATGCGTTGCTGCTCTCGTAAAGGAGACTAGAACCTATTCACTAATGCCGGAACAACAATATATAATGTTACGAGTTACAGGACTCGAGTTAAAATGTCGTTGGAATTAATATATGTAGAATTTATTAGAACTATACAAACACGTATAACACAGGTACGTATATAACTGGACACAACCAGTACAAACGTAATGCGCGATTCAAAAACACGCGCAAAGTCCGTAACTATATAGCTTATCGAATGTACACACGTCTTGCTCGTATCGCAATCGTCGCTCGACTGCCTCCCCATCCGTTCGGGCTTTGTTTTATACTAAACTATACAATATGTCTTGACACAATGCCCGACCGCATAACAACATTTTCTAAAAATCACACCTGGTTAATGACTATCATAAACGATTACAATACAAAATAGGATGTTTTTCTAATTACAAATCATAAATACAAAGTAAACCAAAGAAGTCCAAATGCCGAAAGGTAATAAACTGCAGCTGTGCCTTTACTTTTGTCGGCGTGTAACAATATAATACAATACAAATAGTATCACATATATTGATGTTATGCTATTTACTAATATTACACGTTATTATATTGCATGCGCTTTAATATTCTCAGTAAAGCTGTAATAAAAACAAATGATAACTTTGATATGTACAGTGAAAGCCCTAAAAATTCATATCAAAATGTCCCGTGACGTGATACATTAATCTTATTAAATTCGCCATAAACACATACAGCAGGTCGAACTCAAAAAGCGTTCAAAAAGTCATTTTTCCCCGTCACATTGACGGCATTGAGCCCCGCGTCGATATCGCATTGGGACCCGTCGGACCGTGAGCCATCGATTAAAATGTACGCATAATGTCATTACAGACCATCCACTTTTCGCTAGATAGCTGCTGCCTTTAAGAATTTCGGTAATGCCTTCCTTAAATTGTTCCGTATATACAACGCAGTAACCACACACTATAGGTACACTGTACACAACAAAACGTGCTTTTTATCAAAATTAGCATAAGACTCGATTGCCCTGCAAAAGTGATCGAATCTGGGTACAATTTTGATATTTTGCGACGCTCTGTACGTACAGCTAGCTTATCAGGCCATGACGTCATCTCTTTAACGAGTCAAATAGCGTTTAAATAATACAAATCCATGAGTTTTATAGATATAGATTATAAAATATATGCTTTAGTTTCTCTTCTGAGAGAGTTGTCAACTATCAGTTAGCAACACGAATTTTAAAATGTCAGTCAATGAAAAGAAAAATTCTTGAAGATTTTAATAAAGAGTATAAACTCTACACTTGGCTTTGGTTGGTTTAGCTTGTCTTTCATACCCCTGTATGGAGCCATGCACTACACCGGAAAAACAGGACGCTGCTGAGGAGGACTCAGAGGGTCCTGTCGGTGAGGTCCATACGGGGATACCGTACTGTGTCGTGGACAGCGGCGACATTGTTGGCGGGTGATCCGCCTTGGGATCTCCAGGCGGAGGTGCTCGCAACAGTGTACCGCTTTCGGCAGGATGCTCGGGCGAGAGGACAGGTGCCGTGCCCGGCAGAAACTCGGATAATCAGGGCCCAGGCGACCGAGGGTCTAATTCGGATTTGGCAGAGGGACCTGGAGTCCCCAGAAGCTGGGATTGCGACGGTGGAGGCGATCCGCCCCCACCTAGCTCGTTGGGTCTCGCGGAAACGCGGGACCCTGACGTTTAGGGTGGTGCAGATACTTACCGGGCACGGTTGCTTTGGTAAGTATCTGCATCAAATCGCGGGGCGGGAGCCCTCCCCGCAATGTCATGAGTGCAGCGCGCTCCAAGACACGGCGTTTCACACGCTCGTGGAGTGCGCCGCCTGGGGGCCCCAGAGGGCTCTCTTAGAAAACGTCGTTGGCCCTGTGGGCTCGCTTCGTAGCATGGTCGAGGCGATGCTCCAGAGCCAGCAATCCTGGCTTGCGGTTTCCTCCTTCTGCGAGTCCGTCATGGCGCAGAAGGAGGCCACAGAAAGAGTTAGGGAGGAGGCCGCGTACGCGGACCCTATCCGCAGGAGGCGGACCGGCGGTCGAAGGCGCCGCTACGCGCATCTCCTCCTCCCATAATTACCGTCACAGGGGGCCGCTGCTACGGGGGTAGCAGTGGACTTCCCCCCCCCTGATTGATGAAGTGGGTCACTCTGCCACCGGGGTGGCCCAGTATTGCCGAGCGTTGGGGCGTCGCGGTGCAGTAACTCTGTTCTAAATCCCGTGACGCCCCGTAAAAGCGCGGATATAGGGGCGCAGGTTGAGGTTTGGTGGGTAGTTTGGCGATCGGTTTCTCGCGACTGCTTCTGTTTGAAGCTAGCGTGGAGAACCGGTCGCTGAGAGTCCCACACACCCTCGTTGTATGCTTCTACGCTGCATTTGGACCTACCCCCGAAGGACCCGAGGACGGTGTCCAAAGACATTCCCCCTGCGATATCAAAAAAAAAAAAAAAAAAGCTTATCTTTCATACAATGATACACTCTATATAGCATTACACCCTCTCACAATAACGACAACAATTAAGTAATAAAAAGTACTTTATAAGTAGCCAAAATTAGTAAAAGCTGCGCAGCTGTGTACGTTGTTTTATCGCTTTATTATCCTAACCAGTAATAAACTCAACTGTTGGCATCATGCATACCGAAATATCTAAGAAATTCAGAAATACCGAAATTTCTAAGTACCTTTATCACCAAGATTCCTCAATATAAGAAAAATACAAAAATATACCGGTGCAGCAAAAGACATCTGAGAAATATAACAGAGCTCTCTCCATTTAACGAAAGCTCTCTATAACGTCATTAAATGCACAGTCCCTTCAGTGTCGTTATATAGAGTTACACTGTATTTCTTTTCTTCTTCTTTGCCACTTCAAAAGTCAAAACCGGGTATACAAAGTCCGTATATCAATCAAACAAAACCTAACACTATCTGTAAATGGTTCCAAAACACAGCGTATATTCTAAAAGCCAGTATGCCGAAAATTTGAAAACGAAGCACCAAAGTTCACGTCGCAGGGCCCGTGTAATATTTATACACGAGAGAGAGCACTGCGATTTATGTTGGCCGAACAATCGGAAACTTGGACCAGCATAGTCCCGGCCTCGTTTTAATTAGTGCCCATTCATCGTCGAACAATTGAGTCGACGAATCCATTATCGACAACTTTTCGATAGTAGAAAGAGTTTATTGGAAGTTTTCTAGGACTCCCGGACCTTTTGTTGTAGCGTTCTTATTCGCTGATATCTACGGGGACCCATTGATATTGGAGACATTAGCCGTTGTTCAATCTAGTTCTGAACTTATAGTTGTGTAATTCGAAGTCACGAGCAGCACGAGGAATAAGGGAGCGGACAGGACAGTCAGCTACTAGTACTCTACTCTACTGAGATGGATTCATATAACGCAATAATATTTGCGTACAAATATTAGAATAAATATAACATGTGTTCACATCCCTATTATTTAATTCAAAGTCTCCGTTTGGGAAGATCTTGCTCTGCAAAGAAGGCAGTGGCCAATTCTATTAATAAAGCTGTTACTGCCTTCGAAACGCAGCGCGTAGAACACTCTGACGAGCAACGCCTTATCAAAAAGAACCGACCTACAATCTGCTACAACTATACCTAAGACACATCAGGACGGCTGCGTTCCTTGCAGAAGAACTTTTAAAACCAAATTTGGTTTCGCTAGCCGCCTGCGCTCGCACAGCCGAACTTGACAAGGTTCGCCGTTGACGGATACGTCAAGGAGGAATATATTAGATGGGTATTGTTAGTGAGGAATAGGAGAGCGGACAAACAAACCAATGGAGCTACTATTATCATTTTACGAAACGTTGCTACCCTATACATTTTTTCGAACGTACAAACTTATGTCATAAGTTTTTATGAGTAATAGGAGTCTAATAGCGTATTCATTATTATTTAAAAAGTGATTAGCATCTGAGCTATAGCACATTTTCCTACTTTTTCTTCTCAATTCGCGCCGTCTTTTTAAGACCATTGGTACGCATGCCATCCTGTACTTAACTGAGATATATATTTTAAATTTAATTAGTACACCTAAACTATGAAGAATTAAATAACATTCAGATTCAACGTATCAGTATGGCGATCCAGCGAGGAAACAAAGCTAGCCTTCTAGGCACCTTACACATAGAAGACGATGATCTAGGCTCGGTATTCTTCTTATAGGCTGGAGGGACTATACGGGTAGAATCCCTACTAATATTATAAATGTGAATGTAAGTTTGTTTGTTACGCTTTCACGCGAAAACTGCTCAACCGATCATCATGAAACTTTGTACACATATTCTTGGAGGTATAGGAGGTAGAAGTAACATAGGATACTTTTGAACCCAAAAAATAAAAGAGTTCCCGTGGGATAGTTAAAAGAACTTTCCACGCGGACGAAGTCGCGGGCAGAAGCTAGTACAAATAAACAGTTAAGTTTTCTCTTATTGTATTCGATTATATGTAATTTTATGAATATAAAATAAATGTTATTTTAGAAACATGCAAACATATATTAGAAACTATATTTTCGCCTTCATACATGTATATCAAGTAGACCTTGTGATCTTACAAAATTGTCATATGTATATTGTGTAGTTGTACAAAGTACATATGTAAAACCAAATATAACTGCGGCAGACCCTCGTTTATTTACTCAACAATATTTTTCTAACTTGCCAATAATATTTTCTTAGCGTTGCCAAATACTCATATCCGTAGAGAGTTCGTATATCGTATCACTAATAACAAAACCAAATTCTCAATAAATTTCTCTTAGATATTAATCTACATGCATAAGTAAGGGTTCCTACTACAGTGCTACCATATAAATACTGATCGTACTCCCCTTATTTATATTATATTAATCAAACATGAACTTATTCATAAAAAAATAGACGAAGTGTATAGGCTCATTTTTTAAAGCGTCATTTAGTCGTGTTACGAATAACATTTTTTTTATAACTCCGAAGTTTGTATATGTCATACATACCCGCTAACCACAGTATTTTTTACAAAATCCGTTTTGAAAAATATTTTATTATAATTTATGCATAATAAAACCTATTAATTAAGGAAGTTACTCTGACATGTCAGTTTTCTGAAGAATTGAAGGGGGAAGGGCTACGATCAAATATAACCCCTAAATACAGTTACAACTGCAATAATAACTGTAAACACTTAAAAAGGAGCGCTATGAAAAATATTCGTAATAATACATATTGTGTAAATTAATAAAAACACTTTATTATATATCCGCAAGAACGGAGCAAGAATACAATGTCCTGCGTTGGGGCGGCCTGTCGTAAGGCGCGACAAAACAACCCCCAGCCAGCGACTGGATGGTTACCACCCCTGGTCTAAAGTATGTTGCCATAACAACCTTAAGTTGTGTTTCGGCATTAGTGACCAGGTTCCAATCTCCCTTAAGAGAGCAGCAGCGCATTTGTAGCACCTTTGATGTTCCAAATATCCATAGGCTATTGTAGCCGCTTTCCATCAATTGGGCCGTCTGCCTGTCTACTGAATTACTTCTATATATAAAAAAATGATCATCATCAATCAAAAACTATATTCCTATAAACCACAGTACAGGTACTACGATTCGAAAAATGTAGTATGTACACATTTTATATAAAAATTGTGGTTGTACTGTACCAGAGTATACATTCGACTTCGGATCAAGATTAAGGGTTACCTAAATTGCTTCGGGAATGTTCGCGTAACGAGTTTAAGATCGCGGGCACGTGTTCACGACGTGCGTCCTGTCTCTTCGCTGGGAATATTGCCCAAATATACATGTTGCCAACTGTAACAAATAAGGAATTATTATGTTTATATTTCTTTCGCCTAGTTGTTGGTACTATAACGACCAACCTGCTTAGTCGTCATGTATATTGTTACGAGTTGCAGGACTCGAATTAAAATGCCGTTGGAATTACTATAGAATTTATTAAAACTATACAAACACGTATAACACAGGTACAAATTTAAACTGGACGCAACCAGTACAAACGTGATTCACGATTCAATAACACGCGCAAAGTCCGTCACTATATTGTTTATCGAATGTACACACGTCTTGTTTCGCTTGTGCCTATCGCTAGACTGCCTCATCTCTCAGTTGGGGTATTGTTTTATACTGCACCAATACAATACGTCTCGACACAACAATCGACCGAATAACAATTATTTCCAAGAATCTACACCTGGCTAATGACTATTATAAACATTATAATACACAATAGGCTGCTTTTTTAATTACAAATAATAAACACAAAGTAAATAAAACAAGTCCAAATTCCGAAAAGGTAATAAACTGCAGGTGTGCATTCACTTGTGTTGTAACTATATTAAGAAATAAATTGTTTTAAATTACACTCTTAGGACGCCTCCCAATACAAGAGAAGACAGAATTGCAAAGGGCCCCGAGCAGAATACAGTCATCTATGAAAAGGTGTCTCTTCGTTGCTGATATAAACTTATACTTATAAGTAATACTCAATTTTATTGTCAAATACTTGAACATAATTTTCTGAGGAACAGTTTGTTCTGTGGCTTTGTTTGAAAAGGTAACTTGTGCTTGAGGAACGTTATATGAATCAATTTTAAAACTGTCGAACATTTTCATACCACGACTGTACGCATGCTTGTGTGCACACAGCTATATATCGGTGAAATTGATAGCTGAACGAGCAGCGATTTTATCTTATCAAAATTCACATAAGTGGTCACACATCTAGTGGTCGCCCAGTGGTTGAAATTCGACCATAATTAATGTAAATTATAAGTTTGAACATTATTAAGGTTCTGTTGTCAAAGATTATAGTTCTATAATCACAGATTTCGCCAAAGCTACACTGTTAATTTGACTTTAACAATAAACGAAACAGTATATATGCGTGTGTGTGTCAAATACATGGCAGTGTGTGTAATGGTTTTTTACTGATTTAATGTACTTTTTATGCATAATAAAAAAATATTAGCATTTAACATTCCTTCTCTATATAAACTAACAGCTTCTGCCTGCGACTTCGTCCGCGTGAAATAGTTATAAAAAGAAAATTAAAAAGACCCCCCGGTCTTGAATCATTCTTCATTGGTGCTCCGCTACTATTGGTCTTAGCGTGATGATATATAGCCTATAGCTTTCCTCGATAATTGGGCTATCTAACACTGAAAGATTTTTTCAAATCAGACCAGTAGTTACTGAGATTATTTCGTTCAACTAACCAAACAAACAAACGAACTGTTTAGTATAAGATAAATGTGCGAAATTTTATACTCCTCCGTCCAGGCAATTTTCGTAAAAACGGTACAAAGATTTTGCTTCGCGTAATAATATAATGATAACCACAAATAGAAGCAAAGAGTTATTTGTTTCTTCCACTTGCAGCTATCTGTAACCACCGCGTATATCTTGAACCGTGATCCGGTTCACTTATTGGTGGATAAAGGGAGCTTGTTTCGGCTCATTTGCGGTCGGATCCGACGTGATTCCTTATCGGGGGCCCGCCCGTCCGGCGTGGGATACCTACCTCGTTCACAAACTCCGGTTTGTTATTGTGTGTTTTTAATCAGATTCAAGTTGGATCTGATTTAAAGCAAATAGAATGCTGGTTTTGCTACTTAGTTTTTGTATAGTATTATTAGAACTATGCCTGTGACTTCATCCTCAACTTAACTTGAAATTCCCCGCGGGATTACCAGTGCACAAAGTACCATAGCTGCATACAATCAACTACAAACCTCTCCCGGGAAGATTTCCGCGGGATTTCCGGTATAAAAAATAATACATATTTTATTACGTAAATTTTACTTTCGATCAGTGAAAAAAATCTCAATAGAATTCGTTTTTTTTTTAAACTGGTCATTTTAAACCATTCCCAAAAAAAAAGGATAAATAGAAACGCAGATTAAGTCTAAAATTGGCTTTCGATCGGCGAAATCGAAATTAGCACAAAGCGACAAACAGACAAGAGATCAAAAAAAATACATCATGTTCTTCATCGTTTATATAGTCTATTCCAGTTTTTTTTAATAGCTTCAATTTACATGCTTTATTCGTGCAGTAACGGAGAAAGGATACAATTTCCTGCGGCAAAGCGGCCTGTCGTAAGAGGCGACAAGTCAACTGACAGCCAGGTGGTAGGATATTTGCCAGACTGGATGACTACCACCCCTGGTCTAGGTATGCCACAATAACACCTCTGAGCTGTGTTCCGGCATTGACCAGGTACCAGTCTCCTTTAAGAGAGCAGCAGCGCATTTGTAGTAACCTTCGGTGTTGCAAATGTCCATAGGCGATGGTTACCGCTTTCGGCCTGTCTGCTGAACTCATGCAATAAAAAAAGTACGTACACGCCATGTTTAGATTTTTATAATATATAATATAACATATATAGATAAGCAATAAAGCATCTTAAGAATATGAAAACCCTTTCCTTTCCTTTATTATTACGAGATGAATGTAGGATAACATTTTTACTTCCAAATATTACAGTGAACATATTCCACTATCAGCAAAAAGCAAATTATTTAATATTTTTCCCGCTGAATAGTGTTTTTTGCTGACGTTAAATCCTTTATCGGAGAAAACAAGGAACAAAAGATCGTATGGCTGATGGTTCGTAAATATATAATATAAAAACAAATCAACCGGAATATGGATAGGGCCCTATCAGATTGTTATCCAGCTTTATGTATAGTGGGAATCTCAATAAATAGAGGTTATAAAACCCAATAGATCTGGATGAAAGGGATATTTTTGCCTGTATATGTCGCAGATTTATCATAAATAAACCTAAGGACAACTATTGTAGTTGTTTGATCTAATAACCTACACTGGCTGTTTTTATAAATATATATATTAATACGTGAAGCAAAAACTTTGTACCTCTTTTTACAATTGCGCGGACGGAGGAGTATGAAATTTCGCACACTTATAGTTTATATAGAGAAGGAGTGCAGAATGCTAATATATATAATAAAACTACGTTTTAACGGTTTTAAGCGCGGTAATTTATTAAGTTTTTGGTTTGTCCGACGTCTAACCGTTAAAACGTAGTTTTATTATGTATACAAGTCGCGAAAACTTAAGAAAATATTATGCTAATATTTTTTTTTTATTATGCATAAAAAATACATTCAATCAATAAAAAAACATTACACACTACAATGTATTTGACGAACACATGCATCTAAACTCTTTTGTTTATTGTTAAAGTCAAATTAACAGCGTAGCCGTGGCGAAATCTGTGATTATAGAAGTATAGTCTTTGACAACAGAACCTTAATAATGTTCAAACTTATAATTTTAATTAATTACCATGGTCGAATTTCGACCACGGGCGACCACTAGTATATATATATTTTAACAAACTATCTTCGACCGGAATATATCATATTTTTTGAAGAGCATATAGTTATATAGCACACACGTGCCAAACTTAAACGACGGAAGGAATCGTGGCCAGAGCGCATGCACCACTTAGGCAATTTTCTGGCCTAATGTGTTTGATGATTACCACGTGTTAACGGTGAAGAAAATCATCGAGGTAACCAATGTGTGAAATTCACCAATCCGCCTTGGACAAGAGTGGCGGATACACTGTACATTCCCCTATAGAAATGGGAGACCAGAGCCTAGAAGTGGGGGCGTTCATCGACTGGTATTACTTTACTTTATACCTACATATACAGTGTAAACTCTATATAACGACATTAAAGGGCCCGTGCATTTTATGGCGTTACAGAGAGTTGCCGTTAATGGAGAGAATGCTATTATTTTTGTGTGACGTCTTTTGATGCATCAATAATTTTGTTGTATTTTTTTATTATTAATATCTTGCGATATTGAGCATCTTGGTGATGGATGAATTACTTAGAAATTTCGCTATGGATGATGCCGACAGTCGAGTTTCTACGGACTTTAAAACAACATACACAGCTGCGCAGTTTTTACTAGTTTTAGCAACTTAAAAGGTACTTTTATTACTTAAATAGAGTGTATCATTGTATGAGAGACAAGCTAAACCAACCAAAACCAATTCGATTTCGATTTCGACTTAGCTTGTCGTTAAATCGAGTGACGTTACGTGGAGTTTACACTGTAGTTAAAAATTGTCGTTTTAATTGGGGAAATGTCCAGAACTCAATCTGGCAACCCTGTTAAAAAGTAATATTTAATTTCACAAGAAAAGGAATTGTCAAAAATATCTAAACTCGTACCGCGAACTCTTACCGCAATAATTTTCAATTAGCAACCAACGCAAAATACACTTTAAAAAATCCGTGGAAAATTTTAAAATCGAATTTACATCCCATTAAAACCGCTCCTTCCCCCGGTTGGAAAATAAAAGGACTGTAAAAGGCAATTTTAGGTTTGCAAGTGGGAAAAGGGGGAAGGAAAAAAGTGAGTTTGTTCCGGCGCAGACAAATCCCAATGCTCGCTCCGAAATCCCGCTCCCATTTTTAAAGTTGAGACGATTCTAGTAACGAGCCTCCGAATTCCCGACCCCGGGGAAGGTTGCCAGCTATAAGCTATTAATCGGTGTTTAATCGATTTTACTTTTCACTGTAAGATATTCTCACTCGAATTATTCAAAAACTTTTGAATGGCAATGTTTTTTTTATTGCAGAAGTTCAGCAGACAGGCAGACGGCCCACTTGATGGTAAGTGGTTACCATCGCCTATGGACATTTGTAACACCAAAGGTGCTACAAATGCACTGCTGCTTTCTTAAGAGAGACTGGAACCTGGTCACTAATGCCGGAACACAACTCAAGGTTGTTATGGCGACATACTCTAGACCAGGTGGTAGCCATCAAGTCGACCAAATGCCTTACCACCTGGCTGTTGGTTGTTTTGTCGCCTCTTACGACAGGCCGCCCGACCGCAGAAAATTGTATTGTTTCTCCGTTCCTGCACGGATAGAAATGGCAATGTCGTTTTACCAAAACGTTTTCATGTTTTATTTGAACTTCAAAAATATAAATTAAATATATTTTATTTGATATTGTATTAGCTACAATATCAAACAAAAACTAACTTAAAAAATAAAATTAAATACTAAAAATAAACTAACTTCTAAATATAAATTAAAGACTATGTAACAAATCGCTGCTAGATTATTCGCGGTATCCTAATTTTAACAATAGCCTAAATTAATCTTTATAACATCAGCTATCTGGCAAAAAAAGTCCTGCCAAAATCGCACCAGCCGTTTTAGAGATTAGCTAGCACATCCAGACAGACATAAAATTTATTTATTTATTTATACAATTGCGGTATATACTTTTATATGCATTTAGTATAAAGCTGTTATTCTGACATTCCAAACAGACACTTCAAATTTATTTCTCTGTCAAGATTACATACAATAGCCAATAGCAATACCTACTCTTTTTCAAGCTATCGTTTCGTACGTGCGGTAAATGTTAATTTCTCATCTAGCAACCCTATTGTAAACGCATCCCTGGGACTACCGAGTCCTACGTAATTACCAGACATTACAGACAAAGGACAGTGCCTGCTGATTACCATAATTCTGGGGCTCGACCCCGCGTTATAAATGGCCCACATTTTGTAGTAGCTGTAAGACTGACATGTGTATTAATGGCTATACTTGTCCTCTTAAATTAGGTGAGGGATACGGTGATTTTGTTTTTTTTTCAATGCCAGTGTTGCTAGTATGTCCGTACCTTTAAGGTTCTCCTACACTGAATTGTAAATAACGCGAACATTATAATTAAAATAATTAGCAATGCATGAATGAGCTTGTATATAATATGTACATAGCTAAAAATAAACTTGCTTTCAATAATGATTTAAAAAAAATCTTATATCAAAATATGTATTGGAAAGTTTTTGAAAATTTCATTGTCGCCGAGGTTAAAAAATTCACCTAACAAAACTTGATTTTATTATTGAATAAAATATAATGTAAGTAACAGCTGCATATCGGTTGATAGATATACCACCTTCAACATATTGAATCTGTTTTATTCCTGCCACGGGTTATCAGGAAAAGATTGCTTCTTAACAATAAGATATAAGAACAATAAGAATTGTGGACATTTAAGAATATTTTTATGCTATAAGTTTTCTGTAATGGTCTACAATGAAGTTTTATCTTTCTTTCCCTTTCTCTTGATATCAACAAAAAATATTAATTAGTTTTGTGGTTTGTTTTATTGCCAGAAACTATTAAAAATTCAGACGACCTATCTAACTGGTTACCGTCGTCTATGCACGCTTGCCACGGCATGAGCGAAGTTAACACTTTGCCAGCCTCTGTTATAAAATCCGTGTCTTTATCCGTGCAAGAACGGAGAAAGAATACAATTTCCTGCGTCCGGGCGGCCTGTCGTAAGAGGCGACAAAACAACTCACAAACAGGTGGTAGGGCTTTTGCCCGACTGGATGGCTACCACCCCTGGTCTAAAGAATGTCGCCATAACAACCTTATGTTGTGTTCCGGCATTAGTGACCAGGTTCCAGTCTCCCTTAAGAGGGCAGCAGCGCATTTGTAGCACCTTTGGTGTTGCAAATGTCCATAGGCGATGGTAACCACTTTCCATCAAGTGGGCCATCTGCCTGTCTGCTGAACTCATGCAATAAAAAAATAAAAAAAAAAACTGTTATATTAGTTTTTGATGGCTCTGCAGCAACATATAGAAAACAATGGACCATCGTATCCTCGACGGAAGTCTCCATTATGCGCAAACGTTTGCCATTTTTTTTAATATACTTACTTGAATACATGCCCAAGATATAGTATAGCTAAATGACAAAAGTCAACTACACAGCACTCCAGTGCGTGAGCTTAGTCGATTTTAAATGTTTTCCAACAATTAATTATTCTGATTTCATCAAATTAATTATAAGTAAATTTACACCCGGTTTAAGATCTTATTTCATTTTATTAAAACTCGTAAAGAAGTTGACAACATTGCGTTTGTTATTAGTTAGTGTGCGCTAAACTTTATGCCTCGATTTAGTGTTAACAAATCGTTTTAATTTTAAAACGCTTGAAGTATTTATGTGTAGGTTTGTAATAATACGTATCTTTGGGCAGTTTGTAAATGAAAACAATTATTCCCAGATGCCATTCGAACTGTTTTAATTATTGTTATTTATGATTTAAATTTGTTTTTTTTATAGCTGGAGTACAACAGACTAAGGATCTGATAGAAAGCGGTTACCGTCGCCTATGGACGTTTGTCTATGGACCAATTAATAATGAAAACATACTTCCTTTATACACCGCTTCGCAACGTGTTAAATGTTACAGTAGATGATGTGACTAGAATATATATATTAAATGTACAGTTTGTACACTTGTTCTTGCTTGTGGTGGTGGATGCTGGCAGTTGTTGGTGGAGTGCTGGTGCTTTCTTGTAGTAGGGTGAAGAAAATACACCTTGTCGCTTTCAGGGATTTATTCTTGTAGTAGTTTGGCTTGGATGCTGATCCCTGGTCGCAGCTCAATAGCGATTTATTAGCGACTCAGTAGCGACTCACCCACAATATGTTTATGAGCGTTATTTATACTAATGTTATTATATTAAAGTAGCCTAAAGTAGGCCACAGCGTCAGCAAAACGCTGTACGTTGAACCGTACAATGATTTTTGGTGTGTTTGCTATAAGCCCTTGTATTCAAATTCCCGCTATTCGAAAATGCTCGTACAAACCCACTGTAAAATAATAAAAAATAAAATAGTGAGTGTCAAACAAATGGACATTTCAACACGTCTACGAGTGGCGCCACCGTCTCTCTTAAGAAAAATCTACTTATCTCATTTTTCAAAATTAATAAATATTCAATCGAACAAATGTATTGTCAAACTTCAAATGCAGTTTAAATTAAAGTTGTTTTTAAGAAAAGCATTAATTTATTTAAAACGCTCTTTTTCTTCTAAAATATTGTGTACTATGTCGTAAGCTGGGCTTGAGACGACCGAGTATTGCAGTTAAAATGAAGAAATTATATTCTTATTATATATTTTGCTCCTCGGAGCATGTACAACAACATTCTTGGACAAATGTCACACGATGCCCAATCCCATTTTTTTATTTAATTTAGCAAATTTTTTTTCTTAAATAAACGACTATAAAAATTATTGTTATAGTATATACTTGTTTTAATGTGTTTTGTAAATTATTTCTTATTATAATATTTTGCGTTTCGGAACATTTACAAACACATTCTTGGACAAATATCATACGATGCTGAAACCCTTTTAGATGCAATCTTCGATTTAAATTTGGCAATATATATATTTATTTATTTTTTAATAACCGACTAAAAAGTTACTTGTTACATTATATACTTGTTTTAATATTTTTTTGTAATAAAGTGTAAGATTACTTACATCGTCTCTTTGTGAAGCCATGCCTGAATTAAAGGATAAAATAAATAATGGACTATGCACTAATGTTTGTATCGTATCAGCTGTGCGGGTAAGCGGGATTAATTTTAAAGCAAGCCGAGCAAGGGTCGCTAATTTTTAATAAAAGCCAAGGCGAGTACGCTCTCCTATATCATAGTTACACGGGCGTATATTGTGAAGGGGCGCTGGAATAAATTCATTAATCTCCAATTACCAAGAAACGGCATCAAAGGGCGCGGCCACAAAGACCGGCGAGGCGATATTATCGGCAGCACCATTTTCTTCCCTTCCATAGAGGGAGTAGAAGCGATCGTAAGAAAAAAGAAACACAAAAACCCTTTTAAAATTAATTGAGTTTTCTTGCGGCTACATCGCGGTGTACAATAAATTAATTAACGCTTGGAGGAATCCTTAAAATTTGTCGAGGATCAAAAGTTGGATGCCAAAGTGGGCCAATACGGGCGGAGGACAGATAATACTTCGATTTTCCATTAACTTATATTAGCGATGGGAGAGGCTCGGAGTTGCCAGCTGTTCAAAGGTTCCCACTTTATCTCGGAATTTGATCATGTTCGTAAACAATGTTTTGAAAGAAAGAAATAATTCATTTGATTGAAAAGCGGCAATACAAAGACATTAAAAATAGACTTATATTTGGTATACTTTGTTAAATCTATCTATAATGTTTGTAAAAGTGTAATCTTGTTTTTTAAAATTTTCTGTTTGGTTCTTTTTATTAAATTCGCGTAATAACCGCTGGGCCGATCTCGTTGCGGCTTTCACTAATCGATCACATTCCCGGACCTAAAGTCTGCGGTACTTTATATCCCGGGAATTCCACGAAAATTTTCTTGGGAGCAGTTTAAAGTAAGTAAAAAAAATCGGATTCCGCTTTACTATTTTTACTGATCAATAGCAAATTGTCTGTCACAAAATCTGTGATACTTTATATCCAGGGAGCGGTTTCAAGTTATTAGGACAAATAAAAATTTGCTTATTTCGTTCAACGTGGACGAGGTCACGGGTGTGTCCTAATCTATCTATCTATCTTCTATATATATATAATGAAAATGGTGTTCGTTTGAGGCTCAATCACGCTTAAACCACTGATCGTATCGACATGAAACTATCACCATTCGATGCGAAATTTTTCCTAGATGGTTTATGGCTATCTATCTATCTATATATATATATAAGCAAAGTTTGTTTTCTTTGTCCGAGGTAAACTCGAAAACTACTGGACCGATCAGCATGAAACCACAACCATTCGACGTGGAATTAATCGTAGATGGTTATAGGCTATATATATTTTTCAAATTCTATGAGCCCTTTGCCATGTTTTCTCGATTTGTTTGTTTATTAATTTATTTGAATAAGGCGGTACGAAGTTCGCCGAGTCAGCTAGTTTAATATATACGCCGCATTTTCGAATATTAATTTTTAAGTATAGTCTTTTTAAAGTATTATGTCGTAAGTTTTAGGACATTCGGTACACGTAATATGTGTACTCGTCGCGAAAACTTAATAAAATACTATTATTTGGATATCTCATTTCAGAGCACGAGCTATATAAATAACTCGGAATTTTGTCATGCGACCATAAGACAGCCAACCCAAAAGAAAATTTTCGCCAATTTAGTCTAGGTGTAGTGTTCCTAGTATCAGCGATTATTTCAGTATGCACCATTTAGAAAAGCATCCAAAGCAAGCCCTTGCCGAAAATTGATACGTTTATTTTCAAGTTTAAATAATTTGGTCTATAAACATATTCAAACAAAATGTACAACTCCATTAAAATTAGCAGGAACTGTACTCCGCCATTGAATCTGTTGTTTTATTTATTTAAATTTACTATAATATACTCGTAGGTATACATATAACGTTTCTTTATAGAAATTATATTGAACGTGAAAAGAAGTTTTATAATCTAACAAGTAAAATGTAGAAACTTATTGAGATTCAAATTTTAAAAATGTATATTATCAATTAATTTAAAATGTCTTTGAAAAATATATCATGTACATGGCAACACCTAAGCTACCGCTTTCGATATAACTATAGCCTTTTATTATATTTTCCTTATGAAAAATAAACCACTAAGACACGCGATCTTCAATCCATTTGCATGAACGTATTTGTTTGATATAATTTACTTACTAGCTGTGGATCAATGGTCTCAGTATCAATACATAAAATAATAGAATATTAGTCTATGAATGCTCTAAAGAATGAATGTGGTTTGCGAGCTGCAAGACTCGAATTAAAATGCCGTTGGGATTATTATAGAATTTATTAGAACTATACAAACACGTATAAAACAAGGTACAAAATATAACCGAACACAACAAGTCCAAACGTAATGCAGAAGGTCGTAATTCCATAAAAACGCGCAAAGTCCGTCATTAAAAGTTTCCCGATTGTACTACACACGTCTTGCTTCTCTCGTGGTTATCGCTCGACGCCTCGTCCCTCCATCGGGCCATTGCTTTATACTGCACAGATGCAATATGTCCGTCCGGCCGCGTGGACTGAATTTGCTTAGAATCAGTTTGTACTATAAATCCGTAACACCTGGCTAATGACTGCCATAAAAGATTACAATAGAACAACGGGCTGTTTTCTAATCACAAATTTTAAACACAAGGTAAACAAAAGCAGTCCAAATGCCGAAAGGTAATAAAATGTGGTTTTACAGGTATGCAGGTGCGTGTATTACATAAATATTAACGCAAACATCTCGGATAATATTAAAGTTAGTGGTTATAACGAAATGTCGCCGTTTACCAATTCCCAGCTGATATATAATTAGAAAATATACGTAATTTAGTATAAACTAAGACACATAGTACAGTTTATTTGGGCCAATTTACTCTCATACGGTGGCCTTTGTCGTTCGTGAACATGTTTTGCTTTGCTCTCAAATACGGCGCGGGTTCAGTACGTTATATAAACATTAAACAAGTGCGAGTATCTGTTGTTTACAACGGAGACTAATTACTTTCCAAATGTTTGTGTTTAATTAGCTAACTTAATAATTAACATGACGTGGAAGTTAACTTTCTCACAATATCATAATTACAAATTGTACTAAACATTTCTAAAAATATGAACAAAGGTTTTTTTCCGTTTATTCCTTATAACACTTACGTCTGCTTACTTCTTTACTATACTCAGGTACAGTTATGTAATTCAATTATTTTTACATTGGAGATTCGCGCGCTGCTTAAACGCCGCGCTGCATTACACCAGCGCCCCTAGTGGCTAAGGTAGTATCTAACCAGCGAGTCGTGTCCAAGATGCTTAAGCTTCTTGATCGTGTCACAAGCTATTTATTCATATTCTTTCTATGGCAACACTCATATCTGTCTAACAAATAGTTACAAACATGTCTTTGCGCGTTGTTTTTGTAGATAATTTTTGGTAACCAATGGTAAATCCGATACTATGTAAGTAGTTAAATTAATATAAAAATGCAAAGTACCAAATCGCGGTTTTCATGTTATGTTTATTTTTGCCAGTTGAAGGTATTTTAAATTTGCCGCTATTTAATTGTGTCACAACTCGCTGGTCAGAGTCTACCCTTCTTAACGACCTGGGTATATGATTGTTTGGGCAGCCATGCTTGAATATAATTTATAAGTACAAAATATTTATATCCACCGCTATTTCAGACGGCCCTTTGTGCACAATCGGAATAGTGCTAGTTTGTAAGTTGCCTGTAATGGTGTGCAATAAAGTTGTAGTTATCTTATAAAAGTGTTTATCTGTTGTTATCAGGTTGTCTGCTGGAAGGTTCCCGCCTGCCGCCCGATGTGCCGCCGCGCAACCCGACCATGTCTCGCTTGAACGGCCGCATCACCGGCAACCCCGCCGACCTGGCTGACTTCGAGCCCTCCTGCCTCGTGCGCACGCCTTCTGGCAACTTCTACGTGCCTTCAGGTGAATGTTAGAACCCTTTTTCATATTTCTTTTAACTTAAGAATATGTAGTATCTGTATATTATTACCTAGAACGAAATCATCGAACTACTTTCAAGCGTACTGCGCGTACGGAGGTGTTGGAATCTTCAACAAAGAGCTTTTAAGGTAGTTAATAAGGCTTAAGAAGATTGCACCTCTCCATTTTTCGTTCATATGAACATATTATAAAAATAAAAACGCGGTACTAGCTCGTCAGGATATCGCCCATCCGCGGCAATCTTTGTGTCTGCGACATAGCAGATAAAATCCAAGAGATTCGTTTACGCTGGTACACACAAACATTTTCTTTGCCTGTCGTGAGAGGTGACCAAACAACCCACAGCCAGGTGGTAGGGTAGTCGCCTGTCTGGATGGCTACCACACCTGGTTAAGAGTATGCCGCCATAACTACCTTGAAATGTGTTCTGTCATTAGTGGTCAGATTCCTGTCAGCAGCAGCGCTTTTGTAGCACCTTTGGTGTTGCAAATGTCCATAGGCGATGGTGACCGCTTTCCGTCAGGTAGGCCGTCTGCCTGTCTGCTGATTAAAAAAAAAATATTTTTTTTCTTATTTTTTTCTAATGCAACCAGGACATAGCGCTCGGATGATGGTGACTGTGATGATGATATCCTGAGTGCCCCTGATGTTTAGTGGACTAAGCCTTTGGACTGGAACACAGGCCCCGGGTTGGATTCCTGGAATAAGAAATTTCGTTAACGAACATTCCGTTATTTTCTATGGTCTTGGGGTCTGGTTTCGGCCCGAAATGGTCCATTGTATATTACCCATAACACAAGCGTAACTTGCCTAGCTTGGTGGGCGTACATTGTACAATATATGTGTTTGTCTGCCGATTATTTTTATTTAATTATATTTTATACGCAAAATCATATCACAAAACAAACAAAAAATATAGATATAAGAATAAAAGTAAGCCAAAAAATACTTATATATTGTGTGAAGGATGATTTCATAATAATTTGCGATGTGACAGAGGAAGTCCACCAAAATAGAGAAGTATGCAAGCAAGACACATTGTGACGGTATACCAACTGCAAATGATTTGAGGGTCTTTACAGTTGAGTGAGCCTTTGTCCGTCTAGTTGTGTCTCTGTCTAATTGAATATGCACTGTTTGCTACAACTCCATTAATTCTTCAAAAGTCATTCTGTAACATACTTCTGTATAAAACTTTAAAAAAAGAAGTTGAGATATAAATAGAATGAGAGAAATATAAAGAAAAACAATTTTTAGCTAGACGTGTTGCTGGGGAGTTTCTTGCCGCTTCTTCTCCTTAAAAACAATAAACGTTGCGAAGCGGTGTACATAGACTAGGAAGTAAAATTAAATTTTAACCTATATGTATGACCTTCAAAAAGTACTCTCCAGTGAAACTTATTTTGTATAAAAACTTTTGAATTTGAATTAGTTTAGTGGATTGCAAAGGATCCTGATTCGACTCCTGGCATAGTAGACATCGTAAAGGCAGTTTCCAGTATTTAATACCGGAATACCAGTCTGGGTATCTAAGATCAGCCCAAAAGTTGTCTTCATAACACAAACATAGCTTGCTTGTTTTATAGATTCTGTAGGCTAATACCAAAACGTTTGGCTTTCCAGGGGACATCCAGAAGAATTCCTCAATGGACTACAAATCAAATTCCTCGTGCAGTAGTCCTGGGAAGCAGGACAAGAGTACCTTAGAAAGGATGGAGAGAAGTGATCGATCACATCCGGCCTTTGGGGCCCCAGTGCCCGTACTTCCGGTTCGGAACAACCTCAGGGCCTCCCACTTTACACCAGCCGCGTCAAGGTTCCACTTCAGAAAGGGCCTATCTTCCAGATGCTCGTGGAAGTGCACAGCAATAGTGTTTATTTTACTCTTTGTACTTCTATTAGCAATCGCTTCTTATATGTCAGGTAAGTTTAAGAAAGTCTGTAGTCCTGTGTCCTAGGAGTACAAAAAATTAGGGGGCGTAAAGTGGCTGGTTTGGCATACTCTACGAATATGACAAGCCTCAAAATAAAATGGAAGTTTTCGCTAGGTCTTGCACCTACTAGTAGCTAGACACGTCAATTTCATTAAACGATCTCTAAAAGTAGCCGCTTTAGGTTTTTAGTTTTAAGTCAAACTGTTTATCTAAAAGGCTATTTATTTCAAGGGACGTTCTGAATTTTTTCGAAAGAAAAGTTTAAAATGAAGTTAACCCAAAAACGCATAATGAATAAATTATACTACATTTGAAGAATGTCTATAGATTTTAAAAGAAGGGATGATAAATGGGTTTTCTATTCTGATACATTAAGATGGAAAAACCATAATTATAAGTTTATTTTATTTTTATTTTATTTATTTTATAGGTACACCCACAGCATAGTACACATTAATAAGACTATGATATAATAAATATAACAATTAAATAAATGCATACATGCCAATAGCAGGCGTACACAGCTTTATCTACAGTTTGTCAGTAATAAATTAGAATTTTAGAATTTATATAAATTTAAATTGAGTTAGATTATAATGTCAATAAATGAGGTGAATAATTTAATTTACATGAAAATATGTGATTAATTTCCTTTTAAAAATTACTAAAGAGTAAGTTTGTCACAACATTTCGCTTTTCACCCATCCATATAATGAATACATATGGTAAGGCTCGTATACATTTCACAGCTTAGATGCTAAATATTAACGGTCTTATTAATAGATAGTTAGAATAAGTTTGAACGCTTGTTTATGGTTCTTAAAGAACCGTTCAAACTTACTCTAACTCTCTATGAATGAGACCGTATAAATTGAGCAACTTTACATGAAAAGTTTCAGTATCAAAATTAATGTAATTAAAACAAAATCATTATCAGAAAGTCGTAACAAATTTCTGAAGAGCTTCCTTTGAACAGAGAACCTGTTATCTTAATTAAAATACATTATAATTACAACATAAGTAAGTTTTCTTTGTATCCTGTTTAAGGATGTATATATTTATAATTAGTTGTATTTACGAAGACATCGAACGTAAACCAATATATTTGCTTTCGATTGTACTAAAGCAAAAACTTCAGTTTCGTTTCTTGGTACGGTAGATTTCGTTAACGAACTTTCAGTTATTAACTATACTAGGTCTGGGTGTTTAAGATCGGCCCCAGCGTGGTCCATTGTATATTACCCATAATAAGTTTAACGTGCCTAGCTTGGGAATATACAATGTGTGTGTATGTTTGTCTGACGATTATTATCCCTAACAATCCTTGGGCCAAAGCTTGCCAATAAAATAAAATGTCTAAAATTAAAATAATAACAAATCTCTTGATTGATATTAAAGCCTTCGCATCAAAGAATCGAATTTTAAGCTTCAATCAGTGCTCTAACGCTTAGTAGACCTCCTACGAAATAAAAAATTTGGATGTTACATTGGACAGCGCGTTTTGTTAACATCAGTAACAGACAACTTTTCATTCTTTTTTTAATAGGTTTTCCTATGGCATATTTCAAAATTTAGTATAATGTTTTACATGATTAAAAACAGAAAGTCTCTTTTACCGTTATATAATATTTGTTTATTTTTTTTATTTACAGCTTCCTACTTCGTCAACTGGTCATATCAAAATTCAAAAGCATGTACAGTACTAGTTGGCGAATCAACAGAGATGTTCCCAGCTTCAAAAGCTACTACGCTAGAAGCCAGCAACAAATCTCTGACGAAAACACCACAAAGCGTGTCCACTGCTAGCTCAGGTAACAAGCACTCCAGACATCGTAGAAGCTTAGACGAGCATGCTTCTATTACTTCAGACTTATCCACTGTAGATGTGCATGACACTACACCTATCTCTAGCTTTCCGCATGGTGTGGCGTCGGAGAACACGGAAGGTGCTATTGCTTCTGTGTCGCCTATTTTAGTTAATACTGATGTAGCTATTGAAAATATACCTGTTGAAGTAACAAACGTCAGTGTTGCTAACTTATCTAAGGTGGGTGAATATAACGAAACTACTACTAAGACAAGCACCATCAAACTTGAAGATTTAGTTACTAATATCACTACTAATCCACATGTGGTGAAAATTAGCGATAAAGCAGAAATAAATGCGAGCACTAAACGTGATCATATGAACATAGTGACTAAATCTGTGACTAAAACTACTAATATTAACGTTCAACAACCGATTGAAGTAACCGACAAAGTTACGACTACAATTAAAACTGAAAAGGAAAATATTGCTTATGATCCGGAAAATATGCAAGGTGACTCATTTTCACTTTGGTATGGCGCCCAAAAACTTCAATATGTAAAAATGCAAATGCAACTGAAGCAGGTTAATGAGGAACTGCATATAAATTTGAATGACGCAGTTGTGTCGGATAAAAATCTTGATAAATATCGTTATGATAGCGAGAAAACTGAAAACAAATCTAAAACTTCTAGTCCACAAAATATGAATGTAACTGTTAATATTGAAGCACCTCCAATAATGAATACAACAAATTCGAATGATCCAATAATAGTAACAACAAATAAATTTATCGCACCTGTTGAGCATGTGACTACACCGAGTGCTACTATTGTTACTAATAATAACCTCTTAAATACATCTTCTATGACTAGTTCAACTACCACAACAGCAGCAAGCACCACATCTACGACCATCCCAACAACTGAAAAGTTGCCTGAAGAGACAACTACGATAATTACTAATATATCAGAAAACAAAACATCAGAAGTGACTAACCCCAAACATGTGTTAATTAACCTAACAATATCAGCCGACGACGAAGGATCGTCTTACAAACAGCTTTATTCCTTAACAGTGACCGTTCCAACTTTAGGTGATACAAATGAAATTCCATCTCTTAAAATAACTCCAATGGATATAGAGCCTACCCAACATACAAATTTTAATAAGCCTGTTACGATTGACACTACCACAAAAGAGAATAAGATTATAAACAATGAAGATCTCGGTGGTAGTTGCGAATGTTCATGTCCAGTTTGTAATTCAAATTCAATAAATTCTACTGATGATTTTTATGATGATTACAAAGATGCAACAACTGACACTCCTGATATCGTCACAACCCAAGAAAATAGCAGTAAATCTACGTTCGGCACTGAAGAATATTCTACTACTGATACTACTAAAGATTATTCAAAGAAAACAACAACAATAGTAGACATTTCATCTACCACAGAAAATATGGATTCGACTACAGATTATGAAACTACAACAGATTATGAAACCACCACAAAAGTTGAAATTACAAGTACTGATTTACCGAAATGCGTTTGTCCAAAAATCGAACCTCCACCCATTCTAGTCTTGGAAGGTGAGGTTGAATTCGCATAAAATTAGTAATAACTGACTAATGATCACCGAATTTCATCAGTGTTAGGATCTACTGTGACTAAAAATACTAATTTGCATGCTTACTAAGGGTTGGGATATCGTGCTTTAATATTTTCATTGCATGAGCTTCTTTTATACGGGGGTGGTAGTTAATAGATAATAATGTAGCCAGTAGTCTCTATTAGCTTTGTAAATTTTAATTCTAAAGATTTAATTCTGTGAAATGCAGCGATCCTTGAGAATCAAAATTTGCACCAGTAATATTTCAACATAATCTTATACAGCTCATTCCATTTTGCATGTGAATAATACAATTGATTTAACATTTTACTTCCAATTAACAAGTTATGACCTGTTGTAGGTATGCGCACATTCCCAATACAGTCATTCCCACCAGACGGGACGACGTTTAAACAAATTAATTTAGGTGAAAAATTATCAAAAGAAATCCCTCCATATAGTTATTGGAATATGCAATTCTATCAGTCTCAAGCGACATATGTGAAGTTTGATTATCTGATTCCGAGAGGGGCATCAATAGGCGTGTACGCCCGGAGGAATGCTCTGCCGACACATACGCAATATCATTTCTTGGAAGTGCTAAGCGGATTCAAGGCGAGGACGACAAGGGCTTCACATGTAAGTAAAGCCGTGTTATGTTTTATTGCTTTGATACCAGCGCGTTCATCACATAATACAGCAGCGCCTATATGCAGAGTGACTCTAACTTAAAACTATATGAAGACGGAAATTTATTTTTAAAGTTGTTTATAGCAGAACCATACATGCGGTATTGTTACAATTACCACGTGCTAACAACGGTGAAGAAAAGCATCGGGATGAAACTTTCACCTTTATTATTGTCACATCAATGGCTGTTAGTATTATTATATACATGCGCTAGTCCGAGTCGCATGCGGCCACTTGATTTGTGGTATAGGTTCACATTTAACCACAATATGGATTTGGAGTTAATACCGTCGGCATAAATGCAGGCAGGATCTTGCAACTACATTATTTTTTTTCGTCAAAATTGTATACATGATATATGGAACAATTTTGAAAACATAATGTCACCAAAACTGTAATTAGAAGATCCTACACTGACACCGACGATATTTGAAAAGGCACCAAACCCGCGTATTAATAACATTATATAATAACGAAATTTGTCTAAAACTTGCGAAATCTAAATAAATAGTAAGTACTCGTATGTAATGTAAGAAGAAATCATAGTAAAATAATATGCACGATTGTATAATTAGTAGTTGCTGCGATCCTACGAACTCGAATCGTCTTGTGTGTTCAATAATTTTTGCTCTATTCCAGCCATCTATCAAAAAAGATGTCACTCACTACATGGAGCAAGGTCATTGGTTCCTATCCTTATACAATGATGATGGAGATCCGCAGGAGATATCTTTCATCGCTATGGTCGCTGAGGAGATGACCCACAATTGTCCAAACGGTTGTTCCGGTAAAGGAGAATGTCTAATGGGGCATTGTCAGTGCCAACCTGGCTTTGGTGGTGATGATTGCAGTAAAAGTAAGTTTTAATCTTTCATATTTAATGTAAAGGGTATTGACTATAACTATACCAGTCGTAGTCAAAACCATAGTCGGAATGCCTCGTCGGCCATGACTCCTCCTTTTCGAACGCGTAATGCGAACAAATAATATATAAGTCGTGGTAGCGTAATGGCTAGTGCAGGCGTCCTAAACTCCAAGGGCGCGAGTCCGAATCCTGGTCGGAACGCATGCACCTCTGGAGCAGTTTTCTGACCTAATGTGCATATTGTAACAATTAACACGTGCTTACATCGATGAAGGAAAACATCGTGATGAAACCTGCACACCGAGATAAACGATGTGTCAAACCTGCCAAGCTGCCTTGGAAAAGCGTGGTGGGTATACTGTCCGTTACCTCTATAATGGTAGGCTCGAGCTCAGCAGTGGGACGTTTATGGGCTGTTATTACAATGCTCACCAAGGAGGAGGCGGAGTGGGAACGTGAGCGTACCTGTTTGCTCCCGTCAAAGAATGACGCGCCGGCACTAGAAGGCGTCTATCGACCTTCAGTTACCATAAGCTTGGGCCCACCCGCTATTAGTTCTCGTGGAGCAAGTTACAGACTGGCCCACTCAACAGAGAGAAGGAAGACTCTGAAGGCTTAAATCCCCCCGACAGTAGAAGAGGCCAATGGGCCAAAGCCGGACAGGGCTCGCGAAGTGGGCATGCCGTTTAAAACTCGACTGCAGCGCCGTCTATTTGCCTTTATTTTCCATCCCTCGGAAACAATCCTTTTTTCTAGGTGAAAGGTATCCTGTGTCCTTTTATGTACTCCTGATGACGTGCATGCAAAATTTCATGAAGATCGGTTTAGTAATTAAGGCACATTGTTTTGTATATAATATTAGGATTTCTACTTTAATTCTCATCGAATTAATTCCCAACTCACTAAAATTAAAACACAATATACCATTATTCGAAAGTAAAAGCCTCAACTATGGTGTTACAGGTGTGTGCCCAGTCCTATGTAGTCAAAGGGGTGAATACATCAACGGGGAATGTCAGTGCAATCCTGGATGGAAGGGAAAAGAATGCTCGTTACGGCACGATGAGTGCGAAGTGCCGGACTGCAATGGCCATGGACACTGCGTCAATGGAAAGTGCTCCTGTGTTATGGGGTAAGTTGTATTTTTTGTATATTTTTTTAATAACCTCCCAAACCTCATTTTATAGTAAAATGGACACCGATACACATATATCTATACCACATCCGTATTATCTATGGTCAGTCATATATAACGTGTTTCGTGTGGAGTTCTTTTAAACCTCTCAACTCTAACCAAGTAATTCACGATATCATTTCTCTGTGTGAAATTTCCAAACTTCAAGGAATATCTTTAAGCCGCTACACTGTCTTTTTATGTACAGAGGATATCGAAATGTATACTCCACAAAACAAACTTGTGTCTGTTATAATCATTGTTAGCCAAACGCAATTTATTGTTGGGCGTAGATCTTCTGAAATTCAACACGTGGGTTGCCAGTCCACTTTGCCGCAGGACGTCTTGCATTAAGATTATCAAGATTACCAACTTATTGTTGCAAAGAGTTTATTGTAATCATGAATATTTAATACAATTCCAGGTATAAAGGCAAATTCTGTGCAGAAGTAGATTGTCCTCACCCGACCTGTTCCGGCCACGGCTTTTGTATCGAAGGATCTTGTGTTTGCAAAAAGGGCTGGAAGGGACTGGACTGTGCCACAATGGATAAAGACGCATTACAATGTCTACCCGATTGCTCTGGCCATGGGACGTTTGATGTCGATACCCAGACATGCACTTGTCACCTTAGATGGTCTGGCGAAGATTGCTCTAAGGGTAATCTATACGCTTTCTGTAATTTTATTATTCATCTCTTCAAAAAGGAATATTTGTAGCCAATCAAGACTTTATGTGGTTCTTTTGATTACTATCTCATGCATTTTATATCTAACAGTACATAAAATAAAAATGGAGGCGAAGCAATTTTTTGCACAATATCACTACTACTGTCTGGTTGCAATCAGAGACAATGAACTTCATAATCCGAAGCCATGTCATCACTCGGTTTCTATTTTTATTTAATTTTTCTGATGGCCTTTATGGTCTATGGCGAACAAAAAGCGTCGCCACTCGGCGAAGATGAGAATGTAAAGATGTATATGTGGTGTTAAAAGAATGGATAAGGTGAGAAATGAGTATATGAAGGGGTTTTGAAAGCACCTGTGAAGGGATAAGATTAAGGTGGTCTGTATGGGCATGTAATGAGGTATGATCAAAGTCATGTGACAAAAGAAAAGTTTCACTCACGTAACAAGGTGACACTGTTCCTAATTGTGTTGCTTCAATATTTACAGAGGTTTGCGACCTGGACTGTGGTCCTCACGGTAGATGCGTTGGCGAGTCTTGCGTATGCGATCCGGGTTGGACCGGTGAATTTTGCACCTCCAAACTCTGCGACTCCAGATGCAGTGATCATGGACAATGTAAAAATGGGACTTGTCTATGTGTCTCTGGTTGGAACGGGAGGCATTGCACCCTTGAAGGTTGCCCGAGAGGTTGTGCCGGTCACGGACAATGTAGGGTTGCGAATGATGGACATTGGGAATGTAAATGCTTCGACGGATGGGACGGACCTGATTGTACTACGCTCAAGGAACAGATTTGCGATGACAGCAAGGATAACGACAAAGGTACTATATTTAATAATATTATAAAATTCTAGTCATGCCGGGGGTCTATACATCGCAGCTCTTTAAAAAAATGTGTGTGTACTTATGTACACGCGTTAGAAGTTATACTTCTTTGGCCTAACAAGATAAAAAACGACACTAGCAATAGAAAAACTAAAATGTTAACTATAGGTAACTTCAGGGTGTAGGTTGACTATAGCTAACTTCATGGTGTAGGTTTTTCGTGTGACGGTGTGCGGACGCATCGGAAACATTTACTGTCATCATTTTCCTTTCATTGCCTAAAGAAGTATAATTTCAAAAAAACAAGTGGATTAGACTATATAGACGATGGAAAACACGATACAATTTATTTAGATTTCTTGTCTGTTTGTTCGGGATTCACGTAAAATATACGGGGCCGATTTCGATGCAGTTTCCACTGATCGATAGCTAATTCTTAGACATACACTCTGCGCCAGTTTTTATCCTGGGAATCCTGCGGGAATTTTCCCGGGACCGGTTTGTGGTTGTTTGAGTGCAAAAAAATTTTGCTTATTCCGACAGTTTTCACTAAAACGATAGCTGCGGTACTTTATGTCCTGGGAATTTCAAGTCAAGCGTGGACGAAGTCGCGAGCATGTTCTAGTAATTTATACTTTTGTATTTCTTATACATGTATTTCTAATATTATATATTTCTTACCTTATCCAAAGCAAGGTAAGAAATATACTAAGATACAGTTTATACAAAATTCCTTAATTTCTGCTATTAAGTAGCAAAGTAAACTTAAAATTTGCTGACAAAAAAATTAAACTTTCAATCTATTTTCGCTATTGGGTATAGAAAATTTATTACTGTTACCCATGAAACAATGAAGCTTACATAATTTGTCTCCCAAGTACCCTAAGCCTATGCTATGCAGGATCTGTATTCGATTACCAGCAAGGTAAAATCGCAAATTAACGTGTGTTACTCTCATCTGAAAATAACCCTTAAATAGTCCGTCATATCGAGCCTTTACCGCCATTTTATTATAAGCGACATTTGCACCTCAGTGATGTTTCGTTGTAAATGATATTTTAAAATACTATTTTGTTCTGAAACTGACAGTTTTTGATTCAGTGGGATCTAACTAAAATTGAGAGTCTTAAAACAAAATTATAGTTTAAAATAGTGTTAAACAAATATATATAATTAGGTCGAAATATCGCTTACGATAAAATGACGATAGGTAAAGGCTCAATGTGTTTTATTTACCTTTAGTTTTCTCAGCTGGAGATTATACAACATTTGTTTTGTATCTGTGGATTTATAAAAAGGTTTTACAATTATATCTGACATAAATAAAACATTCAGACTCTTTTGGTTTAATCTCCGTTCATATGTTTTTTTTATTGCTGTAGCACACCCTTTACCGTTGCTTATGGACATTAGCAATACCAGAGGTGCTGGCAATGTACTGCCGACCTTGAAGGAGCAACTAGAACCTGGCCTCTGCCGAAACACAACTCAAAATTGTTATGGCGGCATACTCTAGAACAGGGATGGTAGCCATCAAGTCGGGCAAATGCCCTACCACCTGGCTGTGGGTTGTTTTTTCGCTTAAGACAAGCCGCAAGAATTAGTATTTTTTTCCGTTCCTGCATGGAGATTTCATATCGTTGATTTATTTAATTATTAGATGGCTTGGTTGACTGCGAAGACCCAGAATGTTGCCAAAGTCCAGCATGCAAAGGCAGCCAACTTTGTGTTTCATCACCGAAACCAACCGACATCTTGCTCCGAAAACAACCGCCGGCGATCACCGCATCATTCTTCGAACGGATGAAGTTCCTCATCGATGAGGGAAGTCTCCAGAACTATGCTAAACAAGAGACCTTCAATGAAAGGTGAGTTTCTGTGTTTGATGTTTGTGATATATGTTACAACTTAAGAGTCATACGAAAGCTATATTTGGTGTTTCGCATTATTGTTTCGCGGTGAGACTTGTCATCAAGTCAAAGCCAACTACATTAAGAGCGTTAAAGTAAAATAAAAACACATTGTTTTTAATCAACTACCACATATTAATGTTAATTATAATTTAATACACAATTTAATTATTTGTTTTTTTTTATTTTAATCAAAAAAACAAATCTCTTATAAGTATATATTAGGGTAGCGCAAAAAAATCGATTTACTCTTTTTTGAGTCTCGAGTGAAAAAATGTTAGTTTTTGATGTTTTAAGAACTACCTCCAAAGGACAGCTCAAAAAAAATTTAAGATTGCAATAATCACCGAAAAATTAATTCCATTTTTTTTCCTCGTTACGGCATAATTGTATAAATCAAAAAACAATAATTTTCTGAAAGTCAAATCAGTTCAAAATTTGAATTTTATAATGTCACTAACTTAATTGTCGCTAACATTTTTTCGCTCTTGACTCGAAAAAAAATTAGTCGGTTTTTTGCGCCACTCTATTACATGTATATGCATTTCCAAACCATACTTTTGATGAGAAGCTCTCATATTTCTCATAAATAACATCGTATTCAGTTTATTCTAGACAATAATGCTAAACACCTCATAATAAAGATGCAACTTATAAAAATGAAATAAGTGAAATATTTGTTATATTAAATACGCAGTGTTGTGCCCCAGTCGATCCTCATGTTTTATTTAATTCAGTATAACAGTGTTACACAATGCTTTTCCTTTCTTATCCTAACACAAGACAATTTTTAGTTTTTGTTGTAACAGATAGGTGACAGGGATGTAGCCAGAATTCTCAATTTTATAAAAATAACCCCATATCCCACATTTATTCCATGTTTTTTTATTTCTTCAACGTTAATTAAACATTTTGACAAAATATTGTCAACCGATTTCATATTTGCAATATTTTTTAGTAGTTAAAAAAAACTGGCTACGACCCTTTAAACTAAACTAAACAAATTGGCACTTGCATGAACACTTGGCTGTTATTAACGTTTCCTTAAACCTAATCTGAATACATTTAAACAAAATAACAATGATACTTACTCATTCTTTGTCATTTCTCTCGGTTTTTCTAACGCTGCGCAGTATGTTTTGGAATCACTTCAACACGAGGTA
Organism: Dendrolimus pini; assembly: GCA_949752895.1. Classification (NCBI taxonomy): domain Eukaryota; kingdom Metazoa; phylum Arthropoda; class Insecta; order Lepidoptera; family Lasiocampidae; genus Dendrolimus; species Dendrolimus pini. The sequence continues at coordinate 1,398,656 of OX457130.1, read as the reverse complement.
AGATTTGTGAGAAAGTAGGAAATTGTTGTGTATGTCAATAGTTTATATCCTTGTATATATAGTATATGTACATTGATGTAGTTTTGTGTATATTTATCTAATGGTAACGGACTTGTAATAAAAAGTTTGTTTCGAATAGTGTTTTAAGTTTATATAGTCCTTTAAATAACAATATGAAGTGTATCAATGTTTTTAGCAATTAGTTTGTTTTTGTACTAAAAGATACACTCCATGTTGTGGTGCAAACATATTAACTACGCATGTTGTTACAGTATATTATTGTATATATATATTATTGTGTCCTGTGAAATTGTGTTACGCTTTTTATTTCTTTGTAATTATATTTAAACTATATAATACATATGTAGGTAGTGGAAATCATTTTGAAATAATACTATTAAAATTCTAGTGGAGACGTAGATAAGGTAAAATAGATTAGAATTAAAATTAAGTAGAGGAATATAAAATTAAATCGACTTTTACAAAATGGTATTAAAAACGGGGTGAACTGTAGGTTATTTTGGTTTTCTTTTGGTTGGGAAAGGCGTTTGTACGACTTACTTGATTTGTGATGTTGCGATTTTCCTTGGGCCGTCCCGTGTTTTTTCTTCTTACAAGATTTTTTTTTTTTTTTTTTGTTTGAGGCGAGGAAAAATGCTGACCGATTTACGCACTCTCAGGGCCGTCACTAGGAAACGGCGCGCATCCATCGGGGGCGATAACGCTAGCAATAGTATGCTTTTTTGCGCTTCGTCCGCGATGGCTTGACACTGAGGAGTGTGGAAGACTCAGAGTGATGCCGCACGGGCGAGCAACCTCAATACCCACTAAAAAACCTCTCCTCCCGTCGACCCTGCGCTTTGTTGTGAAGGAAAGACTGAGATATAGAACATAGTTACGCAACAGTCGATCCAGCGCAATAAAGTGCCTGGAGTGTGCCCTGGGAGAACACACCCCACTTCGAAACGGGGGCTGAATCCCTTGCGTTGCCTAGTAGCAAGGGTTCTTCTTACAAGATGAATTAACCACATACAAACACCCTGAACTGGATTGGAGCACGGAAAAAGGCACTTTAAATTATTATTCTTTATTAATTTTACTTGCGGGAGCGGGCGCGGGAAGAGAAGCGCGGGAAACGCCAAAAGAAGACATTCATGACAAGACGTCACTGTCAATGACAAGCTTAAGGTTTTTTTACGCGATAACGCTTTGGCCTTTACACAAATTAAACTGTAATCAGGTTATTAGGGGAAATTATACTCTATTTTATTAAAAACATTAAGATATCTTTATATTTTTTATTTTGTAGACAATACAATGATGATATAAAAAAAATATATATATATATATATTTATATTTACCGAAAAGCAATTAATATCTACTCTTTTAAGGATAGATAGATAACTCTTTATTGTACACAATACAAAAATATACTTACACTCACGGTCTTATTCATATTGACTTAAAGTAAATTTGTAGACATTTTTAAAAACCTTAAAGAAGCCTACAAACTTATTCTAACTCAATATGAATAAGATCGTTAAACTATCTGATAGTGCACAAAGGGCGGTTTTATCGCTAAAAAGGGATCTCTTCAAAACAACCCCATATTGAGAATGTTTAAATAATCTCGCTAATGTGGTTTAGTTTTCTTGCCATAAACGCGGCGCCAGAGAGCGTCATATAAACAAAGATTTTGAGAGCACATCAAAGCGTTGGGAGTTAAAATCTGTTACTTATACTGTTAGAACAATTGTCGTGTGCAACACTAATGCCCGGTTTCTGAGGTTACCAGTTACGAGTTCAATAACAAAGTTATGTAGTAAGTAATAGATAAACTTAGGTTAACTGTTAACCTACAACTAGTACCAAAACTCGTCACTAGATGAATCTATTTAGGAAGGAATATCTAATATTTATTTACATCAAACAAAAACGTCAACAACAAAACGTCAAACAAAAGATATGGAATAGATAAACGCCTAATATTGGTCAGTTAAGTGTTCCAAAACGCAATTTTATAAGTTATTGAACGAATAGCGCTAACAAACAGATAAACTACAATTAAAAGTACTTCAGAAACCGGGCATAAGTGAAGCTTAGTTTCGTCCACAAAAGCAAAAATGGACTGAGGTAAAACAGCCTAGAATCTATTGCCTTCCTTTAAGGAAAACTGTGTGTATACATAAATTACTGATAAAATACTACACATATACTACGTATATATACAAAGTCATATGCCATTTGTAATTAATTCGATTATGCAATTAATTCTTTTCTGTAGCCACACGTCACAAGACACGCCAAGCACATTGTAAAATTGTGCTGAAAGTTCTGCATACCTTTGAGGCGATATCTAAGGCCGGTTTTAACATAAAAATACCAGTTTCATACAGTTTTTTTTAGTTTTAAATAAAATAGAGTGAGTGACCTGTGTGGGCTTCTGTAGCCTTTGCTCGCTTCTTAAACGAACGCACTTGTTTTGAACTGAATTTACTAGGGTGTTGGTGGTCTGGGTGTTGGGTATATTCTTCATAGCACAAGCGTAACTTGTTTAGCTTGGGGATCACAATGTGTTTGTTTCTCTGATGATTAATATAAGCATTATAATTCTTCGAACTAAATTTGCTAACTACCCTCAATATATAACATTGCAGCCGGTCAGCGGTGATTCGTGGACGTGTAGTCACATCGCTGGGATCCGGCCTAGTTGGTGTCCGTGTATCCACATCCACACCATTGGAAGGCTTTACGTTGACGCGTGAAGACGGCTGGTTCGACCTGCTGGTGAATGGAGGTGGTGCAGTCACTTTACACTTTGGAAGAGCACCTTTCAAGAGATCCTCCCAAGTCGTGTTCGTCCCATGGAACGAGGTTTGTTATCTTTTGAATTTCTTAGTAGGCAAATTTTTTAGCGCAAGGAGGTTAAAATGGCCACTTTTACTGGATGATATTAGGCCGTATGTAAATAGAGTAAATAGTCTTATATGAGTAAAACTTACAAATGCTAAGCGCGCACTCAGATTCAATAATAATCGTAGTGCGTGCTTAGCTTGAAGGATTTACGGGAGTGAAACTTACAGATGTATGCCCGGGCTTCAGAAATTTCCTAATTGTTATCTATATGAGTATGTAGAGAGAATGAGAAATAACACTTTATTGCACACCAAAATATACAATCACAGAAACAGGTCATATTTACAATATTTTGTAGGCAATACAATAGACGGTCTTTTCGCTCAAAGCGATCTCTTCCAGGCAACCTGACTGAAAGGAAATTCTTAAATTATCTGTATTTATTATGCAACAAAGAAAAAGGTAACAAATCGTATACTAATATATAAAGCTGAAGAGTTTGTTTGTTTGAACGCCCTAATCTCAGAACTACTGGTCTAATTTGAAAATTATTTCATTGTTAGATAGCCCATTTATCGAGGAAGGCTATATATCATCACGCTAAGATCAATAAGAGAGGAGCATAATGAAGAATCTTTTTAAATCGGGGATTTTTTAACTTACTTTTTTTTTACTATTCCACGCGACGAAGTTGCGGGCAGAAGCTAGTAAATAAATATAAATGACATACATGGACAGCAGATTACAATCTAATTCTAAAGTATTGTAAAATAGCAAATACATTATTGCGTAAGACTAACATAATGATTCCTAAGTGAATTTTTAAATATGACAAAATTCACGAGCGGAAACTGTCTTAGGGTACAACTTCTTTTGTTTATCCCGGTATAGAAAATACATATATAGATATCATATTCCATCGTGACCAACCCATGGAAACAAATTCAACCTTCGATAGGCTATAATAGAGTTTGAAACCATAATAGGTAATTGAACTATAAAAAAGTATAATGTTCTTCTAATGCTCTTTTTGCATGTTTTTGTTGTGAGCAAAAAGCAAATGGATTGAAATTTATTAGTTGATGTTGGGCGATTAAGGACTGAAACAGTTTTATCAAAATACTAGGTTAATAGTTGTGATTTAAAGTCTTGTCATCAATTTTAATGCTTCGTGGACACCTAACCAGTTAAAAGCCTATACTATGAGCTCGCTGCTGCGTAAATTCTGATACGTTTATTGTACATTATCTGTACATGACTTGGTTGATGCGAAATTGCAAATATTACCTAATATTCACATCTGAAACCTGCGAGATATGGAAATGGGACATATAGTAATGTTAAATGCCGACAAAGTGGATGCACACCTGGTTTATTACCTTTTCCGCATTTGGACTTCTTTTATTTACTTGTGTTTAAAATTTGCAATTAGACAATAGTACTAGTTTATGGCCGTTCGCAGAAATAATTACGTTTTCTTGGAAAACGCAGTCCACGCGGTCGAGTGTTGTATTGTATAGTTTAGGATCAAAACAGTGCCCGAACGGAGACGTGAGGCAGTCAAGCGACGATTACGATACGAACAAGACATGTGTCGATCGTTAAGCGATATAGTGACGGACTTTGCGCGTGTTATTGAATCGTGCAGTCTGTACTTGTTCTGTCCAGTTATAATTGTGTTATACGTGTTTGTTCTAATAAATTCTATAGTAATTCAAACAGCATTTTAATTGGAGTCCTGTAGACCGTAACAGTAAAATTGTATCATTTTAATCGATTCGGTAAAGTGTGACTTCCTATATTGATTAGAATTTTTAATAGTGCCTTGATCGTCAGTTCACCTATCTACTAAATTCAATTTGACAGATGTCAAATGTGACTTTATAGATCGGTCGAACTATAGTGTAAATTTAATCTATATACTATAATAAATATGTAAATGGTTCTAATTTGTACAATAGGTTTAAAAATGAGAAAAAATCAGGGGGGCTAATTCGAACCAGCATATACCCAATTTTTAGAATTTTTGTCTGTCTCTCTGTCTGTCAGAGCATAACATGAAAACGTTGTCTACACTATATTGACTTAGTTTCTTTAGTAGTCTGTGGTTTCTTTGTAATTGTAATTAATTGAACAAGAGACAAAAGAATTGAAGGTTTATTATGTAAATAAAACACCTAATTAACTTAAGTAAGTATCAAAATTACTCTTGACTTAATTTGCTAGAGTTTAGAAAAATTTGCGAAAATGGCGCCCCTATTATTTTCTACTTTTTTTGCCACCCTGTAATATTGCAGTATTGTTATTGATGTTTCCAGGTGGTAATAATAGACGCTGTGATAATGACAACCGCTGACGAGAAGGGTGGAATGGGTCCACCGCAGGCGTGCCTGGCCCATGACTACGACGCCATGAAGCCAGTGGTATTGGCCACGTGGAAGCACGGCTTCCAGGGGGCTTGTCCTGATAAGAGTGCTATTTTGGCTGAATCTCAGGTACGATATAATATTACCATCTTATTAACATCATTGTAATGTTAAATGCCAGTTGCATTAAGAGCTGAGTCTTTTTTCCTACTTTTGAAGTGAAACTTCTATATAGACGGGGTCTTACGATTTTTTGCTCACGAAAAAGTGTCACGGCCGCGTGTTCGAATACATACATTTTTAAACTCGTGATATCTTTCGAATGTGATGTCTGAATTGAATAATTCAAAAAGTTATATAAAGGTATTGAAGTAGTCTTGAATATGAAGTAATTTATTTTGATAAGGATGAATACCGAAATACAAATAAAGAGTATTTTCTAGCGGCGACATTTTAATTAAATTTTTAAAACAAAAGAACACTTATTGTGGCATAACTATAATAGTATATTGTATATTAACAAACCTACCACGGCTTTTAGTAATTTGAATAGCGGAAAAGTTGTATCTTTGATCAATGTTACATCAACAAATGAATAAAAGAGAAACCATTTCTCATTTTAGGTGGTCCAAGAAAGCCTTCAAATACCAGGAACAGGCCTGAACTTGGTATATCACAGCTCGAGAGCTGCTGGCTATTTATCCACGATCCAACTGCAGTTGACCCCCGAAAAAGTACCACCAACTCTAGCTCTAATCCACCTTCGGATAACCATTGAGGGTATACTGTTCGAAAAGACCTTCGAAGCAGACCCCGTGATCAAATTCACTTATCCATGGAATAGGCTGAACGTGTACAGACAGAGGGTGTACGGTGTGACAACAGCGTTGGTGAAAGTCGGTTACCAATACACGGATTGTAAGGATATCATATGGAACGTACAGACGACTAAGTTGAGTGGCCATGATATGAGTATCTCGGATGTGGGTGGTTGGAACCTGGATATACATCATCGGTACAATTTCCATGAAGGTTTGTTTGATTTTTTTATATTTTGAAATAGTCTGTCTTTCAATTATTATGACTCAACCAAATTGATCATTCAACGTTATTGAATACTGTTGCGTAACGTTTCATCCACCAATACCCATCAGATTTGGCAACTCCAACAGCGATATCGTCTATCTGTATTTTCATAGCTTCACGTTTATGTATTAACCATACCATAGTCTTTAACTGTGCTAAATTATACATCAATTAATTGGTGGATGAAACGTGACGCAAAGGATACCGTCGTCTGCTTTCAGCTCTGTGCCTTTCAACCAAATCGATTCAACTCAGTTGATCCGTCTAATATCAATATTAAGCACCTGTTAAACAATTAGGGCCTTACTTATAATAATCTCGTTAAGAAAGTATTAGCCATCTCTTAAATAAAAGACTCTTAAACCCCTAGTCAATGGCTGTTTCAAATAAAACCTGCCATCTTGCCTCTGGGCAGTCACTTAAACTACCTCTCGATGTTGGTTATTTTTGACAGTTTTTTATGAGTTACTTTACCACCACCTCTTATCCTTAAAAGGAGTTTATGGGTAAGATTTTCGTTAACCATTGATGAGCAGTTTCTTAAAATTTACAAACGATTATAAGTAAGGCCATTAATTCTTAAGCGTCGTTAAACGAATTAAGCGTAATTTTAATTAGTTATTTTATTTTTATTACTGGGTATACATATACTAGTTATGACAATGAAACTTCGTAGGAGTTGCCGCGACGTCGTGTTTTTTACTCATTTACGACGGCGAAACCAGATTTACATAACGACGGCGCCATATTTTTGCCTTTATTTGTCTATCCCACAGAAACTACGTCATTGGTCCAGCATAAAATATAAGCTAGCTCTGTGTCGAATTTCATTTAAATCTGTTCAGTATTTTCAGGTGAGGCTCTAATAGTTTCACAGAAAACATTCAAAATTTTTCATTTTCGAAAAATTTCGTTTTCAGCACATACTGATCCGAATCGAAACCCTTGTTGATTGTCAAGTTTATTGTGAAATTATAGATAAGATTTTTTTTTATTGGATTAGTCCAGCAGACAGGCAGACAGCCCACCTGATGAAAGCGGTTACCATCGCCTATGAACATTTATAACACCAAAGGGGTGGCCGTGCTACCGCTCTCTAAAGAGAGACTGAACCCTGACCACTGTTTCCGGAACACAATTCAAGATTGTTATGGCGGCATACTCTAGACCAGAGGTAGTAGACATCCGACGGGTAAATGCTCTACCGCCTGGGTATAGGTTATTTTGTCGCCTCTAACAATAGGCCGCCCAGCCGCAGGAAATTATAATCTTCCTCCATTTCTGCACAGATAAAACTATAGACAGTGTGCAATAAAAAAAAATGCTATTTTATTATAATGTTTGCAGGCATTCTGCAAAAAGGTGACGGTGCAAATATTTATCTGAAACACAAGCCGCGTCTTATAATCACGACCATGGGCGATGGTAGACAACGCGAAGTGGAATGCACGGATACAGGGGCTGCGACCAAAGCGAGGTTGCTTGCGCCGGTCGCTTTGGCCGCGGCGCCAGATGGCTCGATATTCGTAGGGGACTTCAATCTCGTTAGAAAAATCAACACCGATGGCACTGTGCGGACTGTGGTCAAATTGAAGTGAGTATTAAATTTCAAACTGATTTGATCTAATTTAAAAACCGTGTGAATAGTGTTTATGTAATTTTAGAACTATTTAAATATATAATTCGGTTTATAAATGAGCAAAACTAAAATGCGCGAGTGATGTTAGTTCTGTTAGATTCCGCAGGTTGTTTGTTACACATCACAGAGGGTTGTGCAAAGGAGATAGCTTGCGAGTCCAAATAGTGACTGAGCGAGAGCGCAACACGTATCCGCTCCGTAAAGATTAATTGTGGTTTGCGCCATGACGTGTCTACTGTACAAACTTCAAGAACGCATTTAAGTTTTGTTTATACTTCAACATCGACCTTCAAGCCTTGTTCATTGACTGTCTGATTTATTAGCAACGTCATGTAATATTGATGATTTACTAGAAACTCTACGTTATACCCATATTATCTGACTCGTACCTTGTCTCGTCATCGGCAAGTGTAACGTCAGGTGTCCTGTATTTATCTTTTCTGGATATATGTGACCTCGACTTTGTTCTTAAATCCCTAATTTTTAGTTCGCCTCTTAACTCCTAGCAGGGATTTTTTTCCGAAAACTTATGAGACAATTTCTTGACTATTCAATAACATATTTTGTAGTTTTTATTTAGTAGTATGGATTATCTCTACCAGATTTTAATTTATTAAAAAAAATCTAATTACCCATCTCTTATTTCAGTGCCACAAGGGTCTCCTACCGCTACCATATGGCACTTTCGCCACTCGATGGCACTCTTTACATGTCGGATCCTGAATCCCACCAAATAATCAAAGTTCGTAACACTGATGACTTTTCGGACCCTGAACGTAATTGGGAAACCGTAGTAGGATCTGGTGAAAGATGCTTACCTGGCGACGAAGCTCACTGTGGAGACGGTGCTTTAGCTAGAGACGCTAAACTAGCCTATCCCAAAGGAGTCGCTGTGTCTATTGACAATGTCTTATACTTCGCTGATGGGACTAACATTCGTATGGTGGATAGAGATGGGATTATTACTACAGTTATTGGAAATCACATGCATAGAGCTCATTGGAAACCAATACCTTGTGAAGGAACATTGAGTGTTGAAGAAGTCCATCTAAGGTGGCCCACGGAGTTGGCAATTAATCCTTTGGACAACAGCTTGCATATCATTGACGATCACATGATATTGCAAATGGCACCAGATGGCAGGGTGAAGGTGATAGCTGGAAGGCCATTGCATTGCCCTTCGCCATTAACTGGTTATGATATGGAATTGGCAACATATGCTACCTTGGTCATGCCTCAAAGTATTGCTTTTGGAGCAGCTGGTGATTTGTACGTAGCTGAGAGTGATTCACAAAGGATTAATCGAGTGAGACTTATTACAACTGATGGAAAAATTTCACTTTACGCTGGAGCTGAATCGAAATGCAACTGCTTAGAACGGGGTTGTGATTGCTTCGAAGCTGAGCATTTCTTAGCATCTAATTCTAAATTCAATACGATCTCTGCGGTCATTGTCAGTCCCGATGGAATAGTTCATATAGCAGATCAAGCTAATTATAGAATCAGATCTGTTATGGCAAGTATCCCTGACGCTAGTGGTGCAAGAGAATATGAAATCTATTCTCCTGATACGCAAGAAATTTACATCTTTAATCGGTTCGGTCAGCATGTTATGACGAAGAACATATTAAGTGGTGAAAATAATTATGTGTTTACGTATACTGTCAATACTAGTAATGGAAAGTTGAGTACTGTAACAGATGCTGCTGGTAACAAAGTTTTCCTTCTACGAGATTATTCAAGCTTGGTGAACTCAATTGAGAATACAAAAGGTCAGAAATGCAGACTGAAGATGTCGCGTATGAAAATGCTCCAGGAGTTAAGAACACCTGATAACTTCAATGTGACCTTCGACTACCATGGAACTACTGGTTTACTTAAAGCCAAATATGACAGTACTGGCAGGAGTTACATTTATAAATACGATGAGTTCGGAAGACTGACATCGGCTGTAACACCAACTGGAAGAATCATTACGTTGACATTTGACCTAAGTTTGAAAGGAGCTACGGTTCGTGTTAGTGAAAATAATAGAAAACCTATTTCTATCCTTATCAAGGGTTCCTCTGTCAACACTAAAGTGGGAGAAGCTGAAAAGAAAACCATTATTTCAACCGACGGTAGTATATCTTCCAGTATGCCTTGGGGACATGTTATATCGACTGACACAGTCCCATACACAATACTGTCAGAAATCGATCCCATTTTAGGCGAAAGTTATCCAGTACCTGCTAAGCAACGAACAGAAGTTGGTGGAGATTTGGCGAATAGATTTGAATGGAGATATTTCTTACGACGATTGCTGTCTAACAAAGGAAAGAGCAATTCGAATAAAGCAGTCGCTCAAATCGGGCGGAAATTAAGAGTTAATGGTGAAAATCTTTTGACTCTCGAATATGACAGAGATACTTCAACTGTTGCTATATTCATGGACGACAAAGTTGAGTTGCTAAATGTCACTTACGATAGAACAGCAAGACCTGTTAAGTGGGGACCCAGAAATGGTATATTTGCCGAAGTAGAACTCGAGTATGATAGGTTTAATAGGTTGACTAGATGGAGTTGGGGTGATTTGAATGAAACTTATGGCTTTGATCGAGCTGGAAGGTTACACGAAATTAAATACGGAGATACTTCTTCTCTTCAATATTCCTTCAGAGACATGTTTACTAGTCTGCCATTAAAAGTAACTACACCGAGAGGCAGCGACTACCTATTAGACTATGACGACTCCGGAGCTCTACAAAATTTAACTACTCCCCGAGGTCACATACATACATTTGCATTGATGACGTCGTTAGGATATTTCAAATACCAATACTTTTCACCAATGAACAGGCATCCTTACGAAATTCTGTATAATGACGATGGTCATATCCTGGCCAAAATTTTCCCACATCAATCTGGAAAGATTCTGTACGTTTATGATAGCACTGGTAAACTGGAAACTATTTTGGCTGGGGCATCTGCTATACGTTATGTTTACCACGAGAATACTCACCTAGTCAAAAATGTTGAGATCACAGACCCCGATTATGAACTTAAGCAAGACTATAAATATCATGCTGGAATATTAAAAGATCAGAAAATGAAGTTTAACTCAAAGAGCGGCTTGAACAATGCGCACTTCAAATATCAATACGATGGAAACGCTAGGCTTTCTACAATTGACGTGAACATCAATAGCAAAGAAATGCCTCAGTTACGTTTAAAATATAACCAGAATCTTGGCAGCCTTGAAGCTGTTAGCGATTTGAGGATTTATAGAAACACGTTCAATCGTTCAGTTATGCAAGATACTAGCAAACAATTCTTCACGATTACAGATAACGATGACCATGGTAGAATGAAAACTGTCCTCATAAATATTAAGGCGTTTGACGTATTCCGTTTAGAACTCGAATATGATGTCAGAAATCGAATAAAGTCGAAAAAGATGATGATCGGCGATACTTCATCTAGCGAACGGATCAGTTACAATTACGACGGACACTTGATGGAGGTTGTGGGCTCTGAAGATGATTGGAAGTACAATTACGATGAGAATGGTAACGTTATTGGAGTTATTGAGCATGGTGAGAAGCGGTATCTTGGTTACGATATTGGAGACAGAGTGGTTCAGTACGGCGATATAGAATTCAGCAGTTACGACGGACGAGGTTTCGTTGTTAGACGTGGAGAACAAAAGTACAGATACAACTCTCGTGGGCAGTTCGTTCATGCCTTTGAACGGGATAAGTTCCAAATGTGGTACTATTATGATGATAGGAGTAGACTAGTCGCATGGAAAGACGATAAGAACAACATTACGCAGTTCTACTATGCTAACCCTCAAACACCTAACTTAATCACTCATATGCACTATCCAAAAACTGAGAAAACCGTCCGTTTCTTGTATGATCAGAGAGACTTCTTGACGTGTATTGAAACTGAAGACCACAGATTCTATGTAGCAACTGACCATAATGGTTCTCCGCTTGTTGTGTTTGATGTTAACGGTGAAATCATAAAGGAAATCAAGCGCAGTCCTTTCGGAAAAATGGTTAAAGATACGAATCCTGCTTTCTATGTACCAGTGGACTTCCATGGCGGAATATTAGACTTCAATACTAACTTGGTATATCTTGAAAATCGTTTATACGATCCGGTAGTTGGGCAGTGGATGACACCAAGTTGGGAGCATCTGGCTACTAAATTAAGTTTACCAACGGACATATTTATCTATAGATTCAAAAACAATGATCCTATAAATAAGAACCAAAATGTGCCATATATGACGAACTTAGGCAGTTGGTTACAACTGTATGGATATGATCTAGACAAGATGATGGGTTCTAAATATATAACGGATATGATCTTCCAGCCAATGACTTCAGTTACAGCGCCACAGTTGGCTCCGGACTTTGGTGTTATGTCTGGACTTCAGTGTATCATTGAAAAGGTAAGATTAAATCATAGCTTTTAAATATTAAAATCTAGAGTTGAATGGTAGGCTCTGTCGCTAAGGGCTATATCTTGTTCCATATACGTGAGATATAATGAGATTACGTGTGAATCCTAGCTTCTGCACAATCTCCTTAGGTCAAATATACTTGTTATTACAATTATCACTCACTGGTGATATAAGAAATATATCATGTGAAAGTTTTAGGTCTTACCTAAAAAAATATTTTACACTAGTATGACAGATATAGTGAGAGGCCCGAACCCCTTGTTTTTTATATATTGTTTTATTAATCAAGTTGCTAAAATTTACTTTCTTGTATTAATTAGTAAACCATAAATTATTTTGTTAATTCATTTTACACGATAAAAAGGATACGTATAGTTCTGAATGGTTGTCTAGGAATTTGCTTACACTTAATATTGAAAAGACAGGCGTTATTCGATTTGCTCTTCCAAATTCACATATCACAGCTAATTACCATCACCCAATTAAAGCTCATTCATGTGCAAACCTTTTAACGTGTTGTGACTGTCAAAAATTAACATTTCTCTCTAAAACGAAGTATCTTGGAGTACACATTGACGATAACCTGAATTGGAGATCACATATTGAAACCATGTGTGGTCGAGTGAGACGTTTAATTCACCTTTTTAAATCTCTACGACACTCTGCTGATAGGGAAACTATATTTCTTGCCTATTGTAGTCTAGCAGAATCTATAATTACTTACTGTATTCCTGTCTGGGGTGGTGCTTGCAAAACTACTCTTATACAGCCAGAACGGGCACAGAGAGCAGTACTGAAAGTAATGCAGTTTAAACGAATGGACTATCCTACCACCCAACTCTATACTGACTCTAATGTATTAACAGTGCGGCAACAGTACATACTTCGTGTAGTTTTGCGACGCCACTCAGGCCTCCCCTTAGACTCAAATGTTTTTCTGAAGCGTCAAGGTCACCCAGTATGTGATGTACCTGCTAGACGTACTACGTTTGCCAGCCGACATTATGTCTCCCAAAGCTCGCTTTTATATAATAAAATAAACAATAAATTATCTATTTACTCCCTAACTTCATTTGAAATTAAAAAGAAACTTGCTGAGTACTTGCAAACATTAAACTATTATGAAACTGAAAATCTGTTCAATAAATGGAGCCTAATCGACTAATACGACTAATACGTCGTCGTTGTAAACAACTAATTGTATACTAATCTGGCCATAAATGAATTAATATGTATATTGTATATACACCCATGAGAACCCACAACTAACCCCCAAGACACAGGTGCAAACCTAGTTTGGGGGTTAACACGTGAACTAGTTACATTTATATCAACTTGTAATTATATGTCACTGTATTTGGTTTTTGTTACAAATAAATTATTATTATTATTATTCACGTTCTCTTTCGAAATATAAAACTAAACACGTAGATTTTGGCTTACAGGTAAACGACAAACTATCAGACATAGATTTCGTACCAACGCCTTTACTCAAAATGGAACCAATCACACGAAACCTCCTTCCAAGAGTATCATACAAGCGTGGCGTTTTTGGCGAAGGAGTCTTAATATCAAGAGTCGATGGAAAAGCGTTTATAAGCGTTGCAGATGGCGCCAATAGTGTGGTCGAAGATGTTATAACAACAGTCTTCAATAACTCCTATTTCCTCGATGTACACTTCAGTATTCATGATCAAGATGTGTTCTATTTTGTGAAAGATAATTCTCTGAAGATTAGGGATGATATGGAAGAATTGAGACGGCTGTCCGGGAAGTTTAATGTTTCGCAAGATGAAACTAACGATCAGGGATTAGAGGTTCGTGGTTCTTTTGTCTTGATATAGGATAACTGTAATCTTATAAATCTGTAGATGATTCTAGTTTGTGCAGTGCGTATAAAAAAAGAAATAAATCAGGGGGACTAATTACTACCAGCAGATTACAAAAGTGCACTCTAGAATTTTTGTTTATCTTTCTGTTAGAGCATCACATGATAAATACTTAAATAGTAAAGTATTTAAATAAAACAGAAACACTTTTTATTCCGTGTTATTCAGCGGTGCCACCTACACAAGCTCTAATACATAAAGTAACATGTTAGATTCCGTAACAAATGACACAACACAAACAACCTTGAGTTGTGTCCCGGCATTAGTTACAAATGCCATAGGTGATGGTAATCGCTTTCTATCATGTGGGCCGTCTGCCTATCTGCTGGACACATGGAGTATATTTTAATAGTTACTTCTCTTTCAATACAGAATATATTAATTCTCAGGTGCGAGTGCACGCAGTCGGCAAAGGATCAGCCCAAGCTGTCATAGTTCTGCGATATGGAGTGGATCCAATACAAGAACGGATGAAACTTCTGAAACACGCTCACAAACGAGCAGCTGCCAGGGCCTGGGAAAGAGAAAAGGCATTGGTTGCAGCAGGCTGGGAAGGAAAAGGATCTTGGACCGAGGAAGAGAAAGAAGAGCTCATAAGTCACGGGATAGTTGATGGATGGGCAGCAAGAGACGTCCACTCGGTGTCGAAATTCCCCCAATTGGCCGATGATCCAGCGAATATAGTGTTTGTACGCGATACGAGAAGGAAACGAAGAAAGAGTGGTCGTGCACGTCATCGTTCGTGATTTTCCTCTTAGTGCCACCATAAGCCATGTCGAAGTGCCGAAACAGTGTTGCCAGGTAACTAGATTTGTGATCATGTCCAGATTTTCAAGGCCAATACTTTGAAAAAACTGCCAAACGACTCAAAAAAAAATTAAAAACCAACAACGTGTAGAGAAAAATATTTTCCTTTTCATTGTAGAAGAGTTAACTTTTATTAAGGACCTGGCAACATAGCCAAACGTTAAATTCGTGATTGCAAGATGGCGGATTTCACGTTCGGATACACGGTGAGATTTTAATCCTTATTTTTGTAGATCTGATAAAATTGACGGTTCTAGGGAGCTCTTGTGATCGATGTTTCTGAACTAAGACTTTTTTACGCGACGGTTTAGGTTAGATTTGGAATGGAGTGGATCGCATACTGCTTTTCGTACTTAGATGGTTAACCCGTAGCTTATTTAACCTTACCTTCTTTCATTCGACTGAATTTCGAATCTCATAACTCACTACAGGGTACCGAGTCATAATGAAATACAATAAAGTAAAATCAACTCAAGTTGGTGTGCATAGACATTTAAGCCGTGGTTAAAATAAAATAATCGCTTATTTACCTAAATAGCAATTATTTTATTTTAACCGACGGTTAATTTGAATTTGAATTTAAAATGTTTATGCACGCCAGCCTAACTAATAATAAAAAACTGAGCATAATGAAACCAAAATACTCAATTGCGATCACAATGTTTTTTTACGTGTAATATTAATATTTTTAATGAAATATATTTTTAACTATTTTTAATCCCATTTATACTATATAAACACCTAGGATATTATTATTTATCACAATCATGTATCCTTATCACATTTTAGCCAAATATTTCTTTCTATCCGTACTGTTTAGGTATTTTGTAAATATAAAATCATATTAATGATATATATATTTTATTCTTGTAGTTGTTCCTTGTTTTGTAATAGACCTAAGGTCTTGTTTACTTCGCAATAATCTATTTAAGCAATAATTTTCTATAGTATTTGCTTAAGTTTCTGCGGTTCCTGTGCGTAATTGAAGCACTATTTAACGGGTATTGAGAATGATTTTAAAATAGACCACAAAATTTGTTAACATTGTTACAAGTTGGGCCACCTGCATACCTATTGTTACATACCGACAAAGAAATGCTGCGCACCTAGTTTATTGCCCCTCCCGCATTCGGAGTTCTTTTTTTTGTATTTAAAATTTGCAATTAGACAATAATCTATTGTTATTGTTTTCGAATTTGTTGGCCATTCGCAGGAATAGATAACCAGGTGTGCAAATTAATTTTTCTCGGGAACCCCAGTGCACGCGGTCGATTTTTTTTTTGTACTGTATAGTTAGTATAAAACAATGCCCGAACGGAAGGGTGGGGCAGTCAAGCGACGATTACGATACTAGCAACAAGTGTGTAGTACTTTCGATTAGCGATTTAGTGACGAACTTTGCGCGTGTAATGGAATCGTACAGTTTATAGTGTCTAGTTATATTTGTATCTGTTTTATACGTGTTTGTATAGTTCTAATAAACTCTATAGTGATTCCAACGGCATTTTAATTCGAGTCCTGCGTAACTCGAAACAATATATTAAAGCAGTTAGATATTCGAAAGATGTTTTTTTTTTTATATTAGCCTATTCATTTTCGAAAAGCATTATATTATAGATATATCCAATAAATAGTGTTTCAATATACGTTCAAAATACTCCTTTGCCGTTTAAATAAAGCCGCACTATCTCGATATATAAATGATCCATATGGTTGCGAACAATAACATAGGATTTGATTCTGAAGTTACGAATTTAAATTGAATGTAATTTTTTTTGCTGAAGAGTTTCTTGCGCCGCTTCTTTTCTTTAAGCCACAGCACGTTGGGAAGCGGTGGTAAATTAGATTAAGCTCCCCTAGAGTAAATTATAGCCATAAACAAAATTAAAACTAAATAATTAAAATTAACAAGTTGGCGGTATTCTAAATAAAACTTTAACAATAGGTACCTTGATACTTGACATCTTTGTCTTCCGTAATCACGACTAATGAAAAGTGGTCGAAACGGTCGGTGTGATTTGTATAAAAGCTCTTAACACAGTAAATAATGAGATTTAATAACTTTATTTAGACAAATTAACCAACTGCCTATAATTAAAAATCTCTCCAAATCCAACGTCCGTTTCTCACACTTGTATGCGTTTTCGGTATCTAAAAAACCTTTTACTTTGGACGAATCAAATCCAAAAAAAACGTTTTTATCTCGCAATATTTAAATTCCGCATCGGATTTAAATTCTTTATATTGGCGCAGATTTCATGTGAATTTGAAGCCTTTTTCGTTTTGAAATTTAACATTCACTCGTAGCTCTTTACTTCAATGCTACATAATGTAAACCTTAAAATTCGTAACATCTGAAACATTTCTGAATATAATTGTTTGTAGTGCTACAGTAATCCCACAGTAGTGACGGCCTCGTGGAAAAAAAAATAGAAAAATAAATTAAAATAATAAATACTTAATAATACCGAAACGTCTATACGTACATTCTGCATGTGTTGTGCAATAATCAAACCGTAGGTCATACAATAACCGTGTAGGGGGCTTCTTGCTGACTTATTCTTGCAATGTACGCTGCATAGAATCAGCTACTTCTATTTTGTTTCAAAAAGTTACGTCAACTATATGTTTCTTTCTTAGAATTAAAGCTATAGAAACCGTCCAAAAATAATAACCAAGCAATATACACGAGTGTGAGTGAAACGAAAAAATATCACATGTTCAAAATTAAGAAATTGTTCTAATTCATAATTTAGTTCTATTTATGCTATTAAATTAAAAATACGTAATGATCATGATTTTTTAATGTAAACTAAGACAAATGTAATATCTGTAAATGTAAATCTGTCTATGTAAATGTCATCCATTTAAAGCAAGAAAGATGTATGTCTTGCTTTAAATGAATAACGAAACTGTATACATGCTTTCCTTTCAGACACGTTCTCAAAGTCACAAGTGGAAATAGTTCGAATATATTTTGCACCTATTTTATTAGTACGGTTTCTATAGTTCTAAAGTTTTTAAATTGAATAAACAATTATCGAGCCATTATGTCTAGTTTTATAATATATTATTATTCACACAAAACTAGTCACTGAAGTACAATATATAATAATAATACTCCAGTATCTATTGCTTGAACTATATAATACTTTAGAATTTAATTGTTGATTCTAAGATTTGTATTTAATTAATATAATTTTGCTTTGTACTAAACTAAATTGAGAACAGTTTTAACTATTCAATATATACACTGCACTATGTTTTTTGATTACTTTACGTATGTGATTATTGGGTCGCCTATACAATGATAAGTCGGTGAGAAGCGTACTTTTGTATTTAATGTAGAATTACTTATATTAAAATATTTATATAATTATGTCCATGAATGTGTCTCATTTAAATTGTGGTGTCTAAATCCGTGTTAGAATTACTATTTTAATGCTAGTGACAGATGACTGAGTGATGGAATGACGAATGATATTTTTTACTAATATAATGAAGTGTATAACGTTGGTACGATTTGCTGAATTTTTTTACAGCATTTATATATTTTTTTAAATTTAATATGTCTGATATAATATTATTCATTTTTAATGAATTTTTGCTAATGATCTTTTTCTGTATAATTTATTTTTGAATTATGTTGATATTAGACGGTTCATTCCTGTTTTTGAGTTTGAATGACGCAGTCAAAGTGAACCATGTAAACATAAAACTGAGTTATTCGATGGCATTGTCTCGTCGTGCGTATCCTTTCGATCCTGCGCTTTTCAACCAAATTGATTGGATTTGATCGACCCGTTTAATATCAGCATTGAATATATTGATTTTCATTCATGGAAGAATTGAATGACAATTGACCAGAAACGAATGTGGCTGTTAGATGCTCTTAAATCCAATATGAATAGAGGGCGCCACATATATACCTTCTTTTGCTTATTGGACTTTTATTTTATAAACATTTTGATTCAGACTTGATCACAAAATATTTAAAAAACATTATTAAAAAAATATTTTTTCATTAATTCGGACGAAAACTATATTTTAAGCAATAACACTTAGAAATGGCTACAAAATAGAATAGTGTAATTTAATCATGCATGGATGTATAATTTGGGAAGTTTGTAGCTATATTTTTTTACTAAGGAATTGTCACTACTTGCAGTTTTAGGTGAATGAAATATTCATATTATTATATGTTTTACGCATTTTTTTTAAATATAGTTTTTCTTATTATAAATCTTGTAAACACAAAGAGAATTCAGTTAAATCATAGCCAGCGATAAATTTATGACGATGGGCAGAATAAACTATGA
Organism: Dendrolimus pini; assembly: GCA_949752895.1. NCBI lineage: Eukaryota > Metazoa > Arthropoda > Insecta > Lepidoptera > Lasiocampidae > Dendrolimus > Dendrolimus pini. The sequence continues at coordinate 1,379,240 of OX457130.1, read as the reverse complement.
ACGCTCCCCGGGTTCGTCCGCGATGACCCATGCGACGGTGATATTTTTGCAAAATGTGACTAATTGAAGCAATACATTGTAATTAATAATACGTCTTTAACTTTATTTAGTGACTATTTAAGGTGTGCTGGTGTATTATTCGTGTCTGTGACAATCGATTTTATTTAAAAAAAACAACTTATACTCTTTTCTTAGATCGATTTATAAATAATCTGTTATAATATCGATTATTAATAAATCGATTTACGGTAACTCGATGATGTAATATCGATTATTGCAGATACAAATATTCGCCTTGTTTATTTTTAATTAAAGTAATATATATATTGAATATCTATTGTGAAAGTAGTTTATGATTTCGCGGTGATATTTAGAGTGTTATCTTTTTTATAATAATTATTATTAATAATAAATAAAATATGTAATGTATAAATTTAATATGTAAATAGGTACTTAATTATGTAACGTGTAAAAAGTATTGTACATATCTCTTACGCTTGGTTTATTTATAATGATATTGTAATATGTAAGTATTTTAGTGTTTATGACGAATATGTAAATGTAACAAGACAGATTCGAACGGCAATATGACGTAGGATTCGTTGTGTGAATTGATTCATAGTAGACCTCCAATCGAAGAAACTTATTTTTTTTACTACAGGCAACACCGTAATGCTATGTGTCGAAATAAAAAAATAACCAAAATAAATCTGAGTTACAGCTCTTTTGTATGTATGTGAGAGTGAAATAAAAGATTTCACTTGCACAAGTTTCTTTTGTTTTGGACGAGTCAAGATTAAACTAACAAGTGGTACTAATTTATAATAATTTTTTATCATGGAAATTTTTTTGATAGCCGTACACCTGAGGTCCAATTCTGCTATAACTATCTCCTCAAAATCGCTCGACACTATCGTCTCAATCTATTATTTTGTAGCTATTTGAATACAGTTTCTTTTACTACATACTATTCAGAAGTTAATAATTCTTTATAAATATAAAATTCTTCTTTTTCACTGAGTTCCTAAACGGTTGGTTGTGTGTTCGAGTACATCCTGGATTTTTTTAGATTCACAATTGAACCCTGTAGGTGGCACTAAAATCAGGTTCTAATTTGTTTTTGGGGGCAGGACAACGTCAGTGGGGCCCGCTAGGTAATTTATATTTTATTTTATTTCTAACGGTTTCTCCCAATAGAAATTATTTTTTAATAATAACATTTTTTTATAAATATGCAATACCATTGGAGGGCTACCATCGATCAACTTGTAGAAAATATTTCCCAACTACATGAATTAACCGGTCAAATAATACTCAACACCAATTTACAAACTAATTTGTACGGTTAATTTATAATTTTGCGGTCGTAGAACTTGCCAGAATGTATACGGCCCACAGTCAGTAATATAAAATCGTTACGTATTATCGATTGACTCAGGAGATTTGTTTTTTTTTTTAATTTGTTTGCAAAATTATGTATGTTTAAATTAGTATCATAACAATCTGGGTTACAATTCAAAACAAGTGCAGAAAGAACATTATACTGAACAGACTTAGATATTTTTTACATCTCTCCAATTTTAAATATTTTTTTTTTAATAAGTTTCTATCTTATGGGCTTTTTGACCGCGATGTATAATCAATAGTAAAACAGTATTATTAGTAGACGCCTTTGTGTACAAATTTGAGTGTTGCGCAGCTTTCCTGGACTAATTTAAGTGTCGTAAAATTTGTCAGCAATTTATTTCATACCTACTACTTTGTAGTTTCGATAGTAAAATTTGAATAGCCTAGAGTCATGCACAAGAAGTCCTGTAGTTTTTTGTTATTATTTACTCGATCTAGACTAGCTCTGTACTTTGTTACTAAAAACATAGGTTAGAAATCCAGTAGTAAATTCATTTTCTATTTCTACAGAGCAGAAACTTGTCAAAAGGTAGGTAGTCCAGGCCATGCATAATTTTTATAATTCTATCTGTGGTAGAGATCAATCGATAATATGTCACGAGCCTTAAATCAGCCATAGACAATTTCGCTACTAGATATTTTATAGGAAGCTTCGATGGCGACTAACGCACTTGACATTTAACGATGTAGAACTGACTTTTTAATTGCATTTAATTTTTAATTAAATAAAAAAAACTATTGTAGATATTGCGTAGACCCCATTAAAATACTCTGAATGTGAATAGCGATGTCATACTCCGTTTAGTTCGGACAGCGTGAACAATGCGAACCGAAGTAAACATGTACAATAATAAGTATAGAGAGGTATTCTAATGGAATATGTAATAAAAAATATTAAAATTATTTTGTGTTTTGATTTCTTCCATTTTCCAACTCTATTAATATAATCAGTCTATTTCGAATAGGACTGTATTATCGTAACTTTTCTACGAAATAAATGTTAGTTTTATTTATATATAAATAAAGACGGTGTGCGTCTTGGGACGCCCGACACAAGTGATAACTTAAACTAATCAGACCTGTTTTATTTATTTAGGTTTATGGCTTGGCAGCTAGGCCTTTAAGCCAAATCTTAGTCTACAATATAGTTTCTTCATTTTCTTAAGCCTGTGTGTAGCACAGCTGAACTGTAGGTAATCAGCTAGTGTCATTCAACGGAGTTCTTGTGACAACTCAAAAGGCCACATTTGACTATATATAGTCAACTAGTTATATATAGTTCACATTTCTCACAAAACACATAATTACTACTCAAAAACTATCAATATCCTACAACTATTGTTCAATTTAGAGTAATTTGACACATTTTTAGAAAATAAAACTGCACAGCACAACATTTCCTTTCAGTTCCGCCAAAAACTCCTAATCAGACCTGAGAGAAAGGGAAGCCAGAGAGACTGGCGCCGTAACGCGTTACGCAACGAAGCGGTTTACCCTCCCATAAGAAGTTGAAAAATATATTTAATCCTATTATTATTATTTAATAATAATCTTTTACTTAACATCACGATCTTTCTTTATTTTTTTAATGACGAAATTTCTTCCATACCGTCCTAGTTGATATAGACTGGTGTTATTTTTAAAGTCATTTCTCAGTTTAAACTATTACCTATTTTACCCAGTAAAAGGTGACTAAATGAATGTCTTTGTCTTGGCCTTATTCCTCATTGACATGGCCCCCTTCCACGGTAGCAAGCAAGAAAGCCACGACGCGCGAATTGGACAACGGGAGTATTACGATGCTTTAAATAAAACACAGGCACAATTACAAAAATAATTTATTTGCCAATACTACAATTTAACATTGCACAATGTAAAACAAAGGTAGAGACTGAAATAGGCGATCGCTACACGCGACATGTCCGCTTTGTATATACGTAATATACTAGGTTTAAAAGTATGCAGTGTCCATGGTCACCGCCGCATGTAGACATTTGCAACGCCATGAGATCAGATGGGTTGACTACCTCGTTAGGAAAAAGCATTTCTTTACGACCTTTTGCAGTGCTCTGGAAAAACCGAAGAGGAGCTAATTCCATAACTTGCAGACGTGTAATAAAAGAGCAGGTGCTACATTAAACAGCCAAATGTCGAGGTATGTATGAACTCTAGTTTTAACTCCAGTCGCTCGTGAGAAGTGTAGCGGTAATATAACGACGTAGGCACTAGCTCAACTGACGGTTATCTTACTATCCACTCTGGTTAAAACTGGTCAATGTACATACAAATAATTTCGATACTCTACACATGGTACTGCTGATACGGATCAACCAAATTGTATCAATTTGGTTAAAAGGCACATACATAAAAAGACGAAACTGGCGAACGTGGAATGATTCAAGCATATGTTTACATGTCACATACGTCACTTCAGACAGCAAGGAACCGTCTATCGGCTTAAGGCCTACCTTAATTACTATATTAGACTGTAATATATATTAATACTAGCTGACTCGGCGAACTTCGTACCGCCTTATTCAAATAAATTAATAAACAAACAAATCGAGAAAACATGGCAAAGGGCTCATAGAATTTGAAAAATATATATAGCCTATAACCATCTACGATTAATTCCACGTCGAATGGTTGTGGTTTCATGCTGATCGGTCCAGTAGTTTTCGAGTTTACCTCGGACAAAGAAAACAAACTTTGCTTATATATATATAGATAGATAGATAGCCATAAACCATCTAGGAAAAATTTCGCATCGAATGGTGGTAGTTTCATGTCGATACGATCAGTGGTTTAAGCGTGATTGAGCCTCAAACGAACACCATTTTCATTATATATATATAGAGAAGAGATATAGATATAGAGATGTATTATATATTAGACGATTCCTTTCTGTAAGAGGCGCCCCCTCTCGCCCGCCGCTGTCGCTAGTGTCGGTCTCGCGCTTTAAATGAAAATGAATATATTTATTGCATAATTATATATTATTCATACAAATGAAAATCCGCATACAAAGCTGCTATATGTCGTGTGTCGCGGTCACCAGTTTCGTGTCACGGTGACGTATTTCACAATCTACCTTTATAACCAACAACTATACACCAATTATCTAACTTATATATATTATCAAACTAATGTCTTCTAATAAATTCATTTCTATCAAAAACACAATATACTATGACAAACGTGAATTTACAAACCAAGAGTAGATCCTAAAGCAGTCATTCATATATAATATTCTTTTTATTTTTTAATTTATCTATACTAATATATAAAGCTGAAGAATTTGTTTGTTTGCTTGAACGCGCTAGTCTCAGGAAGTACTGATCTGATTTGTAAAAATATTTCACTGCTAGATAGCCAATTTCCACGCGGACGAAGTCGCGGGCAGAAGCTAGTGTGGTACATGTACGTATGTTTTTTAATTTTTTTTTGTTGCTGAAGTACAGCATACAGGCTGACTGAACTGATGGAAAGTGGTAACAGTCGCCTATGGACTTTGCAATATTAGAGGAGTTACCAATATGCTCGCGGGCTAGAAACAGTGGCGGGGACTGGAATGTGTGTATTCTCTTTATTTACTTACTCATTTACCTGAACCATATTTGATTATACAATGCCGGTCAGAATTCGAACCCGTAATCGTTGAGTTTGAGATACGAGTCCGTTGACCACAAAATTACACGCATATTTCTTATTAATAAAAAATACTTTTTGGTCAATACTCTTTATAATTCAATTTTTTGAATGTCGGTCATCAATAATTTTCATAGATTTTTGAATTATTGTTACGATAATATAAAATTGTATTTTATGTGATATTTATCTTTCACAAGTGCAAAACACAAATGCATAGCTTATTTATATACATACATTATGTTACAACAATAACTTTTACTGTATATTTTTACAAATAACAGGTTTTCGAAATACGTAATTTACACCTACTCGCATCATATATTTTAAATATTTGAAAAACTCAAAATGTATTACAATTTTTTTTGGTCATACATGTGTTGGTTTGCATGGAAATTTAACCTATGGTTAAAATAAATAATCACTAAAACTACATGACTAAACAGCGATTATTTTATTTCAACCGTCGGTCAAATGTATATGATATGCGCATCAGCCTTGGTAAAGTAATAATAAACCCGAGTCTTTAGATTAATTGTTAGGATTTTCCACAATTCGATGTTATGAATATTAAGCCAAAAATAACATTACACACAGATCGTCGCGTTAATATAATAATAATAATAATATTTTATATATATATATATATATATTAAGGGGTCAAAAAAAATGTGATCAAATTTTGTCTTAAACTAGCCAAACACTCAAATAAACTATTTTATAATATATATATATATATATATATATATATATATATATATATATATTATAAAATAGCCAAACGGCTAGTTTAAGACAAAATTTGATCACATTTTTTTTGACCCCTTAACATATATTTTCATGGAAGAAAATCCCAATAGACACACTAAAACCAACCTTCGAGGTAAAATTTGAAACTTACAGCAAAATGATCAAAATTTAATAAAAAAAGAATCTTCTTATCATACAATCTAAAACACGAGTGCTTATAAGCCGCGCGCAGAAGGTTTGCCGATGATTCCATTGCATTGTATTACTTACTATTATTTTATACACTTATGTAAAGTATATAAAATAATAAATTTATTGCCACAACTATTTATGTAATCTTTTTTGTCAACCCTACTGACCACCGACGCGTGACGTCATGAGGCCATCGGCAAACCTTCTGCGCACGGGTAATACATAATACAACTAGTGATATGTGTCACAATGGAATAATTCTTATACATTATCTACATTAACAATCATTTTACATTTAAAAAAACAGCTTCATGTCATTGAGAAAATTCGCACTAAATACTGACTACATCCTGACTAAAATTGAATCACAAAACTACCCTTAACAATAATAAGTAGATAAATAATCAAAAGTACTTTAAGCATGGGATTAGAAGCCCTAAGAACTTACTAAGTAAAAGCTTCAAAACCCAACACAACTAGATGGCTATAGACAAGAGAGCAGCCAGCTCTCTCTCTCTCTCTCTCACTCCCCTCTCTCTCCCCCTCTCTCTCTGTCCCCTCTCTCTCTCTCTCTCCTATTTTATTCAATAATTGTTTTACCCAACGAAAGACTTCAATGTACAGAAAGAAAGAAAAGGTGATAATTTTCATTAAATTTTAATTTAATATTTTCTTAAGTTTCGCAAATAATACAAATAAGTTTTAATCGCGATAATTTATTTGATTTTATTATTCCGTCGTTTCGGCTCATGTTAATTATTTATTTTTATTTAGAATTATTTAGAACTATTATTTATTTAGAATAGATTAAAAATAATATAATAAATTAGATTAGGGGAGCCTAACAGAGTAAATAATAACCATAAACAAAATTAAAACTAAATAATTAAAATGAACAAGTTGGTGGTAGGCTAAATAAAACTTCAACAATAGTCATTGAAGCTCGACATCTTTGTGTTCCGTAATCACGGCCACTGATAAGTGGCCGAAACGTCGGAATAATAACAATCAAATAAAATTCGGCACTGAAAACCATTAAAACGTAGTTCTATTAGAATTTTTAATTGTTCAGATTTAATATTGTTACAAGTTGCAGGACTCGAATTAAAATGCCGTTGGAATTATTATAGAACTTATTAGAACTATACCAACACGTATACACACAGGTACAAATATAACTGTACATAACCAGTCCAAACGTAATGCACGATTCAATAACACGCGCAAGTCCGTCACTAACGTCTTGCTTCGCTTGTGGCTATCGCTAGACCGCCCATCTCCCCCTTGGGATGCCCCAATGCTTCATACTGTACAAATACAATATGTCTGCTCGACCGCGTGGACTGAATTTCCAAGAATCACACCTGGCTAATGACTGAATGGAGATTACTATACACAATTATCTTTTTAATCACATATTTTAAACACAAAGCAAACAAAAGAAGTCCAAATGCCGAAAAGGTAATAAAATGTGTTTCTACAGACGCAGGTGTGATTTTTTCTTTGTCAACACCTCGGTCGTTACAATATGTTTAAAATAATTCTAAATCTATGCATGTAAATAAAACGGCTCTTTAGTTATGTGCGCAAAAAAGACATGACTTTCATCGAATTTGTTTGCCCAGTTGTTTATTATTGAAGCACAAGTTAGTTTTGCAAGTTAAAGTTTAATTATTTTCATTTATTCAATAAAAATGTGTTGCGACATATCTCGTAAATGATGACAACAATAAAACTGTCATGTCGACCTGTCACGGATGTATATCTGTTGTCTGCGGCTTCGCTTGCATAAATTAAAAATAGTCATAGTTTGAGTACTCAAAAAAGTTAAAAGGTAAGAATCATAAGTAAATAACCTTATTTAAGAAGGTTTTTACATACAAGCTTTTGAGATCGTGGATATCATGTAGTCGCAGAGTGATAGCCAAGACAAGTAAAACGAGCCCAAACACGACGGGTCCATCTTGTTTATTAGTACAGGAGTTCCTATGACCACCTTCCGACTCCATCATCAGATCAGCTCCATGGTACCATATTATTGCATTGTCACGCTATATATATACGCAAAATTTCAGCTCAATCGGAAACCAGCAAGTTGGTCAAATTTAACTTGCAAGATTCCACCCGAACTTACATACATACATGCATACATGCATACGTACATCCATTTCAAGTTAAATAAAACCTTGTAAAAAGGCGGTAGTTTTTAAAGGTATTGTTTAAATCGGTCAAAATATATAAGTAAAAATCCGGCGCGAATGATTTTACCGGATTGTTACAGCTAGTACATAGATTAAAAAGATGACTCATAGCTAGTTAGTATATTCACACAAACTTATTTTGTAAATAAAATAATAAAAATTTGTCTTTATTTAACAAATAAATGCTTACCAATGTATCACATAAAAATATTTCAGTTGTCTGAAATTGTACGTATCAAGGATAGCATGTCACTCAAGCCTCTAACTGCATGAAAATTATACTATCACTGAATCAACGGACCCCAAGGTCCAGAACAAAATAACACTATTCATATAGCATCCGTATAAGGTTGCGATCGTTACATACATTTTCGATGGCTTCACTACAACTGAAACACCGGACCCCGGTGTCCAAGGTCTAAACTTCAAATAAATATAAAAAAATACCCTAAGAAAAAAAAAACATGTGTTGTTTAAAAGAGCGACTGTAACTATTTCGATACCTTTACTGGTTTGAAACACTGGACCCCGGAGCCCGAAGTCTAAAAACTACCCTGAGAAGGAAAAATATTAACCTTTATTATTATTAACCTTTCATTTGTTTCAATAATCCTCGTCTCATGTTCATCTTCTCCACGTCCCACTATTTTAAATTGCTTTAATTTCAATTGCTTGGCTTAAAGGCCTAGTTGCCAAGCCATAAATATAAAAAAAAATTCAATTGCCCGAAATCCAGGGCCCAGAATAAAATATAACTATAAATAAAGCATTTGTATATAAGACTACACACACACAGATAATTAATACATACAATCTAGAGTAAAATATGGACAAATTTATATATACCGATAGACTCTATAGATATAAGATGGAATTAAAATGGAAGTAATAAAAGCTATGTATTTAGATAACTTGATAAACAATGTAATGTATATAACTTATTATATATAAATGAAGCAATAAAAAGCAAAAAAAAATATAAAAAAATAATGAATACAATGTCTTATTTGCCAGGAGGAGGAGTAAAACAATACATACTATTTTAAATTGTTGATAGCAGACAACAGTGGACTCGGGGGTCCTAGTTATTGTTTCTACCTAGTATAATATAGTCAGCCCCTCTAGACAAGTAGCATTAACGTTATCGTTATGCTAAGTATTATGTCATTCCCAAAATTCTATTCGTTATTGTCTACGGGGTCTGAGCAGAAAAATATTTAAAACCAACCTCCTGTTAACTGAGACACCGAACGGACCCCGGGGTCCGCAGTCAGTTTTTCCTAGAAATAAAAGCCAAACCTCCCCTTTAATAATCCTCGACGGGTCCCGTGACCCTCAGCCTCATGCTGTCCCACTTCGCCATCATGTCTCCGTTGATCTTGTCCACGTCCCACTTCTGGGACTCCTTGTCCACATTGCACTGCTCAATGAAAAGATCCCGCTTCGCCAAATCAAAGTCCACGCACTTGTCATTGTTGCCATGTTTTATTTGCTTCGTGTCCTGGAATATTGAATTTTCAATATTTTAAAATATTAATAAAAATCAATACATGAAAAAAATAATCCATTAATTTTTTTTCTTTAATCAATTATAAATGAAACACAAATTGATTAAATTTAAAAAGTGATTAAAGTGATGAAAACATTGGATGCAAATACCTGAAAAATTCACAATGATAATAAAACTTGGAAATAGTTTTAATATTATGTTCTACAAGTATTTACATCATATAAAAGAATATAATATTTATCAAAAAGTAGTATAATGAAATAAAAAATGGATTCCAGGTCACTATCAGCGCGGAGCGTTTCCAAAATGATGGTTCAAATTCAAATTCAAAAGTTTTTATTCAAAATAAGTTCCACTGTAGAACACTTTTTGAAGGTTATACATATAGGTTAAAATTTAATTTTACTTCCTAGTCTATGTACACTATGTACATTGCATTTCCGCTCTGTATGGCAATGCTGAATTATTTTCATATTACATTATCGCTGGTGCGTCGCAACAAAAAATGCTAGATCAAGTATCGTCTTTTTATCATCTTGCAAAGATTTTCTACGAGCGTACAAAATTATGACACAATTTGATAAATACTTGAAAATATTATTAATCGGAACTAACCATCAAGGCAACACATTCAAGCACTAAAATTGTTATATATAATACTAGCTGACTCGGCGAACTTCGTACCGCCTTATTCAAATAAATTAATAAACAAACAAATCAAGAAAACATGGCAAAGGGCTCATAGAATTTGAAAAATATATATAGCCTATAACCATCTACGATTAATTCCACGTCGAATGGTTGTGGTTTCATGCTGATCGGTCCAGTAGTTTTCGAGTTTACCTCGGACAAAGAAAACAAACTTTGCTTATATATATATATAGATAAATAGCCATAAACCATCTAGGAAAAATTTCGCATCGAATGGTGGTAGTTTCATGTCGATACGATCAGTGGTTTAAGCGTGATTGAGCCTCAAACGAACACCATTTTCATTATATATATATAGATTACAAAGTTCTAAACATGCCGTGTCAACAACAACTATATAAACGACGGAGAACGACGCATTTTTTTTGTTCGGGATTTATGTAAAAACTACCGGACCGATTTCGATGCGAAATTCATACATCGACAGCAAATTCATAGACTTAAAATCTGCGCTACTTTTTATACCGGGAATTTTTCTGAGAATGACAAAATGGTCAGATTAAAAAAAAACTAATTTCAATTTTTCACAGATCGCGAGAAAATTTCATGCAATAAAATGCGTGACGTTTTTGCATTTCGGGAATCCCGCGGGAATTTCCCCGGAAGCGGTTTGTAGTTGTCCCGACAAGCATCTCCCGACAGTTTTCACGAAAAACATGGCAACGGTACCTCGTGTCCTGGGAGTCCCTCGGGAATTTCAAGTGAAGCGCGGACGAAGTCGCGGGTATATGTTAATTGTGGACCGGGCAATAATACACATATTATGAATACGAGTTTTTTGGCGGGAACTGAAAGGAGACGTTGTGCTGTGCAGTTTTATTTTCTAAAAATGTGTATAATCACTCTAAAATGAACAATAGTTGCAGGATATTGATAGTTTTCGAGTAGAAGTTATGTGTTTTTCTGAGAAATGTGAACTGTATAGTCAGATGTGATCTTTCGAGTTTTCACAAGAACTCCATTGAATGGCGTCGGTTGTAGCCTGCAATACAACTGCGCTACTATACGAAGACCTATTAATTAACATGTTTCCGACTGAAAGACTTTGATTCTATGGTCATGAATAAATAATAATAAAAAAATATTATGAATACTAGCGAAGTTTTATTCTTAGATTCATATACCCCAGCGAATTACAGTTTATTTGGAAATCTAATCATAGTAGACTACTATATTCTGATAACATTGAAATACAGAAAACGCCCTACAAAAGGCTTCTTGTTGACATGAGAGGTTTATTTCAACAGTATATTCTAGTTGTTAATATTGTTCTGGGACTTAAGTGAGCAGATATGAAGAATTTTACCGGTCGATATCGCCACAACTGGTTCCCGCCTCCCAAATGACAAGAGAACAATAGGACCGGACTTCCTGGAGATGAATCTGGCAAATCCCAGCACATGTTTCTCGTTTTACTCCTGGAAAAACAAGAATAATTATTGAATTGTCTAACATATATATTGGGGGTGAAAAATTAAAGGCTTACAACATTTCCATATAGCGACATAAGTCTTTTTCTCTCTTACGATTTGACATATCGCTTCTTTGCTTCAATAACGTGACATATCCCAATACTCACTTATTTCACTCACTCACTATATTTTGCTAAATGTATCATATTATCACAACTTTCTCATATATTTCAAAAAGCTTAATAAATTGACACAAAATTTACAAAAAAAATATACAAAAAAAGTGTAAAATATGTTTGGGTAAAATCTTTTTTTGAGATTTTAAAAGTGGCGTACGGTAAATTTGGGTTTTTCAAGATACCACGTTATTGAAGCAAAGAAGCGATATACAGTTTAGCTTAACTATTGAATAACTAAATTAAAAGTTGTTATAAAAAATTTATTCAAGCAAATTATTGTTCATTCATCTATTCAGTTAGTGCCTGAATTTTTTCAATTTTTTATTTTCATATTTAGTATGTTTAAATAATATTTATTCATTAAAGGGCCGATGTGTGTGTGGCTTGCGTAAGCCAGAGTACCCGTTTTCGGCCGTATTTTCATCCCTCTGGGAAAATCTTACAGTTTCGGGAGTCGAGACTTTTTTTAGGAAATTTCCTCCTCTTTTCGAATCTTTTTTCACATTTGAAAAATCTTTATTACTTTTTGAGATATTTGCAAAAATTTAAACCCCCCCCCCCCCTTTTTTTTAGTTAATTGTTAATAACTTTTACAATTTTTGCAAGCGGAATTAAATTTTTTTCAAAAATCATCTAGTTGCCATTCCGAATCGAATGACACCTCATTTATAATTTTCGGAGACTGCTGAGAAAAGTTGGTCCAAAAGGCACTTGTTGACTAGTCTACTAGTGTTGGTAGAAACAAGACTCACCTGATGTCCTTATGCCATGACAGGACGAACTTTTGTTCGGCATTCGGGGAGCTTTCGCAAGGTTTCAACAGCAATTTGTCCATTTGCTCGCCGTTGTGTGCGTCTATGCACAAGTTCGTGTTAATCACTGGTCGTATCTGCAATAGTTTGGAACCTGTATAATACATAAACTCTCAGAGACTTTTTTTAAGCGAATTGTGCGCACAGAACATGATTTGGAGAATAGACACGTGTCTTTCTATTCATGCAGGAACGGAGATTTGATTCATTCTATCCATGTAGGAACAGAGAACGAATACAATTTCCTGCTGCTTTAAATATTATAAAATTAATAAATGACTAAAATATTAGATAAAGATTGGTCGAAAAACGTAAAGTAATAAAGTACATTAAAAAAAATTATGAACGACCTTTTAAAATTCAAATTTTTAAACGTATTATTTTTTGGTTTACACTGTAATGAGAACAAAAAAAAATCGGTTTTGGCAATTTTTGAAATTTGAATATGAATAACTTACACTGCCCTCTCCAAATGGCTCCGGGTCGACAGTGGGATATTTTGCAGTCAAATCAAAGGCCACCTTTAAAAAAAAATATGTGTGTGTGTACTTATGTACAGGCGTTAGAAGTTATACTTCTTTGGCGTATCAAGATAAAAACCTTCAAAAATTTTATCTTTTGCCTTATTATACGTTTGTAGAAAAAACGACACTAACAATAGAAAAACTAAAATGTTGACTATAGCTAACTTCAAGGCGTCGGTTGACTATGGCTAACTTCAGGGTGTCGGTTGACTATAGCTAACTTCAGGGTGTCGGTTTTTCGTGACTGTGCGCGCGCATCGTAAAAGTATAACTTCAAAACTAAAATGTTGACTATAGCTAACTTCAAGGTGTCGGTTGACTATGGCTAACTTCAGGGTGTCGGTTGACTATAGCTAACTTCAGGGTGTCGGTTTTTCGTGACTGTGCGCGCGCATCGTAAAAGTATAACTTCAAAACTAAAATGTTGACTATAGCTAACTTCAGGTTGTCGGTTGATTATAGCTAACGTCATGGTGTAGGTTTTTCGTATGACGGTGTGCGCGCGCATCGTAAAAATTTACTCTCATCATTTTTCCCTAACGCGCCTAAAGAAGTATAACTTCAAAAACTGTTATTCATATATATCTTTAGAAATTCCACCTCCATCCTCCCCCTGGATGGGGACAGCGGTGACGCGGATTAGGTGAACTTAAGGAGGCCTACGTCCAGCAGTGGACTATGGTTGGCTGATGACGTATAAATTTAATATGACATTAACATATTCAACATAATATTTACATATCTTATACTAAAGCTGAAGAGTTTGTTTATTTGTTTGCTTGAACGCGATAATCTTAGGAACTACTGGTCTGAGATGAAAAATCTTTTCAGTGTTAGATAGCCCATATATCGAGGAAGGCTATAGGCTATATATCATCACGTTAAGACCAATAGGAGCGGAGCACCAATGAAGAATGTTTTAAAGTCGGGAGGGTTTTATTAACTATTCCACGCGCACGAAGTCGTGGGCAGAAGCTAGTTCAATATAACATTGATATATTTAATATAACATTTACATATTCGATACTTGCGTTTCTTTATAACTCACGACACCCAAAATGCTCCGACAACCGTTCCACATGGCGACCGCGGTCGTTATAATCGTAGCGAAAACGTCACTAATGACGTCATCATTTTCGCTCACAATTACCAATGTCAAGAGGTGGCTCGAACAACCGTTCCACTAGAGTTAATGATTGTATTGATTGTCGTGAATGGGGTCATTGTGAGCTACTAATGGAACACGTTTTATATAATGCGCGTTTGGGTTCATATTCCAATATTAGAGTCATTTTGAAACCTAAGGGTTTGATATAGCTATTTAATTAATCTGAGATTAGAATATATTTATGATATAAACTGCATTATCCTACTAATCCGACTAATACTATAAACGCGAATGTTTGTAAGAATGGGTGGATGTATGTATGTTACTCTTTCACGCAAAAACTACTGAATGGATTTTGATAAAACTTTAAAATAATATAGCTCGCACATCAGAATGACACACAGGCTATATTTTATAAAGATATAGTGTGAATTATCCAAAATATAACGATTTCCATCACTACGCGGGTGAAACCGCGGGGAGCAGCTAGCTCACTATATATTATTTTATATATATTATATTTTCTCTATATATATATATATATATATATTTGCTCTATATATTGTTGTTGTTATGTGTGTTTTATTGTCCACCTTAACTCTAGTCCTAGACGGAAGAACAGCGCTAATCCATGTTGGCTAGCATTATGCTGAGACTGGGTCCAATTTAGTTTTTTTTTTCTATTTATATTAACTTAGTTTCTGTCCTAAATAAGATATTTTTCTTTCTTTCTTTATATTGCAAGAAAAAAAAATGCGAGACCTGAAGATACATACCTGCGTCATGAACCACCTGAAAGACTTGCACTTGAGCCTGTCCCTCAGCGCCCTCTGCGGGGATATGTCGCCGGTGTCGATGTTCAAGTAGTGCGGCCGCCGCTTGTACAAGTACTGCGCGTACTCGTCCATCCACACTTCCGCGACGCGCCTGTAGTTCTAAAGGGGACACCCACACACCCGCGCCGGAGGGTTTTTCGCATACAAACACACACATTGTATACAATATGTGGGTTTGTATGCCAAAAATCCCCCGCCGTACAAATTGTGTACAAAAACACACACATTGTATATCCCCAAAGCATAAGCAAGTTACGCTTCTGTTACGGGCAATATACGTGTCACGGCAGTCATACGCATGGTTACGGTCCCGTGGCGCCTCATTACGATGCAGAGGGACGCTGGAAGGTTTAGTGGGTAGTCTGGTGGTCGGTGCATGCACCAACAGCCGGGAGTCCCACATACCCCTTGGTGGCATCCCCCGGGGCCTGAGGATATGCGCAAAAGCATTCCCCCAGCGTTGACAAAAAAGGGGGGGGGGGGCGATCCCAGACACCCAGACCATGGCAAATAACGGAGAAAATCCGTTTCCGAAATTTACTATACCAGGAATCGAACCCGGAGCCTCCGCGTTGCAGTGAGGTAGGCCGGCAAAGGCTTAGCCCGTTCAACCACAGAAGCAGTTATAATGGCTAGTGATCGCGTCCTAAACTCAAAGAAGAAGAAGGGAAGGGGGAGGAGTATAGGTTTGCGTTTGACCACTGTCTCGCCTGATGGTGAGTGATGACGCAGTCTAGAATGGAGCACGCTTAATACTGGTCAAAAAAAAGCTACTACAACTTGGATTTATACTTTGGCTACTATGGGTAGACCTGGGGAAGGTGCCGCGCGTCTAAAAAATATAGGTCCTAAGAAATGGGAACGGAAAACTTTCATAAAATGAAAACTAATGGGCCAAATTAAGTTAAATTTTTAGGGGACCAAATGACAACTATTCTGCATTAGACTCAAATTGGATCATAAATATCAGCGTAAGCGGTGCACATATATAAAAAAAACAATAAAGTTGAGAACCTCCACCATTTTGAAGTCGGTTCAAAAAGAAAAGTTTTAGTTAATACATTTTTATCTAGACTTGTTAATGGGGAGTTTCTTGCCGCTTCTTCACTTTAACAGCAATAACACGCTGCCTGCCAAGTGGTATAGATAGACTAGGAAGTAAAATTAAATTTTAACTTATATCTTGACATGATATTTTGAACAAAAACTTTTGGATTTGAATTTAAGCGAGAGAACACCTTACCCTGCCAACGAAGTCCCCATGTCCTGGATTAGGGAACGGTGCGAATTTCCTGTAGATATGACCGACTCGGGAACAGGGCGCGTCTACCATCCTACCGCCGCACTGCCAGATCTTAAAAAAAAAACAAACAGATCTAAAAACTTAATACTTAAATACACTGGCTTGGCCCTGGTTTAAAATTAACTAATCTTAGTCAACAATTTCATTATGTAAAAAGCGCAAAAGAGTGTTGTGTAAAGAATTAACCAGTTTATTCCGCGAGTATTACATTCTTTAAATTATGGCAACTGTTTCTAATATATTTGTGCTACTGAAATAGTAGATTGTTTCACGAGGGATAAAAGTAACCTATTGAGTCTTGAGATGATCATTTTGATTCTGATTGGTTAAACAAACAACGATTTCACTAATGAGATCAACCATTAATTGCGTATCTAATCTATCGCTTTATTATCCTAGCCTGTAATATAAACTCGACTATCGGCATCATGCACAGAAATATCTAAGAAATTCCGAAATTTCTACGTAATTCCTTTATCTCAAAGCTGCCTCAATATCGCAAGATATGAATAAAATAAGTTAAAAAAATACAACAAAATTACTGGTGCAGCCAAAGAGGTCAGAGAAAAAAACAGACTTCTTTCCATTTAACGACAACTCTCTATAACGTGATAAAATGCACAGTCCCTTCAGTGTCGTTATATAGAGTTTAATATAGTATCAATCATGAATCCTACACCCTGGTTACGACGTGATAATACTTAGATTGTTGGTTTTATTTAAATCTGTTTATTTGATTTAATATAAAATATTACAAAGTAGAATTAGTTTTATTAATTAATATTATTTAACTAAATTGGGTCATTTTGGTCTTACGCCAAAATGAAGGTTTGCACTGAAAATCAGCGTTGTGTCGGATATAATTCCGGCACAACAATATGCTGAGTGCAAACATTGTTTGCTGAAAATGAGGCGTACAAATTCTCAAAATATTCTCTGTGTATAATAATGTATAAGAAATGTACTTACTTTTTATCCGTGCAGGAACGGAGAAAGAATACAATTTCCTGCGGCCGGGCGGCCTGTCGTAAGAGGCGACAAAACAACCCACAGCCAGGTGGTAGGGCATTTGCCCGCCTGGATGGCTACCACCCCTGGTCTAAAGTACGTCGCCATAATAACCTTGAGTTGTGTTTGGGCATTAGTGACCAGGTTCCAGTCTCCCTTAAGAGAGCAGCAGCGCATTTGTAGCACCTTTGGTGTTGCAAATGTCCATAGGCGACGGTAACTTTCCAACAAATGGGCCATCTGCCTGTCTGCTGAACTCCTGCAATAAAAAAAAAATAACTTCGCTATTTTATGTTGATCCTACCTTAAAACTGAGCTCGTACTGCTCCCCTCCCCAGATGTCCAGGCCAGGGTCGTAACCACCCAACTCCCAGAAGAAAGCTCGCGATATGGCGAACAAACCGCCCGCCATCACGGGACTCCTATAATGTCACAAATCAGAAATGTTCTACCATTTTTTTAAAGATTGCAAGTAACTCTATTGCTTAATGGCCGATAATACAATATTTGAATAAATATAAATGTGTGTTATATGGAAACTAGAGGTCCCGGCAGGCGTTGTCCTACCCATAGAAAATAAAATAAAAATTTAGGACCCCATCCCCGCGCCACCTATCGGTTGCAATTGTGGTTCTAAATAATCCCGGAACCCAGCCAAACACACACAAAACATTTCATCAAAATTGGTAAAGTCGTTCGCAAGTTATGCTTGTACATACATGTCTATGATTCATTTTTCCCTACAGCCTACCTTCAAAAACTAGCAAAAGGATCAAAAGGTCGAAAGCGCCATGAATTTATTGGCACTTACGTGTTTTACTCGTGCATATATTACCATTCGTAACGCTCGGCTGCTTTCCACACGTATTGAACGAAATAGCAACTCATAACCCGATCAGACACCGGCTTGTGTTCCAAAATACAGTAAGATTGCAAATTTAGTATAAAAAATGTGTCTTATTTACAAAAATAATTCAGTAGGCTGTAGTTCGCCATTACGGCGTACGTGCTTGTGATTCATTATAATATCGAGCCTTTACCGCCATTGTATGGCAAACGACATTTGGACCTAAGTATATTTTTTGTTGCAAAAGATACTTTCAACTTGTATAAAGACTTTCAATTTTAATTGGATTAAACCCTACTAAATCAAAAAGTGAAGGTCTTAAAACAAAATAATAGTTTAAATACGTTTTGCAACAAAAAACATGCTTAAGTTCAAAAGTTGCTTGCGATAAAATGGCGGCATGGGCTCGGTATGTCAGATTTTACTCAGACCTTTGTTCGTTGCAGTGAGTTTTATTTGTCAACATGGTTTTAATTCATTTGGAATACAGCTACACTGACTACTTGTTTTTTTATATACTGATAGTGAGGCCTTAGTTTCTACAACAGCGGTGTAGTCGGCGCTTGCATCATATGGTATGTTTTTAGAACCTGCTTTCCCTACCCTAGGTGAATTTACACCTCGCACTACTGAAACATATCTGTTATAGAAATCCCTATTAATATTATAAATGCGAAAGTAACTCTGTCTGTCTGTCTGTTCCGTTTTCACGTAAAAACTACTGGACCGATTTGGCTGAAACTCAGTATATATATATTTTTGATGCCGAGAATGTTGTACATAGGATATTTTTTATCCCGAAAAATGGGATAGTTTCCGGGATAAAAATATATTTGTCTTTCTGTTTGTTATGCTTTTCCGGAAGAACTAATGGGCCGATTTGGCTGAAAATCGGTACGTATGTAAATTAAATACCGAGGGTGGACAAGGGATACTTTTCATTTTGGCCTTTTCGGTAATTTTGGCCTTTTTGGTCATTTTGGCCTTTTTGGTCATTTTGGCCTTTTTGGTCATTTTGGCCTTTTTGGTCATTTTGGCCTTTTTGGTCATTTTGGCCTTTTTGGTCATTTTGGCCTTTTTGGTCATTTTGGCCTTTTTGGTCATTTTGACCATGTCGGTCACTGTGGCCTTTTTGGTCATTTTGGCCTTTTTGGTCATTTTGACCATATCGGTCACTGTGGCCTTTTTGGTCATTTTGGCCATGTCGGTCAATTTGGCCTGTTTGGTCATTTTGGCCTTTTTGGTCATTTTGGCCTTTTTGACCACGTCGGTCATTTTGGCCTTTTTGGTCGTTTTTGCCTATTCCGTCATTTTGGCCATGTCGGTCACTGTGGCCTTTTTGGTCATTTTGACCATGTCGGTCACTGTGGCCTTTTTGGTCATTTTGGCCATGTCGGTCATTGTGGCCTTTTTGGTCATTTTGGCCTTTTTGGTCGTTTTTGCCTATTCCGTCATTTTGGCCATGTCGGTCACTGTGGCCTTTTTGGTCATTTTGGCCATGTCGGTCATTTTAGCCTTTTTGGTCATTTTCGCCTTTTTGGTCATTTTGGCCTTTTTGGTCATTTTGACCATGTCGGTCATTTTGGCCTTTTTGGTCATTTTGGCCTTTTTGGTCATTTTGACCATTTTGATCATTTTGACCTTTTTGGTTATTTTGGCCTTTTTGGTCGTTTTGCCTTTTCCGTCATTTTGGCCATGTCGGTCACTGTGGCCTTTTTGGTCATTTTGGCCTTTTTGGTCGTTTTTGCCTATTCCTTCATTTTGGCCATGTCGGCCACTGTGGCCTTTTTGGTCATTTTGGCCATGTCGGTCATTTTGGCCTTTTTGGTCATTTTGGCCTTTTTGGTCATTTTGACCATTTTGATCATTTTGACCTTTTTGGTTATTTTGGCCTTTTTGGTCGTTTTTGCCTTTTCCGTCCTTTTGGCCATGTCGGTCACTGTGGCCTTTTTGGTCATTTTGGCCTTTTTGGTCGTTTTTGCCTATTCCTTCATTTTGGCCATGTCGGCCACTGTGGCCTTTTTGGTCATTTTGGCCATGTCGGTCATTCCGGCCTTTTTGGTCATTTTTGCTATTTCAGTAATTTTGGCCTTTTTGGCCATTTTGGCCATTTTAGCCTTTTTGGTCATTTTGGCCATGTCGGTCATTTTGGCCGATTCGGTCATTTTGACTATTTTGGTCATACTTTTTATAGATAAAAATAAAACTAAAATAGATGAAAGTTTGAGTGAGAGACTTAATCGTTTCTCAAGTTCTATAAACTATAGATTATGAATTTTTATATCTATAATATAAAAATTCATAATCTATAGAAAAAAGTGCGATAGTAACTCGATCTGTCTGTCTGAATACCGAAAATGGGCATAGATACTTTTCATCCCGGGAGATGGGATAGTTTACGATATAAATATATATATATAAAGTAAATCTTATGAGGGCAATTAGCACCAATATAAAAATATAAAACAATTTAACCTGTTTTAACGCCGGCTGTTTAAACAAGAGGTACGCCATAGAGTTTGACCCGCGGCAGGGCCGCGGGGTAAACTCTAGTTACATACATATATACCAAATATCATGACTAAAAATATGCGAAAAAAAGCACTCATAAAAACTGAGAAAAGGTAGATTACACAAAAAAAAATATATAATATAAAATACAATCTCTTTTAAAGATTTTATGGTTTGGAAACAGAATATTTAACTCATTACTAACTTAACTAGTTATGAATAAAACTCAGCCTAACTGTAGGTCTTTGACGGACGCTAAACAAATTTACATACATACATAACTTCACGCCAGGTCCCTTGCGGGGTAGGCACGAACAACAGAGCGCCATTTAGGCTTATTCTTACACACCTCACTTGCTTCTATGACATTCATAGCTCTTGTCATGCACACTCGTCTGTTCTTAAGGCTCCCATCACCTTCTGCTAATACACTATCAATTTGATCATGGAAGGTGTGTCGTGGCCTTCCGCGACTTCTGCATCCATCCACTTTTGCATTGTGTATCTGTTTAGTCATTCTTTCATCATACATTCTTTCCACATGTCTCTTTCAGACCAACTCTCTTTCTTACTTCAGTATTACGAATTTCAAATACATTTTACTCAACACTTTACAGAGAAATCCTACAATTGTGGACAACTCACTCGAACGGCTCCGGCATGTTCTCCTCATCCTTGGGCAAGACCGGCAGTCGTTTGTAGAAGAGCTCCCAGTCGAAGGCACCTCTAGCCCCTTCGTCCTGGGCGCGGTACTCGAACGTGTCGTATGCTATCACGTCAATGAACGGACAGACCGCTGTGCGATAGTTCAACGCTATTGGCTCTGAAAGAAAATTTATTAAATTGAAGGTCACATGCCCCGGGCAGACTGCAAATTTCGAGAGCAAGTCATGTTCAAACAAGTTTCGTTGCATAAAATTTTTTTATCTTATCACTATTCACTATTGGAGAATTAACTTTATCTTATCCTGGAATCTAGCACATTGTCTGGAATAAAATGAGTCCTATGCACACTCAATATTGAGACTACATAAATACGAATCTATAACAAATTTCAGAAAAATCGGTTTAGTAGTTTTTGCATCATAGTATCACAGATAGTCTTACTTTCGCATTTATAAAATTAGTATACAGTAAAGATGTGTAACTCAGGAGTGATTGATTTAAAAGATGTATAATCTTTCAAAATTCGAAATCACTCTTTAAATCTTTGATTTTAGAAATACATCTTTAACTCACTATGTTAAGATTCACTCTGTGGCATTCTAATCATACGGACGCGTTGTTTAACTTTTATTATTTTTTGTTAATATAACCTGTTTTCAATCATAAATAATTACAAAGAACTTCTAAAGTGCATACGGATAATAACACGCATAAACGAAGCCGATTTACCGCATCAGGTTAGTGAGTGTTTTCAACAAAAATTTGAAACTACCCTCTTTTGTACCAACAAACAATGTCGATACCAAGGTCGCCTCCGACGATAAAACATCTTACCAAGAATCTTACTGTCTCTCATTATGGCTCGGATTCGGCCATTAACACATCTTTATCTGCTGAACAACAGGATATTTATGCTTGTAATATTCCCAAAAGAATCAAGCGTCATAATGAGGAATTCTCCAACAATTCTTATTGTGATATGGATGAAATTAAAACTATGTTTATTGAAATTAAGGAACAAAATATTCAGAAATTTGAAAGTCTGTCAACTTCTATGGATACCATCATCACTCAGAATCTTGAGTTGCAGCAAACGGTAACAAAAATATCTTCCCAGCATGAAGAGATTCTAATGAAAATACACGTTTTAGAAAAAGAAAATATTGTTTATAAAAACCGTATTGAGCTATTAGAAAACAAATTAGAGTATTTTGAGAAATATGTTCGGAATAATACTGTCGAAATTCGCAATATACCAATTCAAAATTATGAAAATAAGTCGACACACCTCGCTATAGTTCAGGAAATCAGTTCAGCTATTGGATTGAAAAACTCCATCCAGGAAGATGATATTAAACAATTGTACCGCTCTAAAAACAAGGCTTTAGTTGTTGATTTTGTCTCAACTAATACAAAGGAATCATTTATTTCTGAATTCCGTAAACATAATAAATTTAACCGGGAGAAGAACCAGTCAACTCTAAACACGTCTCATATTCATATACCCGGCCCAGCACAGACCTTATTTATCTCCGAATATTTAACAACTCAAGCAAGACGTATTTTTTACCTGGCGCGTCTAAACGTTAGACTAAACAAGTTAGTTGCAACGTGGACTTCGTTCGGCCATGTATATGTTAAAAAGGAAGAAGGAACAACACCTGTTCGTATCACAAGCGAAGACGAACTAAACAAAATCCTATTGTGACTATTTCTTTCATTATTCTCGTATATAATCTACGTAAAATCATTTATAAAACTTGGTTACATATTAATCGTACTAAGTGTTAAGCTTATTTTCTGTCTATTTAGTATGTATGTACACACGCTACCCACAAATCACTTATACACCTCAATAAACTCACATTGCAACTCATACATTGAACTTTCGAAATTAATTAAATATATCACTAATCTGAGAGATTTTGTTACATTATCTCACATGTCGCCTCGTCAGCATCACGGATCCATTCCACTAAAATTATTCTACCCTCTCCACTATTTATTTTTCGTTTTTTTAGTAATAAATATTCAATATGATTGACATTGAGTCAATAAACCAAGGTCTGGATTCTCTTGCCGTTGCGACATCTCAAAAATGTGATATTGAAGACGTGAATAAATACTTATTTTCTAATTGTAATCAGCAACTGAATATCATATCTCAAAATATTAGAAGTGTAAACTGTAACCTAGATAGTTTCTGTTCCTTAATAAAAAGGTCTCAAATAGATTGGTATGTTATAGTTCTTACTGAATGTTGGCTCTCTTCTGCTAAACATGTCCCAGATATCGATGGCTACCGTCATATAAATACCACTCAACACGTAACACAAAATGAAGGAGTAGTAATTTATTATAGTGAAAATTTAAATATAACATATGTGGAACCTGACGAAAATTTTCTGGATGATGCAAATTCTATAATGCTTAAAATAAACTCATCAACTTGTGTGGTTGGAATATACCGCCCCCCTAGCCATTACAATACCAATAACTTTCTTAATTCTTTAGACTCATATTTATCAAAATTATCCAATTATAAAAATATAATTATTTGTGGAGATATTAATATCGATATTGCAGACAAATCAACTGACAAACGAAGTTATGACTACCTTAACATTCTTTCTAGCCATAGTATATTGCCTGCTCATACTTTAATTACTCACGGTAAGACATGTCTTGACCACTTACTTATTAAAACCAAAAATAAGGCTCTCTGCCTCGTTATAGAGTCCTCTATTACTGATCATGAATGTATCGCCTTGTTCTTAAGTCTAGATTCGAAATTACAATACTTGTGTAAAACTAAAAAGCGTATTAACTATGTAGGGTTAGATGGGGCTGTACAAAGAATGGATAAAAACGCTATTCTTAATTGTCATGACGTTAATGAGGCCACAAATAGCTTAATAAACCAGCTAAACGAGTCTATTAAAAGTAACACGTTTGTACTAAAGACACCTAATAGGAAACGTATAATTAAACCATGGCTTACTAAAGGTATTCTTAAATGTTTGAAAAATCGTGACAACCTTTACAAAAAACTGAAGAAAGATCCTACTAATGAAATATTACTTTGCACTTATAAACGATACCGTAACTTCTGCACAAATTTAATCAACAAATCTAGACGTAATTATGAGAAAGAGCAATTAGAAAATCACAAAAACAATAAAAAACAACTCTGGGAAGTTATCAAAACTATAAGCGGTTCTAAAAAAGTAATCGATCACGCTACTAACCTAATTATAAAGTCCAATCCAATTAACTCTGTAAATAATGTTAATAACTTTTTCGCAGATATTGGTAAAAAATTGGCGACTTCAATATCCAGCCAGTCCTGTATTCCTTCTCCAGTTACGGTTGACTCAACCTCATGTTCTCCATGCAAGTCCATTGTCTTATCTCCCACTGATGAAAGTGAAGTTAATCAGCTGATCTTGGGTTTAAAGGATAATTGTGCTATAGGTCTAGACCAAATCTCGGGTATAGTAATAAAAAGGTATAGACATATTCTAGCTACTCCTATCGTTCACATTTGTAATCTCGCCCTGTCATCTGGAATTTTTCCCCTAGCTTTTAAAAAGGCTCTCATTAAGCCAATATATAAGAGTGGAGATAAAACCTGTGTTAACAACTTCAGGCCAATTTCTATATTACCGACCATTTCTAAAATATTGGAGCGTTTAATCAACAAAAGACTGACATCTTTTCTAGAGATAAACAATCTTTTCTCTCCGCAGCAATTCGGGTTTAGATCCAAAAAATCTACAACCGATGCGGTACACAATTTATTAAATGTGGCTCTAAGTGATCTTGACAACAAAAGGAAGTGTTTATCTGTATTCCTCGATCTCGCTAAAGCTTTTGATACAGTATCGATCCCACACCTATTGACAAAGCTGGAAAAAATTGGAGTTAGAGGTTTACCCCTTAAGTTGTTTGAGAGTTACTTAAGTGATAGAACACAACGTGTCCTAATTGATCAATGGCTTAGTGATGAACGCGTTATTACATTTGGAGTACCGCAAGGTAGTATACTTGGTCCAACGCTGTTTCTCATTTATATTAATGATTTGTGTAACATGGCACTCGACAATGGCAAGATTTTTACTTTCGCGGACGACACGGCACTATTCTTTGGAGGGAAAAATTGGGAAGACGTGTTTCAAAATGCACAACGTGGTATTAATAAAGTATCTCTTTGGCTCCAATTTAATGCGCTATCACTCAATATCTCTAAAACTAAGTACATTACCTTTGCACCCAAGTCAAACCTCCATGCCCCTGCATCACATTCCCTTATAGTTCATTCCGGTAACTGTTATTCTTACAATTGCACCTGTCCACATCTGCACAGAACTGATACCATTAAATACCTCGGCATTATCCTTGATCAGAATCTAAGTTTTAAGCCTCATATAAATAGTTTAGTTCCTAGGCTTCGTAAACTCATTTACATATTTAAATCATTGAGGTCTGTTGCAAACAAAAAAACAATTAAAATGGTTTATTTTGCTTTATGTCAGAGCCTAATTGAATATTGCATTATCTGTTGGGGAGGTGCGGCTAAAAGTCACTTGTTATTAGTAGAAAGGGCTCAGCGAGCTATTCTTAAAGTAAGCGCTGGGCTTCCATATCGATTTGCAACAAATGACCTCTATAAAAACTGGGATTTATTAACTGTTAGACAGATTTTTATTTTGCAATCAATCCTTAAAAAGCATTCCGAGATTTTATTCAATTCTGATGTCATTAATAAACGTAGGAAAGACACAGTTTGCAATTTAACTACCTGTCAATTATCTCTTGTTCAAAGATTTTATTATTTTCTAGGCGCGTATCTTTACAACAAAATAAATCGTTCGCTGTCTATATATCCCCTACTAAATGATACTTGTAAACAAATACTATCTAAATGGTTAAAAACACTGAATTATGATGAAACTGAAAGTCTGCTACGTATAAAAATTTAATACGTCTATTTATACATGTCTTTTTCAATTAGAATTATTACATACACACACATGAATTCACGCACGCCAACAACACTCACTCACTCATACACACTCACACACACACTCACTCACTGGTTATCTTATAATTAGTATGTAGTTTGTTTTTCGCCATGGAGTGGAGCACTGGTGACCTGTAATACAGATCTGCACAGATCTACAATGGGCACCAGTCTCACACAACAGGTCCTGTATCACTTGTAAATTGTTGTGTGAGAAAATAAATAAAGTTTTTCATTTTCATTTTTCATTTTCATTGATTTTAGTCACATGGAATGATGAAAACTAACAAATCAGATACTTGGATGTAGTTTGAGACACTAGATACAGGATATTGTGAATTGAAATGAGATAACATGCGCACTTTAAGAAATACAATGATGATACACAGTAAATTAGACTCTCTGGCGTTAATTTTAAGCTTAAAACCGGTCAACTGAATGAATAATGTAATTCGAAACCAAAGATTTAAAAGAGTTGAAGATTTAAAAGAGTGATTTAAAGATTTAAATCTTTCAAGGAAAAAGATTTATAAATCACTGATCTCATTGGTGATTTAGTTTACGCATCGCTAGTATACAGTAATATCTTAGTTCTAGTATCTTACTGTAAAAAGCGCCTTTCTTTTAGTATCTGACAACGCTCAATATACTCCGACTGCCATTCCACATTGCGACCACAGTCGTTATGGTCGTGGCGAAAACGTCGCTAATGCCGTCATTATTTTCGATAGCGCTCATAAAGACCCATATGAAGGGTTGGGTCGAAGTGGGCGTTGACCACAGAGCATTAATTCTCTTTCGATTGACATTGAAAAAGGGCGATTTTCAAATCAACTAAAGACATTTGTGCATTTCATCGTTAACTTTGGTAACTTGGTTTGGCACTTTGTAACGTTGTGACACTCACGATCGCGCTCTCACTGTCGCAACGACGTATTTGGAATTTAAAACGAAACGATTTATTGTTGTTGTCTCACTCTGTTTATATAGGATTGATATGAAATGGGTATATATACGATTAAACGTTATAATTCAGTCATTTGAGGTTTGCACCTAAAACTGGGTTCTTTATTATGAGACAGGAACAGTTTCTAACGAGTAGGGAGGTTAATAACATCAACACTCCATAATTTGTTCCACAAGAGTTTATGATTGTAACGCCCGCGAGTAAGTGGAATGGGAAAAATCGTGAAACGTGCTCGTTGCGAGTCTCCTGTGGAACGTAACGTAGCCAAAGAAAACTTACACTAGAGTATATGTAAAAAACGAAAACATACGTACAGACCTAGCAGTGGTGGCAGCCAGTTGACGTTGGCCTCCGTGTGCGAGTCCAAGAATATGAGGACGTCGGCCGTCGCTCGCTTGGCGCCGGCCAACCTCGCCGTGATGAGGCCACTGCGCTGGCCGAGGCGCACCACCTTCACCTTGGGCATACTTACTGCCAGATATTTGTCTAGCTTCTCTTTCAGAAAATCTAGAATGTTTCAATTAAACATTTCAACTAGGCGTGGGAGAAATGACACATTTTTGTGAATGGAACATTTCTATCTGGAACAGTAAAATGTTCCGGACCACTGATATGTTTCATTTGGAACATCGTGTCAAACTTGTCACAGATAAAAATACAGATATATATATGTCGTGTCGCAAGCATATTGAGGCAGACGGTGTTAAGGTTGAAACAAAGATGAATATACATAGTAATATTTGAAAAAATTACAAATTGTGAGATCATTAATAAAACCGATTTCCCTTCATATTTTATCCAGGCTTAGGACTGGCGGCCAGACGCTTAGGCTAGCTGGCGTATTTTCTCATTTGTTATCTCATTCTCATTTGTCTATATATTATATTGTTTTCCTGCTCTCTCACTACGCTTGTTGCTCTGTGATTCATTATGCTCTGGTCGGTCTCTCTCACACGTAAGCGACATGATCGCGCTGAACAGAGAGTCAGAGAGATCGCGATGTTCCAGGTCCAAATGATGCGTTTGAAACAATATTAATGTTCCAATCTTTTGGAACATCTAAATGTTAATACTATGCGGATATATCTAGTTCGTCTGCGGTTAAACGGACAAAAAAAAAAAAACATCTAAATGTTTCGGATCAGTGAGTCGGTTCAGTAACGCCTAATTTCAACTCATTGGCTAACATACTCGTAATAAAAGTATGTTTTAACGGTTTTAAGCGCGGCAATTTATTTGATTATTACTATTCCGACGTTTCGGCCACTTTTCACGGCCACGTCATGTCAATGAGTATTGTTAAAGTTTTATTTAGCCTACCGCCAACTAGTTCATTTTAATTATTTAGTTTTATTTTTGTTTATGGTTATTATTTACTCTATCTATGGGAGCCTAATCTAAATTACCACAGCTTGATGTGATTTGAAACTCGGTGAAACGAAAAGGCGACCCTAATAGAGATAAACACGTAAATCTATAGGACTAAGCCTGCAAGAGAATGAGATATAATACATTACATTTAATCATTTAAACACTATCCTCATACCGATACAGTTGGAAGTGGAAACTTCGTTAATACTTCAACTTTCGTTTATTAAAACTTAAATATATTACAACGATATTGTTACATGGCGACAAAAAGTGAATGCACACCTGCCTGCCATAAATCGCAGTTTATTACCTTCTCGCATTTGGACTTATTTTGTTTACTTTGTGTTTGTAAAATTCGTAATTAGAAAAACAGTCCATTGTGTATTGTCATATTTTCTGGCAGTCATTAGGAAGGTGTGTCAAACTGATTCTATGAAATCCGATCTATGCGGGCTGGCAGCCATATTGTATCGGTGCAGCAATGGCCAAGGGGAGATCGGCAGTCAAGCGAGGATTACGATATAGTGACAGATTTTGCGCGTGTTATTGAACCGTGCAGTTTGTACTGGTTGCATCCAGTTATATTTGTACCTGTGTTTGTATAGTTCTAATAAACTCTATAGTAATTCCATTGGCATTTTAATTCGAGTCTCACGCTCGTAACAACATAATACTTGAAATGTGTCATCACGAAATTAAGAATCCTTCCCACCCCTTGTCAAATTTCGTTTCACTTCTGCATGTGAAATGCACACACAGAAGTTGTTTTTTTTTAATTTCACCCAAACTGTGGCTATAATCGTTGACGTATTATTCTTTAATACCTTCATTAAAATGCCTTTGGGTTACTAAATGTAAATGACTGTTTAGTCATGGACATTAACACAAGTAGAGTAGAAGCATTCCATTTACGCGTCAAGGTTGCCATATCTGTCATTCATGTCACACTAAACACGATACAAACATCGATAAGACGTTAGCATAATTACGACTCAGTACGCAAACAGGGCATGCATACACAACTGATTAAACAACTGAATATGAAATATTTTCTTTTTGTCATAATACTTGTTATTATTTTAAAAGATGGATTAACTTCTATCCGTGCCGGAACGGAGAAAGAATACAATTTCCTGCGACCGGGCGGCCTGTCGTAAGAGGCGACAAAACAACCCACAGCCAGGTGGTAGGGCATTTGCCCGACTGGATAGCTACCACCCCTGGTCTAAAGTATGTCGCCATAACAACCTTGAGTTGTGTTCCGGCATTTAGTGACCAGGTTCCAGTCTCCCTTAAGAGAGCAGCAGCGCATTTGTAGCACCTTTGATGTTGCAAATGTCCATAGGCGATGGTAACCGCATTCCACCAAGTGGGCCGTCTGCCTGTCTGCTGAGCTACTACAATAAAAAAAATAACTAAAATGTTTTAAAGTGATAACTTCTCATGGAAGGATAAACCACATCGTTACGTAACGCGTTACGTAGCCAGCGTCGGCTTCTCTTTCTCTCACGCATGCGGCAGCGGTAGGAGGCTCCTCCTCTCTCACTCTAACCCTAGCTAGCCGTATTTCGGTAATTAGATTAAAGAATGATACTAATAATGTATGTACATACACAAAATTCTAATGTACATATTCAAGAATTGTAACTAAGAATAAAATATATTTTATAATCAATAAAAGATTTTATTAATGAATAACCTTTCCTTGCATTATCATATTAATATACATAAAATTAAAGTAATAACCTGAGATTTTCTCAAGTTAAACAATTTCAATATTAAATAGTTCAAATTAGACTCCCGAGACGCACACCGCACATTTTTTTTTTGGAAAAAAATTCCTGGTCTGAATTATTAACCCCTGATTTTTACAACAGGGCCGAATCTGGGAGGCCAGATGTGACATCAAGAAGTTATTAAATTAAAACAGCAGTTTCGTAAATTAGCTTAATTTTGAAATATGCCATCACGAGATTTAGGACCACTCCCACCCTTTGTTAGACAATGTTACATTTCGTCGGTTAAGGGGGGGGGGGGGTGCTACTATATACTGCACCCTTAACACGGGCCAAACCAAACACACTTCAATTTTATTGTTACAACTCAGGTCCCGACAAACACAAAATCCACCTGCATATCTGAAACGAAGCACATTTATTACCCGTCGGCATCTGAACTACTAACATTGAAACTATTGTAATTCTTTTATGATCGTCTTCTTTTGTTTACTTATTGGCATACGGCCTATTGTTGTATTGTAATCATTAGCCAGATGTTTCGGATTTAAAAGTACAAGCTGATTCTAGAAAATTCGGTCCACGTTCCCGGGCAGACATATTGCATTTGTGCAGTATAAAGCAATGGCCCGATGGAGAGAGGGGGCAGTCGAGCGAGAACCACGATCAAGGCGAGACATGTGTACAATCGGGAACCATAGTGACGGAGTTTGCGCGTTTTAGTTAATTACGACGTTCTGCATTACGTTTGGATTAGTTGTGTTCGGATATGTTTGTACCTGTGTTATACGTGTTTGTATAGTTCTAATAAACTCTATAATAATTCCAACGGCATTTTTAATTCTCTTAACATTATTTATCTCTATAGACTATAGTAGAATTATTTTCTCCGTGCAGTTTGGGTCATAAATAATCGGAGCAGTGAAGCGAGTATTTCGCTCTCTCTTCCACTCACCGGCCTTATGGGCAGGCATAGTGATACGCATTATTGTTGTCGATAAGCGTTATCGATATAAATGAAAGAAAAAAATAGATAAACAACGTAATTTATTAAAATAAGAATAATAATTATTTAATATAAATTATTAATTAGCTATCTATGTATTAAAAAACTATAAGTACAAAAGTTTAGAATGTAACAAGTTATAATAAAAATAAATATAAATACTTATATCTAAGTTTAAAATTAACAGCAAAAAAGATAATAATGATTTTTATAAGAATGATAATCTTTCTTTGATAAGAATGAGTTTTTGTCGTTAATGGCGTTGCGCCCGCGCAACATGCTCACCGCCCTAGCCGGGCTGAGGCCGAGTTTGATTTATGACCCAAACTGCACGGAGAAAATAATTCTACTATACTATTCCGACACCCGCTGGCAACTCACCTTTAGTACTGGCGTCGTCGACCAAAAACACCTCCTTGATGAGATGCTCGGGTGACCTATACAGTACACTGTAGGCCGTCCTCAGCAACGTACTCCAATGTTCGTTGTGAAACGGCACCACAACACTCACAGTGGGAAGCGATTCTATGTATTCCCTCTTTTTACATCCCGGATGCCTTATGTCAGGAAGGGACCTGTTCAGGGGTATTTTGTCGCTCAGTGCCCCGTTAAACCCATTGACCGAGTATAGACTTTCTTCAATGGCAGCATCTTTTTTTGGTAAACTAGCTGGGAGACCTTGTTCTCCCAATCCTGTAAGACAGAAGAAGATATCCTTATTTTTTTATTGCAGGAGTTCAACAGACAGGCAGACGGCCCACTTGATGGAAAGCGGTTACCATCGCCTATGGACATTTGTAACACCAAAGGTGCTACAAATGCGCTGCTGCTCTCTTAAGGGAGGCTGGAACCTGGTCACTAATGCCGGAACACACTTCAAGGTTGTTATGGCGACATACTTTAGACCAGGGGTGGTAGCCATCCAGTCGGGCAAATGCCCTACCACCTGGCTGTGGGTTGTTTTGTCGCCACTTACGACAGGCCGCCCCAACGCAGGAAATTGTATTCTTTCTCCGTTCCTGCACGGATAGATGTAGTATGTATGATACTTGTGTTTCGGCATAAGTGACCAGGTGCCAGGCTCTTTTGTAGCACCTTTGGTGTTGGAAATGTTCATAGGTGATGGTAACCGCTTTCCATCAAGGTGGCCATCTGCCTGTCTGCTGAACTCCTGCAACAAAAAAAAACTGTTCTTTGTGAGCTTTTACATGCACACTACAATATGCGTTATAACAAAAATAATTAATTAATTATCAAGCTTTATCAAAGAATTTACGTTATCTATATCCTTCTTGGTATGCCTGTTTCCGGTCGTTAATTATGAGCTATGAGGAATAAAAACCAAATAGGAAATGATAAGTGCAGGTTTTGTAATTTAAAATATTGAAGTGGTCTAAATAAAGAATAGTCTTTCAAAAATATAATATCAGCCCATACATGTCCCACTGCTGGGTTCGGGCCCCCATTATAGGGGGAACGGACAGTATACCCGCCACGCTCGTCCAAGGCGGCTTGGCAGGTTTGACACATCGGTTATCTCGAGGTGTAGGTTGCATCACGATGTTTTCCTTCACCGTTATTAACACGTGGTAATTGTAACAATATGTACTAGGTCAGAAAACTAAGAGTGGTGCATGCGTTCCGGCCAGGATCGAACCCTCGCCCTTTGAGTTTGGGCTGCGTGCGCTAGCTGTTACGCTACCACGATTTTCAAAGATAATTGTGGAGTAATTATAATGATTAGAATTTAGACGTACCCACGCGTTTCCGCTCCATATTTATCTGGTCGTGATTGTGCCAGTCCTTCTTCTGAAATATAAAATTAAATATCTTAACATATTATAGAACAAAGTCGCTTTCCGCGTCTTTCTGTCCCTTTCTGTTATATAATTTCTCAAGGAAGAGTTATATATACAGTGTCAACTCTATATAACGACACTGAATGGATATTCAATTTATGGCGTTATATAAAATTGTCGTTAAATGGAGATAGGTCTGTTTTTTGTCCGACGTCTCTTGCTGCGCGAGTATTTTTGTTTTATTTTTTTACTTATTCATATCTTGCGATATTGAGGCACCTGGGTGATAATAGAAGTATTTAGAAATTTCGGTATGCACGATACCGACTGTAGAGTTTATTACGAGCTAGTATAATAAAGCGATAAAAGAACATACATAGCTTCGCAGTCTTTACTCATTTTGCCAACTTAAAAAGTACTTTTTATTACTTAATTGTTGTCATTATTGAGACTGGATGTAATGCTATATAGAGTGTATCATTATAAAAATAATAATCGGCAGACAAACACACACATCGTATATCCCCAATATATCCCCAATAATGGAGAAAATACGTTTCCGAAATTTACTATACCAGGAATCGAACCCGGAGCCTCTGTATTGCAGTGAGGTAGGCCGGCAAAGGCTTAACCCGCTCAACCACAGAGGCCGTCAAATTGTACGGAAGAGCTTTTTTTTTTTGAGGCGAGGGAAAATGCTGACCGATTTACGCACTCTCTGGGCCGTCACTAGGAAACGGCACGCATCCATCGGGGGCGATAACACTAGCAATAGTATGCTATGTTTGCGCTCCGTCCGCGATGGCGTGACACAGAGGAGTGTGGAAGACTCAGAGCGATGCCGCACGGGCGAGCAACCTCAATACCCACTAAAAACCCCCTCCTCCCTGTCGACCCTGCGCTTTTGTTGTGATGGAAAGACTGAGATATAGAACATAGTTACGCAACAGTCGATCCAGCGCAATAAAGTGCCTGGAGTGTGCCCTGGGAGAACACACCCCACTTCGAAACGGGGGCAGATGAATCCCTTGCGTTTGCCTAGTAGCAAGGGGCCCCTCGTACCGGAACCTAACTCAGGGAGGGAAGTAATGCGCGTACCTGCCTCTCCGGGTGCCAGCTGAAGGCCGGCGACCTCGGATAGAGACATTAGCACGCGCTACAGGACTTCGCTCCCTGTCCCTTTCTGCGGCCTCTTTGAGAGACATTACTGCCTCACAGAAAGTAACCGCAGACTCCCAGCGGTCGTCGCTGTGCAACATGGCCGTTACCAAGTCGCCAAGCGATCGGACGGCTCCTACGTGCGTCTCGAGCTCGAAACGCTGAGGCGTCCATGCAGCGCACTCAACAAGCGCGTGAAACGCCGTATCGGGTGCGCCGCACTGGCGGCAGTCCGGAGAAGGCAAGCAGCCCACAATGCGAAACAGATACTGATCGAAACAACCGTGTCCGGTCAGTATCTGAGTCGCCCTGAAGGTCAGGGTTCCGCTGGTGCGGGTGAAACCAACCGAAGCTAAGTAATTTCGACGCTTAAGGGAGTTTGTCGTTAAATCAGGTGACGTTACATGGAGTTTACACTGTATAACACAGGTGTACTGTCAGCACATAAATTAATAAACAATACTTTTTATAATTTTTATAGGTAGAGACTTAATATGAAACTAATAATATTAAACGATATAAATAGACTGAGATCCCAGTCACCCCAGACTTACGTGATTTTAGGAAAGATGAATTTCTTAGGATCGGTAGTTTAACATAAACTTAGAAAAGAATGGATACTCGCTAAGGTGAAAGCGGGGCCGTTTTTCAGGTAGCAGGTATCAAAGATGGAAAAAAGCCATACTAACATACGTCATAGTAGCAAGGCTAGTTTTTACATGTGTCATATATGATATTGTTATAAACAAAGTTGCCAGACACTTCCTGTGGGAACTTACGTCATTTTAGGAGGGCTGAATTTGATATATATTATCAAGTGTAATATTTTAAAATATTTTCCAATGAGCCAGACAAATCTGAAGGGCCAGACATCCTCTCAGACTCGTTAAAAGTTCCGCTGGGCGAGGAAGTCGAAGCATTATTCCTTTACTACTTACCTTTAAACTAGTAGGTACGAAATAATCCGCCCTTTTCACGACACCATGCGGCGCCATCAGACCCTCTTGGGGAAAACGGAAAGCCTCCTCTTCTTGGGTCTTAACAGCCTCTTGCGATTTTTGTACTTCAAAATTGCCTAACATCCTTGTAATGTATACTAACACTATAATTATTGTAAGCGTTAGTAAATTTCGTATCCTAAACAGCCTTGATAGTGGTCGCCTCATTTTCACTCCGACTCGTGAACTATAACAAAAAAAAATATTTACAGTATTTTCTAAAGATTCCTCCCTAATACACATAATTAAAACTATGTTTTAAAAGTTATAAGGGCGACATGTTATTTGTTTATTTTTTTAATTTATTGCGAACAACAAACAAGTCTTATACTAATACATGCATCTGTTTATATTATTACACTAAGTGCAGACTTAACCACAGGCCACATCATTCTGGAAAAATTAACAATTTTTTTCCAGTTATTTGTTAGTACCTTTGTATTAATATGTTAACGTGTGTATATGTCTGTGTGCGTGTGGGTGTATATAATTTACTGTTGATGATCTGATATAAATATATTCTGATATAATTTATATATAAAAAATGTCGCGGTTTAAACCGTTATAACGTAGTTATTGGTGGCAGTTTCTTCTTCCAAATAAAACTTGATGTATAGTCCACATCATGACTTTACAATTAAATTAAAACTATACATAGATGAGTTACAGAGAATATAATGCTGAATTTAATGGCAGAGAGTAGAGTAGTGCGTTTGTGTGGAAGATATATGTGAGCATTTCCGGCCTATAAAGACGCTTCTTATATCCCCCGTTCCGTCCGACGCCTAGCTGCTAACTGTGCGAGCTATAGGCTTCGGCGGTATGCGGGGTGTGGGAGATGTGCTCCGGCGGGTGGGTCAGGGGGGTGCTCTCTGGCAGCAACAGTAGTTTTAATCATTTTAACAAGTTACAGTCACAAATCAAAAATTTCATAGAACTCTGTAACTGAAACCGCTGAATAAGTATACAATATTCAGTTTTTCATGCTAACAGACATTGTGGAGCTTTCTGTAGTTCATCTAGAGAAGCCATGAAGTATAGGGCAACCTATATGTTCTTTCACGCAAAACACCTCTTACGAGATGTTTAATCCATTACTAGTCAATGCAGGTTGCATTCCTTGACTTTGGCATTGATCCAAAAGGCTTTACTTATGTATTTTACCTAGCTAGATTCCAAAGATTGATATTACAATAAATATTTATCACGAGGGGTGTAGTTTCAAAACCAGCTAAAATGAATGAACCGACTTAAATTCATATTTTCATAAGAGAAAAAAAAAATCTACTTGAATTTCTTTGGATATTCCTTCAGTCATCTCACGACATTTAAACATCATTAAATAGTAGAATTCATAGCAAAAGTTGTGTATGTGACATATTAAGATGATATACTATTCCTTTTCCTCCAAATATATGCCCCAAAGTTATTGTATGATACATGATCCCTGTATCATACAATAACTTTGACTTTTGACTTAAAACTACTATCCAAAATGCATTTGAGATTTTAGATAAAACATAATTATGACAACTATGTACATATACAAAAATATTAAATTGATTTTTGTAGTCATATTAATCTTGATTAAATCATCAACTGATTTCACGAATTGTAATCAAATCAAATAGATAATAATGTTTATCTTATCTGTTGTACTAATTTCAAGTTCTAAATGAAAGAGAGCTTGTATTTGAATAAATTCTTCATTAAATGTTTTCACAGATTTTTATGGTGCATGGTCTTGAAACATACAGAATAATAATCGGCAGAAAAACACACATATTGTATATCCCCAAATTAAGCAATTTATGCTTGTGTTATGGGTAATATACAACGGACTACTTGGGAGCCCATCCCAGGCACCCAGACAATGGTAAATAATGGAGAAAAATCATTTCTGAAATTTACCACGCCAGGAATCAAACCTGGAACCTCTGTGTAGCAGCGAGACAGGCTATTAAAGGTTAAGCCTGCTTAACCACAGAGGCCGTTGATTATTTATACTAAGTCATCAACCCACTTATCACTCTCATTTTCTTAGGTTTCTGCAGCTATTAGACAACTGAACTAAATTTTAATTATAATCAATACTTAAGACATTATTACAAAATTAGCTGTAAAACTTAAAATTGAATGAGGACAATGTATTCAGACTACAAATTAAAATTGCCAAAAATATAAATCTTAGAATAATCCACTGCTTTAAATTATAATAAAATGAATAATTATAATAATAATAGGTTGGGGAAAAGTCTTTTCGCATATAGTATGTATGAACTTGTAATAAGATCTCTTTGGCTATAACATTTGTATCTGGCTAGTTTTGGTATCATTAAAAGTTTTAATTTTAAAGAAGACAATTCCAAATTCAATTTAGAAAAATGTGTGATTATCATTTGTTTTTATTATTTTTAAAATGAGTGAATCTAATGAAGAAATTAAATACATTTTAAAATATTACTACAAAAAAGGTAAAAATGCAACACAAGCCGCGAAAAAAATTGTGATGTTTATGGACCTAATGCAATATCTGTGAGAGTAGCGCAAATTTGGTTTAAGCGTTTTCATTTCACAAAATTGATGTCATTTTTGAAAAAGTGGAGCAAGATCGGCATATTAGTAGTTACGATGTAGCTGAAGAACTGGGAATTGACCAAAAAACGGTTTTGGCGCATTTGAAAAAAGCTGGGTACACAAAAAAGCTCGATATTTGGGTGCCTCATGAGCTCACTGAAAGAAACCTAATGAACCATGTACTCATTTGTGATTCTTTATTACGACGTAATGAAACCAAACCATTTTTGAAGAAGCTGATAATTGGTGATGAAAAGTGGATCACGTACGACAAGAAGGTGGGAAAAATATCGTGGTCAAAGGCCGGTCAGGCTTCACAGACTGTGGTGAAACCCGGGTTAACTCGCAACAAGGTGATGCTGTGTGTATGGTGGGATTGGAAGACATTATTCATTATGAGCTGTTACCGCCAGGTAGGACCATCGATTCTGAACTGTACTGCGAACAACTGATGAGATTAAAGCAAAAAGTTGAGAGAAAGCGGCCGGAATTAATCAACAGAAGGGGTGTAGTTTTTCACCATGATAACGCTAGACCTCGCACATTTTAGCCACTCAGCAAAAATTACGAGACTTTGGCTGGGAGGTGTTAATGCATCCGCCCTATAGTCCTGACCTTGCACCTTCAGATTTTTACCTGTTTCGATCTCTGCAGAATTCCTTAGGCAGTGTCAGGTTAACATCACGAGAGGACTGCCAAAACCACTTGTCGCAGTTTTTTGATCAGAAGCCCCAAAATTTTTATAGCAATGGGATCACATCCCTACCTACAAGATGGCAAAAAGTTATCCCACAAAATGGCACCTACACACTTTAGTCAAATGTAAATAAACTTTATAAAAAAACCTCTTAAAGTTTTATATAAAATGCGAAGAAACTTTTTCCCCAACCTAATATAATTATTCATTTTATATTATTTTTATTATATTGCTTTAAAATATAATAAAATGAATAATGAAACAGCATTTTGTTGATTGGGATAATAACATATCCCAATTGTAAAAGTTATACAGAAGAGGGACTAAGCATTTTCATAAAGGAATTGGTAGCTATATGCAGAAGTCTGAAGGGTATTATTACATGACTTTGAATCTTTATCAAATCAGATGCATTACAAGAGAGAAGACATATCAATTATTTAGTATATAACAATGTCAATATTATTATTGATATTGAAAGACTTTTATTAATCAAATATGTTACCTAAGAATATCAAAGACTTTGAAACTAAAATACACTATGTAGAAGATCACTTCCAATGGGGAGCGTGCCCAGAAGGCTGGCTGCATTGCAGTATATATATTACGAACTTCCAACAACATTACTTATCTCGTCTATAATTTTAATTCAGGCAAACAAAGTTACAATTATAATGAACAATTCTTTTACTATATAAATTACCCATCAGGCTCGTAAACAGGTTTAAATATATGTATACAGAACTGGAATCTTCCTTCCAGTCTACGGTTGTAGCAATGTCGTTTAATAATTATATATATACAGTATAATTAAAGTAGCAGCCTTCGCAACTTTCGAACAACTTAATTATTTTTATAGAAAAAACCATGCCATATTTACATACTAAATGTACAATCAAACAAATTGAAACATGACCCACCATAAGGTCATTTTCTTACAGTCGTGAAATACAATTAGGTTGAAATTCGCCTGAACATACATTTCCTTGGTAACGAACTTTATCATATCATGTTATTAGACATTGACAGTTACTGACTACATTGTATTAAACAGATCGGAGAGACTCGTCTATACTTGTGTAACATCTGACAAATACTATTACGTGCTATTACTATGTCTGTCATTAAGTATGTTGGATTAAGTGCCGTTTCCTATATCTTACCGACCGTTTATTTGCCTTACTAACGATTAAAATTTGAAGTAATACAAGCAATGTCAAAATTCAACCTACGGTAAAGCAGGGGAAGTGGAGTGGAGTGAATAGTGAGATATCGGAACCGGTCATAAATCGACAAGCCAAAGGTGACAGGCCAAACCTTTTGTATATACAACATTAGATATTAGGGTTATCGTTATACGTTAGGTAGCAGAAATACACAAGAAAATAAAACATTAACAACATTAATGTGGAAGAAAAATTAATTGGTTGTATTTCAAAGTTAGAAATGGCACTCATTTTACTTTACTTAAACCTAAAACCGGGTATAAGCACCATTGTTTTCAATGACGTCTAATAGTCGATTACGCATCGACCCGATTAGACGAGTGCAGATGTCGGTTCCCCTCATGTAATTCCAAATTTCATTACAGTGCTGCTCAATTGCTTCCTTTGTCCTCTCGTTTCTGTTATCCCACATTTGAACCATCAAACCCCATAAATTTTCTATTGGGTTGAGGTCTGGTGACCTAGATGGCCATGGAATTAGAGTAATTTCATCTTCATGCTGGGTAAGCCAGTTCGAGACAATTCTGGCGGTATGTACTCGACAATTGTCGTGAACGTAGGAGAATACAGGGACTTCTTCAAGTGGGTACACTATTCGCACTGTGTTTTGACGAGGAGAAATTTGGACAAGTTCACCTATACCCCCGGTACCCATCCAGGCCTACATGTTAGCTGAAATTCGACCAGATAATTGATTGGGTACTACATGATCCTCTGTGTATCGCATATTGTTATAACGCCACAAAGTTAAGCGACCATGTTGAGAAGATCTAAATGATTTTTCATCTGAAAATATGGTATTAGTCCAGTCAAAGTTAGTAATTACGTGCAAAATTTAATCTTCCAGTTTTGTGTGCATTCGTTAAGTGTACTTTCTTATCATAATGCCGGTAATGCAGTCCAATACGGTGTAAATGATTTCTTATGGTTTGTAAACAAACGTCGTAACGTGCCGCGAAATATTGGGTACGAGAAAAAGGATGTTCTTCATAATGGTGCTGCATATCTGTACTTTGTTGGTTTTTTATTCGACGAACGCCATGATTATGTTTTCGTCTATCTTCAAGAATGCCCTATTCAGTGTGCCGTCTGATCCATGTCCTCACTGTGTTCCGACTTATATTTAACACTCGTGATATTTCTCGAATGCCATAGCCTTCCTCACTGAGCACTACAATCCGAGCTCTTTGTTCTGCGAGACTACCCATTATACAATTTAAATAAATATTTAATTCTTAGATATTGAGTTCTAATTTTTTTCTCATTGACTTTACTTGACTTCTGATATACTTCCAGAATGACATTTTATTTTTAAAATTATAATACTTTTTCTATAATGAAAAGAGTTAGAATTATAAGGCAGATTTCAGTTCGAGATTCAAATTATTTCAAATCATTACTGTTTTATCTAAAACATATCTATTACAATGATAACAAAGTTTAAAATTGCGTAGTTCTGAAGCTAGTGACGCATTTTGATTAATGTTTATAACGTCCTAAGTGCAACACACACAATAAACCTTACTATTTTGACGGTTTTAAAGGAATTATTAGCAAAGTGGGTCATAAATCAGTTGTGCCGATCGTACATATAACATTTAAAGCATATTAACCAATTATGATAATCTGCTTACTGAACAAGCCACATATTAGAGTTTTATTGTACAAAATTAAATTAAATATTAATGTCTTACCATACGAAAGCTATTATAGTTTCGTAAATCCAACAGATATTTACTTTACTTATAAACACACAGACACAATACTTTTAGCAAATATAAAATAGTTCCCACCTAGCAAGATAAATAGTAAAATGATAAAAGAAACATACTTTTCCAGGAAAAACATTAATTTTCTTACCAAAAAAACCAAAACAACCGTTCCGTTATGTCCACCGGTTCACTCCAATATATAAAGTACTCTGTCACTCTGTGGTTCACTCACTGAAGTCACAAACTAATATAACTGAAGTGAATAACTGACGAGTACTTGCAGGGTTGCATTTGGGTAAGCTGAAAACGATAACATAAAAAATTTAAAAAGATAGTATTTGTAAAAAATTATAGTACACTTTATTATTTTGAATTAAAAATACCTAAACATTAAATCAACAGGAGTTTACATAAAATTTGGTCTTCTTCCAACTTTATCAGTTCTTCAGCAATATGCAAACTTACTGTTCGAACAATCAGAATGTCAGAATAAAAAGTATAATTCACGGGAACTCCCCGTAAATAGTTCATGGATGACGATTTATAATCTGTATTCTTCGACTACAGATTAGACAACGTGATTACATCTCAATGAACTTTTTTTTAAATGTTGGGTTAGCACCGAATGGTATTTAAATACTACTTATATTAGTTATATAGGCAAAGTATTGAAATTATAGATTTTTTCGTTAGATATGATGATAGAAATTGTAGTAATAATAAATACTATAATATAATTATAGTACGAAATCCAACCCTGAGTACGAGTGACGTTATTGTTCACTGTCAGACACTGTCTGACAGTTTGAAACGGCTCACTCAATCTCACCCATATAATCGAAAAATAAAAAGTAATAGAAACTAGCGCCATCAAGGGAAAGAGGATATAAAAAATTATAAGTAGTTTCATTTAATGATGCTGTACAATACTGACGAATAATGACATCACACGCACAAAATCTTGGAAGCAAATCTTAAAAAACAATTGATAGGCATATTTAGTGAGTGATACACACGTTTTTACATTAAATTATTTTGTGATCCAAAGTTAACCACCCCCCGCTCCCCCACTATATTCCGTACACAAAAAACCGCTGAAGATAATTGTACAATTTTGTTGCTTTTGTTGTTGTGTAAATGTTTGTCACATAACAATAAATAAGTACAAATTAGATAGACCCTATCCGAGCAGGAACGGAGAAAGAATACAATTTCCTGCGGCCGGGCGGCCTGTCGTAAGAGGCGACAAAACAACCCACAGGCAGGTGGTAGGGCATTTACCCGACTGGATGTCTACCACCCCTGGTCTAAAGTATGTCGCCATAACAACCTTGAGTTGTGTTCCGGCATTAGTGACCAGGTTCCAGTCTCCCTTAAGAGAGCAGCACCACATTAGTAGCATCTTTGGTGTTGCAAATGTTCATAGGTGTTGTGGATCGAGAGGATATCTTTGAACAATAAATTATGGCGATTATTTAAGATAAATTTTATTTTATTATACGACATTTAAATGCACAGCACTTATTCTACAGGCAGAAGAGAGAAGAGAAAAGTGGGGACGTAAAACGTCATAAGCCGCTGTCGTCGTCGTATGACAGTGACATTTATCTCTTCTAATAGGCAAAGGGTGCTGATGCCAGGGATACTCCAACAAT
The DNA here is from genome assembly GCA_949752895.1 of Dendrolimus pini. Classification (NCBI taxonomy): domain Eukaryota; kingdom Metazoa; phylum Arthropoda; class Insecta; order Lepidoptera; family Lasiocampidae; genus Dendrolimus; species Dendrolimus pini. The sequence goes on along the minus strand of OX457130.1, from coordinate 1,335,690 downwards.
AGGCAATGGTAACCACTTTACATCAAGTGGGCCGTCTGCCTGTCTGCTGAACTCCTGCAATAAATAAATAAAAGACTAACCCAAAGTTATGTCCAAATTCTATGTCCATCTTTGGCTTCAGAATTATATCTAGCGTATATCTTGAATCTAGCTCAATCAATAATTTGCCACCCTCACTTGCCAAAATCTATTATTTCTTACATGTCATTACATTTAATACCGCAAACAAATCCGACGACACAATGGTGAAATCTTCATGAAGTAAGCCATAATTGGGGGGACAGGGATAGATATATATACGTACCAGTGTACAAAAAGAGCAGAAAATATGTTTGTATCAAGAATGTGTACTAAAGTTCAAACAAGAGATTGAGTTATCCTGGCTTAAAATCTTTATTAAGCATTAAATAATATACAGAACAGTTTTTTTGTTTTGTTATAAATTATTATTTTAGTTTTTAAACTACAATTTTATTTTTTTTATTCTAATTTACAATCAGTTAAAAATACCATCTAGTAGAAATATGGAATTTATCAAATTATTCTATGAAACGCCAACTAACCATTAGTTTTAGGAATTTTAGGAATATACTACTGATTATGGTACCCCATCTATCGAATGAGGTAGTAGATGTTTAAATATTTTATATTAGAGAGGCTCATCTATTTTTTGTATAGTGTATCTATGGTCCGAAATGAATTAATAAAATGACATTCACCTTTAGTGACTTCGACATCTATGAAATTTTCAATAAATACTATTTTTTACTTTATGGCCTAATAACAAAGACTTTGAAGAAAAGATTACGTTTTACAATAAATACAAAACTACTTTTATCAAATTATTGACTGGTGCGAAAAAATACTAAAGTTCTTGTTCTTGTAACAACGCTAAAGCACGGTTATACAAATCAAACAATAGTTTCCATTTAAATCAATATTTTATAAAATAAAATAGTTGTAAATAATTAAACTTTTTAAAGTGAACGCTTCCGAAAATTCTCGATTTATAGTACCTTGACAACTGTTTGTTTTTGATTGGCTGAAATTTTTCACAAAAAAAAATCAAATTCACTCGGCTCTGCTAGATTTTGAAGTTAACTATAATATTAAGTTACTTTGAATTAACATTTATTGATTGTTACAGAATTATTCAGGGCTATGGTGAGTTAATATTAATATGAATTTTACAGTTGTCAGTTTGCGTTAATAAAATTCTTATTGAGGATATCCGGTGGCCGCATCATCGGCCGGCCAATGCGTTTATAAACTTGTAAGCTTATTAAATTAACATAAAAAGCCTCAAACGGGTAGCGCAAAGGCGATACTTCAATTATTTGCCACAGACGTGTTTGAAATTTTGAAAGAACACTTATTTTACAGATGGCTGTTTTAAGCCCTAAGTATTGGTTATTTAGTACGCTGTTGGTATTATTCGTTTCCACCGGCTTCATTATAGCTGACACCGAAGATTCTGATGACGGAATAACTGTTGAGGTAATTTCCATTTTTAATTTTTGATAACAATTTTAGGTTACTTGACCTACTTGTTAATGTTGTATAAAAACTTAATCCCATTTATCAGATTACCTATGGCATAGTTTTGAGACAATCTTATCTGATTTTGCCAAGAACTTAAAAAAATATTTCCCATTGTTACATCTTCTGTTCTCCTTGAATTGCATGCTTCACTGGTTTATATTTATGTGTTTCCAGTTATAAAAATTGTTCCTTATGTATTATGATAGTTTAGTCGTTATATGCCATTGTATATATTGTGGGGTCGGGTATAGATACACTGCACATTTATTGTTTACTAGCTGCTCTTCTGCGGGGTGATTGAAAATTGTCATAATTACGAAATAAAATAATTTTTCTAAAATAAAACTAGCCTCAGTTACTCCTTATTACATCAGCTACCTGCCAATAAAAGTCCCATCAAAATCAGTCCAGCCATTTCAGAGATTAGCCGGAACAAACAGGCAGATGGACAAATATTGTAAAAAATGTTATTTTGGTGTATGTACAGTATATATATTCATATGCATATAGTAAAAAGCGGTTATTTCAATATTACAAACAGACACTCCAATTTTATTTATATGTATAGCTGAACAAATCTGAAATTTTTTAATATAGGTTAGAAGGCTAAGGCAGGTGTGAAGCGGAGCACCCACCACGCAACCACCTTCATGGTTATTTTTTTCATAACCATCTAAAATTAATTTCATATTTCAAGTAATAAATAAATGTGTCATATATATATAGCACACACATATCTTCTGCTTTTTAAAAATAAAAAGCATGGCTAGTTAAAAGAACACAGTCAAAGTTTTTCGTTGAAATGTGTTCTGATGAAGAATTGTATTTATTGACCATAAATACAATTCTTGAATTGATACAAAATTAAATATAGGTATCTATTAATCTAAGTTCACTATTTTAAAGATGTGACAAGAAAATACCAAGCTTTACATGTAATTTTGATGAATAATATTACAAACAATTAATTACATTTATAATTAAAAAAAAGAGCAGAACATAATCTATATAAATATAAATGAGTCATAGAAATGTATGTAAACACAACTTGAGAATGACCTTATCAATTTGGATAAAAAAAATTATGTGTGTTTGAGTGGGTATCCAGATGATTTTGATTCGGAATTGGAACTTGTAGCAAGCATTAGAATCGGGTCCTGGATCTTTATTTTTTCAGGGCAGGACAATGTCTGCTGGGACCACTAGTGAATATCTAATTTTTAAATATTCAGTTTACCTTTCCACCACTGAGCGAGCATTATAATGTTTTTTTTTCATTTTGAAATGTGTCATTCCCTACAGACCGAAGAAGAAGATGACCAATACAAAAGTCCCCAAATAAATCCTCAAAAAGTGTACTTGGCGGAGAGCTTTGATGATGCAAGTAGCTTTAATAAGAAATGGATCAAGTCTGAAGCCAAGAAGCTTGGGGTAGATGAGAACATTGCTAAATATGACGGCAAATGGGAGGTAAAACAAATTCAAATCTTTTACTTAAATCTTCACAACTGATACCCATGATTATAACTATATTTTGACAATTTTAACTCCCCATGTTTTATTTATTTTGATTTTTATTTCGATGTTTCCGGCACTTTTGAGTAGCCATGGTTATGGAAATGAACAAACATGTCACTGAGTAATGTTAGTTTTTATTACAACTAAGCTCCAATGGAGAAAAATTTTGAAGATCATACATACAAGTTCAAAATTTAATCTACTTCACCGCAACATGTTATTGATGTTTAAATTTGATAGGTACTGTGATTTTTTTTTCAATAATGACATAAAAAATATAAAAGACTAAACTAATACTATCTACCATAGTCCCACAAGACTATAAGTAGAATAGCCTAAATCACCTTGCCCATGCAAGGTGCCCAGAAGACTGGCTTTGTTTCCTCGGTAGATCGCCATACTAATCCGTTGCCTGAGGTAGGCACCAGCCCTCTGATCACCTGAAGAGGAGTCGTTTTCATAAATTTTCACAGTCAAATTATTTTTAAACTTTTGTATAAAATATTTTTTTCTCGTAAATTCTTAGATTCAAACACCATTAAGGAAGATCCTAAAAAATGACCTAGGTTTGGTTCTGACAACGGAGGCCAAACATGCTGCTATCTCAACATTACTCGACAAGCCTTTTGAGTTCAAAGACAAACCTCTGGTTGTGCAGTATGAAGTTACTATGCAGGTTAGTTACTAATCTATTTCTTAATCTTATATTAGATGACTAACTTTATAAAAATTAGGTAACAAAGATTTAATTCATTTGTTAAACGCTAATATATTCATCCTATATAAGTCTTAACACTTAATGTAACAAGTGCAAAATGGGCATTGTACAATTAGGATATGAATTAATTAATGAAAATACTTTATTGTCCACTATAAATAAGAATTAGGTTATAAGTACTAGGTACAATATAGACTGAACAAAGGGCAGTCTTAGCACTTAAAGCATGGATACCCAAAGGGGAGGGACATCGACCCCCCTAATATCGAAATCGTTTTCCCAGGGGTCGACATAAAACTGATTTTGGGAGTCGACAAGGTCTAAAAGTCGACCTTTATTATAATTGTGTTAATACACCAGTTCTTATTTTAATCTTTCAAGATACTGTATGAGTTGCGTTAGGTGTACCATCTTTTTTTAAGAATGACTAATAATTTAATAGGAAGTATCAATGTTGTACTTTTTAATAAACTCAACAAGTCGATAAACGTGCAAGATAATAAGGTTCATTCATCACACAGATGTTTTTTATCTTTACTATTGGATTATTAATAAATTTGATATTTACTATAGATACGATTTTTAAAGTTATAAGGCTATCCCCCATAGGCATTAACTTTAAACTTTCTGAGGTATTAGTTAATCATGGACAAGGGTTCTCTTGCCCAAAATAGTTTGGGAATCCCTGGTTTAAAGGGATCTCTTCTATGCAAGTTTTGTCTTCTAAATAGTATTACATTAAATAATCGGAAATCGATATTATTTTATAATATTTATGGCTTGGCAACTAGGCCTTTAAGCCAGATCTTAGTTTATAATATACATTTAGTTTCTTCGTTTTCTTAAGCCTATGTGTAGCACAGCTGAACTGTAGGTAATCAGCTAGTGCCATTCAACGGAGTTCTTGTGACAACTCAAAAGGCCACATTTGACTATACAGTTCACATTTCTCACAAAACAGATAATCACTACTCAAAAACTATCAATATCCTACAACTATTGTTCATTTTAGAGTAATTTTACACATTTTTAGAAAATAAAACTGCACAGCACAACATCACCTTTCAGTTCCCGCCAAAAACTCCTCGGAAATCGATACATTCTCCCTTGTACATAGGGTTGTCGAGATTCTGAGAATACAGATTTGTCATAAGTAATCTCTGTCAATGTATTTTATTTTATTTTGTTTGGGGGCGTGACAGCTCTATAGTCTTAAAAACTAGATACAAAAGTGGGCAAAGATGAGTTACCCAAAGTCAGACTGCAGGTTCCTAGCGGGGTATGTTATTCCAGCCACGCCATGCCACGGTTTTTCCATTGCGCTATGACATGGGCTTTTTAAGAAGGCATCATAAAATTTCTTAAAGGTCGGCAACGCATTGACGAACCGCTGATGTTGCAAACGTCCATACGCGACGGAAAACGCTTCTCATCAGTTGGGCCGTCTGCCTGTTTGTCTGCTTCAGGCAGTAAAAAAATTGAAAACCTCATGAATTTGTTTCTATTGTATATATGCATTTTCTATTAATGATATTGCACGGCTGGTAGATGATTCGTGAATTTCAAAACCGTAAAAAGAAAGCCGACACGGTCACCTGCGCTAATTGGCTTATCGGTTAAGGCAATTTGTGCGTCGTGAAACGCCCTCACGTCAAAGTTATTGACCACTTGGTCTCCTTTGTTTTAAAGATCTTATCGGTTTTAGATAATAAGCTTATAAATATTCGGCTATATATTATTTTACTGAGAATTATCGTATGGCTTATATTATATATGATGGTATTTGTGGTTGAGCGGGCTAAGCTTTTGCCGGTTGTCCGCACTGCAACGCAAAGGCTCCGGGTTCGATTCCTTAAATTTCGAAAATGAATTTTCTCCATTATTTACTATACTATAGTATAGTACTATACTATACTATATTACTCTGGGGCGGATCCCAGACACCCAAACTATAGTAACTATAGTCTGGGTGTCTGTATTGGTGTCATTTATCTTAATTAATGGATAGCTATAGGAACTGGTCATATGAGAAATCTAATTTTTAGTTGTTGTAGTTTTCTATTTTCCCCACTTCACAATAAAGGATTCGATTTTTAAGAAATAAAGTATACATTTATTTGACTGAAAACAGACAAAACAAATTCAAACAAAAACGATTTTAAATTTTATTTTTGTTTCAAGAAGTGAATCTGTATTTTTTATTGTATAATTGGAATAAACGCATCTAAAATATCCCAAGTTCAATGTAACTATGTTTATTTGGCACTTTTCCAACAACATGGAAATGCATCGTCACTGTTGTTTACAAACGGCCGTTTTTACGTCAAAGAGTTTGTTGAAACTTATGTAAAACATTGCCTTAGATATGTAAATAGGTGCCTACAGATAACAGTTGAGTAGAATATTATTTTAAAATGAGTTTTTAAGAGTAACATGACATTTGTACTGAACCAGTACAATGTACCACTTCAAATGAGGCGAGGAGATTTGCATGGTTTGTACCGTGGCGGTACACTTAAAGCAATGAGGCCGGTGACGCGGTGAGCGTCATTCCCTCATTTGTCCCGTACAAAACTTCTAGTTCGGAAATGTTCGTTAAGAATCGGATGTGATCGGTATCGGTCACCTCATTTTACTAGCAGTCGTACATGTCATGTTGTCCCTCTTTGTCATGTGAATATCGGTAGAGGCATTATTTTACTGTTGTCCTCGTTCCGTCCTTCCTCTTACATTTGAGACGCGAGTAGTACACTGAGTAATAGCGCGACAAAGTCTTTGAAACATCACTTTTAAGATTTTGTACAGTACAGTACAAATGGATTGGGACAAATGTACCGGTTCGTATGTGTCCAACGCAACTCTACAGTGCAGATTCGTTTGTTGTATTGCGTGAGTGGTAGCCATCCAGCTTTGCAATAAATAACACTATTTTATCCTATGTATTTACAGATAGTGTAGAATATTTTTTCCCTCATAAATTAAACCCTGGAATGTCGGTGACAAAACCGTGCGTTTAAAAAAAAAATTGCGAGTGATCAGCAGACAGGCAGCCGGCCCACTTGATGGAAAGCGGTTACCATCGCCGATGGACATTTGCAACACCAAAGGTGCTACAAATGCGCTGCTGCTCTCTTAAGGGAGACTGGCACCTGGTCACTAATGCCGGAACACAACACAAGGTTGTTTTAGCGGCATACTCTAGGCCAGGGTTGGTCGCCATCCAGTCGAGCAAATACCCTACCACCTGTCTGTGGGTTGTTTTGTCGCCTCTTACGACAGGCCGCCCGGCCGCACGAAATTGTATTCTTTCTCCGTTCCTGCACGGACCAAAACATCTCATCTGCGTGTCGTGAACATTTTAGCTACCCTCGTGTTGCGTGCCCACTGTTGGGCAATGGTAAAGTCCCGAATTTTGCCAATGGTCACGTTTTCTGCGAACTATAATGAAAAACTGAACCGAAAAGATTTTTTTATAAGTCGGAAATTCCAAGGTCTTAAAAAAAATCATTGTACTGTTGCAGGAAGGACAGAACTGCGGTGGGGCTTACATCAAGCTGCTGTCCCGCGGCACCAACACGAAGGCAGACCTTCGCAAGTTCTATGACCAGACCCCGTACACGATAATGTTCGGGCCCGACAAGTGCGGCAATGATAACAAGCTGCACTTCATCTTCAGGCACAAGAACCTGAAAAATGGTTCCATCGAGGAGAAGCACAGCAAGAAACCGACGTGAGTATGCCAACAGGCGAGCTGATATTCAAATTTGCTGTGAGAGTTTTTATCAACTTTTATTTATTATAGTGCTGCAAAACTATAGCATTAGGTTTTGTACAGTCGCGGAATGGAAATGTTTGTCACTTTAAAGTCGACTTTTGCTTGCATAGTACAAGAAACAGTACTGCCGACACATTTTAATCAATTTTTGGAATGTGTTGACCAATGACGTCACACTTGGAAATATATCTTGTAGCAACGAAAGCCTCTCGCATTTATTAATCATGTCTTCTTAGCGCCCGAACAAAACACAGGTCGACAAAGCTATCATCAGAGAATAAAAGAGGATACTCTTTACAAACCTTATTTACTATTAGCTTACTTCTTCTGTAAGAATGCCGGTATAATAAATAAGTACATTTATAATAAAACTACGTTTTAACGGTTTTAAGCGCGGTAATTTATTTGATTTTTGGTTTATCCGACGTTTCGGCCGCTTTTCAGTGGCCGTGGTCACGGAAGACAAAGACGACATTTGTCAAACGTGTATTGTCAATTCAGCCTACCGCCAACTTGTTCATTTTAATTATTTAGTTTTAATTTTGTTTATGGATATTATTTACTCTATGGGAGCCTAATGTAATTTACCACCGCTTCACAACATGTTGTGGCTTGAAGAGAAGACGCGGCGCAAGAAACTCTTCAGCAAACATGCCTAGTTCTAAATTTTTTTTATATAATATTAAAATGAGTGGAAGGAAAAAAATAAAAGAAATTATCAGTCAAGTTGGTTTGTTTCGTTGCATGCAGAAAGAGCTCACAGTGTCTTGAGGTCTGGCAGTTGGTTTTTGCTGGGTTTGGGTCTTAATAGTTTTGATGATTGGATCCCAAACAGGTGGTACCTGCCTGGTGTTTTTTTATTTCAATAGCCTCACGCATCATTCTTGGTATGAAACGATTCACTTTCGCGAGGATTTGTGGGTTATCGAATCTGATGTAATGGTTGGGTTTATCCAGCGTGTGTTCACTGATCGCAGACTTCGTAGACCTTGTGTGTTTCGTGTCAGCAATGTGTTCTTTTACCCGTGTTTTTATGCTCCTCTTTGTTTGCCCAATGTATGATAATCCACATTCACAATCGAGCTTGTAAACACCTGCATCCTGGAGTGGGATATTGCATTTCACAGGTCTCAAAAATTGGGTTATCTTTTTATGCGGCTTGAAATATGTTTTGATTGAAGCTCGCCTGAGGATGTGACCAATTCTGTCTGTGACCCCCTTGATGTAGAGTAGGGTAACAGGGCACCGCTCAACTGAAGGTGGTTTGGGGCCTTTGTGACGTTGGTGTGGAGTCTTCAGCTGATTGCGTTGTAAGACTCGCTTGACGTGCTGAAGCTCTCCAGCCACGTGGTTCCCGTCACAGATTTTATGTGCTCTCTGAAACAAAGATTTGCCCATGGTAGCTAACTGACTAGGATGGTGGTGAGACGAACCATTAAGGTATTTATCTGTATGGGTAGGTTTCCTATACACCGTATGGCCCAGAGTATTGTCAGAATTCCTTAGGATGAGCACATCTTATATCTTATCTTAGGATAAACCAAAAATCAAATAAATTACCGCGCTTAAAACCGTTAAAACGTAGTTTTATTATGTGTACAAGTCGCGAAAACTTAAGAAAGTTTTAAGTACATTTATTTTACTCGCATAATAAATATTCACTCTAGAGCAGAGTTCCCCAAACTTTTTTGTGTCGTAGACCCCTTGCCATGTTTTTCTGTGTTGGGTAGACCACCTACTTACCTGATATTGATTTCCTGTAAATTCCTAACTGTAGTGAAGTTAGTGTTAATTTAAATTAAAAACACATGTTAATTTATACATTTATTAATTGAATTTAAATTAAAACGACTCAAAATAAAATTTAGTATCTGTTATGTAAAATATACGTAACATTAAATAAACATAAAATAAACTATAAATAAAATAACATAAGCAATAAGTCAATATTTTTAGTGTGAAGGATGAACCTGATGCTTTAATTATAAATTATCAACAATTGGCGTCAATTTTGTAAGGGTTAATCTTAAATCTCCTCGGCTAATGATGTCCAGTCTGTTTCTTTTTTTCGTTAGGAGATTGGTAACAGCGCTGAACCCCCTTTCCACTAGGTATGACGATGGAAAGGAAATTAAAAATTTCCTCGCTATATTCCATAATACGGGATAAGTAACGGGTATGTTGTTTTGCAGCCAGAATTGCTGATATCCGTTTTTAAACTGAACCTTAAGTTCTTCGTTTGTACTTAGTTCAGTCAGTTCCTCTTGTATTATGACATTCGTTTCTTCTATGTCACCATATGGATTAATTATCCACGGTGGTATTACCATAGTCAAAATATCCTCAAACCTAGATTCAAAATCTGAATAGAGGGCATTTAAATGTTGAACGTAAATTGAAACGTCTTCTTCCTGGCAGCTTGTCTGTGACAAATTGGGGAACTGGGAAAATTCCCCCCTCCAATATTTTGCTTCATTAGTTTAACGCTGATAAGATGGACTTTGTTTTAATCAAATTTAAACAGTCGCCTTGTAATTGCAAATTAACCATATTAAATTTTGTAAACAAATCCGTTAAAAAGGCGATGTCTGTTTTCTTTTAAAATTTTATCTTTAGTATCCAGAAATTCTAAAATAGTCTCAAAAAGTGCAAAAAATCTTGTCAAACATAAGCCTTTCGACAGCCAGCGTACTTCAGTGTGAAGGAGTAATTGATGAAAGTGTTCGTCATTTTCGTCACACAACTGCGCAAATAACCGCGTATTCAACGCGCTGCTTCGGATTTGGTTTACTGCATCAATGACTAAATGAAGTGATTCATGCAATCTTTCACTCAAATTTTTAGCAACTAAATGTTGTCGATGGATGACGCAATGTATTGCGTCCCGACACAGGCGCCCGCGCGAATAAGTTTCGTTTTAGAATTAGTTTTCATGATGTATGTCCTATGTAACGATGATTTTATAATAAATAATGTTAACCACATTACACATATATAATTTCATTTCATGGACCCCCAAATTTTTTTCGCTGATGTAGACCCCTTGCAGGTTGTCATAGACCCCCAGGAGTCGATATAGACCACTTTGGGAATCACTGCTCTAGAGCATGTCTACGACATGTGCATCAGACCAAAGCCGAAGGGAAAATATGTATCTGACCAAAATCGGAGTCAGAATCAAGACTGTGGCTCCATCCGAAAGCTTTGATTTATGACGGAATGAGCTGAGTAGTGGGGGTAATTGTTACAAACTACCCAGTAATCCGATGTAATAATAATCTAACAATACACTATTCTAAGTGTAAAACACATGTACACTAATGTACAGTAAAGTGTTTTAGTTTCAACTCCCACTTTTGTACTTGAATATTCTTTTAGAATTTATTGTAGGATATGTAACTTACCCAATTGTTATACTTTTGCACAAAATAACTATGGAACCATAAAATATATGAATAATTTTATATTTCCTTTCTTCAAATTACAGGCAACGCCTGGACGACATCTACAAAGATAAAGAGCCCCACCTTTATACATTGGTTGTGCGTCCCGACAATTCTTTCACCATTTTGATTGACAACAAGGAGGTGAACTCTGGCTCCCTTTTGGAAGACTTCACTCCCCCAGTAAACCCACCAGAGGAAATTGATGACCCCAACGATAAGAAACCCGAGGACTGGGATGAGAGGGAGAAGGTGGGGTTATATCTTTCTTTTGCCCTTTATTGTACACAAAATAAAATATACACACTTATAGAATAGTACTGATGCACAAAGGCTAGCTTAACCTAAAAGAGTTTTTCTCATCTTGGAAGGCCAAGAGCCACTATATGTACTGTGATCATTTTGGGATCTTTATCTTTAATGAGAGACTTAGGTTTACGATATAAGTTTATATTCATAATCGAGACACTTTTACAGGAGATGTGTTCTGCTCGCAAATTTTAATTTTTACTTTATATTCAAATATATTTTGTTTCTTAATTTATTACAACAACTAATTAGATGTTACAAGTAATTAGGATATGTATATTTGATTGTTTTGTCAGATCGTGGATCCGACTGCGACGAAGCCCGAGGACTGGGACGAGAGTGCGCCGGCGCAGATGATCGACCCCAACGCGGAGAAGCCCGACGGCTGGCTGGACGACGAGCCGGAGACGGTGCCAGGTGATAGTTTAGACATTTGTTTTCAAGTTGATGATCCGTCTCATAGGAAGATCTTCCAGTGTGATGAGCAGCCCACGTGTGAGCCAGTACATTTGTCCCATACAAAATACTTTTGTACTGATATGGCTCAAGGTTTGAAATGTACCACTTCAAAATTTTTGTCGCGCTGCTACTCAAAAGTAATAGGATGGATGAGGCGAGGCTTATGCTACAACCGTACAATAACACCTCTACGGATATTGATATGACAAAGAGGGACAACGTGACAATGTCACAGTACGATTGCTAGTAAAATGAGGTGACCGAGGCCTATCACATCCGACATCCGATTCTTAACGAACATTTCCGAACTAGAAGTTTTGTACGGGACAAATGAGGGAATGACGCTCACCGGCCTCATCACTTCAAATGTATTGCCGTGGTACAAACCGTACAAATGTCCTTGCCTCGTTTGAAGTGTGAACATTGTATTGATTCAGTACAAAATGTCATGTTACTCTTACAAACTCATTTTAAAATCACGTCTTACCCAACACTACCTTCTGTTATTGTTGGAAATTTTGTATATATTCTTTGTACGTTTCGGGAATCGTTTGCGACCTCAATTAGTGCACAGTGCCATCTATTGGCTTGTAAGTGCTCCACTACAGTTTTGTTCCTGTTCTCACAGTCCTGTCTTATATTAGAGTCTGTCCCGCGACTAAGATGCGTGTCAGTACCCTAGCCAGTAGCTTTATTTCACTTACATTAAAAAAAAAATGGTTTTATACATTTAAAAATAACAAAAAAACGTAAGTCCACGTGGACTAGACAACTGCGCAGCAAAACGTACAAGTGAGTCGAAGCCAAATTGGTTTGAAGTAACACTATGAATGATATATTGTTTAGGTATTTGAAAATTTTCTTAAGTTTTCGCAACTAGAGTACATAATAAAACTACGTTTTAACGGTTTTCAGCACGGTAATTTATTTGATTTTTATTATTCCGACGTTTCGGCCGCTTTTCAGTAGCCGTGATCACGGAAGACACAGATGTCAAGTGTCAATGAGTATTGTTGTGTAAGTGTGTATAACTAGTCGCGAAATGTTAAGAAAAAATCACATGCTATAAGTTCGTGTTTGCACCGGTGCACCAGATCCCGACGCCAAGAAGCCCGAGGACTGGGACGAGGACATGGACGGCGAGTGGGAGGCGCCCCTCATCGACAACCCCCAGTGCGCGGCCGCGCCAGGGTGCGGAGCGTGGAAACCACCCACCATCCCCAATCCCAACTATAAGGTAGTTATTGGTATATATGTCCTTATTTCAGGACTAGGTTATGTCCGCGACTTCGTCTTCGCGTGACTTGAAATTTTGGCCAGATTCCCTGGATAAAAAATATCACACAAAATTTAGTATCGATCAATGTTTTTTTTTTTTTGTTTAATATGGCAAATAGTTTCCAGAAAAAATCTCACTGGTTTCCCGGGATAAAAGTAGTGCAGATTTTAAGTCAAAAAATTTGCCATCGATCAGCGTAAAACTGTATCGAAATCGGCCCAGTAATTTTTATGTGCATACCTTAAATCTAAATGAAATGTATTGTGTTCTCTATCGTTTATATTACTTTATATAGTAAATTTCAGTTGTTGTTTTTTAATAGCTTCAATGTACAGACACGACCTGTTTATAATATTATTGTAGACTAGCTTCTGCCCGCGACTTCGTCCGCGTGGTGCGGTTTTTTAACGATCCCACGGGAACTCTTTAATTTTTTGGGATCAAAAGTATCCTATATGTTGACCAGGGATATAAGCTACCACCATACCAAATTTCATGTAAATCGGTCCAGTCGTTTCGGAGATTAGCTGGTACAAACAGATAAACAAAAAAATTAAAAAAAATCTAAATTAGTTCTATTTCACTTTTTACATCCCCACCAACTCGGTTTTTAGCATTTTTTTTCATTGTACAGAAATTTGACCTCTTCAATTTTATTATATGTTTGTATATAGATAGATAATGTCACCCATAAATTCAATTATAAACTTTTTTTGTAATGATATATGTTCACTATCTCACCTGATGTTATAAACTAAATATACCTATACCTAAATATAGTTCACAATCTCTCTCAAGCATTACCACATTAAAATAAGTTTTGTACATTTTTTAGGGATGTTAGCTCATTCGGTTGCGGCTTGAGCCGAATTTCGGTATTCTATTGAAATTGAATTTTCTTTTGTATCTTGCCAGGGTATCTGGCGTGCACCACTGATCCCGAATCCCAATTACAAGGGCAAATGGAGCCCCCGCAGGATCCCTAACCCGGACTACTTCAAGGACGAGCAGCCCTTCAAAATGACACCGATTGTGAGTAGTTCTCATCACGTATACAAATATATAATAATTCCCTTTGTTCCTACCTTAACACGAAATGAATGTAAATTATTGACTTTATGTGTGTGTGGTGAACAATGAAGTATTTTCTATCTTCTATCTACCTGTGCCATACGTATTGTTATCCATTTTATTAATTGCAATAATATTATTTAACAGAGTATTTCAACGCCATACTAAATTATTTTCACCGTAGACAATTAACCTAACGCCATTGTCCTAAAAAGCGATTGGCTTTCTAGTACTTCGACGGCCGCTGCCTCGGCACGCTCGCTTCGCTCGCTCGGCTCGTGCGTTGTTTTTCATGTTCTAACCTAACCAAACCTAAACCTATTGATCGTTTAGTTTAAACCGATTTTATGATTTTCTTCTAGAAGCAATTTCGATGGCAAATGATGTTATGGCATATGATAATTACGCTATATAATGATTATAACAAATGCTGTTATTGAAATTGACTTTGTGGGAAACAAAGTTTCTAGCACGTGACTAAATATAGTAAACAATGAATATGCCATATAAAATTATGAGAAACAATATTGTCTGTTGACCATTATAGCAGAAGAAATTATGGTAAATGAAATTCTGGCAAGTGGGTGTATTGTAGTCGCCACTACGGGTCTTTATGGTCGTGACAAACACGTCAAATTTAACTTCAAGATTCCACCCGAACTTACATACATAGATACATAGGTACATCCATTGCAAGTTAATTAAAAGCTTGTAAAAGTAGTCTGAATGGAAATAAAACTAATTTAAGGATCTGCTGTTTTGCTTGAATCTCTCTCTCTCTCCTCTCTCTCTCTCTCTTGATGTAAAATTGCAAAATACGTGTCGTCACACTAGGAAGGGAGGAGTCTCGCTGATGTGACCGCCTGTGGCAAGGGTAAAGGAGGGGTCAAAAAAACATGCAATTTGTGTGAGACGTTATTTGTGGATGGTTTCCTCTTCCTCAGCATGCAGTTGGCTTCGAGCTGTGGTCCATGTCTCCGATGCTGCTCTTCGACAACCTGATCATAACGGACGATGTGGCAGTCGCTGAGGAATGGGCCCAACAAACGTTTGCACTAAAACGAGCAAAGATCTCCAGCGATTCAGTGAGTTTTTTTTTCTGCAATCACATAGGGCGTTCCACTAGTAACGCACAACGTCCAAAATGCTCAGTTAGCCGTTCCACAAGGCGACCGCGAGCGTTGCGGTCGTGGCGAAAACGTCACTAATGACGTCATCATATTCGATCACACAACGCCCGCAACAACCCATGTCAAAAGGTGGGTCGAAGTGGGCGTTGACCACAGAGCATTAATTCTCTCTTGTCAATACGTTGACAAAGGCGCGAATTTTGAAACAAAGATGGCGAATGGAAAAATATCTTTCTTTATTAATTTTGTAAAATTATTTTAATGTATTTTGAACAGCCATCTATCATTTTCCTTTATTTGTTATTAGCAATTATTTACATAATTTATTTCTAATCAGTTTTCATTATCGTTGACTTGAATATAATTATATAATTAATGAGAAATTCATTGTTTGTAGACACATAGCTTTTGCTGCAGAATTATACGAAAGAGTTTAAACTCAGAATTCAGAATTATAGATAGATAGATAATAGATAATTCAATGTATTTCTTGAAAGGCTTTTAAATTCTTCATTTGAATAACGATCGACTATATTTTTATATTGTGTAATATGTGGCCTGAGATCACGTTTTTTAGTATTACGTTTTATAAACTTTACGTCCACTCTTCATCTGAGCTAGAAAAATTTGCTTTCTTCGGAATTATTACCGCGATGAAGTAGTAAAGACATTTTGTATTGTATTGTAATGACATTTTGTATAATTAGCTATATTTCTTTTAACATAAATTAGTCAAACCTACACATTGAAAACGGCGCGATTTTCATATCAACCAATGACATTTGCGTATGACATTAATGAGATCAACGCTCCATAACCCGTTCCACCAGCTTTTATGATTATAACGTACGCAAGCAAGTGGAACGGGAAAAATCGCGGTCGTGAACGTGGTCGTTGTGAGTCCCTAATGGAACGCCCTGACAGTGTATTCTATATATTTCAGATGATAGTTTTAAGCCACTCAGAAAAACTATTACAGACGGATACTATCGATGTGTAAATTTTCAAGTAGATATTACTCTGAACGAGTGTACTCTGATGATGTCGACACGGTATACAAGTAACATGGTAAATATATTAGGTGGCGCCAAAAAATCGTGTTTTTTTTTTTTTTTTAGTCTCGAGGGCAAAATGTTAGTTTTTGATGTTTTAAGAACTCCCCCTAAAACCAGTTAAAAAAATTAGGAGACTGCTTCATATTTTTTCAAATTTCAAAAATCGCCCATAACCGATTTTTTTGTATTCAATTTTTTCTGTCGTTATGGTATAATTTTATAGACCAAAAATATTACGTTTCTGAAGTTTCAGTTTTAATTTGAATTTTTAAAGGGTCGCTTTTTACTCGAGACTCAAAAAAATAAAAAGTAACAAATAAAATTTAAAAACTTCGTTTAAAAAACCGACTTCAAAAACTAAAAAACTAAAATGTATAAAATAACTTATTTCTTAAGCTATTATTATTAATATATATTATGTAAAACATCTTAAAGTCGGTGCTTAGTAATTTTCAAAATATAGTAATTTTTATGTTTTCCTTTGCACCGACTTCAAGATGTTTTAGATAATATATATTAATAATAATAGCTTAAGAAATAAGTTATTTTATACATTTTAGTTTTTTAGTTTTTGAAGTCGGTTTTTTTAAACGAAGTTTTTAAATTTTATTTGTTACTTTTTAGTGTCTAGCTATGTATGGGTGGACCCACGAATGGTGCCGCGCTTCTTAAAAAATATAGGTCCCAAGAAGCTGGAACAAAAAAATGTTTGTAAAATGAAAACTACTGGGCCAAACTATGTCAAATTTTTAGGGGACCACATGGCAGCTATTCCGCGTCGAACAAAAAAAGAATCACGTAAATCGGATCATAAATCACGGAGTTATCGGCGAACATACATAAAAAAAAAGCAACAAAAAAAAAAGATCCCGACGAATTGAGAACCTCCTCCTTTTTTCGAAGTCGGTTAAAAATTGGTTTTACTGTGTCACCCTAATGTATATAACTATATTATATTCAGTTGCCTTACCATCAATTGAATCTTGTCACTACTTGTACAGAGATTATATCCAACCTTTACCGATGGTTAGGCAAATGAACGGTCAGTAAGATATAGGAACTGATCTTAAGTTTATAGATGGATCCATGCTTAAGTTGGCTACAGCCTTGTTGGCCTAACTCATTGGAAGACAGAGGTCCCAAGTTTGATTCCTGGAATGGTAAATGTCAGTTATGAACTTTCCCATTACCCATGACACAAGTGTAACTTAAAAAACTTAACTTGAGAATGTTCAATGTGTGTGTTTGTTTGTCTTCCGATCGGAGTGAAAGACAACTTGTATTTTATAGCGAACGCTATGGGGTCGAATGTTACGCGCCATGAACTACAAGCCTGGATACTGGGCGATGTACGGGGTGTATGTGGCCATCCCGATCGTCGTGTACGTGGCCTACCTCCTGAAACGGGTCGGAGAGGTTCGACCTTCCAATTTGGGATGGCTTGTTCCTATGGCTAGATGTAGGGGAAACTATTTACTTGTTGTCACCCCCCCCCCCCCCCCACAATGATTGCTAGATTGGCCACACTATTAATTTATTCAAAATAATGGCCTCACTTATAATCGTTTGTTAAATTTTAAGAAACTGCTCAGCTTAAACTAACTTAATTAACTAAGAAACTGATTAAACTCCTCTTAAGGATAAGAGGTGGTGGTAAAGTAACTTATAAATGAATGACAAAAGTAACCAACATCGAGAGGTAGTTTAAGTGACTGCTGAGAGGCAAGATGGCAAGTTTTATTTGAAACAGCCATTGATTAGGGGCTTAAGTGTCTCTTATTTAAGAGATGGCTAATCCTTCCTTAACGAGATTATTATAAGTAAGGCCCCTAATGTTTTAGCTTTCTTGCTAGAGTTATCTTCTCGTGTCAAACCCTGGGGAGTAGCTTTATTTTACTCACACAGAAACATAATTCGATTTTATACATACTAATGGTCGGCCATGGTCGAAATTCGACCATAATAATTAATTTAAATTGTTATTTTGATAAAGTCGTGGTAGCGTAATTGTTGCTAGCGCACGTGTCCTAAGTGTGTGTCAAATACATCGTAGTGTATGTAATTACTTTTTATTGAATTAAAGTATTTTTTTAGAATAATTAATAAAAACAGCATTTTGCACTCGTTCTCTATATAGACTATAAATGAGCGAATTACGTTTTAATATAATGATGAGGTAAGTTTTTTAATTAATGTACGGAAAATAGAACATTTCGTTCAAAAACAACCATTTCCTTTGGTTTGTAATTTGTCATTACTTCACCGAAATTGTTCCCGAGAAGCTACAATATGATTTGGTATATTATACCAAATCATATTGTAGCTTCTCATAATCATACAGATGTGTTTGTTTTATCAAAATCAACCGGTTCGATTCCTGACAGGGGCGATTGATTCTTCAAAAATCTACTGATACCACTTTAGTTTTTCAATATTTGTTTGTTTTTCGCTAGTTGGCATAATTTAGGATTTGGTCCCGATGAAGACCCACTTGGAAAATTCATGTGTATATATGGATTTTTTCCCCGCAAGTGTTACGTGGCTAGTGTTAAGCTAGTTGTCAGTAGTGAGCTAATATTCCAGGACTCGGTCCTGGAGAGGGGCCTGAAGTACGCCGGCGAGAACCCTTGGGTCTACGCCGTCGTGATCATCGGGTCCTTCCTAGTGGTCGGAGTTATTGCCTACCTGTGCTGTGGACCTAAAGGGGTGAGCTTATATATTTAAAGTGAAACTGGAGTGTAGGTTAAATTGTTGATTTTTTTATGTTGCTGCTATTTGCCCCGGAAGATTCACTTCATTTTATCTCATCTCCCGGGATGAAAATTATATATGTCCCTTTTCGGTATTATAACTACATATGTATAAAGAAAGCTTTACATATAGACAGACCGAGTTACTATCGTATTTTTTATATATAATTTATTTTTATATGAGGAGAAAGAAAGGGTATTTATTTTGAACTACACACAATACAAGAATACTAAATCAAGTTCATCAATCAATATATCATAGTAATCTCTTAAATCTCTCTGACTCTGGTACATAAAATCAGTATTAAATTGGTGAGAACGTAGGGAAGAAAAATTAAATTCGGGATATGTGGTTAATCTTGCTGTTTATTGCGTTAAAAACTTCACGTAATGTGAGTGAATACAGATATACGATGTTCACTTAATACAATATAATGAATCCTGTCGGCCCATATATCTTAACCAAAAATATCATACTTCATAACACATACGATACGAGACAATGTTGACTATAGAGTCATAAACACTATTCCAGGATTCAGATGCTGACATGAAGAAGACCGACGCCCTGATGGAGGATGACCCGCACACATCCGACGGCGAGGAGGAGACCAAAGAGGAGCCGGAGCCGCAGGAGAAGGCCAGCAAGGCGGACCTGGAAGGTCCCGACACCACTGAACAGGAGGAGGTCGCGCCCGACGATGAAGTAAGTTTCATGTTTCTTAGTTTCCATCGTCTTTAGCTAATCATCATCGACTGCTATATGTAGTATTGTCCACTGCTGGACGTAATATTATCCACTGCTGTATATAGTATTGTCAACTCCTGGATGTAGTATTGTCGACTACTGGACGTAGTACTGTTCACTGCTGGACGTAGTATTCTCCAGTGCTGGACGTAGTATTAACTATTGCTGGACGTAATATTATCCATTGCTGGACGTAGTATTGTCGACTACTGGACGTAGTATTGTTCACTGTTGTATATAGTATTGTCGACTACTGGACGTAGTATTGTTCACTGCTGGACGTAGTATTCTCCAGTGCTGGACGTAGTATTGTTCACTGCTGGACGTAGTATATCCACTACTAGACATAATATTGTCCAGTGTTGGACGTAGTACTGTTCACTGCTGGACGTAGTATTATCCACTACTAGACATAATATTGTCCAGTGTTGGACGTAGTACTGTTCACTGCTGGACGTAGTATTCTCCAGTGTTGGACGTAGTATTAACTATTGCTGGACGTAATATTATCCATTGCTGGACGTAGTATTGTCGACTACTGGACGTAGTATTGTTTACTGCTGGAAGTAGTATTCTCCAGTGCTGGACGTAGTATTGTTCACTGCTGGACGTAGTATATCCACTACTAGACATAATATTGTCCAGTGTTGGACGTAGTACTGTTCACTGCTGGACGTAGTATTATCCAGTGCTGGACGTAGTATTATCCACTACTAGACATAATATTGTCCAGTGTTGGACGTAGTACTGTTCACTGCTGGACGTAGTATTCTCCAGTGCTGGACGTAGTATTGTCGACTACTGAACGTAGTATTGTTCACTGTTGGACGTAGGATTCTCCAGTGCTGGACGTAGTATTATCCACTACTAGACATAATATTGTCCAGTGTTGGACGTAGTACTGTTCACTGCTGGACGTAGTATTGTTCACTGCTGAATTATTGTTCCCACTTAATTCAGATCTTCCAGTTCCGTCACCCAACCCCAACTGGGTGACCTTTTCCGTTCTAAATCCCTATTAATATTATAAATGCGAAAGTAACTCTGTCTGTCTGTTCCGTTTTCACGTAAAAACTACTGGACCGATTTGGCTGAAACTCAGTATATATATGTTTTCGATACCGAGGATGAACATAGGATACTTTTTATCCCGAAAAGTGGGATAGTTTCTGGGATAAAAATATATTTGTCTTTCTGTTTGTTATGCTTTTACGGAAAAACTAATGGGCCGATTTGGCTGAAATTCGGTACGTATGTAAATTAAATACTGAGGATGGACAAGAGATAATTTTCATTTTGGCCTTTTTGGTAATTTTGGCCTATTTGGTCATTTTGGCCTTTTTGGTCATTTTGGCCTTTTTGGTCATTTTGGCCTCTTTGGTCATTTTGACCATTTTGATTATTTTGGCCTTTTTGGTCGTTTTTGCCTACTCCGTCATTTTGGCCATGTCGGTCACTGTGGTATTTTGGTCATTTAGACCATTTTGGCCTTTTTGGTCAAGTTTTGTAATTTATTTTGTTGACAGATAGACGGGGGATGGTATAATTAGCGATATAAAATGAAGTGAATCTTCCGTGGGCAAATACATAAAAATGTAATATAATATAACCTGTAGCACTTGCTCTATAAACAAGAGACACGCACTAGAGGTAAACTCTAGTACAGTATAAAGATAAAAAAATAAAAAGTAAAAAAATCGAGACAAAAAAATTAAACCCGCAGAACACACACTGTTTGTAACATTGACGCGCAAAAAAAATGAAAAAAACCCAAATTTTTGAAATTTAAAAAAAAAATATCAAAAATCTATATGTGATGGAAAAAATCGGCCAACGGGATACCAATGGGATACATTCAGAACATTTGAATCGTCATATTTATGACAACATTTTTTAAAGGAGGATTTCATTGCAGACCAGTGTTTATCGAACCATAGTTTGACTAAATTACTTGTTTTAGGATTTTAGCCTTTCAAAGCTTATCTATTTTTGTTAATTATGTTAATTACGAAAAATGTACTGTTTCAGTCATCGCCCTTGATCGACACAGAGGGCGCTGGCGACGGGCAGCGGAAACGGAAGCCGCGCAAGGAGTAAGCCCTGGACCAAATTAAACTAGACGCAGGATTTCTTGTATCTCAAAATAGTGCGAGTGACATTGCGAGTGTAGACATTGGAGATTTAGTCGTTTTAGGTCCGTATTCATGTGTATGGAATCAATCTTGAGTCAAAATTTGAGTATATGGTTAAACGGCTAATTGTGCAAACGTCAGAAGTAAAAGAATGGTTATGGACGTACATAAATTTTCTATTCAATTGTCTTCCGTAACTCGAATATTACCTAAGAACAAGATTAATAATAATTTTCGTTTAATTTAAAACATTGCTTTTCAATCTTTTTGAATACGTGACCCCTTTATAGGTTGAAAATTTGGGTCAGACAAGTCAAAGTTATTAATTTATAGAGACTACATTTATGTTTTTCTCTTTTGTAAACAGCCTTGCAGAGATTTGAGCAAGAAAGTACCGAATATACCTAATAATAACTATTTGGGCAGAGATTCCCCTTTACCACACAGTAAGCAATGAACCCCGTCTACACGCCACATCGCCTTTTTATACGAAAATACTACGAAAACTACCCTACAAAATAATAATATTGCATCATTGCTAAAAATAGCAATTACATCATAGTGTTGCCAGGATCATATTATTATCTATGAAGATTATCTATGTGATAATAATATACTCTATGGTTCTCATAACTGCTGTGATGGACATCGCGTAACACTATTTTGTTAGAGATGTTCATAATTAGGACCTATACTCTATACTACTCTAAAAGTACAAAAATAAATAAATAAATTTAAATAGCCTTTTCCAATTTGCCGGTGACCCCCGAGCAAGGCTCCGCGACCCCCCAACCCACAGATTGTAAAACTCTGATTTAAAATATGCGCTTTAGTTAAAGGAACAAAGAATATCAACTCAAAGTGAAAAACCTCACATATTTGTGGTATTTTTTTATTAACGCTACCTCGATATGAAAAATAATAAATAACTTGTCTGGATTGTAATCTCAATTTTTGACTTAAGATTGAGTATTGTTCGCAGACCTAAAAGTGTGAATTTACTTAGGGGATTTGGACTGATTTTTGGTCAAAAGCAAAATTACTTTTTTTTTAAATGTGTATCAATAATATTACAGATCACTTAGTAACATTTGTAAAGTGGTATAATATTTTCTTACATTTTGCGTGTAGTATACATAATAAAACTACGTTTCAACGAACAAACGACGGAATAATAAAAATCAAATACATTACTGCGCTTAAAACCGTTAAAAAGTAGTTTTATTAAGTGGTATAATATGAAATCGGAAAGGGTTAATTGATATGAAATTAATATTATCAAGTAG
Source organism: Dendrolimus pini (assembly GCA_949752895.1). Taxonomy (NCBI): domain Eukaryota; kingdom Metazoa; phylum Arthropoda; class Insecta; order Lepidoptera; family Lasiocampidae; genus Dendrolimus; species Dendrolimus pini. The sequence continues at coordinate 1,312,475 of OX457130.1, read as the reverse complement.
GGTGGTATAATTAAGTTGTTTTTGACCAAAATCCAAATTAATAAGTTTGTATTTAGACCTGAAAGGGATGGCACTTTTGATAATTTAAGCATTGTGTATGTTTTTGCTTATAGACTGCCGTCTTCATATTAGATATAATTTTGCTAATAATTTGACTATACATATAAAGACAAATCTCAGTAATTTTCTGAAAATACTATGTTGTTATAAAAAATATAAAGCTAGCAGACGTTGACCTCTGCCTTAGAAAAGTAAAATTTAGAACCGAGCGCCATCTACCGGGTTCAACTGTCAGTTTAAACCAGGGATTCCCAAAGTGGTCGATATTGACCCCCTGGGGTCGACGTAAACGAAAACTGATTTTGAGGGTCGTCGAGGTCCAAAAATCGACCCCCATTAAGTTATATATAACACAAGTTCTTATTTGAAACTATCAAGATACTGTTTAAGTTGTGTTCGGGAAATGATGTCAAGTTTACTCACTTCACCAATCACAAAGTTTTTAAATTGCTATTTTGTATTAATATGAAAAAAAACCAAGTGGGAGTTTTAAAATAATTAAGCAATGGGGGGTCTGAGGCATCAGTTCATTTTGGTAAAGGGGTCTCTTGCCCGAAATAGTTTGGGAATCCCTGATTTTAACCGTCCTGGGTTCATACGTTTAGGGGGAGTTTAGTGACATACACACGTACAGTACAATTTTATATATATGAAGATTATGAAAATTGAATTATTTGCTGTAGGATATCGATTGTGTTTATCTAAGAGTTGTGCATTTGTTTTGAGAATCCCAACTGTTTAGTGAAATATGCCTTTTCGAGCTGCCAGAACTCCCTTTTTTGGCGTCATTCAAAGACTTGAAACGACTGAAGCGTTTGCTTGAATTATTTTAATATTTATATAAATATTAAATTAAACAGAATCACAAGCGCAATGCCATATTTAAGGAGACGAAGTGTATACGCAAAAAAGCTACACGTCTAGATTATTTAAAAAGCGCCTGAAAATACTGGGTCTATTGTCAAAATGCCTTTAAGGTGTACATCTCCAATGAAATCCATAAAGGTTTTCTATAATATAATAATTAATTATAATTTAGATACGATAAAGGCGTGTGTTTAGTCTGAAGTATTAAAATAGATACTGCATTTGTAATGTACGAACTATTTGTTGTATATTTCTTATTTGTTTACTAAACTTTATTTTAATCTTAGCGAATTGAATCTGAGGTAAGATAATTGCTTTTTTGGACGAAACCTCTCTGATTTCTGAGAGAAAATACTGCAAGCAAATCACTTTTTGAAATTCCCTTCTGGTATTAATATATTAATAGTCATGGAAGTCCATTTAGGTAACATCTTACGATATTATTCATATTGAGTTAGAGTTAGTTTGAAGGATTCTTTAAGGTTCTTAAAAAGCCTTTAAACTTACTCAATTTGAACGAGATCTAGAATTTTTGAATTTTTCGCAACTAGTATACATAATAAAACTACGTTTCGACAAATTTTATTATTTATTTATTTGACTTTTATTATTACGACGTTTCGGCCACTTTTCAGTAGTTGTCGAGTGTCAATGAGTATTGTTATTTTTTTATTTAACCTACCGTCAACTTGTTTGTTTTAATTTTGTTTATGGTTATTATTTACACTATGGGAGCCTATTAATCAAATTTCAAATTAGAGCTTCCGAAACGTCATAATAATAAAAATCAAATAAATTACCACGATTAAAACTGTTAAAACGTACTTTTAGCATGACTTAGACCGTTAAGGTATATCTATATTAACAAAATTAGAGTAAACAGGAATGCCTGGTTGAAACTAATTTCCAAAAAGTCAGCTACGCTATTCGAGAAATATCTCATTTTCCGGGATAACAGACAAATTGTATCAAAATGTAGTGAATGTTGTTGAAACTCGAAATTCAATTAACTACGCGCACGTAAGCGGCGGCAGCGCCCAAATGCGGCCGAATAATAATGGCGGTCACAAGACCTATACTTTCAAAACAACGTATATTACACTAATGGATGTTATTTTAGATCTTATTTCATTCCATTTAACTTCGAAATTGTGTATAATATACAGCGGTCAGCATTTTTCCTTACGTGCGATAAAGAACTTCCTCCCAGAAAGATATTACTTTACCTTATAAATGTATTATTAACAGGGATTATAAATTAGTTTCTTTTATCTTACCACCTACCAAAGAAACTTGTATTTGTTTCAAATGTTGTTTATCATTTGGTTTTTCCTATATATCATTATACATTAGAACAAAACTATGTATTCGTATTTATTGCCGTGAGAATTAATGATAAGGTACATTGGGTAATATTTATAATAGAATGTATTAAAATTATCATTAAAATTGTATGTATGTGTTAGAGGTATTGTAAGTTTTTTTTTTGTTTTTTGTTGTTTTGTAATAAATTTATATGACACAATACACGTATTTGATCTTAAAACATTGCGTATTATATATATTTTTTTATTATAAAAAAATGGATCATGATTCATCAGTAATTTGTCATTTTAATTGATAAATAACGTCAATGATAAATTATTAATTACTAACATAAGTAAACGGGAACAGATCTTTAAGTAAAAGTGCTTTGGCTTGACCCATCGAATTTATAAGTACAGATTTCATCCTTGTGATTGACCCTAACGATCGATGCAATAAAATTACAGGCGGTTCAATTCCCGGGTGAAGCAAGAGAATTTTCGAAAATCTGAATGCAGTTTTGTTGTTTCAAAAATAAAGAAATGTTTCTTTGGAGTAATAAAAATTGCAATCTTTTGAATCTCCATTATTTAAACCACTTTCCCTCCAGGCAGCATTGAAATATTCCACCCTGTATAAAGCTGAAGAGTTTGTTTGCTTAAACGCGCTAATCTCAGGAACAACTACTGGTCTGATATGAAAAATTCTTTGTGTTAGATTTTCTAACGCGGGCAGAAGCTAGTGGAATATAAAATGTAAATAAAAAAATAAGCAAAAAAGTTTTAAGAAGCAAGACGTTTTTGAAAGTCCTTAGTTACGTTTCTCATGTTTTTCTCGCCGGAATATAGAATGTCTGTCACAATCACTTAGTTACAGATGGCTCTGACATAGATGCTTTTTCATACAATATTGGTGTTCGGTGCTTGCCTATTATGAAGTAGGCAGAACTTCGCTCCATCAATTTTGCTGTCTACCCTCTTTCTATTCGTAAAATATGGCGGCGGTGGCACGCTGGAGATTTTTAGTCGGCCGCGGCGTGAGGTGAGGCGAAGGTGGGATGACGAAACGGTTTAACAAGTATACAAGCTAGAACAAGTTCATTATCACATTTATACATCCCTATTAATATTATAAATGTGAAAGTAACTCTGTCTGTTCCGTTTTCACGTAAAAACTACTGGACCGATTTGGCTGAAACTCAGTATATATATATTTTCGATACCGAGGATGAACATAGGGTACTTTTTATCCCGAAAAATGGGATAGTTTCCGGGATAACATGATATTTGTCTGTTTGTTTGTTATGCTTTTACGGAAAAACTACTGGACCGATTTCGCTGAAATTCGGTACGTATGTAAATTAAATACTGAGGATGGACAAGGGATAATTTTCATTTTGGCCGTTTTGGTAATTTTGGCCTATTTGGTCATTTTGGCCTATTTGGTCATTTTGGCCTATTTGGTCATTTTGGCCTTTTTGGTCATTTTGGCCTTTTTGGTCATTTTGGCCTATTTGGTCAAGTTTTGTAATTTATTTTGTTGACAGATAGACGGGGGATGGTATATATAATTAGCGATATAAAATGAAGTGAATCTTCCGTGGGCAAATACATAAAAATGTAATATAATATAACCTGTAGCACTTGCTCTATAAACAAGAGACACGCACTAGAGGTTAACCCGCTGCGCCGCGGGGTAAACTCTAGTTACAAATAAATACACAAGCAAGTACTGCGTGTCACGGAGATGAATATGCTGCAATGGATGTGTGGAGTGACGCGGAAAGTCCGTGTCAGGAACTCCGCATCCGCGGCAGTCTTCATGTCCGTGACATAGCAGACAAACTGCAAAAGTGTCGCTTACGCTGGTACGGCCACGTTTTACGGAGACCGGCTAATGTGGGGAACAAATGTCTAGCCATGCTGATTTTATTTAACAGCTGATTTTACTGAAACAATTAACTGAATTTATTCATAAATAATTATACATTATATTTAGATTGCAAGATTGTTTTCCATTACCCACTACAGTGGCAACTGAACTTAAAGAATTAATTAAGAAACGTGGTGTAATTAAGGTTTGTTTGTCAAATTTTATTAATAATATAGAAAAATTGGATAATTTAAGTTATCGTCGTATAATTGGATATTTTTTCTCAATTCGAGGAAATTCAAACTTTAAAACCCGCCCGTCCCAAGGTGAGTTGACCACTCGTTAGGTTTGTTCTGACTGGCCAGCTCACCGTTTTTCGCATAGATTCGCACAAAATTTGCAATAAGACAGTCCAAATTTAGCCGCAATCCCAATATTGGGGATTATACAGGCCGCGTACTTCTATCAACTGCAGTGATATACATATTTTATACAATAAGGACAACCACCGCCATGAAGTTAGGTTACTTCTTAACTCAGCAAGTCAAACCTCTTTTATGACGGGTCCCTTATTTCTTAAATTACGATACAAAATATACACAAATACAATCATCCGTGATTAGAATAAGTAATTCTATTATATATCGGCAATTAAAATGCGTTGCAATACCTACCTACTTTTATTGAGAAGGACGCATTGTTGAAGTTCATCCAGGTGTCGATGGGGTAACCAGAGTAGCTGATATACAAACCAGAAAAGGCATCCTTACACGAGCATTTAATCGGATTTGTCCACTTCCATTACATGAAGAAACTGTTGAAGATCAAGACCTTCAACACCGGTCATGTTAAGGCGCATCACTAGCCATCATATCAATTAATTAGCACATCAGTATCATCTACCATTTTTTCAGCGACGTTTGTTTCTAAAATAGCCACCAAAAAAAACTAGGTCACCTAACAATGTGTACACCTACCTTACCTAAGGTACACCACAACACGAAAACCACTAAATTAATGTCATACACAAGAACCAATAAGCGTGTGTAAAATTAAATCTAGAAATTAAGTTGTAAAAAAGGGTACGGAACTCGAGTCCTTAAAACCATAAATAAATAGGCAGAATTTAGAGATGGGAACACTACCTACCCCTGTTCTTTCCAGACTATCATCCATCTGTTCTATATCATGTTAACAATTTAACGTATGGTTTTAAAGACCTACCTACCTACTTTAAATATAATCAAGACATCCAGTTCAAACAACAGTTTGAACTGGATGTATTAATTATATGTATGTATGATGAATGCAAGTCTGTTAACGTGTGCGCCTCGTCCCACGGTCCAAAAGCCTTATAATACAATGCGCGTGTTAATATATGCTCATTACGTAATTACTCGTGGCAGATCGTGTATTTGGAAATGGTATGGTTTACAATTACAATGAGTTTATTATTCTTCATAATTGTCTGTTTACTATTTGAAAGCTGAATGTTTTAAAACTTGAAATTACTAGACCATTTTTCGGTTTTTGATGGCGAAATTCACTGAGTAGAGCAGAGTGTCAACAAATCGACGCCTAGGCTAGCCTTGTGTAGTTCATGAACGACATATTATTAGGAATAGGTCCCTACCTAATTAATACTACCTGTAATAAGCCTGGCAATTTTTATAGTTTTTTTAATAACAAAATATTTATAATAATTTATAAGCAACTAGCTGTCCCGCCAGACGTCATCTTGCCCGGAAAAGCTTCAATCGATATGCCGACAGCAGCGTCACCTACCGGGTCCAATTGTTAACCAACTCAGAAACCTCTGGCTCATGCACAACAACTTTGCTAAACATCATCACATGATCAAATGTATAGTTTACGATTCTATAAAGGACATAGTACAGACAAACATTCATTTTTATATATAAGAAGAAGATGTAAAAAATAACTTACAGTGTATCTCTATATATATTTGTCGCTTACGATGTTTTTCCATAAGAGGCTCGATGTTTACTTCCCTACGATAGTATTGAAGCTAAGATAGCCTACATTGGCGTGTGCCGATGGCCGGTTAATACAGTAAAACGTTAGTCAAACTCGAGTTGCGTTGTAAGCATGTTGTTCCCATTGTTCGCTTTGCTGTGCGTGTGCGCACCTTACGCATCCACCGAACGGATAAAACCACACATCGTGTTTATCTTAGCTGATGATTTGGTAAGTCATTTTTTATTTAATTTATGAATTTATATGTAATTTTAATTAAATAATAGCTTTTAAAACATAGCAAGAATGGACGAGGAATCCAGTTGCGGGAGACGTTACCTATAAAAAACGATTTAAGAATATTTAAGATGAATGAAAAGCAAGAACTTATTTGAAGATAGCGACTCACTTTTATTGCTTACATATTTTATAATGTAAATAAACTATTTTAAAGAAATTTGCAAAAAAAACTCTTCGATGCCACCCGTGAACAGAAGGCTGGCCCATCGTCCAACGCATAAGCATCGCTATTACAGCGCGGCAATGCAACCAGCCTTTTGGGCACGCTCCCATCTGGCAGCGATTTGTAACACTATAATTGCTTGTACTATTTATAACTTAGTTTATTTTTAGTTGTATTATTTAAGTTAGTTTTATATTCCTATGCATGTTTTACTTACCTATTAAGGAAATATAAAATTCGCAAATTTGTATACTGCATTTTCAGCAAACAAGGTTGTTGCACTCAGCTTGTTATTGTGTCGGAATTTCATTCGACACAACGCTGATGATAATATACCTAATTAGAATAGTTTAAAAATGTATGTGGCGCACTCGGAATGAAACAATATTTTTGGTAAAACAAAGAATACCTTGTATTCAATCTACTTTTGGGTCTATCTTTGTCCTTATATTTTATCCCATAAATCTCCTAGTTTAAAAGTTTTAAGAGAGGCAAGTTTTAGACGGTTCCTACATCTTACTGACCGTTATTTTTATTATACAATTTATAACAAAAAAAAATTACGGTTAGACGATTCTCGTAAAACATGGCCGTGCCGTTGCAGGCAAATTTCTTGCAGTACATTATGTCACGGAGATAATAGCTACCGAGGATGCGGGAGTTCCAGACGCGGTTCTTCTGCATGACTCCACACATCCGTGAATTATCCAAATAATCATTCAAAGTATTTACAAATAATCCGATACGTGTCGAAACATTGATAAACATTGCTATGAGTCAAGGCTACTCCACATGACATAAGACATTAGAATATCACAGTGTAGAACCTTCGGCCAATCAACCCAAATCGTTTATGGTTATTGTCTTGTAAATTTGAATGACCATCTGCATGCCACCAAACTATGATGTCATCGCACACGTTTTCAACGATATATAAGATACCTCACATTTTTCAAAGTAATATATACTCAACAAATACTAAATCTATATATATAAAAGAAAGTCGCGTTAGTTACACTATTTATAACTCAAGAACGGCTGTACCGATTTGGCTGAAAATTAGTGGGAAGGTAGCTTAGAACCAGGAGACGGACATAGGATACTTCTTATCCCATTGGAACCGGTAGGTGGTGCTGAGATCGGGTCCTAGAATCCTCCTAATCACCTGGAGCGATTTTGGTGATTTTGTTTTTGTGTGTTTAAGTGGGTTCCCGGATGGTTTAGATTCGCAATTAGCACCGGTAGGTGGCGCTGAGATCGGGTTCTACAATCATGCTAATCACCTGGACTGATTTTGGTGATTTTGTTTTTGTTTTTGACTGGGTTCCCGGATGGTTTAGATTCGCAATTAGAACCGGTAGGTGGCGCTGGGATAATGAAATACACTATAAAAATATTTATAAGTAGTACAGATCGCTGACGGTGGGGAGCGTTCCCAAAATGCTGACCGCATTCCCGCGTTGTATGGCAACGCTAATCCGTTGCCCTAAATATAGGCCAGCCCTTTGGTCACGCGAGACTTCTTTCAATCGCCTTGAAAGGTCTCTATAAAGATGATAAACCTCACGTCCCCACGGCCCCAAAGTCTCAACCCCGAAAGCCACAAATATGTATCCGTCACCGATGGATGCATATTTGCGGCGGTTCAGGGTTTCTTGAAATGTGGCAGCTCCTCCAGCAGTGACGGCTGTATTTGGAAGATGGGAAGCTGCCAACGTAACGACGAAATACTTAATACGGAATCGGATCTCAAACAGGTGATCCTTGGGACCTGCTCATCAACTATTAATACTTTTTATTTTACCTCGCACTCATTTTAATATTCTTCCTCCACGATTGACTTGAAAATCCCGCGGGATGCCCGGGACACAAAGTATCGCAATATTTAAAAAGAGAAGCTGTCGTTTTTGTACAAACTGTGTCTGTACTTTTATGCATCTGAACAACTACAAACCGCTCTCGAGAAAATTCCCGCGGGATTCTTAATCGCCGCATAATATCACACGTTTTATTACATTAAATTTGCTAACGATTAGTAAAACATTACATTGGAATTTGTTTTTTTTTTAATCTGCCCATATTAAATCACTCCCAGAAAAATCCCACGGGATTCCCTGAATGAAAAGTAGCGCGGAGTTTCAATCTAAGAATTCGCTGTCGATCAGCGAAATACGCATCGAAATCGGTCTAGTAGATTTTATGTAAATCTCGATCAGACAGAAAAAGTGAGAAACAGACAAGACACTTGAAAAGAAATTGCATCATGTTCTCCGTCGTGTATATAGTCTATTCCAGTTGTTTTTTAAATAGTTTCAATGCATGTTTAGAATTTTATAATATTATAGATTACAGCTAAGCATGTTGCTGAAAAGTTTCTAGCGCCGTTTCTTCTCTTCAAACCACAACATTTAGGCTCCCATAGAGTAAATAATAACCATAAACAAACACGCAATAATTAAAATGAATAAGTTGGCGGTAGGCTAAATAAAAATTTAACAATACTCATTGACACTTGACGACTACTGAAGTCGTCGAAACGTCAGAATAATAAAAATCAAACGAATTATCGCGGTTTAAAGGTAGTTTTTTATTATGTATACTAGTCGCGAAATCTAGTAAATTGTATTTATTTAAGCTTGCATAGCCTCTAACTAGAGGCTGCCAACGCGTTGGCATCGTTTCTGGTGCTGCAAACCTCTGTGCATGATGGAACCACTTTCAATCAGATGGGCGTTCTGTTTATCGGCTTCAGGTAATAATTTTTCCACACTTTTAAGGGTTGGAACGATGTCGGTTTCCATGGCTCTAATCAGATACCAACGCCCAATATCGACTCTTTGGCTGTCTCGGGGCTTATGCTTCACAATTATTACGTGACACCAATTTGCACTCCATCCAGAGCGGCTCTCATGACCGGCAAATATCCTATACATATCGGTAAGTAATTCAATAGGAATTAAGACAGACGACATTGCTCTGCTATACCTATTTTCCATGTTTTATATATATAAAGCATGCAAAATAAATCTTGTATGTAATATCTTATTATCTTATACTAATATATAAAGCTGAATAGTTTGTTTGTTTGATTGATTGAATGCGCTAATCTCAGGAACTATTTGTCTGATTGGATAAATTCTTTCAGTGTTAGATAGCCCATTTATCAAGGAAGGCTATAGGTTATATATCATCATGCTAAGACCAATAGGAGCGGAGCACCAATGAAGAATGTTCCAAAATTATATATATATATATATATATATATATATAAAACATTCGTCCATCCCAGGGTGCAGTTGAAAACCAGCATCAGGCATTCTCCGGTCTAGATTAGAACCCGCGCCTTTTGAGTTTAGCGTGCGCTATCCATTACGCTACCACGACTTATTACATAAGCAATGATATAGGTATTTTGCATTAGTTCATCAACAATAATTGATAATTAAATTTTATCGGTGTTTTTATAAAATTGTAAGTTGTAAGGAACAAAAAAAACAATAATGAGAACCGATATGAATGTATCAACAAAGTTTGCAAACACGAATACATATAATGTTTATCTTACACCGTTTATTTGCTTTTATTTACTAAACAGATAAACATATTGAATAAAATGTTTCGCCTTGAACCAACATCATTTGTAGTGAACCATAAATTACAGAAAACACAATATTATGTTCTCATAAATAACACACATATTATATATCCCCAAATTAATCAAGTTACGGTTGTTATATTTACTTAAATTTTTGCGACTTGTACACGTAATAAAACTACGTTTTAACGGTTTTAAGCGCGGTAATTTATTTGATTTTAGTTATTCCGACGTTTCGGTCACTTTTCAGTGGCCGTGATCACGGAAGACAAAGATGTCAAGTGTCAGCGAGTATTGTTAAAATTTTATTTAGCCTACAGCCAACTTGTTTTTTTAAATTATTTAGTTTAAATTTTGTTAATGGCCACTGAAAAGTGGTGGAAACTTCGGTATAACCAAAATCAAATAAATAACCGCGCTTAAAACCGTTAAAACGCAATTTAATTAAGTTATGGTTGTTTTATGGGTGATATAACGGACTACTCTAGGGCCGATCCCAGACACCCAGACTAGATAACGGAAAAAATTCTTTACTGAAATTTACTATGCTAGATATCAAACCCTCTGCGTTGCAGCGAGGTAGGCCGGCCAAGGCTTAACCCGCTCAACCACAGAGTCCATAGTAATATGTGTGTATTGTCACCGTCAAATTGCAAATGTCAACAACAACTGTCGAAATATTGTGAAGCATAACATACTGCTTACAATTTAACGTATTATTTTTCGATAGATTGTAATTTATCAAATTCAAATAGTGAAATGGCATGCGATGGAACGTACTTGCGTCCATACAGTTAGAAATAAAACATAGCTGTCAGTCAAATAAACTAAATGCACTTCAAAAATTGTGACATCAAGTACTTATTTATTATTTACAGCGCGTTCCTTTAGTAGCTCACAACACCCAAAATGCTCCGTCAGCCATTTCACCTGACGACCGCGGTCGTTATTGTCGTGGCGAAAACGTCACTAATGAGTCAAGATTTTCGATCACACAACGCTCACAACGACACATGTCAAGAGGTGGGTCGATTAACCGTTCTTGGGCTTACGATTGTGACGCCGGCAAGCAAGTGGAACGGGATAAATCGGGGTCGTGAACATGGTCGTTGTGAGTCTCTAATGGAATGTACGTGTATAGCCTTAGTAGGTAATCAGACGAATATAAGACAATGTATATACAGTAATAATACAAATTACTATATACATTGTTACAACAAGAAAATATTGCCAATTATAGTAATTTTTATGTTTGACTTCAAGACATTTATACTTCTTTAAATAGTATAGTTTATTGCGAAAATCCTGTTTGTAATGTGTAAAAATGATCTGCTAACGAAATATACATATACAATTTTGATGTACGGCTGTGTAAGGCCTGGACACTGACACTGAAGGAGGAGAACCAATTGTTGGTCACAGAGCGGAAGGTTCTCCGAAAAATCTTGGGCCCTACAATAAAAGAAAACCCTCCATGGGTACGAACCAACTCCGAATTACAAAACCTCATGGTAGAGCCCGACATAATTGGGGGATAAAATCTCACCGTCTCCGCTGGCTCGGTCATGTAGAGCGGATGGAGGAGGATCGGCGAGTGAAGAAAGCATACTTGGTATCGCTGGAACGATAGAGTGGAAGCTGACCTTACCGCACTACAAGCCCACAATTGGCAAGACACTGCGCAGGGCAGAGAAGTGGCGAGCTCTCGTTTCGGAGGCCAAGACTCACTTTGCTGAGCCAACGGAGTTAGTTTGTTAAGGAAACAATATAGACACAAGGCTCAAGTCAATAACCGCACAAAAATTCATTCTTGGATCATAAGGTTTTCTTATCTTTTGTTTACATACATTTTTGTCAGTTGGGTCATTAGTTATAATGATACTAACTAACCGCGGCGTAGCGTGGGTGACGGCGGCCCGGGGCGGAAGACGATTTTGCCGCATTTTTATTTAGGTATTTCAATTTAATGCATGCTATATCTATACTAATATCATAAAAAGGTAAAGTTTGTGTGTTTGTGACGTTGTAGGAGGTAATCTCTGGATCTACTGAACCGATTTTGAAAATTCTTTTTCTATTGTGCTGCCAGCAGTCGCTACAAAATATCATTCAAAGAAAGGGGACTCCCTTAGTTCTTCACAGAATAAGTAATGAAAAATCGGTCCGAATTTGTAGTTGCGATAAAAATATGAAAAGGTCCAAATCTTTATATTATTTATTGTGAAATTTTGCCACCCCCTAAAAAGTGCCGCTCGAGCCGGGCCGCCCCTGCCGCCCCTGCCGCCCCCACTACGCTGCGCCACTGCTAACTCACTAAACTGACTCCTTTGGCTCAGCGACCCAAAGTGAGTCTTGGCCTCCGAAACGAGAGTCAATTAACGCCTTTGACGCGCAAGCACGGAGGTGGGGGCCTTGTCTTGCCCCCGGAGTCGGGTCTGAGGTGTCACTACTCACCTAAGGCTTCGGAACAAAGCCCCCGGCGGGTAAAATTATAATTAATATTTAAAAAAACATACAATTGAATTAAGAACCTCCTCCTTGAAACCGTTAAAACGAAATTACATACATACATAACTTCACGCCAGGTCCCTTGCGGGGTAGGCACGAGCAACAGAGCGCCATTCAAGCTTATTCTTACACACCTCACTTGCTTCTTTGACATTCATAGCTCTAAAACGAAATTATATTAATATAACCTCCACTTTTGGAAGTCAGTTGAAAAACGGCGCAGCATGAACAATACAGTCATTTTAAAGAGTGAATAAATTTCAAACGTGCAGTTAGTAATTTCCTGTAGTCGCTTCCCGTTGAATTGGACGCATATTTACACCTGTTTATCACTTTAGAGCACTGGATTATATGACCTATTTCTATGTAGTTAGAACATAGTTTCCAATGATTATGTGTTGTGAATACAGGGGGAATATTTTAGGTTTCCGTAGTGACATATAGTTATTATAATGATAGCGAGATAAAAGTTAGTTAAATCAGTAGAGGGACCGCTTGCATAACGATCGCCTTTAAACAAAATTAGTTAATCATATTAAACTGCCTAAGTATTGACAGTTCTTTAAACATATTTAGCGGCAAATTTTGCGTCGTGCAAGACGCTAATTGTATTTAAGGGAGTTAAATACGTTTTGTGTTTCTTAAATAAATTTAAGCAACCTTATGCAAGCGGCCTAGGCCTAGGTATTATTATATTATTTTTTTGTCATAACAAGCTGTTGGCGTCAGAGCGCGAGTGCGTATCCCAGCCGGAAAGCATATATTATCACACTTGGGCAGTTTTATTATATAATGTGTATTATTACAATTAGTACGAGCTAACGGTGTAGAAAAACATCGTGATACAACTTGCACATCGAAATATCCGATTTGTCAAACCTGCAAAGCCGCCTTGGACTAGCGTGGCGGATACACGGTCCGTTCCCCGATAATGGGAGGCATGAGCCTAGCAGTGGGAATAATAAAACGGTGAAAGAAAACATCTTAATAAAACCTGCATATCGAGATAACCGATGGGTTATATACTCCGCTTCGGACAAGTATTGTTAAGACGTTTATGGACTGCTATTTATACATAGCTATATCAATATTTATGCTTTTTGCATAGGGATGCAACATGGTGTTTTATACGGAGCAGAACCAAGAGTGTTACCATTAACTGAAAAATTGTTGCCTCAGTACTTGAGGGAACTGGGTTACAGGACGCATTTGATAGGAAAATGGCATCTCGGCAGCTATAAGAAAGAAGGATTACCACTCAATCGAGGGTACGTATGAACATTTTCAAAGTAGGTATACATAGTTATTGCACGATGGCGAGCACACTTTACTTGAGAGCAAAAGAGGATAGGATTGGATGGTACGATCAATGTATGTGACAACGTGACCAATTATTTATTGCCAACAGTAAAAAAAAAATATAGACGCGAGATTCCCTGGAGGGTATTGACTGCGTGGTGAAATCTAAGCCGCTGCCCACCTGTGACCAAGCGTGGTGTTTTAAGACCTCCCTCCTCCCTGAACGGGTCATGTAGTATAGGCACGTTCCTTCCCTGAAGTAGGTTCCGTTGCGGGGGGCCTTTAGCTTGCTAGGGAGCAAAGGACCATCGACCCCCGTACAACGAAGTGGGGTGTGTTCTCCCAGGGCACATTACATGCACTTTATTGCGCTGGATCGGCTGGGCGTAACTATGTTCTAAGTCTCAGCCTTTCCTTCACAACAAAGCGCAGGGTCGACAGGGAGGAGGGGGTGTTTAGTGGGTATTGGGGTTGCTGTCCGAACGCAGCTTCCTTTGAGTCTTTCCACACTAGCTGAGTCGATCGCGGGCGGATCACTATCAAGAGCACACTACTGCTGCAGTGATGCCTCCCCCGACCGACGTGTGTCGTTTCCTGGCAACGACCCAGTCTGTGCGTAAATCGGTAGCATTTTCCCTCGCCTCAAAAAAATGGGCACGTTCCTTAACTATGTACTATACACTATACACTTTTCAAACTGTGGGTCGCGACCCCTAGGGGGCGCAGAACCTTGCTCGGGAGGTCGCCGGCAAAAGACAATTTTAATTTCTAACTCGTTATATGGTACTTTCTAAGCAAGGCAGCTTTTTTCCGAGTATAAGGCTCTAATAATGAATATGAGTAACAAAATTGAGAAAAAAACAAACATAGTCTTTTCAATTAATAACTTTTTGTCTATGACTCAAGGGGGTCACCAATATTTCAACCTTTAAAGGGGTCGCGTATTCATAAAGATTGAAAAGCACTGCCATACACAATTGACCGTTCCATGTATAAACTTTATATTTCGCGACGAGATGGTGACTTTTTTCGTGATGTGGCATTCATATGCTAGGTATAGTTGTCACAAAATAAGAAGAGTTTAACACTTACAAATGTCGATAGAACGTATCTTTGAATGAAAACAAAAAGACTAACGGCCTTACTTATAATCGTTTGTTAAATTTTAAAAAACTTCTCATTAACTGATTGGTGAAAATCTTACCCATAAATTCCTCCTAAGGATAAGAGGTGGTAAAATTAACTCATAAATAACTGTCAAAAAAACTAACATCGAGAGGTAGTTTATCAAGTGACTGCGAAGAGGCACGATGGTTATTTTTATTTAAAACAGCTGATTGGCACCGAGTACGGGAATAAGGGGACCAAACCTGTGTATAAAAATATATCAGTAAAAAGGCATTAAATTAGTGGCGCTACTGTAGCTAAAGGGCTTATTTTTAAGGAAAATGCTAATTATCTTACTTGTCTTTATTTACCTACTTTTCGATAATGAATGAAAGCGAGTTTTAATGCGATTAAAATATTGTAGACCACATTCCGGGACGCCTTGGTAATTCGCAACGAGCCAAGTTTTTGTCTGTCCTAATTATCGAGGTCCTACTGTAATTAGTTCATTCTGTTTCGAATATAATATACATGGTAATCTTATTGGCACCTTAGATATAATGTTACAGAACATATTTCAATTTTATTTTTGTCCAAATTCAGCCCAGGGTAACTTACTATCAGGTCACTTCACCCTGTCTGCTTTACTCTATCTATAAAAAAGTAAGATATAAAATTGCGGAATTTAATATAATGTGTTGCAGACAGAATCACCTCCTGACCACTCCCCCGGAACTCCCATACCCCCACGCAGCGCTAACCGCGAATATGTAGCTCGCCCGATTAGCAGCTAAGCATCTGCTTAAAAGTAGCACCTTAGCGAATGTAGTGCGAGCCACCGGCAAGTCAGTTGGTCAAGTACACAGCCAGTGCCCGAATTAAGTTATACACACATGAGAAGAACTGGAATACCGCATGCATTCGGAAGACTACAGCCATTTGGACTCTCAGCGTGACTTTCGTGAATCTTGTGGATACCAGTGTATTTGACTAGTATCACTAGTATTGGTCGGCGAAATCAATACAATTAGTGCTATCATTGTTCAGAGGAACATCCGGGTTCTAGTGCTAACTTATGCTGATTGACTTGAACGTGCCGTTTAGTACAGTATTGCTAATCATACCTATTGCAATTGTAAACGCCAGTAATAAATACAGTCCATATTTAAGGGCTGTTGCATTGAGGACACCACCTGCACCGTACAGCACGCATATTTGAAATATCGGATCTTCGATCAATATATTTTTGATCGAAGGTTCAGATGGATATACAGATAACCTTGGAGGTTATGTGGCAAGTCATCAAAGTGCACCGATTGACAAAATAATATGATAAAGACGCTCTAACTGAAAACTGTTCGACAATTCGCCACTTCGGCCAAGAGCGTGCCGAATATTTGGTATTCGACTAAACCACTATTCGTGACATCTCTGGTCAAAACTCTTCCTTTTGGCTATGTCTGTAATAATTATTAAACTATTTATCTTATTAATTCAAGGTTTGAAACTCATATAGGATTTTGGACAGGGAAGATTGACATGTACGACCACACGAACATGGAGAAAGGATCCTGGGGTTTTGACTTCAGAAGAGGTTATATAATAATAAGTTATATTGTTACTAATTTTACTTACTTACTATATTATTACTAATTTTGTATTTTAGCGTTCATAAATACTGAATATACGTACACATATAATCAATACTAGCTGTGCCCGCGACTTCGCCCGCGTGGATATTTTTTCGCGGAACCCTAAAAAAGTAGCCTAAATTACTCCTTATACCTTATATTATCACCTATGTGAAAGTCCCGTCAAAATTGGTCTAGCCGTTTTAGAGATTAGCCACAACATCCAGATAAACAGAGAGACAAATATACCAAAAAATGCTTTTTCTGAATCTCTTGGCCCAAATTATCCCCCTTGATTTTTTTCACATTTTTATTTTGATATTACAAACAGACAGTTCAGGCTTGTTTCTCTATATAGATAGATTACAAATGCGAATGTAACTCTGTCGAATGTATGTAACGTATGAAGGTATGTATGAATGTAACGGGTTATTTGCAAGAGATCGCTTCTTAGTGATAAGACCGCCCATTGTGCATATTTAGAATATTTTTAGGCTATAAGTTTTTTTGTGTTGTCTGTAATGGTGTACAATAAAGTTTTATCTTTCTCTCTCTCTCTCTCTGTGTGTCAGTCGGTCTGTTACCCTTTTACAGAATAATTACTGGACCGATTAGGCTGAAATTCGGAGTTTATGTAGTTTTGATACCGAGGATTACTATAGGATGTCTTTTATCCCGAAATATGTTATAGTTTCCGAGATAAAATTAAATTGATTTAATTCCAGAAAATGGGATAGTTTCGCCATATCGCCTATTACTGTAACTACTAAGGACTTATTAGTGGCTATACTGGCTTTTTGGACTATTTTAGGACTTCTTTTTATTGCTGAAGCACAACAAACGGGCTGACGGCCCAACTGTGATGGAAAGTGGTTACAGAGGCCTATGAACATTAGCATTAGCAGAGGTGCTTTCAATGTGCTGCCGACTAGCCTCTGATGCTGACACAACTCGAACGGTGGCATAATCTAGACCAGGGATGGTATCCACCGAGTTGGGCAGATGCCCCACCACCTGGCTCTGGGTTGTTTCCTCGCCTTTTACGGCAGGCCACCCGGCCGCAGGAATTAGTATTCTTTTCCGTTCCTGTACGGAGTTTTGAGAGAACTTTGAGACCCCACGATAAAAGCGTTTTAAAAGCAAAGCAGCGCTAACATTGTAACTCTTATTTACTTAAATTGCGCCAAATGAGAGATTCAGCTGATTCCGGCGCCGAATCGGTTGATTTGGCCGTCTTTGGCAAATGGGACGTGGCCATATGTTATTCCACTCACCACCTTTATTTTGCCTTAGGTTTCGAAGTGGCGCACGATTTATTTGGACAATACGCTACGGACATTTACACCGACGAAGCTATAAAGGTAACTTTTGTTCTTTAGAACAAAATAATTCTTTCACTTTCAAACAAAATAATAAGATACCAGTATGCTCAGAATTCTTCCGTTTCTCCTTGAATAATTATGTCTCTACACATCAGACCAATAATGATTCATCAATCATCAATATTGATTCGTCTAATGCATATGCACAGTAAAATTGGGAGGAAGAAGATTAAGGTGGTATGCGCAAGTAATGACAGACATGTGACTGTCATTACTTGTGTGTATACTGGAAGATCGATGGATACAATGTTTAAAGCCTCGACATAAACCAAAACTGATGGGTAACTTGGGGGTGGAAGAGGTCCAAAAATCGACCCCTATTTATTAGTAGATCTTAAGTATTTTGACGTAATTAGTATAATTAATTACTAACTAACTACTACCAACTTAATATTTATTGAATTTTATGTTCAATTTTGATAAGAGAAGTTTACTCACTTAACCAACCAATTTTTTTTAAAATTGTTAAATATTTTGTATCAATAAGAAAAAAACTGAAGATAGGATTTTTAAAGTAATTTGGATATGGGGGTCTGATATTTATTTATTAGTTATTTTTGGATAAGGGACCTGTTGCCCAAAATAGTTTGGGAATCCCTGATCAACGTCATTATTATCTATCTTGTTAATAAAATCGTTTAAATTTAAAAAATCTATTTTTGGAGATTTTACAGTACGATCAGGTAGGCCGGCACAGGCTTTACTTACTCAGCCACAGAAACTGTCATTTGAATATTTATAATAATATCATTATTTTTCAGGTAATAAAGTCACATAACAGAAGCGAGCCCCTATTTTTGATGATAGGACATTCAGCTGTGCATAGTGGGAATCCTTACGAATTCCTAAGAGCTCCTGACGAGGTTATTGGAAAATTTGGTAACATATCTGACACGCAAAGGAGAAAATTTGCTGGTAAGCATGTAATAACTACCGCACCGTACGCCATTGGCTGGGCATCCCCACTTCCTTGAGCCGCTCCGCTCTTGTACGCAACGGTTCTCTTGAACGTTTCTCTTGCGCACCGTGCGGATTTAGAATTAGCTCCCAGCCGTGGTTTTCCCACAGTGCTACAATATGGGTTTTGTTTTAAAAGAGTGTCATAAAATTTCTTCGAAGCCGGGAGCGCGTTAGTGACACCTCTGGTGATGCAAACGTGTATAGGCGACGGTAATCGCTTTCCATCAGGCGGGCCGTCTGCCTGTCTGCTGTACTCCAGCGATAAAAAATATCAATCAATCAAGGGTGTCTAGAATTGGCCTCAGAGTGGTCCGTTGTATGTTCTCTAAGTATATTGCACAAAGGTAACGTGTGTAATGTGGGGATCCCTGTTATTAGCATAAGTAACGCTTCTTAAAAGTGCATTAAGGACCCGCACAACGCTGTCGTTGGTTCTAATTTGTAAAAAAGAACCATAGAATGGACTGTAGATTTTTTGGATATTAATTAAAAACCAATGAGGTCATAAGCATCAGTAACCTTCAAATCCACCTTCAATGGGGCAACTACATCAGCTTATAGAAGTGCGCAGCGCTAATAATAGGTCTCAATGGCGATTACAAGTTAACAACAAGTACAGCTTGAGTTCGTCGAACATTTTGCAATGCTTGAAGACAAAAGTCTTCGAGCAGTGCGTCCTACCCGTCCTGACCTACGGATCCGAGACATGGACACTGACTGCAGGATTAGTCCACAAGTTCCAAGTAGCTCAACGGGTTACTCACAACTTGATAACAGAAACACCCCAACATATTGGGGTGTTTCTGTTATGGATAAAATTAAAAATAAGGATATCCATAAGAGAACCAATGTAACCGACATAGCTCGCAAAATTAGCAAGTTGAATTGGCAGTGGACCGATCACGTCCGCCGCAGGATGCATTTTTAAAACAGGGTTTTAAAAATTATTGACTGCAGGGAAATTGGTTCCCAGGGACGTAAAGTAGTGTATTCATCCCTGTGATCAGGTAACTTCAAGCGTACTTTCCGAGTATGAGAAATGGAAAATTATTTTAACTATTATTTTCTCAACAGGGGTCTTGACGAAACTGGACGAGTCGGTTGGAAAAGTTGTAGAGAGTCTTCAAGCCCACGGACTTTTGGAAAACTCCATAATCGTATTCTCAACGGACAACGGTGGCGCGGCGGCGGGGTTCAATGATAACGCGGCTTCCAACTACCCTTTGCGAGGTGTAAGTTAACCTTTAAGCGGAACAACACAGATTTGTTACCCGAATTGTCACACACGGCTAATAGGGAAGCACCACAAATTTGTGGTCAAATACAGATAATTGAAATGAATCTTGAACTGATACTTTCTCCCTCTAACTACATAGAATTTGTATTAGAACTAGAGAGACGATAATATAATTCTGTTGGTTTTGGCGCGTCAATTTTAGCGGCAGCTAGAAGCTTGTAGAAAAAATATTATTAACATTGGTCCCTCAAAGAGGTTTAAAATACTATTAACTCACTCAGGTCTCAAGTTAAGTATAAGAGTTAACTTGAGACCTGAGCGGAATGCGCGCTTCCCTCCCGACGCCCGCCTTATTACCGCTTCTCGCCATCGACGCGTCGGTACCTCGCGCTTACGTCATCTAAGCCAAGTTTCAAGTTAACTCTTGCGGATTGTACATAATAACTATGTACTACAGGGATCAATCAAATCCCGATTGAAATATCATAGATTTTATTCACAGCACTTACAAAATAGCCAGAAGCCAAGGATTTGCCAGGGGCATTTGCCTGTCGTGCATTCCACAATGCTTGAAGACAAGTCTTCGAGCAGGGTGTCCTCCCCGTAGTGATCTAAGGGGCCGAGACATGGACACTGACGGCAGGATTGGTCCACAAGTTTTCTTTGTTTC
Organism: Dendrolimus pini; assembly: GCA_949752895.1. NCBI lineage: Eukaryota > Metazoa > Arthropoda > Insecta > Lepidoptera > Lasiocampidae > Dendrolimus > Dendrolimus pini. Next base: position 1,291,542 of record OX457130.1, on the reverse strand, counting down.
TCTTATGGATAAAATTAGAAATGAGGGTATCCGTAAGAGAACCACGGTAACCAACATAGCTCGTAAAATTAGCAAGTTAAAGTGGCAGTGTGCTGGTCACGCCTGCCGCAGGCCCGATGGCCGATGGGCCTGACGAGTCCTGGAGCGGAGACCGCGTCTCGGTAAACTTAGTGTCGGACGCTCTGCAGCCTGATTGATGGACGACCTGTACAAGGTCGCCGGTAGGCGCTAGATGAGGAAGTTAGAAGACAGGGAGGCCTACATCCAGCAGTGGATTGGGAATGGCTGGCGACGACGATTCGCCCGTCTGGATGGCTACTACCCCTGGTCTAGAGTATGCCGCCATAACAACCTTGGGTTGTGTGCCGGAGTTAGGGGCCAGGTTCCAGTCTCCCTTTAGAGAATCTCCCTTGCGAATGTCCATATGCGATGGTAACAGTTTTACACCAGTGGGCCATCTGCCTGTTTGCTGAACTCATGCAATAAAAAAAATGTATTAACACCAAATTATTAGCAATTACCTGAAACCTCCTTTCAATTATATTGAATTTATCTTTAATTAACATGTTTATGTTCACCGTACACAATTAAAGTTATCTCGATTGAAACGCTTTATTATATTTCCTCCCGCTCTCAAGGTCGGCCATCAATAGCACAATATCCCAAGAGAAACGACTGTAATACATTGTAATATTGTTAAATTTTTTTCCTTGTTTTTTATAATAATAATATTTATTTATTTCAGACACACTGATCGATAATTACAACACATTTTTATAGATTGTTATTATTAAATTAAAACCTTAAAAATAAAAATTAACAAATATCCATCAGTCAGTCAGTCGGCCGGTCAGTCTTTTACTAAAGCATTTCATTCGCATATTATATTTTACATTAAATTAATTATTCTATGTATTTTTTTTTATTTTTTTTTTAAGTACATTTTCCATTGTATCTTCCATTTATGTTTGTGTTTTATAGACTGTAGAATATTCCCGCGACTTCGTCGACGTCGGTTATTTTGCCAATATTTAAAATCAAAGGATGTTTTCAGCAGATCATCAGATTTATTAGTTTGAAAATTTTAGCGTAATTTATTGCTTATAAGTCGATCTAAATCAATTGATATTTATGCATACTAACCACTTCAAACCGCTCCCGGGGATATTCCAGCCGGTTTCCCGGAATAAAAAATATCACAAATGTTATTACATAAAATTTGCTATCATCAACTACAATTTAAACATAGAATTAAACGGTGTCTTAGTTTTTCTGAACGATTTGTAGCAGTTTTTTATTTTCAAACACGGAAATAACGAGAGGTGTATGGAGTATCCCCACTCATGGACTTCGCCACCTTGACTATAATCTTGTTCTTTCTTTCTTCTATCTAAAATTTCATTGACTCTTTTGGGCTGGTCGTAACGAAAGACGAAAGTGGTTTGAGAGGGCCTAAGCACGATTATTGGTGTACAGAACCCTGTGTTTCGCTACTCCCCTTCTCACTGGACTCATAGATTTGTTGGAATAAAATGCGTTTAGGGTTAAGCCCGCCTTTATAAAGAAAAAAATTGTAAAGAATCAAGAGAATTCCCTCATAACAATACTTGTTAATTTTTAAAGAGCCCGGCAGCATTACAAAGATATTTCTTAGAGTTCGTAAATCGGAAACAGTGGCTTATTCTGTTAAACGTGCATATACTATGCTCTTGGACATGACAAATAACAGTACTAAGTTTCCCACGAGATTTCGAACAGGTGTCCCATATTCAACCAAGCTAAATACTAGATTTCGTGACAGTAAGTTAATTTTATTAATATCTTGAACACGTTATCACATTTCACTGAGTAACTGAGATTCTCAACACAAACAAGCAATTCTTTAAGAAAAATTAATAACCTACAACTATTTATTATTCATGTTGAATAAATGTTACACGTTTTTTGGAAATGAGGATTTTGAATGAACTCCCAGCTGAGATTTTCCCACAGCGACACTAAAATAGGAGATTTTTTAAAGTGCGCGTACTGCTACTTGCTATCCATCAGGTGGGCTTCCACATTGTCTGCTATACTTCAGTTTAAAAAAATTTGTGAATGTTTACAGTTCACAATGCAGTCGGAATGAAACAAAGTGTGACAAGGGGTGGGAGAGATTCAAAATTTCGTGACGTCACATTTATATAAATATTTAGGCTTTTTTAGGAAGTTTTATCTTTATTGTATGAAATTTTACAACTATTATTTACAATCATTAAGTAAAATAAAAGATTAAAACTAACTAACTACCTATACTAATAATATCTATATACAGCTTAATTTACAAAAGAAAAAAATCCCAAAACACCATTACTAAGGAACGTTCCCAAAACGCTGGACACGTTTAAAGCTTTTTATTAAAACACGAAATTTGACAAATTAACAAAAAACTTCAAAACATTTCCAATTCTATCTGTATTGTATGTTTATTATTAAATATAATGCATTCTATCTTATTCTTTCAAGCTTAGTATCATAGATTTATTGAGATCATCTCTTTTTAGTGTCACTTTATCGTTTCGTCGAGTTTCAAATCATAACGATTCTAAAGAAGTTTCACTTTAAAAATGGTTTAGCAAATTATCATTCGTTTAAGCCTTATCAAAACTCTCGCTATTATTCAACTAAATGTAACTTTTGAAGGTTAAAAATACACTTTGGGAAGGTGGTGTGAGAGGTGCAGGGTTGCTCTGGAGTGCGCTGTTGCACGAGAAAGCCAGAGCTGCCTTCCAAAGGATGCACATCGTGGATTGGTTGCCCACACTGTACAGCGCTGCTGGAGGTAATATAAGGTAAATGGAGTTTGTTGTACAAACGGTAACCCAAACACCAATCATGGAAGAATCTTATGGAGCCTGATATTTTTGGTGAAGATACAAAGGCCAACCGAATTGCCATAATATTTCTGCAGGCGTTTATTATATTTTGAATTTAAACTAATTAAGTGAACATCGTTTAAAATGCATCATCTCTTTGTTCTCCATTACGTGTGACTTTTAAGTCAATATACAGCAAGATTAACTACGTATCTCGAATTTCATTTTTCTTTCCTAAATTCTCACCAATATTTTAACGAAGGTATGCCCAGTAAGCAGCGTAAGTACGTAATTCGTAATACACTCTGTAGACAAATATAAAATTCGTGAAAGGAGATGGATACGCTTTTATACATACTTGGGCCCAAATTGTAAAAAGATGAGAATGATTTTGATTTTTAGCTAGACGTGTTGCTGGGGAGTTTCTTGACGTTTAAACAGCGATAACACGTTGCGAAGCGTTGTATATAGAATAGGAAGTAGATTTAAACTTTGACTTATATGTATGACTTTCAAAAAGGTTCTCCACTGGAACTTATTTTGAATAAAAACTTGAATTTGAGTTTGAATATCCATCAGTGCATATTGAAAGATAGTCGTACTTTTGTAGATCGATGGGATTCGCCACTGCTACATAAATGAGTGTGCAGTTATACCCAGTTAGATGCAAGAGTTTCTTTGTATTGTGCCGCCTCGTGGCCTAGTGGCTGAATCCTTACTTGAAGTGATTTTGGTAATGTTCCTTTGACGCCGTGGAGTAGAGTATGGATAACAATTATAGTGACGCGGGTGTAGTAATGCCCTAGCATTTGTCTTATTAATTAATTGTCGTGCCGTGAATTTATTTAAACTATGATAACCTAGAATTAGTTTTATAATATAAAATTGTATAATATGGATATACTCCATTTCCGGAAATAAATGAATTATTATTTCACATATTTATTTGGTTTCAAATTCTTTACATTTTTTTAAATATACATACATACTATATACAAAAAACACATATATTAAAAAAAAAATTAAAACATCGATGTCCGCTGGCAACAGGGCCTAGGGTCCAAGCTACCGGTTGTTAAGGCTCCAGAGACACGAACTTCCTCACAATACGGGCCGTGTCCAGCAAGGCTGCCTTCTGCATCCGACTCTTCACTCCAAGCCAGAGCCTTTCAAGGTGTCAGTCAAGGCTCTTTGCTATTAGTCCATTATTATTATTATTAAGTAGTGAAGTACAGTCGTGCGTCAGAGCTGACACACAAATTTTCTGTATACAATATTTATTTTTTGCAGTGTTTTGAATAATATAGACGGAATCGACCAATGGGAGGCGTTGTCCAAAGATTATAAATCAAACAGAACCACTATAGTCCACAACATCGACGATATTTGGGGCAGCGCTGCTATTACTGTCGACGAGTTCAAGCTGCATAAAGGTACTGGGTAGTTGATGGTGAACGGAACAGCAACATTATCCCATATGGAACAGTAAGATGGTTTAGATTCATAATTGGATCCAGTAGGTGGAGCTGAAATCAGTTCCATGATTTTGATGAAATTTTGTGTGTGTTTTGTGTAATTAGAAAACAGTCCATTGTTGTATTGTAATCTTTTATGGCAGTCATTAGCCAGATTTGTCGGATTAAGTCGACTTAGATACGGGGAAATTGCAGTTGCGCAGTATATAACAATGACCTGATGGAGGGGAGAGTCAGTCGAGCGATAACCACGACCGAAGCAAGACGTGTGTACTACAACCGGGAATCTATTAGTGACGGACTTTGCGCGTTTTATTGGATTACTACCTTCTGCATTACGTTTGGATTTGTTGTGTTCGGTTATATTTGTACCCGTGTTATACGTGTTTGTATAGCTCTAATAAACTCTATAGTAATTCTAACGGGATTTAAATTCTAATCTCTCCACTCGTAACAATATCTTAACTATATTTTAGCGTGCTTTCTATTCATTAAAATCTTTCGTGTTGTAATTGTATGCAGTGTGCCTGTTAAGTATCTTTGAGCTGTTGATATTTGAATACCGATTTTTTAAAAAGTAAGTACTCCACTCTTACCTAATAGCAGCTGAAGTTTTGTGACTTCTATAATAATAACCATGTTGTTAAAACTTCAGGAACGAACTACAACGGTGCGTGGGATTACTGGTACGGACCATCTGGTCGTGAAGGTGTCTATGATACAAATCTCTTGTACCAAAGCTATGCTGGTCGGAGCATAAACAAACTGGGACTCATGCCGACCATAGACAAAATTTCGCAACTGAGGTAAAGCTTAAACTATAATTACAATATAATAATAACTGGTACAAATGTCCCGGGACAATTGTAAGAATCGCCAGTTTAATGGTATAATTAGGTAATATAGCGAGATCGAAAGCTTGTTTTGTAATAAAACTACGTTTTAACGGTTTTACGCGTGGTATTTGATTTTTATTCTGAGGTTTCGCCCACTTTTCATTAGCCGTGATCACAGAAGACAAAGGTGTCACAAGTGTCAATGGGTGATGTTAAAGATTTTATTAAATTAGTTTTTTAAATTGTTTAATTTCGATTTAATTAATTAAACATTACTCGTGGATACGTGACATCTGTGCATTCCGTGATAACCGTTAAAATAAAAATAAAAAATTAATTGCCGTACTTAAGACCGTTGAAGTGTAGTTTTGTTATGTGTATAAATACATTTTTTTTGTTACTGGAGTCTACTGGGCAGTAAAAGTCTAGTGAGCAGTAAAACTGCCCAATTGCTAATTGGCAGTTTTACTGCCCACAGTTTGTGAACGAACGGACAAATAACTGATCGTTCTTATAGTTTATTGTCCGTAAAGTTGTGAATCTGCCTCCAATTGGTGATATTAGATGCCACGCAGGGTCTCTAAATTCCGAAGAGGAGGGACGCACGCCGATCCGCGCACCTCCTATCAACTCCAGGGGATACCGAAGGTAGCCGGAGAGACTCAGATCTCTGGCTAGCAAATAGTAGGGCCAGCCTGTAACGTGGCCGGCTAGAGGCGAATGCATGAGCGAACCCAGAGCCCGGACAAAGGACGCCCGAGGATCGGACCGGCGTTTTAGTGGGTAGCCCTAACTGCGGCGTGGCAGTAGCACTTCACCCGTGAGGTGCTAGTGCCACCCCGACCTGGCGAATACCACAAATCCCCCTCGCGCGGCCTATGGTCCTCATACGGATTGATCCTGTAGGATCTCCAGATTGAGATTTCTCAATTATTATGCCAGACATAATTAGACATCGAGACCGTCTTTTATTACTATTTAGATGTATTTTAGTCATTGGTTTTTAACATTCAGAGACTAAACTTTATACCACCCTAATTCTTTTATCAGAAACAAAACCTCTTATGTGGAAAATCCCCAATCTGGAACCTAAGTACTACTTTCAATTGATATTTTAGTGCCTAATACACACTATAGGCCTAGCAGGAGTCCGGTCAGCCGTCCGGCTGGCCGCAAGTAATGAAAATGTAGGAACTGGACACTGCGGCTACCTGTACTGTGCATGCGGTGGCATGAATAATAGAACCTAAGTAGTTGAAAAAATATTAGAACATAAAAATAAAATTTTACTGTTTAATATTAAAACACACTGGCCTCGCTAAGTGAGGACTTCTTACCAATAACGCAAGACAATTATAATTGTTTGTTTTATTTCAGAAGAGAAGTTACACTTCAATGCGACAAGAGTATACCATCGATACCGTGTGATCCATTGAAGTCTCCATGTCTTTTCAACATAGAAAAAGATCCTTGTGAACAGAGGAATTTAGCTGACCAGTGAGTAACGGTCTTATTCATAAAGAATTAGAGTAAATTTGAACGCTTCTTTGTGGTTCTTAAAGAAGCGTTCAAACTTACTCTAACTCTCTATGAATAAGACCAAATGTTTAGTTAAGTTCAAATATTTACTTAAGTATGACTATATTATTATGGTCAGTTCCCATATATTACTATACGGGAACTGGCTACATCTTTACATAATATAAAACAAAATCGCTTTCCACGTTTGTCTGTCTGTCTCTTTGTGTATCCGCTAACTCCTCCTAGACCACGCAACGGATTTTTAAGCGGTTTTCACCATCAGTTAGATATTTTTTACTGAAGGTCTATATATAGGAAAAACGTAAACTGTTTATTTGAATAAATTAGGGAAACTTACTAGGATTTGACAACCGCGTGAGTGTTAGTTGCTCTAACTCGCTCGCACATCATCCGTCCCGCTCACACATTGTGCTAGATGTACAGTTTCATAATATTTGCACATTAGATAAGCGTTACCAAAATAAAATGACATAATTTCAGTTATCATTAGCACTCGAAAGTTATTACTCTCTCTCTGCTATCTGAAGATGTATATAGAGATAGATGGTTCCATCTACCTCTCGCTGCTACCTTGTAAACAAGCAGTGCTCTTTCTTCAACCTAATTGTAACTTAGTTTTAAATCACGGTGAACAACACAATATTTTCATTCATTCATTCTCTCTTCAAGTTTATATTAATAACTCCAAATAACAAATAAACAACTCACACTTCGCTTTCAGAGAACCAGAAGTTCTTCAGAGATTACTTCGAGTTTTAGATAGAATAAACGCCACAGCAGTAGCCCCAAATAACAAGCCACTGGACCTACAGGGAGACCCAAAGCTATGGGGAAGAGTGTTTACGAATTTTGGAGATTATGAAAGATCTAGCCCCTGCTGAAGACTGATAAAATTTTATTTTAACTCGTTATAGGGATTTTTGTGTAAGTTATAAAGATCAGAAAATGTTGTATTTTTTTTTTTTTTTATCACTTCCTAGATATTACGAGGAGGTATCGCGTAAACTAATTATTTATGGTTGGTTTCGATATCTTACTAAACGTTCATTCGCCTTATTACTTACTTACTATAAATACTTTATAGTTAGAATTTGTTTCATACAAGTAATGTTATATTTCTACCAATAGTACGTTAGTTAATCCATTATACAATCTTAAATATAATTAAAGTAAGATAAACTACTCACAAAAATTCAAGGAATGGTTTTTGACCTGTATCTCAGTAAAAAATGTTTATATCGAGGATTTCAGAAAAGAATTTAAAAGCTATAATACTCTAGTTGCCGGAGATTTGGGCGGAAAAATTTTGAGTCACGGGTCTCACGAAGGAATAACGCAAAAAAATCTTCCAAATTTTAACTTTTATTCTGGTAATCAGGCTAGGCAATTGATATCATTTAACCACCAGCCAGGACCAGATAGCCTGTGCATATAATTCAATTCTTTTTTTGACGAAATTGTGTCCTCTATTTTTCTCGAAGATATCCAATATGAAAGAAAAAGGGCCCTTTTGTCTTCATCTATCAGTATCCAATGATTATAAAAGAAAATTAAAGTGTTCCAGTCTCTTAAACTGGAAAATACATGTGAAAATCGGATCTCTTAAGAGATTTAAAAAAAATGTCGATACGTTAGCGGCTTCCTATCTTCCAAATACAGCCGTCACTGCTGGAGGAGCTGCCACATTTCAAGAAACCCTGAACCGCCGCAAATATGCATCCATCGGTGACGGATACATATTTCTGGCTTTCGGGGTTGAGACTGGGGCCGTGGGGACGTGAGGTTTATCATCTTTATAGAGACCTTTCAAGGCGATTGAAAGAAGTCTCGCGTGACCAAAGGGCTGGCCTATATTTAGGGCAACGGATTACCGTTGCCATACAACGTGGGAATGCGGTCAGCATTTTGACCGACAGTGAACTGGACTACATCTTTTACTTGTAAATATGTCTAAATATTTTTTTTGTAATTATTCATAGAATAAACTATAACATGAAAAAAACATTTTTGAGAAAAGAATAATGGGATTTGAGAGTACGGAGGAACAGGATGATATGCAGTTTCGTATATTGAAAGAAGCTTAGAAAAAATAAAACTACCACCTTTGTTATATTTATTTATTTAACGGGAAATCTCAAAAGCTATCCTATACGTAACTTGTATTTTTGAAAGCCCGTTAACAGAACAAAGATATTACTAAAACAAAACCTTACGGTGCTTGAACCTTTATTTAAGCTCATATTATTATCTAGACTTATTATTATTTTAATTGAATTCAACCAAAGTGATCGATGTAAACATACATTTAAATAATTGACCTTATAAAATATAAACAAATTTAAAATAAATGTCCTTTCGTCCTGTGACTTACCAGCAGTCATGCCAATTGGTTGATTCGGGATGCATTAGGTACAGAAATGCAGATCCTCATTCAAGTTCCAAACTTCTTGAGAAAATTTCAAAGAACAACCGCCTTATTCATATCTTATAATACGAGGTTTATAGGCTTGGTTTAAAAAAGTGTTATAAATTGTATTCAGAATGCGATTATAAATAATACATGTTTCGATTCCTTTAACGATATAAACGTCGTATTAAATATTATGAATAAGCTAGTATTTATTAATATACTCTAATAAAATTTGTTATTAATTTAATCTGATCCATGGAAAAAGAATATTGCAACTGAAAATCACTAATTTAGTATAAGGGGCCTTAAATTACGTCACGTCACACTGTGACATTGTGTGACTAGATGTGGAAAGGATTCCTAAATTTCATGACATCACATTTCAAAATCCTTAAAATCTTTAAATATTTAAGCTTTAAAACACGAAATTTGAATTATTAGCGAAAAGATTCAAAATATTTCCAACTATCTGTATGAGCAGTGTTTAAATTATGAAACAGTGACTGCTGTTTGGAAATACAAATGGAAATTAAACTAATTAAGGATATGCTGTTTTGATTGAATAATTTCTTGATGTAAAATTGCAAAATATGCGATGTCTATAGTAAGGAGTCTCACGAATGTGACCAGCTGTGACAAGGTAAAAAAAAACATGAAATTGGTCTGCCGTAATTTTTCTAATGATGTAGCATTGAATTCAGGTGCTTATTGGAGCTACATTTTACTGAGTGATTCTTTATCATGTCCTTCCTCTTATTTCATAGCAACATACTTTTAACTAATTAATAAATAAAAAATATTTAACACAACTATAACAATAATTGTTGCCAAAACCAAATCGTTGGTCTATTTGTTTCTCATTTTCTTAAATGGAGATATCCCCTCTCCAAGTTTATCGTTAATCTTTTTTTTTCTAAACCCTACATTCTCCTTACTTCTATTAACGGGCGATTCAAAATCTTTCAGACTATCATCATCGGCCATTATCGCAGCTTTATACTCATTCAGTGTGGCAGACTCTTTTGTTTTCGGTTGAACGGGTTTCAAAACTTGGCTAGTTTTGAGCGTGTTTTGCAAGTTTTCAGTTTCCGAAGGCCCCAATATTTTACCAAGTGGGTCAGCTTTGGGCTCTTGGGATAACGATTCAGCAATCAATTGATCTATTATATTGAATTCTTGATTTAAAAAATATTTACTGATCAATGTTTTCAAGTGTCGGTGATCTATCTCGAGCGAGATGGTCATGCTATAAACATGAGAATAATATATGTAATACAAGGCTCCAGCCTCCGCGCTTGCCTTAGCCAGCCGGCACGGAGTGGAGATCACTAGAACTAAGACTCAAGCTCCAGGGGTGGAAGTGATAAATGGCATCACGTCAGAAGTAGCTTCGGTGAACCTGCAGCCCACCTCTCTACACCCCTTAGCCACTCACACCCATGTTGCCCCTACCTTTTATGGCATTTTTTGGGGCCCATGCAGGGAGTGGCGAGTTACCGTCTGCCCATTTTTCCATGTTCCCCGAACATTGCGACGGGTAGACGCCATAGTCCCCATATTCCCAGAGCCCTAGTACCACTAGCAGTTCACCCCAATAGTCCGGTACTTTTTGTCCTCATTTTCCACAATAGTCCTCACTGGCCGGGGCTTGTCCTTGGGTGCATTATTATATGGTGTAGACAGGGATAAACGCCGGTCAGTGTCACGCCACATTTACATTAAATTTGTCCAAGGGCCTCTACGTGTTGGCCTTTCCATGGCCCCGCGCAAGCCCTCCAAGAGTCCGGGCCATTTTTATGGCCCGTGGTTGTCAAAGACATACATTATATCATTATTATTAGGCTATAAAAATGACTCGAACTTTTGGAGGGCTTGCGTGGGGCCATGGGAAGGCCACACGTAGAGGCCCCTTAACAATTTTATTGTAAATGTGGCGTGACACTGACCGGCGATTATCCCTGTCTACACCATACAATAATGCACCCAAGGACAAGCCCCGGTCAGTGTAGGACTAATGTGAGAATTGAGGACAAAAAGGCTATTGGGGTGAACTGCTAGTGGGTACTAGATTCTGGGAATATAGGGACCATGGCGTCTGCCCATCGCAATATTCGAGAAACATGGAAAAATGGGCAGACGATGACTCGCCACTTCCTGCAAGGGCCCCAAAAAATGCCATAGGAGACAAGGGTAACATGAGTGGCTAAGGGGTGTAGAGAGGTGGGCTGCAGGTTCACCGAAGCTACTTCTGACGTGATGTCATTTATCACTTGCACTCCTGGAGCTTGAGTCTTAGCTCTAGCGATTTCCACTCCGTGCCTGCTGGTTAAGGCAAGTAAGCCTTGGCCGGAGTGGGGTACGAGTAAATAATTTACTAACAATTATTATCATAATTGAAAATTATTTAACTGAACGCCAAGACACTATTTTCAATAACATTTTGTCCAAGATTGTTTAAAGCAATAAGGCCACATATTGCACTTACTATGTTATAGTTTTTAAGGCAATAAAGTGTGTTATTTGTATTATTTTGGTGTACAATAAAGAGTGTTGTTATTGTGCTAGATAGTCTTTTATCAGGTGGGAGGGTGTTTGCCCGTCTGGATGGCTATCACCGCTGGTCTAGAGTATGCTGTCATAACAACCTTGAGTTGTGTTCCGGCATTAGCGGCCAAGTTTCAGTCTCCCTTAAGAGAACGGCAGCACATTGGTAAATTCCTTTTGGTATTACAAATGTCCACATGCGATGGCAACCCCTTTCCAGCAGGTGGGCCGTCTGCTTGTCTGTTGAACTCATGAAATAAGAAAAAGTTACTTTTGGGAATAAATATGAAGTAAAGAAACAAACTTACTGGTCCCTCGGTGCTTTTTTGATAACCCCATGACTATGTAATTCAGCCAACATTTTTAGGGCCATGTGTTTTGGCATGTTAAACTTGACCATTATATCTTCGATATTGATGGCCTCGACGTGCAAGCACCGTTCCAATATGCGCCGTAATAAGCAAACGTTCTAAATAACGGAAAAATAACCTAAAGCGGTTGTTAGACTCCAAGTGCAAGAAAGTACGCGCACATATGGCTCGATGATCTTCGCTTGCTGGTCTATCAGCCACTTAATAATAACGTCCCACTGCTGGGCTTAGGTTTTCCACATAACATAAAAAATTTAGATTCTAATATTGGCAGATCTTTACAATTATTATTTATTTTGGTATTTATAATTATTAATATCCGTTTGAAAAATCTATAAGTAAATACACATGCAATGTTTTAATACTCGAAAATGTTCGAATAATATAATAATGGCGTTATTCAAAAAATTTCAAAATATTTAATTTTTTTTCGAATTATCCGGAAACTTTCGAATTATTCGATTCATAACGAATAATTCGTCATCCCGTAATGACTAACCTCCTTAGTAGTTATAATATATTTAGAAAAATATTTGAATTTTTAAAATTGGAATGCCTCCCAAAATAATAGAATTCATTATTGTATCGGCGTGCGAATAGAACACATCTCATGTAAAAGTGTTTTCAGAGAGAACCGTAAAATGGGGGGAATCGGAACACTTTTTAAGTTCGACATTGATTTTTATCGTTTTTTTGTAGTTATAGTAATAAAACGGAGATCATGATGGTTCCGGTAGTTTAAATTTTCATTTGTAATGCATTAAGATATAGTTTATTAAAGAATAATCATAAAAAGTTATAAAAACTCACTTGTCCCTATGCACCCAGGCGTTGGGGTGAATCGGGTCGCTTAAGGGGTTAATAGAGATTTCCGCTAGGGCTGACACTTTCATACTATATGCAGGCATACCTACAATATCTACCTGGTAGGTAGTGTCTTTTTAGGTTAGGTACTTGACATATACCTACTGTTTTTTAAAGTGTCAGTCTTCTTATATATTATCATAAATGACCCAATGATTTGAAGTTCGTTTTTTTTAAATACTTATGACAGGATGACTGAGTGTTGAAAGATTATAGAAAAAATATTGCAAGCTTCAAATTTAAATCCTACCACAAAGCGTAACACGTAACATAAATGTGTATATAAGGTCGCAAATAAAATTTGAGGTTTGTCCCAATTCACCCTCTAGACCCTATTCCCCCATTTTACGGAATATAAAGCTTTATCCTAAACCAGTATCTCATTTGAAGATATAGACCCCTGTGAGATCCAAACCGCTGGCCGCCACATATCCCCACGATCTATCATCCCTATAAGTTACAGTCATTTTTCTTAGAAAGTACTGTGGATTATATTGATGATATTTGACTGTGAAAGAATGACTAAAGAGATATACAATGCAAAAGTGGATGGATGCAGAAGTCGCGGAAGGCCACGACACACCTTCCATTATCAAATTGATCGTGTATTAACAGAAGGTGATGTCAGGAGCCTTAAGAACAGACGAGCGTGCATGACCAGAGCTATGAATGTCAAAGAAGCAAGTGAGGTGTGTAAGAATAAGCCTGTATGGCGCTCTGTTGTTAGTGGCTACCCCGCAAGGGACCTGGCGTGAAGTTATGTATGTATGTATTTGACTGTGATGCAATGTGTGCCGCATTTTTCTTACCTTTCTAATTTGATCGTTGCCCTTGCACAGCGCGATATCGGTTGGCGTGCGACTCTTGTCTTCGTCCGCACAACGTAGGCAACAGTGGTACAATATACGAGAAACATTCACCTGAAGAACCCCGTAACACGCCGCGTGTTGCTTTGTATTGCAATAACTGCAAAAAAAAAAATTATTGTTAAATCTTTAAATCCGCATCCGAAAACGTTGCGATTATACTGTTTAAATTAAATTAACTAAATATTACTATTTTCAGTTCCGAATAATTAAATTTGCACTTATAATTTTATATGAATAACGTAGCCTTTTGGGAACCTTGCCAATTGAATTTCTTGATCTACGCTTAGTGAATAAGAAATAAAAAGTAAATTAGACTTAGGCTGGTGTGCACCGACTTTTAACCGGTGGTTAAAATAAGATAATCGCCAAAAGCTAAGCCTAAAGTTATCCTGCAACGTAATTTTGGTGGTATTAATTCGGAAAATCTACTTAAGGACTGTCGTGAGTCGGATTGGTCGAGGGTCTACAATGCAGTTACTATTGATGAAAAGGTGCATGTATTTAATGAAATTCTATTAAAACTGTATGACTCACATGCACCCATGCGAAGAGTTAAAATTAAGCACCTTCCTGCACCGTGGCTTACCGATGACATCAAGAAACTTATTCGCATAAAATCTCTGGCCAAAACCAAATATAAAGTCAATCCATCCACTGACAAAAAATTGGCTTTTATAACTATTCGTAATCGCTGTAATAGAGTGTGTAGGGATGCACAACGCCGGTACATTCATGAATCAGTTGATAATGGTAATCCGTCTAAGATATGGAAATTTCTAAAATCGTTGGGAGTTGGTAAGTCAGTGCAAAATTCTGTCCCAAAAAACTTCAACATTGATAACCTTAATCAACATTTCTCATCCGTTTCAAATTTTGACAATACTATAAAGTCGAATACATTGAAAAATCTTTCTTCTATTCCAACTCCTTCACATTCTTCTTTTTTTCTTAGCCCATTATCTGATTGTGATGTTAAGATCGCTATTAAGTCTATTTCTTCTAATGCAGTCGGCAGCGATGGTATCAGTCGTAATATGATTATCCCCATCCTAGATGTCATCAATCCCATTATCACCCATATATTTAATTCCTCATTAACCAGTGGCATCTTTCCAGTAGCATGGAAAGAGGCACAGGTCATTCCTCTCCCTAAAAAACTTAACCCTACATCCTTCTCAGAGTTCCGTCCAATTTCCATTCTTCCATTTCTGTCTAAAGCTTTAGAGCGCGTAGTCCATAAACAATTAAGTACCTTCCTCAGTCAAAATTTACTATTAAATCCCTATCAATCCGGGTTCCGTGCAGGTCACAGCACAGTAACAGCTTTATTAAAAATAACTGATGACATCCGTTATGGGATGGAGAATGGTAAGTTGACTATACTATCGCTGCTAGACTTTAGTAGTGCCTTCAATAATGTTGATTATGATATCTTGCTCGGAATTTTTCGCAGTCTTAACATATCTCCAACAGTAATGGATTGGTTTCACAGTTACCTGCATGGACGCCGGCAGCGAGTTCGTGTTGATGACGATTTTTCGTCATGGTGCAATTTAGCTGCCGGAGTTCCGCAGGGCGGCGTTTTATCTCCACTTTTGTTCGCTGTGTTCATTAACTCCATTTCCGATAATTTGACTTCATCCTATCACCTCTATGCAGACGACTTACAAATCTACACCCAAGCTGCTCCAGATGACTTACCTAATGCTGTTGACCGAATTAATTTCGATCTGAATTACAGTCATCATTGGAGTACAATGTTTGGTCTCGCAGTAAACCCTCAAAAGTCTCAAGTGATAGTCATCGGTAGCCCAAGAATGAAAGCCAAAGTTAATTGGCCAGCTTTACCGAAGGTTGTTTTTGACGGTACTACTATCCCTCTGAGTGAAACAGTTAAAAACTTGGGAATAGTAATGGATAGTGAATTGTCTTGGAGGCCCCACATGTCCGAATTGAGTCGCAGAGTTTTTCTATCGTCTAGGTCTCTTAGAAGGCTGAGAAACTTTTTGCCCACTGCCACCAAAATTATGCTTGCAGAGTCCCTCCTACTTCCCATATTTGATTATGCTGACGCCTGCTATCTAGACATAACCTTAGAACAGCTAAATAAACTTGAGCGACTTCAGAATTTCTGTATCAGGTTCATATTTGGTTTGCGAAAATATGACCATGTTTCTGAATTTCGTATGAAGCTCAAGTGGCTTCCTATTCGTTTTCGCCGGAATACTCACATTCTAACTCTCCTTTATAATATACTATTTAATCCTAATAGTCCTCCATACCTTAAGGAACGTTTTGATTTCCTTCGCCTCTCCACTTCTCACAATTTGCGCTCCGACACATATCGTAGACTCCTGACACCTGCACACACTTCATCCTTTTACGGTAACTCTTTTACAGTGCAGGCTGTCAAACTCTGGAATGCGTTGCCTCTTACTGTCAGAGAGGCCAAAACATTATCTACTTTTCGGAACTCCCTTCGAAAGCACTATCTGTCTTTAAATAAATATGTCTAATATATAGGTAATACATTTACTTATTTATCTATTGTAATATTGTTAATTAATATAAAGTGCTTGTCACATATAATGTTAACAAATATATTTATCTGGATTGTTTTGTATATACGTATATATATTACTATTATATTTATATATGTATTAAATTTATAAAATATTGTAAGTATGTATATTTAAATTGTACAGTCCTATATTTTTCTGCTCCACCTACATCGCCAGATTAGTTAAGAATTTCTTTTAAGCTAGGTTGCCTGGAAGAGATCGCTTTTAGCGATAAGGCCGCCTATTGTTTTGCCAAGAAGTATTGTAATTATGCATTTTGTTTTTGTACTTGTTTTTTGGTGAGCAATAAAGTGTTATCTATCTATCTATCTATAATCGCCAAAAATGTATGGAAAAACAGTGATTATTTTTAGTTAACCGTCGGTTAAAAATCGGTGCACACCAGCCTTAGTTTATACCAGGACTTCAAAACGAACCTATATTGCTATAAAAAAATCATATTTTAACAATATAGAGAAAATCAATGAACTCACTGACAAGTAAGAAGGCCTCTTTCTTCTACATCCTCGTCATAATCGTCCAAATTACATTGACAATTGATAGACACTTCGCTGGAGTCCAAATTACGATCATTGCATTCTGCAAAAGACTCGTTACTATATTGATAATGGTTCTTGCAATTCATAGGTGAGCGGACTATACACACAACAATAATAGGTACGTATCTGTTTTTGATAAAAAGGCTAAGGAACTTTAAAAATTGGACAGAACTACATACGTGCATGTATGTACTCTTACAACATTTATGCGAATCTCAGATTGATTGATTCGACTATCAACAGCTATCCTATTATATACACATAGACATTCACACTTGAAAAGAAAGTCAGCACGTGACTGTTCCATTTGTTCTCTGTCATGCAACTCGTGGACAGTGTAGCCAGTTTTGTGTGTTAATTTATTTTTGTAAGAATAATGCTGAAATAAGTCGCAAGAGTTCATTTGTTTACAATCAAATATAAACAAGGAAGTATACACTTACCTGTAAGTTCAGTTTCAGTTTGTGTGATTCTGGGTGCATTTGCAGACGCCTGTAACAATAGTCGTGGTCAAAGCTTCAAATACGATACTTCATTAAAAAGTATACACATTATTATCTTAAATACTATAGCTCTTTGTACGGGGAACAAATATCTAGCCATGTCGCCTTGCCCAGGTTCAAATAGAATAGTAGACTCAAGAAATGCTGGCGTGACATCTTAAAGAGTAGGAAAATTAATATCTGGAGCGGCCGCTTACTTTTATCTCTTACGAACAATTTTTGGATGAAGATTTTACTAAAACAAGCGTGTTAGCGTGCAATTTACAAACAAATGAAATTATTTCTTTTAGGTAAGACAGAACATATTGACCAAAACCTTATTTGATTACAAAATTTTATCCAAATCGTTAAAGCCGTTTCTGGGATACGTGAAATCAATTTATACGTGTATGGGCTGTGCGAGCATCTTTTTTAAAAGTAAGTAACAAGTTTATACAAACATACAGACACATGTCAATCTGCAATGTAGTTTGTCAGCAGCGTTCTTGTGGATCACATTAAATTATACCTTATAACTTTTGTTTTGTACGTATACACTTTTTTATGTAATAGTGACCAAGTTTCAGTCTTCCTTAAGAGAGCAGCAGCACATTTGTAGCGCCTTTGGTGTTGCAAATGTCCATAGGCGATGGTAATAGCATTCCAAAGGTGGACCACCATCTACCTGTCTGCTGAACTCTTGCAATGAAAAAAATAAACAAAAATTTAATTAAATTTTTCTCTATGTAGGTACATTACATGATACATACATTTGCAACAATAAATCTTTTTTCTTTCTTCTTTGAAAACTCACCTGAGCACTGCAACTGCAGTCGTCGACTACCTTATAGTACCTGTGCACGCTTAAATTGTGATACGGAGTTCTAATATTTCTCACTTCACTTCTTGAGTAATTTTCATCGGTCAGGTCCAAATGATCTTGCGCTTCATCGATTGAAAAGAATTCTGAAGGTTGGTATCCTACCGGGGCATCTTTGGAAAGCAAATTGGATATAATAATATTATATATATATATATATATATATAATACAAAAAATGATAAATGTATAATATAAATTATTTAACAAATTTTAATTTTTGGGGAGGAGTTATGTCAAGTCAAAAAGTATGTATATAGTATGTATATGTATGTATAAAATTATAAATTATTATTATTATATTATTATTTCAAATAAAAGCTAAGAAATTAAATTATATAAAAATCTTTATATGTATGTAAGGAAAACTAAGTTTTCTATACTAGATAATGTTTGGGTAAAAAAACCGACTTCAAAAACTAAAGAACTAAAATGTATAAAATAACTTATTTCTAAAGCTATTATTATTAATATATATTATCTAAAACATCTTGAAGTCAGTGCAAAGTAAAACATAAAAATTACTATATTTTGAAAATTACTAAGCACCGACTTTAAGTTGTTTTAGATAATATATATTAATAATAATAGCTTTAGAAATAAGTTATTTTATACATTTTAGTTTTTTAGTTTTTGAAGTCGGTTTTTTTAAACGAAGTTTTTAATTTTATTTAGTGTCTAGCTATGTATGGGTGGACCTACGAATGGTGCCGCGCTTCTTAAAAAATATAGGTCCCAAGAACCGGGAACAAAACAATGATCGTAAAATGAAAACTGCTGGGCTAAACTATGTCAAATTTTTAGGGGACCACATGGCAGCTATTCCGCGTCGAACAAAAAAAGAATCACGTAAATCGAATCATAAATCTCAGAGTAATCGGTGTACATATGGAACGGAATGAAAATTATTTTCATGAAAAATGTTCATAAAATGAAAACTACTAGGCCAAACTATGTCAAATTTTTAAGGAACCACATGGCAACTATTCCGCGTCAAACAAAAAAAGAATCATGTAAATCGAATAATAAATCTCAGAGTAATCGGTGTACATATGGAACGGAATGAAAATTATTTTCATGAAAAATGTTCATAAAATGAAAACTACTAGGCCAAACTATGTAAAATTTTTAGGAGACCAATTGGAAGCTATTCCGCGTCGAACAAAAAAAGAATCACGTAAATCTGATCATAAATGACGGAGTAATCGGCGAACATACATAAAAAAGCAACAAAAAAAAAAGATCCCGACGAATTGAGAACCTCCTCCTTTTTTCAAAGTCGGTTAAAAATGTTGTATCTACAACTTGCTATAATATGATAAATCTTTAGAGAAGTCGAGCTTGCAAAATAACTTTAAAACGACAAGGGGACCAATTCGGCCAGCAGATTTCGAAAATTCAACTATTAGAATTTTAGCCTATCTACCTGTTTAGGCATCACATGAGAACTATAGAACGGATTTAAATTAAACTTGGTACAGAAACACTTTTTATTCCGAACAATGATGTGGTTTCTGTTGGATAGGCAATACAATGGAACTGCGGTCGCCTTTTTTGGTGCCGTCATTGTAGTTCTCTAAACAAATAAATAATAATTTAAAATAAATAAATATGTGTATGTGGTAAATAGAATGATACTCATTTCTCAGAGAAAAAAGTGATAAAGCAAAGTGAATAATAATTATAAAGAGTACAAAACCTTCGCCTCGAACTGTGACAGAGAAGGGAGTGAAGATAAAAGAAAACTATCAGTAGTAGGACTGCACGTCAGAAGTAAAATTTTTGTATCTGAGCATGGAGGTCATGCGAGCTCAGTGTTTATTCGAAGTCATCACTTCAAAAACGTTTAATGTTCGGGGATACTTGAAGCTTTCTATTATACGCAAGAGTTAACTTGAGACCTGAGCGGAATGCGAGCCCTCCCTTCGCGACCCCCGCCTTCTTACCGCTCTCGCCATCGACGCGTCAGTACCCCACGCTTACGTCATCCGAACGAAGTCTCAAGTTAACACTTGGGGGTTGTAGATACACAAATCGTACAGAGAGAGAGAGATGAAGGGGGAGAAAAGTAGAATTAAGAACACAAATTGAACTTACTGTCATTATAATACAGCCTCAAACTAATATCGCAGTCACTCGGAGCAGGCGATTCTACGTGTGCCATAAGACATTTTAAAGTGCGAAGGAGGTACACTGTATGTTTTCTTATATTCTCTAATGTGAAATTAGAATTATTTAGATCAATATCCCGATTCGAGTCCATTGAACCGACCGTCATTTTCAAACCATTTTCATAGTAAGCGTATTCGAAGCTCCAATACTCAATTAGGTTCTCTTGTACCTTGTTGTCGCCGTTGTACAAACATAGGACTAGTCGTTGAAGCTGGTAAAAAAAAACAACTTAATTATTTAGGACAAGAAACTGCAATCTAATGCCGGCTATACACCCTCGCAGAGACAGACCGAGAGTTAGTCTGGCCAGCGAGTAGTGACCCAATTTATTTATGCAAGTTCTTCCTAATGGCAACATTTATATCTATCAAACGAATAGTCACAAACATCTCTTCGCATGTTGTTTCTGTGGAAATTTTTTGATAAGCAATGGCGAAACCGAAACAAAGTAGTTACATTAATATAAAAGCACAAAAATATCAAACCGGGTTTTTTTGTGTTATATTGAATGTTGCCAGTTGAAGACATTTTGAATTTACCGCCATTTAGTTGTGCCACGACTCGCCGGCTAGTGTGTGAATGTGATCTAGTTCCGTCTCGTTCTATCTTTGCCCGCCTCGACACTGTCGCTGTTTCTGGTTGCGTGTCGGTCTACTGCACCCGAGTCAAAGGGCAGAGCCGTCTTTACTAGAGGCGCTAGGGGGCATGTTACCCTGGGGCACAGGCCAAGGGGGCGCAAGCCGGTCTACCGGCTACCTTTAAAATTTACTTAACATCATATAACTAAAAAAAATGTTAATCGCCTATTGAAATTCACAGAGTATATCGTACAAGCGGCTTCGCTCGCGTCATTGTTGTCCCACGGGACCGTACCGACTAGTTATTGTATTCTTGTAGTATATTAATTTTTTAATTATTCCTAATTAAACTTAGACTATATAATACAGAAACCGTGAACCCGTTTACGTGATGAATGATGAAAAAAAAACATCTATTATCTGTAAAGCATCACGTTCATATATTTGCCATGGTCTTTAATTGTGCTAAAATATAATATGCTGTTCCAGACCTAAATCTGTCTCTGTTCGAAATTTCATGTAGATCCGTTCAGTAGTTCTGACGTGTTTGAGCAAACATCTATCCAAAGTTTCGCATTTGTAATATAGTTAAATCGGTCCTGTCAAAGGGTTTAGTTGGTTCGTGAGTGAGACACAGCGACCTATTTCAGCCACGGTGTACCTCTTTCCGGATACCCTCTCGCACGCAATTCAGCGAGAAGCTCTCGACACCATTGTCAACGAGTGTGTATAGCCAGCACAAGCGTTTAAAAGTATTTTTTACAGCAGGAGTTCAGCAGGCAGGTAGACGGCCCACTTGATGGAAAGCGGTTACCATCACGTATGGACATTTGCAACACCAAAGGTGCTACAAACGCGCTGCTGCTCTCTTAAGGGGGAGACTAGAACCAGTTTATGAGGCACTAAAAATGTTTCCGACCCCCCGTGACCTCATCCGCCGGGATCAGGGCAATGTTTGAGAGGTCGCGAAAATATCCTCCATTAATAATAAAATATTATTCTTTACAATAACAATGATGAAAAATGGTAATAAAAACTGCCAAGTGCCATAAATCCCGGCCATGATTCAAAACTTTTAATTTTTATTTATGGTTATTATTTAATCTAACTGTTAAAATTAAGTAACTAAAAAGAACAAGTTGGCGGTTGGCTAGATAAAAACTAACAATACTCATTGAGACTTGACATCTTTGTCTTCTGTGCTCACGGCTACTAAAGTGGCCGAAACGTCGGAATAATGCAAAGCAAATAAAATACCGCGCTTACAAATCTTTAAAACTTAATTTTATTAGTGCCAGATCGTTCATGTTTCACTACAATTAACTAATTAACGCTCATTATTGTTATCAAGTCGTGGTAGCGTAATTATTATTATTTATTGTTATCAATAAAGCACTTGAAACAGAAATAATTCACGAAGAGCTATATTTAAAAACGAACCTGATTGCAGTCAATGACGCTTGTGGTTGAGCGCGGGAGGCTCACCCATTCAAACAGAAAATGAAATGACAATACATAAATCTTTCTTTTTTATTGCAGGAGTTTGGCAGACAGGCAGATGGCCCACTTGATGGAAAGCGGTTACCATCGCCTATGTACATTTGCAACACCGAAGTTGCTACAAATGCGCTGCTGCTCTCTTAAGGGAGACTGAAACCTGGTCACTAATGTCGGAAAACAACTCAAGGTTGTTATGACGACATACTTTAGACCAGGAGTGGTAGCCATCCAGTCGGGCAAATGCCCTACCTACCACCTGCCTGTAGGTTGTTTTGTCGCCACTTACGACAGGGATCCCGGCCGCAGGAAATTGTATTCTTTTTCCGTTCCTGCACGGATAAAAATCTAACAATATACTTACATATTTCTCATCGAACGCACTATAAGCTTGAACTAAAGTCGTACTCAAGAACTGAGCGTGTTTATTTGTACAATTCTTCTTCAATATTCTCACTCCATGGCCCCCTAATGTCTCTTTAACAAAATTATCAAGTGGGAACAGGTCCCTGGTGTACGCAATTGTGCTGATCGCTAGTGTAGTGAGTTGTTTAACGAATGTACTTGAGCTAGTATAACTCTCGGTCACATTCTTTGGAAATATCCGAGTCCACTCGTCCTACAAAGTAACAAAACAGGTACTGAATACCACATTCATATCATAACACTGAAGGAGGGTCTTAGCTTATAATAAGAATAATAAGATTACTAAGACTCAAGCTCCAGGGGTGGAAGTGATAAATAGCATCACCTCGGAAGTAGTTTCAGTGAATCTAAAGCCCATCTTTCTACACCCTTAGCCACTCATGTTGCCCTCTGTCTTCTATGGCATTTTTTGGAGCCCATGCAGGGCGTGTCACCGTCTGCCCATTTTTCCATGTTCCCCGAACATTGCGATGGGCAGACGCCATAGTCCCCATTATTCCAGACATCTAGTACCACTAGCAGTTCACCCCAATAGCCCGGTACTTTTTGTTCTCGTTTCCCACTAGACACAATAGTTCTACAATGACCGGAGCTAGTTCTTGGATGCATTAGTATATAGTGTAGACAGGGATTTCTACACTATATAAGTATATACTAATGGACCACGGGCCATTTTTATGGCACGTGATTTTCTTCTACTGTCTTTTGATCTACTTTTAATCCCGAAACACTAGAGTTCCCGTGGGATAGTTAAAAAAAACTGGAGAGGTGTCAAGGGACACCCGGATGGAACAAAGTTCCTATCGATTAATTAGTGAAGGAATTGTAATAAAATTTTATTTTTTTTAAGTTATAAAAATATAATGTAATATATAAACTTAATCAGTCATCGGGCTCAATTTTAGTAATAATTGGCTTGTGGTAACTGAAGTAGGAAACATATGTTTGGGATTCTATTTTATTTAAATGTCTTGAAAAAACTGCATCGATGGTAGTAGTATTATATTTTGTAGTTGATTCTAGTGGATTATTGTTTATTCTTAAATCAAATTCTTCCTCTAGAAACTGTAGCAATGGTTTTGATTTTTCATTACTGAAGTTGATGTTAAAATCACCCGCCAAAATGAGTGGTATCCTATGTTCATTCTCGGCATCGAAAATATATATATACAGTGGTGGTCATCTAATTAGAAACACTACCAACGGTCCTTGACATTATGTAAGATATTTCACCGCAATCGTTTTTATTTTCAAATTAAACAATAAATAGGACAACAATATGTTCAACGGTTTATCATTTGTTAGAAAAACATTATAAATCACATTACACATGTGCAGTTTTAATATTACATTACGGAAAAACATTTAAATCAGTTTTAAGGTATGAACAATAATGAACAACTAATTAGAAACAACAACAAAAAAGTATAAAAATCAATATTTTTTTAAGTATTAGTCTTTAGTATTGTTATTTACGAAATAGCTACTATCCACAGCCTACCAATAGTTGTAATAAATATTTAGTGGCGTATCCCTCATTTTGAATAACAGCACTACAACGACGTGGCATTGATTCAATCAATTTCATACATTTTTGTAGGGGGATTGAATTCCATGCTTCAACAAATGCTTCATATAGTTTGTTATGACTGGTGTTACGTTTGTTGGAGACTTTCTTTTTAACAACACACCAAAGATTCTATCGGGTTTAAATCCGGACTATTTGCTAGCCAGTCTAAAACGGATATACGCTGTTCGCTAAGGAAATATTTGACGCTATTGGCCGTGTGTTTAGGATCATTGTCATGCTGAAAGATCCAGGTTACAGGCAAATGATCGTCCGAGTAGGGAATCATTGTGTGCTCTAAGATATTTTCGTATTGCCATTGATCCATTGTACCTTCAATCTTCCGAACGGGTCCAACTCCACATCCGGAAAAACACCCCCAAACTTTAATGTTACCGCCACTGTGCTTGACTATACTCCTTGTGTATTTATAATTAAAAGCGCTGTTTACAGGACGTCTAACATAGCGCTTTCCATCGGAATTTACCATATTTATTTTTGTTTCATCTGAAAATAGCACTTTAACACTAATCTTCGGCGTATCAGTCTTGACAAGATGTTTCTCGGGTCATCAGACGAAAAAACTTCATTTTTAATCTGGTTGGAGCCTTTACTTGGGTCTTTTTTAGCAACACGAACGATTAGCGTATCTTCTCTGGGAGAACTTTTTCTTGGCCGAGCCTTTCTAAGAACATTTTCAACAGTTCCATGTATTTTATAATGATCAATTGCATTAAAAACTTTCCTAACAGAACAATTTAAATGCTGAGCTATTCTTCTGTACGCCCACTTATGATCCATATGTAAATTAACAATTATTTGCCTAGTTGACGCGTCACAACTTTTATTTTTGCCCATTTTGAACAAAATAAAATTCAGATTAAATTTTTTATTGCCGCCAAAATAATATAAAAAGCCAAGAAATGTTATTCTCCAATTTCAAAAAAAGAATGAGCTATGGATGCTTTTTTGAAATGTTTCTAATTAGGCGTCCAAGCGGCCAGTAACAGAAAATAAACTCTTACATGTGTAAAACTCATTTTGTAATTAAAAGTAAGATTCATTCATTCATTACTTCACGCCAGGTCCCTTGCGGGGTAGGCACGAACAAAGATAAAGTAAGATATGTTTTATATTTTATACATTTAATGAGTTTTTTATTTGAGTGGCTATATTATTGCATGATTATTAATTATTGAATGTGTATATTTTTACGAACATTTGTACGTTGAAATTATACTTTATTTATTCATAAGAAGTGTTTCTAATTAGATGACCACCACTGTATATATATAAGTAGGTTCTATACTTGTAGTGATTCGGGCGACACTGGTATTCAAGAACACAACTGAGTTTCTCTGTAATTAAAGTTTTATTTTGTTAAAATAGGCATACTGTTTTACAGAAAGAATTATAATTTAAGTATTAAACATTGCAAACAAACTTTTACCTGTAATTAAAGAAACGACATTTAATGTTATTTATTCCAATGTCGATTCCAAATCCACAATTCACAAATAAGCCTTAGCTTTCTATTTAATAAAATATTTTAAGAATGACATGCGATCTTTCGGCACAAGTTTTAGGTTATCCTCTTTCCACAGATTATCTATAGGGTTTTGTCAAAGTCACGATTGTCACATTGCGCGGGAATATTAAAATTAAAGAAAATTACGTATTTTCTTTACATCTCCCCCACCCGGAGAAGAAACAAGGTTCACATGCTTTCACCATAATCTTGATCAGGCGCTGGCGTTAGTTTCGATATGTGGAATAAAGTTGACTTTGATTTCCCGTGATTTGTGTTTATCTTGTAAATTGTATTTGATAATTTTTCTATGATTTTGTATGGACCAATTCTCAATTCGTCGAGCTTTTTCCTATTCAGTCTGTTACCATTGGCCACATAAACTATGTCATCAACTTTGAAATCTACATGTGTTCTATTTTTATCGTATAAGCTCTTGTTGTAATTATGTGATCTTAAAGTATTTTCCAAAGCTTTTTTCCGGTCTTGGATCAAATCATACTTGGTTTTCTTGAGTTTCAGCTCATTTGGCAAAATTGTTACATCTGTTCCTTTTAGAAGATACTCCGGGGCATATCCGGTGACACTGTGCTCTGTCTCATTATAGTTTTTTACACAGTTTTGTGCTATAGTTGTCCACGCCTTTTTAATATTGCTTTCGTTTATCTTGCAACGAATTCTGTTTACTAAAGTTTGATTTAGTCGCTCGTTCAACCCATTTGAGAAGGGCGAGTCCACAGCAGTAAAGATTATTGGAATATTCTTCTCATCTAAATAATTTTTGAAATCCCTGGAATTGATGCCTGGGTACTGGTCTGCGAGAATCATGCCAATGTCGTTTGTCTCCATACAGTTTTTAACCAACTTAATGAAGTCATTTGCATTTTGTGTACTTGAGGTCAAAATGTATGCATACCTTGTGAAATGATCTGATAGCAAGTGCAGGTATCTCTTGGTTGACCTTAAACCTCCAAATCCACCGATTGTATCAATAGAGCATATTTCAAATGGCTTTGTGGCAGGACCTAAATGAGACATCAATCCGTATTTGTTTTGTCCTCTTGACTTGTTCTTTAAACATATTATGCAAGTTTCACAGATTTTTTTTATATTTTTCGTCATGTTTTCTGCTGTGTACCATGAGCTGATCATTCTTTGCATTTGTTTTATTCCTATGTGACCTAGGTCGCCATGTACATTTTTTATAAATTGTTTACTGAATTGCTCCGATAGTATAATTTTTTCTCTTTTCTTGACTTTCTTGTAATAGATGTTGTTTCGTGTTAATAAATTGTCTTTTCCGCTTTGTATCTGTTTGTTAGTGTTTTGGTCTTTTAAGATATCCTCCAGTGTTATTAGATTAACTACTTTTAACTGTTCTTCCTGGTTTTCATTT
Source organism: Dendrolimus pini (assembly GCA_949752895.1). Lineage (NCBI taxonomy): Eukaryota > Metazoa > Arthropoda > Insecta > Lepidoptera > Lasiocampidae > Dendrolimus > Dendrolimus pini. The sequence goes on along the minus strand of OX457130.1, from coordinate 1,264,131 downwards.
GCTTCAAGGACTGGGTTTCTGCTTAGGCAATCCGCTTCGACATTGTCTTTTCCTGGCGAATATTTTATTTGGAAATTATATTGTGATAAGTAATAGATTAAGTCTCCCAATTCTTCATCTGTTCTAGCCTTTATGTTCATGTTTTCCAGAGGTTTGTGATCTGAGAAGACGGTGAATTTCCTACCTATCAACAGATGTTGCCAATATTTTACACATTCTTTTATTGCCAGGCATTCAAGGTATATGGCCTTCTTTCTTTTTTGTACTTCATTCAACTTTTTTGAGAAGTATGCCACAGGTTTCTCTTCATTACTTTGTTGTGGTTGTTTCAGTATTGCTCCAACTCCTAAAATGCTTGCGTCTGTGTATATGTGAATAGGCAAATTTGGATCAAAAATTGTTAATATTGGTTGTGAACATAATATTCGTTTCATTTCATCAAATGTCTCTTGGCATGCCGTAGTCCAGTTAAAATTTTGTCCTTTTCTTAAAAGGTTATGTAATGGGTCCAATTTAACAGCTATCTGTGGGACATATTTGTGATAAAAATTAATTTTCCCTAAGAATTGTCTCACATTTTTCCTGGTTCTTGGAATTGGGAAGTTTTTTATTGATATCAAGTTGTCTTTCAATGGTCTAACCGAGTTGTTCTGTATAATGTGACCCAAGTACTTCACTGAGTCAGCTGCGAACTTACATTTGGAGAATTTTAGTCTTAAACCTTCACTTTTGATAGCTTGAAATAGTTGCTCTAGGTGAGTGACATGGTCTGAGAATGATTTTGAGAATAATAATATATCATCAATAAAACATACTGTGAAGTTTCCAAGCTTGTGTTTTCTTATTATGTTACACATTATTCTCTGAAATATAGCCGGTGAGGTCTTTAAACCAAAAGGCAAACAAGTCCATTGGAAATGGCCCTCTTGAGTTACAAATGCAGTCTTATGTCTATCTGAAACACGTAGTGGTATTGACCAAAATGCTGAATTTAAGTCCAGTGTTGAGAAGTACTTGCAATCTCTAGTTTTCACTATTAGGTCCTCAATAAGAGGGAATGGTTGTGATTGAGGGATAACTATCTTATTTAGGTCTCTAAAATCGATGCACAATCTAGATTTTTTATTTTCATCTCTTTTATAAGCTAATGTTACTGGGGCTGCAAACGGACTGTATGATTCTTCTATTATTTTCTTCTCTAATAATTGTCCAATTTGTGTTTCAATCTCTTTTTTATCTTCAATTGTACAACGATATGGCCTTTTACTGCAATACTTGTCAGTTGATAGGTCAATGTGTGCTTCATAATCCTTCACCATTCCGATGTCATATTTGTCCTTGGCAAAAATAGACTTGTTCTTCATTATCAAATCTTCAATCACTGCCTCTTTTTGATGATCTAGGTGATTTATGCAAATATCAAAGCTATCCTCGCTGATATTTTCATTGAAGTTAATCATATTCTCTGTCTTTATTTCCTTAGAAACTATTTCACTTCTTTGTTTAGGATGTTTCTGTATGATCTCTAAGTTCTCATTTTGTATCAAGGAGAACTCTTTTATACAATCTAATCCGATTAAGAAATCATAATCAAAATTTTCTCTGTCTATGACAAAAACATTCATTTTCTTTTCCTTATTCAAAATTGTTATATCCAATGTTACTATACCATTTGCTTTTTTGACGCCATTAATTGTTTTTAAGTTAGTATTGTTAGTATGACTTGTTTCCTTATTATTTATCTTCAATAACCTTGAGTTTATTAATGACACATTAGATCCAGAGTCATAGATTCCTAGTACTTCAATATTTTTATTCAATACTACTTTTACCTTAATTAATGGCGGCACTATTAGTTTTTTTGTTCTTCTTCAGACTGTAGTTCACATTCCAATTCTGAGTTGTTTACATGCCTTATTTGTTTATAATTTCTCTCTCTTCCATTGCTTGTTTGTTTTTTGAACCAGCATGAGTCTTCCGGATGGTAGCGTACACCTTTTTGTAGACGTTCGCAAATGCCACATTTTTCCTTCATTTGTTTGGTGTCTTCCTTTTTTCTTATAAATTTCCTTTTCACTACCAAATGTTCCAGCTTTCCTAGTTCATTAAATAAGTCCTTTGTTTGTAAAATTTCTTCTTTGTTAATTCTGTCTGTTATGTAATCTGGTAGACCAGCCGCAATTATATCTGTCAGGGTCCCTTGGTCAATTGTTTTCCTTACTTCCAGTAAAAGTTTCTCTTTTTTAATCGCATAATCCAATAATGATCCTGATTGGTACTTGAAAAATAAGGCATATTTTGTAGAAGTCCAGCCTTTGTTAGCATAGGTTTGCAAAAAATCTGTTTTCCATTCAGACCAATCTGATTTTAATGTATGTTTTATCATCATCGATGAGTACCAATCAGCGCCGGATTTGTCAAGAAAATATCTGAAGATTTCAATTATTTCTTCCTCTTTGGTTATATCAAACCTCACACATTCTTTTTCAAATGTTTCCATCCAGTTACATGCGTTCTGGTTTTTACCATCAAATTTATCAATCACAAACCTTTCAGCCATCTTCTTCTTATTTTGTTTTTCCTTAGTTTGCTGACTTTCAATTATTTTTTCCAAAATTTTTACAATTGGTTCTTCCAAATTCTGTCTGTTTGCTGAACCCGTCTCTTCTTGATTAATTTCTTCTAAACAGAGGTCTTGGAAGATCATGTTTCCGTCGTCATCAGAATAAGTTTCTAATAGCTCTTCCGTTGCTTTAATCCAAACACTTCTGCTTTGATGTCTCTTTTTCAATGTATTTCTTATTGTGGCATATACTTTGGTTGTCTGGAGGTATTTGTGGAACTGTGTCACTGCCTGATATTCTTCCGGAATCAAGAAGACTTTGCCATCTTGAGTGCCAATTGAGGTTATGGCGATGTAATTTGACTTGCCGTCTATTGTTGATTTTACATGAAATGTAAATTTCAACTTTTCCATTTTTAGACAAATAATGTCGTTTTATAAGTAGGTTCTATACTTGTAGTGATTCGGGCGACACTGGTATTCAAGAACACAACTGAGTTTCTCTGTAATTAAAGTTTTATTTTGTTAAAATAGGCATACTGTTTTACAGAAAGAATTATAATTTAAGTATTAAACATTGCAAACAAACTTTTACCTGTAATTAAAGAAACGACATTTAATGTTATTTATTCCAATGTCGATTCCAAATCCACAATTCACAAATAAGCCTTAGCTTTCTATTTAATAAAATATTTTAAGAATGACATGCGATCTTTCGGCACAAGTTTTAGGTTATCCTCTTTCCACAGATTATCTATAGGGTTTTGTCAAAGTCACGATTGTCACATTGCGCGGGAATATTAAAATTAAAGAAAATTACGTATTTTCTTTACATATATATATATATATATACACATATATATATATATATATATATATATATATATATACCACACCACCACACCGACCAAATGCACCAAAATGACAAAAATGGCAAATCACAAACAAGTGTCGTTACAACTTTTTTGGTCTTAAAATTTTCCGTCTAGCCCCCTTTCGCCATTCGTACCGCGAACTAAACTGACGGACTGATAAACTGCATCAAAGTTCAGGATTACTTTGACGTGATTTTTTTAAATAAGTATGCAAACTTTTTAGATTAAATTATATAAATATGGGGAGACTGCCTCTTAATCTCAAAAACAGGGAAAATTTAAAAATAGAACTGCAGTAAAACAAATGAATATAGCCGGGAAAAGAAAATTTACTCGTAGTATCAGATTTGCGTGTTATTTATAGCAAAGTTTTAAATTGATTCTTATTGATTTTTTATTCTTTTGTCAATTGAATTATTGTTACCAGCAGAATTGTTGGGTTAGTTTTTTAACTCATCGAGAGTTTTTAAACCATAATATGGATACTTCGTCCGAACAAGCGGCTCAAATTGTAGCATTGGTGCGGGAGGGCTTGCATCAACGAACGATTGGTAGAAATTTAAATTTAAACCAGTCTACGGTTTCTAGAATATACAGAAGGTTTGTGGAGACAGGTTCTTACAGAAGGAGACGTGGTACAGGCAGGACTCGAGCAACCACCGGTCGTGATGACCGTTACAACTTCCCTGCGAAATCGTTTCCTCACGTCTGTTAACATCAAAACAGAGCTTAATGAAGTGCGTGGAGTAAACGTGAGTGCACGAACAATAAGAAGAAGGGTAAAGGAAGCGGATATCACCCCTTTTAGACCAGCAAATGGTCCAAAATTGTCTGTAGCTCACAGACAAGCTCGCTTAAGATTTGCGCGTGATCACCTGAATTGGACAGAAGAGCAATGGACCTCCGTATTGTTCACGGACGAGTGTAGGACATGTTTATATGGTGCAGATGGTCGCAGAAGAGTCTATCGTCGACGTGGGGAGCGATATGCTCAAAGTTGCATTGAGGAGCGTGTTCCTTTTGGAAGCGGTTCGTGTATGGTCTGGGGTGGCATATCGATGAACGGGCGAACAGAACTTGTGTTCATAGACATGGTCCGTCAAAACGGTAATAGAGGTGGTTTGACTGCACATCGCTACATAACAGAGATCTTAGAAGATCACGTGGTGCCTTACATGGGATTCATAGGCGAAAATTTTACTTTAATGCGGGATAATGCCCGGCCGGACGCTGCTGCACAAGTTCGACAATATTGCGAAGAGGTTGGGATACGTACAATGAATTGGCCAGCACGCAGCCCGGAACTTAATCCCATTGAGCATGTTTGGGACAATTTAAAAAGAGCTGTATATGCGAGAAACCCTTTGCCCACGCAGCACTAAGAACAGCACTTTCAGAAGAATGGGACAATATTCCGCAAGATCTTTTAATAACCCTAATAAAATCTATGCGGAACCGATTAGAATCCGTAATAAGGGCACGTGGAGGTAATACACCTTATTAAAACATAAATAAACCCTTGCATAAAGTTTGTGTCTATTGTTAAAACCAATTTTTTAATTAAACCAATTTTCCTTAAATTTCTGTTTTTTCTTCAAAAAAAGTCTTAAGGTCCTTTCCAGTACACAAACTTAAACTTAAGGATATGACCCTACGCTGTTTTAAAGTTCACGAACCAATCTAGAGGTTTCAATTTAAATCTGTATAGAAAGTTTGCATACTTGGTTAAAATATTTATTTCAAAGTCGTCTATTACTTTGATGCAGTTTATGAGTCCGTCAGTGTACGTTCCAAAAACTTTAATTACTTAAACAGCCTATTATACAACTTATGCACCTAATTAAGTATTGATGTTGCCGGTATCATCATCATACAATAAAACCTATATATCATCACGCTAAGACCAATACGAGCTTAGCACCAATGAAGAATGTTTTAAAATCGGGAGGGTTTTTTAACTTACTTTTTTTTTACTATTCCACGTGGACGAAGTCGCGGGCAGAAGCTAGTACAGCATAATATTATAAGCATTGAGATATAAAATGTATGATCTAAGATAATATATTACACGAGGAAAGATTTTCTAAACGACCCCACCATATGGGAATAATACGATCGCTACCAAGATTTTTCAGTTATTAGGTAGTTAATACAAATTACTTAGTTCGAAATACATGAAAAATAATCACGAAAGTTTATACACAATATCATACGCTGGCGAGGAGTTTGTTGCGTCGATTATTCCCCTTTAGCTAGAACTAAAATACATTTGGAAGTGGTGGTAGATATATTCATTTCATTTACCTAGCTCGCAGCCTGCGTATAACTAATAAGATGATTACGGTTAAAGTTTGTATCTAAGTACTATACTTCCGACAGCGGAGAAGAAAGTCTAAAAAATGCGCTATGTACTTGTGGCGAAACAACTTAATTTCCACGAAATATGCATCCATCATAACAGAGTGAAGCCCCAAAAATAATTTCGTCTAAAAGAATTAATTTACCATCGGACCGTTTATTTTTAGAGTTCTTGACAGAATGTTTAGTGTTCTGGACTCCTATTCTAGAAAAATCACATAAGCAAAACCGACGCTTGAGAATTGATAGTTAGGATCTTACAAATTAAAACTCGCTTGGTACTAGGTGTGAACATGGTGTGAAACAACTTTTGCATCCATAATACATACATATCATATGTAAATTTCTATGGATTTAATCATCCCAAGCGTTTATTTACGTCTGAACCTAGCTTTGAATCATTACCTTACACGATACAAATAATTTCATCCATCATTAGATATTAATTGTTCCAACATGAGTCCAGACGGCGAGAAGACAATCGGTCTGCTTTGTAGTTATATTGAAATAAACCAAATTATTTAAATAATAAATGATATTTTATTCTGCTACCATATAAAACAACAAATTGACTTACCATATTTTTCACTTCCTGCATGTTTGCAAATCTTCAAATTTTCGAGTAAATACCTACTTTTACTTTCTTTACGATATCCACTACTATTTTACATTCCCGCGTCTTTTCATGTTTTCCTTTGCGAACACGCATGCGCGTCAGTGTGAACAGATTTTATTTGACGAATCTACTGTTGTAGTGGTTAAATACTACTGAATTCTACCAAAAGAGAACAAGAAAATACTAAAAATCTACTAGATTTTTTTGCTGTCGTGTTACAACGTAAAACATGAATGTTTTCTTGATTAAACGATAAAATATCAAAAAAACACCATTAATTAAAGAAACCAATGGTTTTTTAAACTAAATTTTACAATTTACTTTAAAAAAAAACTTTGGTTTCTTTAATTATTTAGATAAAAATATAATTAAAAATTATATTACATTCCAAATTTTAACGTAAGTAACGTGCATACCTGAGAAGTGTGTGTGTGGTATTTTTTTGAAAGATGGAGTAACAGTGGTGTAACAGGTAATGCTAGTGAAAGCAAGAATTAAGAAAGGTTTGCTAAAGTGGTTTGGGCAATACATTGATGTTAAAAAAACGATGTTTCATTTGCATCCCAGGAACAAGCGTCAAAAGTTTATGTAAATGGTGATAAAAAACATCGTTCATAAACATCGATATATCGTTCATAAACATCGATATTTTTAACATCGATGTTTCACTGTTGAAAACATAGATATCCTAACATCGTTGTTTTTTATGAGCGATGTTGCATCCCTAGATATGCCAAAAAAGCACTAGAATAACTGAAATGCGTGAATTCTACTAAAATCTACCAAATAATTTTTGCCAGTACCTCAAAATCTACCAAAAAAGTATAAATCTACTAAATCTGGTCACGCTGATGCGCGTTCTTAATTTTGTCTATGGCCGTGTTAGTAACTTTTTTTCCTTACTTATGTGACCAGAAACCAGTCTATTTGCTATAAACCGTTCTATTAGCTATTTTGACATTCGAATTATTTAAAATCGCTCCTGCTTGTGAATGTCTCACCATTTTGTAATTTACATAAACTAACTATTTTACCAAAATACATATTTTAAATCAATTTTGAAAATTAAATTGAATAATAGTGAAACTCCTGAAACGTCCTCTTGAAATCATATTAACCACCACGCTTAATGTACTCTGTGTGTAACGTTAAGAAGACTCATGTTTTTTAATTGCTTGAGTAGGTTCTATACTTATTAAACTTTTTAATCATAACGCTCTATATTCAAAAAAATATTATCTTTAACGAATAAAAAAAACAAATGAATGATATTATGCCGTAAATGACAAATTCAAATATTTTTGTATAGATTTTATTGAAAAGTTGTGAATAATTGTAGTTGAAACAAAATGATATGCCCAGAAGGATTTACAGTCGAAAACGAAAGTGGTGTCAAAGAAGAAGAAACGTGTAAAAAGAAAAATAAGAAAGTAGCCGGTGAAGGCACTGAAAATATTGAACTAAATTCCTATAAAAATCCAAAGACTTGGAAGAAATCTATTACCAATTTCTTTAGAAATTCGCTTCGTTCTACTAGATCCAATGACGTAAGATATTTTATTTAATAAGCGTTTCAAATACTCAGTTATCCTAAATAATCGGTTTACCCTTCTAATATCCAGGTAATTTAAACTATAGCTCATCATTTAAACTGTACACTTTGTAAAGCTTTTTTTAATTGATTGAGTTCGGTAGAAAGGCAGACGGCCCACTTGATGGAAAACAGTTACCATCGCCTATGAACATTAACACTGACGATGCTAACGATGTGCTGCCTTTCTCTAAATGGAGACTGGAACCTGGCCATCAATACTGGAAAATAACTCAAGGCTATTATGGCGACTTAATGTAGACCGGGGGTGGTAGCCATCTAAACGAGGAAATACCTTACCATCTGCCTGTGGGTTGTTTTGCCTCTTACGACAGGACGTTCCACCGCAGAAAATTGCATTTATTCTCGGTTGCTGGAGCTCGTCTTCTCGTGTGATATTTTGATCTTTAATACTTAAAACTGCGTGATTTGTTACAAAATGCATTCGAATATAATATTTCTAGGTACGATAATGTTTAGTATACACGTGTAGTATGCTGGGTTTCTATGTCTATTATGTTTCTATTGTAATTTTTACTTTACGCCGATATTAGGTGGTTCATATGTCTTTCGATTGGATGAATGAACTAAAGTGATCCATGTAAACATAAATATGAGTAATTCAATATTATTGAATACCGTTGTATCCGTCTAGTTCTGTGCCTTTCAGCCAAATGGATTCAATTTGGTTGAACCGTGTAAAAACCAATTGTAAGAAATTGACATTCCTTCTGGGACAATAAAATTTTAGGCAGTAGTAAAGTAAATGAGCTTATAGGAAGGTATAAAACCAGGCACAAGTATATTTTGATTCGTGTATTGTAGTCCTATTTAATTATAAAAAATTCAGGGAGATCGACCATCTGGCAGCAAAGAGAATTTTGAAGACAAAGAAATAAGCCCTGAACAAAAATGGCAGTCTTTAGGAAAAATTTTCCGCCGGCAAAGCTTTGCGGAACATTGTAACAAGTTGCCAAATCAGCAAGGTGAATGCTCTTCGCAGAACAAACGGCTTGTCGTCAGAAAAGTTATATCGACTTATTTTGGAAAAACCCATAAATCTTCAACGGCAAATAATGACAAATAAATGAATGATTATTATTCCTTTCTATTTTTTATTTCTTCAAAAATCTGTGCATTTTTATAGTGTCCTTGTTATACCAGCGGTCATGTTAGTGACTGTCACGGAGTTGTACCAAATATGTAATGCATTGTGATGTCATAGCTAACGACGTTAAATATTGCTATATAAAGTAGTATATGTAGTTGAAGGTGCTATGCTTTTTCGTTATATCGCGTTTGATTAGTCGTTACATTAACGCCAGTGTAGCAGGGGTACAAAAATTATCAATACATTTAGTGTACAACGTTTGTTGGCCTTTATTAAACCAATGTGTACGCAGCATAACAAAGTTGTTCGGTTCAGAAATTATTGACATTTCGTTGACAAAGCGCAGAGCTGCGCTGTTGCGTTCAAATACCGCGTCGGACGCTGAATAAAATAGAAACCGCATTAAAATCTATGGAACTGACGTTTTAAGTCTTTTAAGTTGAATTGAATATTTTTGACATTTCACAGCAGAGTAAAGAACGGAATTCATTTTATGCCTTTTGTCCAGAAAACATCTTTTTTTATTTTTACATTTAATTTCACTTTTCAACTTATATGTCGTGTAAATATTTAGAAATGGCTATTAGTTTTTATCATTAATTCACGTGTCCTGGAATAAAAGTGTGTACGCCCTTGAGAAACGGTGTGTAAAAAAGTCTTAAGTCAGCATAGCAACAGCTTTGCGATCTATAAAATTCTAATTTGGAGGGATATTGCTTACTTTTTTCTACACAGGTGCCTTTGTAAGGTAAGTTTGTAGTATTGTTTCAATAATCCAATAGAGATAGCCTGTAGAATATTGTACAAACAGTTGTTTCTATAGCACCTTTGTGCTCGATTCCCGCATAAATATGTATCTACCTATATACTGTATACAATTATGGGAAAACTAGTCTCGGCGCCCGGTAATATCTATTCATTATTCCATTCATATTCTATTTTTGATGACTTTCAATTACTACAATTATTATTTTCGAAATAATTTTACATTTATTTCAAAACAAAAATAACTTGCAGAAATGTGCTTTGCACATATTTTTTATATAATAGTATATCATTCTATCACTATCTAACCTGATGTGTTAATTTGATCTAAGATAGAATACACTTACCTAGTAAATACCGATATACTTGTGACTTGATGACCTCTGCTTTAAATGTATCTAAGAATAGACTCCATATAGGTATTGTTATTTAAATAAAATAGAGATTCTCATTTCAGACTCATTTGCGAGTATCACCATGTATTTAATATTTTTAGGAATGTCATTATTTTTATTGCGAAGCTGGTAAACTAGCAGATAGCCCACATGATAAAAAATGATAACCATTGTCTATAGACATTTACAACACTAGGCGTAAAGTCAATAGTCATTGCCAGCCTTTAAATTCGGATAGAAGGAATGCGGGTAATAAATAAAATGGATAAAATACTATCTCATTATAATAGTCAAAAACTATCAGCTCAATTGTAGGTTTGCCTGATTTTGGTATTGTTAGCTCCAATGGTGGTCCTGTAGCTTGTCACTCTATCTTTATAAATATTTATATGCAAAAACTCGAGAAATAAATGTCTTGGTTGAGCAGGCTAAGCCTTTGCTGGCCAACCTCACTGCAATGCGGAGCCTATGGGTTTGGTTCCTGGTGTGATAAATTTTGGAAAGAAAATTCTCCATTATTTACTATGGTCTGGGTATATGGCATCAGCCCCAAAGTAGTCCGATGTGTATTACTCCATAAAACAAGAGTAACTTGCTTAACTAACAACATTTCAGCTTATGGCAAATTAGTATGTACCAATTTTTCTCTACTATTATTCCACAACAATATGTCAAGAAGATGTGGATTTAGTAGAATATTTTTTAAAATTAAAATCACAATGGTTGCGAAGATTTTGAAATAGTAGTGGTTGTAATAATAAATTGGCCCCAAATAGGGGTATGAGATAGGGGAGTGGGTCTGTGTGGAGTTTAATTTTAAATTATAAGAGTAATAAGATACAGAAACATGGCAACAGAAGACTAATATCTTTATTATTATTATATTATAAAATTATTATATATTATTAAATTAAATTCAAACTCTCAAAATATTATAAAATTCAATTTGATCAAATTCATAATATAACTTTTGAACAGGACTTTTTTCTCAAAAAGGCTTGTAGGTTTTATTATTTGAACGCTTCTTATTGCCCTGAAGGTAGTGACTGTGTAGTAAGTATATTAATGTATCTCTCATCTACCAAGAACTATTTTATGTACACTGAAGGATTTATACCAGGGATGCTAAGGATATGAATTTTTGGATGACTTTTTTATGAAATTCCTTGAATGGCAAGATAAATAACCTTTGTTGCTAAAATAATGTTATATAGTTTCACTTAAGTTAATTTATTTCATAAGTTGAATGGTATCCAATTATGCTTGCTTTCCAGCTTCTTTGGACAAAGCTCTCTCAAACTATTGGAAGCCTATTTCTCCCTCCTGTACAGGTTCTGAAGCACAATGTCCCTTGCTGTATGTTTCAAATCATCCTCCCATCTCTTGTATTGTTGTCCTTGACACTCTTCTATCTTTCAGGTACCACTATATGATTTTATTATGTGTTAATTTATTTCTACTATCTCATGATATCTCTGATCCAGTTTACATATGCCTTCAAATTCAGGTCATTTTGGTGTGTATATATGCCAATGTGAAACATTTGAATGATATTACATTAATTTTAAAAATGAGAGCTTAAATATACTTTCAAAGAAAAATTGGTATGAACAAAATTTGTGTAGTGGTTTTCAAGATCTGTATTATTCACAATTAAATACTATTTTATAGTTATATATATATAGCTATAGCCAAATAACGATTTTTGTTGTTAATTGGCTTTGACATTTGTTGCCTCTATGGATCCTTTTATTGTGTATAAACTGACAACACTTGGTCAATTTTAATTCACTATAACACATTTTTGAAAATAAAATCCATGCAAAAAAAGAGAAAGAGTGTCATTTATTGCCAGATGGTAGGGTATTTGTCCGACGGGATGGCTACCACCCCTAGTTTAGAGTATGCTGCCATAAAAACCTTGAGTTGTGTTGCGGAATTAGTGCCCAGTTTCCAGCCCCACTTTAGAGAGTGGCAGCACATTGTTACATCTTTGGTGTTACAAATATTCATTTGCGACGGATACATCTTTCCATCAGGTGGGTCAGCCTGTCTGCTGAACTCGTGCAATAACAAACTACATAGGAAAAATATTAAATTGCTGTGGTTATAATGAAGATCAATGTGCAAAGTACAAAAAAATGTATTTCCAACTTAATTATTCATGTTGATATCATTGGAAAAAAAACTATAATAATAGTTTATTTATTCTGATCATAAATTAAATTAGTAATTTCCTACACAATGCTGTATAAGAGCGTCTTATTGCTATGTTCCCACCATTTGAAAGTACAAGGTCAGTTCAAAACTAAGGTATGTTGTATGGCCATACCTATGAACATGAACTACACATTATTATAATTACATCTACAATATAATAACTCTGTTAGGGGTATGGAGTTGAATAAATATAAAAATGCAACTTTTAGAATTTTTCTGTTTGTTCGTTTGAGTATCACGTGAAAACTACTTAACAGATTTAAATAACACTTGACACGGAGCTACCTTATATGCCGGGTCAGAAGTTAGGACACTTTTTATGGCGATAAATGACATTAATTCTGTAGGATAGCCACACACATTGTTTTTATTTGGTAAAAAAACAATACATGTAGTAAATACGGAGCGCGGAGGCGGATTTCATTTAGAAACCGGCTGTATCCTTTGAAATTATTACCTGATTCCCCCGCGGCTACGGCGCGTGAATATATGTATACAAGTATTAATTTTAATAAAGTTAATTAAACTTTCACTATATGATTTTTTTTTCACAAGTTGTCACGATTACTACACATAATTAAAATTATAATAATAATAGCCTGCCTGCCTTACGGTCTTATATGTGAATAATAATAATAATGAACAAATTGGGGGTAGGTTAAATAATAACTATAATATTACTCCACACACACGGGAAAAATGGCCAAAATGTCGAAAACCCGTTAAAACGTAGTTTTAATTATATTTTTATTTGTTGACACTGTATTTGAGTCCGAATAAAATAAGATTTTCGGCAGTACACACAATTAATACTACTTTCGTATTACATGCAACTAAACCTTTAATTAGGTTTTTAACTTTAAAAAGTCTATTACTTAATAGAGTGAGATCTTACGTCATTTGAGGAAGGCTAAATTTTATATTTATTATCAAGTATAACTTTTAAAATATTTTCCAATGAGCCAGACAAATCTGACGGGCCAAACATCCTGCCAGACTCGGTAAGAATTCCGTTGCGCGAGGAAGCGCGATAGCATAATGTGCATAAATGCTATACTTAATAATATATATAAAATTCAGTTTTTCTAAAATAACGTAAGTGCCCACATTTTTTAAAATATGTGTCAAATTTTTTTTTTTGCAGGAGTTCAGCATACAGGCAGATGGCCCACTTGATGGAAAGCGGTTACCATCGCCTATAGACATTTGCAACACCAAAGGCGCTGCAAATGCGCTGCTGCTCTCTTAAGGGAGATTGGAACCTGGTCACTAATGCCGGAACACAACTCAAAGTTGTTATGGCGACATACTCTAGACCAGGGGTGGTCGCCATCCAGTCGGGCAAACGCCCTACCACCTGGCTGTGGGTTATTTTGTCGCCTCTTACGACAGGCCGCCCGGCCGCAGGAAATTGTATTCTTTCTCCTTTCCTGCACGGATAAAGATGTTAATTTTAACAGACTGCGACCCACTTAAATAACAAACGCGACCCCTTCAAGGGTTACGACGTCCAGGTTGAGAAACAATCACATAAACTGATATTAGAGTCAGAAATTTAGCATCTTCCTGTTTCCTGTAACTCTGTTCGCGCTCAGAATCATTTTGGCTAAAACAAAATTGCATTATATGACTTGGCTAGTTATGTAACGTTGACAGCTGTCACCCGCACCATGCTATAGCGCAAATAGTATAGAAGTTATGAAGTTTGTCGGGGACTTTACCAATATTTATTTTTGGAATGTTGCACTCTTTATTCTTTTAAAAATTTTAATTTATTCTACCTATACAATAAAGCAAAACTCGCTATATTGTTGACATTATCACACTGCCGACACTTTTATACATAATAACTACAGTTTATTTCGTAGCTTGCATTAAAAGTTATTGATATAAACAACTCAACACACAAACATGCACATTACATTACCATTGTTTGTTATATAGAATCATTCGTTTATTATTTTTTATTAATTATAATTAATAGTGTACAGTTGCCAAATATTAACAGATAATTTCTTTGATAACTTCTCCCATTAATAAAATTACGTGTGTTTTCACAAATCATAATACACTATATGGAAACTTACACTATATTTAACTTGTTACTTGAGTACAGTATATTTGATGTTAAAGACATCCTCCATAGATTAAATATAGCTACACAATTGTTTTAACAATATCATATATAAAATCAATCAATCATATATAAAAACCAGCCTTGCTATTTTAAAGTAAGTTAACATGGTTTTTTTCCCCCACCGTTTTTTTGATACCTGCTACCTGAAAAACGGCCCCGCTTTCAGCTTAGCGAGTATCCATTCCTTTCCAAGTTAATTTTAAACTACCGATCCTGAAAATTTCCACTTTCCTAAAATAACGTAGGTCTAGGGTGACTGGGATCTTGGACCATAATAGGATGTAAATTGGGTACATAAACTTTCGTTAAAAACCTAATCTACACGGTATGAAAAATATGTAAATCTATAGAAAAGTTATAAGCCCTTTTTTTTCAGATGGTCGCTGCTGACAATGTGTGGAGCATTTGGAGTCAAATGGAAAAATCATTAATTTGATGAATATTTATTGTAAGTTAATTGGTGCTTATTTTAGTATAAGATGATTACGCGAAGATGGTTCCATCCATCGCTGACGGGAGTGGACGCGGAAAAGCTGCTGATGGAATGCGGCCACGATGGGTACTTCTTGGCTCGGCCGAGCATGAGTAACAAGGGTGATTTTACCCTCTCAGTGCGACGAGGCGGCGAGGTTACCCATATAAAGATCCAAAACAACGGGGAATTCCTCGACCTCTACGGAGGCGAGAAATTTGCGACACTCTCCGAACTGGTACAGTATTATATGGACAATCAATTTCAGCTGCGCGAAAAGAACGGCAACATTATCAGGTTAAAGACACCCCTCAATTGTGCCGACCCTACTACCGAGAGGTGGTACCACGGACAGCTGACAGCAAAGGAAGCCGAGCGCATGATGCTTGAAAATGGCAAGAATGGGTCGTTTCTGGTTAGGGAATCCCAAAGACAGCCCGGAGATTTCGTTTTATCCGTTCGGACGCGGGACCGAGTTACTCACGTTATTATTCGCCGACAAGACAATAAATACGACGTGGGTGGTGGGAAGCGATTCGATGATCTCGTCAGTCTAATAGAACACTATCGGAGTTTCCCAATGGTGGAGACAACAGGCGAAGTCTTAAGGCTCATTCAACCGTTTAATGCCACTCGAATCCAAGTCAGACACTTCCATACCCGCGTAAAACAGTTGCAAAAGGAGAACGAAGGCCCAATAGAAAGCATGGCCTATAAACAAGGTTTCTGGGAGGAGTTTGAGACTCTGCAAATGATGGAGAATTTACAACTGTTCGACAGAATGGAAGGATCCAAGCCTGAAAATATAAAGAAAAATAGATACAAAAATATTATACCATTCGATCATACTCGTGTTATATTAAAAGACATACCTCCCGACGCAGCTCCAGGCTCTGATTACATCAACGCAAACTACATTAAGTGCGAAAGTATGGACTCTGGTTCCGATCTCCAGGATGCTTACGGAACAATCGAGAACGGCTCACAGGTGGGACACGATGGGTCGCTTCCAAGGACCAAAGAGAAGCCATCGCTCAATCACACATGTTTTATAATTACAGAAGAAAAGGTATCCACAAAAGCACATGGCAATGGTACTCATAAGATCATTCCGCCGTTTGAACCCAGCGTGCTCAGGACGAATCCTAATTACGTGAATACAACAATACCGAAGGCATCCGAAGAGTCCGAAAACGATGTACATATGGACCACGTTTACAATAAGATATACATCGCCACACAGGGATGTCTTTCCAGTACCATCTATCCGTTCTGGTCGATGATTTGGCAGGAGGACGTTCGCATCATAATAATGACAACCAAAGAGATCGAGCGTGGGAAAGTCAAATGCGAGCGTTACTGGCCAGAGTTGAACAAAACAGAAGTGTATAAGAAGTTCACCGTGTTTAACGAGTCCGAATCGTCTACTCCGGATTACACTTTGCGAATATTTTTGGTGACGAAAAAGGATGAGCCTAACGTAAAGCGTACTATCTATCATTTTCATTTCACCGCGTGGCCTGACCACGGGGTACCTTCCGAACCTGGTCGTGTCCTAAATATCCTCTTAGACGTCAACTATAGATTACAGCAAATAATGACAGGTCCGAATCCTCCAGCACAGGCGGTGGTTTGTGTCCATTGCTCGGCCGGTATCGGTCGGACTGGAACCTTCATTGTCATTGATATGATTCTGGACCAGATACGAAAAGAAGGTTTCGATTGTGAGATAGATATACACCGCACCGTTCAGATGGTGCGAGATAAACGTTCTGGTATGGTGCAGAACGAGGCGCAGTACAAGTTTATTTACATGGCCGTGTTGGAGTTCATTGAGACAGCGATGCAGAGGGTCGGTTTGGGCGCAGAACCTTCGCAGGACTCGCCGCGCGTCCGTTCGCTGCCTGTTCCTTTTTTATGAATCGCATTAAAGGTGCAAAGAAACTTCTGACAAAAGCTTTATCCCGTGGAAACATATAGGTGCGTAGATTTAAAAATAATCCTTTGTCTATACATACTTTATGGGAGGACAATATTTAATTTTAAAGCTCCCAGTCAAATTGATTTTTATCGTAGAATAGCACAAACATAGACATTGTATTTTTGTTGTTAAGGATGGATCTTTCACCTTCTTATTCATAACAGTTATTTGATTTTTATAGGCTTGTTAATATTGAATGCGATTATGAATAGCTTTTTTAACAAGCCTATAAACCTTATATAACTATTATCAATAAGAAAAACAGTGTTTAGTGTGCCGAGAGCTTTAATAACTCGTATAGAAGCGATAGTGCGATTTTAAGCATAGCAATGAAATTTTATTTAAAGAATCTATACATTCTTAAACAAACTTAACTTAAAATATTCCCACTACTGCTTCTATGTAGAGTAAATTTTGTCTAAAAAGTTCTAAATAAATAAACAAGACATTAACTTACACAATCACAAACTAAAAAGAGCTAAAGTATTAAAATCGAGGGCTGAAAGGCGTTGTTTTAAGCGACATTTTGAATATAGGTTATTAATAAACTGTATGTAATACAAAAGAACAATATCTATAAAATTAACTTTAAAACCGGATTCTTTATAGTTCTCTGAGATATTATAGAATGAGAACAACCAATTATGTTAAGTCTTTCACAAAATGTCGCTTGAAGCAAAAAAAAAAAACTTTTCACCCATTGACATAGTATTGCATAAGTGTAACATTGTGTAATACTAATTACAGAGTAAATTCAGCTACACAACATACTAGTTAGCGCGTACAACTCGCAAGAGTTAACTTGAGACTTGCTCGGATGACGTAAGCGCGAGGTACCGAAGCGTCGATATCGAAAGCGGTAAGAAGGCGCGGGTCGGGAGAAGAGCGCGCTCCGCTCAGGTCTCAAGTTAACTCTTGCGGATAGTAATTATATTATTTACATATAAAATATGATGAAATATGGTTTTTCTAACAAACGTTATGTTAAGTTCTCATTCATATCAATGTCAGTCAAATTTAATATTTTATTAGTTGTAAGTGATGAGTAATAATGGTTTTTACATTGCATCTACTGCTGATGTTTTTTTTTCTATTACTGATGTTAAGACTGTATGTGTGATTAAATGGCGCATGCTATACTATTTGCGCCGTAGCATAGTGCAGACGACATTAAGCGAATAGTACAGCAGACAGCTGATGGCCCAAATGTGATGGATAGTGGTCACCGTCGCCTATAGACATTAGCAATACCGGAGGTGCTGCCAATGTGCTGGCGACCTTGACGGAGCAACTGGAACTTGGCCTCTGATGCCGCAACGCAACTTAAAGTTGTTATGGTGGCATACTCTAGACCAGGGGTGGTAGCCATCCAGTCGGACAAATGCCTGATATCCGACAATGTCGGAAATTTAGCGTCTCCTTGTCTTTTCTTTTTTTCTTTTAGTCATGGGCAATCCGTTTGAGGACCTAAGCCGTGACAAGGGCAGAACCTTGGGGGTTAATTTGCGACCCGTGTGTGGGATTCGCCAGGTCGGGGTGGCACTGGCATGCCCAGTCAGAACTGGTGCCAGACTATTGCCACTCACCAGTTAGGAATAACCAATAAAACCCATGGGTGTTCCGTCCTGCTTCTTGTGCCAGGGCTACGGGAAAACGGGAGTTCCAACTCCGCGTGCCTTGCCAGGCCGGGGCCTCGCACACGGGCCTCTTCCAATGCCGAGGGATCATTTTTGTCCCCCGGCATCTTCCAGGTCTAATCCGGAGGAAGGGAGGGGAGCGTGTGCGGAACACTGGCGCTCTCATCTCGAAGCGACTTCTTGTCTGCCGTAACCTCAGAATCGTTTTAGATAAATGCAGTCGCGTAATGTCGCTTTCCTAGTAAAGTAAATTAAGTGCAAGTAGTATACAGTGCGAATGCCTAGTATTTTTTTAATACATTTAACACTAAAAACACTATTGGATAGTCACTTATCACCTGCATCTGCTACACGTGAACATGCTTCGAAATGATAGCTATAGTAATTTAAATAATGAGAAACAATATCCCAACTAGTATTTGACTATATTGTCTATCGCTCTTATGCATATTGAGTTTGAGTAAGTTTGTAGGCTTCTGTAAGGCTCCTAAACCTAGACCGTAAATCTTTGACTGAAGTGACTAATTTAGGACATCTAAACCTTTAAGCAGTTCATCGAATATTAGGCGGAGATTATGATTAGGCGGACCGCCGTACGTGAAGGTTTAATATTAATGAACCAAACGTAATACACAATAGATTGGCCATACAGAACATAGTAAGTGAAACAATGAAAAGGTGCTCAGTTTTTGTATATGTATTTTGAAATCTGAGATGCCGTTGCTAAATTATACAATTTCATTTTGATAATAACAGTCAACCACCTGAGGCTCGGCGCGAAGCGGTTAACAATCAGTTACAGGTGACCAGCAATAAGCAACTCACACGTATTTTCATACATTTTGCAGGGATTCGCTGCACACGTGTGGTCGGTGGCGGTCACGCGCCGCCGCCACTTTTGTTGTGTGTCTGGCTGCGGCCGGTGGCCCGTTTGCACGCAGCCTAAGGGTTCCGTTTTTGTCAAAATCGCTACAATATTCTAAAAAGCCACTAAATCCCACTTTATAGAGGGCGCCGTAAGTTTTATCGTACTCTTTGATATAGAAACACACTGCTAGAATTTGAAAAATAATATAGATGTGTGCTATTTCATTTACATTGACGGGTGAAAGGCTACTTATTGTAAGCGACATTAGGAAAATGTGTCTGGAGAATTATTTCAAGTTGCAAATAAACGAATAAGATAATAATAATAAATTTTGTACTATGCTTGAAAAGAAGAATATCAACAGATTTTAATTGGAAATAAGGTTCTTTGTATTTCATAAGTTTGAGACATTAAGGTTGCGAGCAAACGGGCCACCGGCCACACGTGTGCGGCGATTCCCTGCACAATGTATGAAATAGTATGTGAACAGCTTGTCGCTGGCC
Organism: Dendrolimus pini; assembly: GCA_949752895.1. NCBI lineage: Eukaryota > Metazoa > Arthropoda > Insecta > Lepidoptera > Lasiocampidae > Dendrolimus > Dendrolimus pini. Next base: position 1,244,039 of record OX457130.1, on the reverse strand, counting down.
ACCGGTGACTGTGATCGGTAGCCCGTGTGCGCCTAATCTTTGACGAAAAAGGACTCTATATTCCGTGCGAATTAACATGGCACCTGGCTCAAATAAATGACGTTTAAATTACTTAGTGCAAAAAAATGAATTTTATTTTAGTTCTTTTAATATCATCATTTAACAGCGATAACAGTGATGCTAACGCTACTGGTCTCGTACGACGCGAACAGGGCCCCGCGCGGGGCAGCGAGAGGAAGGTTGTTTTCGAGCCAGGTGCCATGTTAATGCGCACGGGTTTTTTTTAAATTTTATAGCAGTTTGGCATACCATGGACTTGTTTGATGAACTATCAGCAGTAAATGCAAGTAGAAACAATTAAATATTTAAAACGAAAAGTAAACTAAAGTATGAGTTTATCTCTAAAAAAATATTATGTACGTATTTAACATGTATAATTTAATGAGGCACTAATTAGTGGTTATAAGTGGGGCAGTCGTTAATAGTAATTAAAATTCAATTATGTCTGATATTTTTTTCATAAGAACATAATATGTATTATATTCTTTTAATGAATACGGATTTTAAGAGGTTTATAATTATACAAAAATGGATAACGCTATTATAGCATCAGTTGGTAGTTGAAAACTATAATTTAAAAATTTATCATTATTATAATGTAATTATTCTATATAGCTGGCAAAGTTTGTTAATTTTGCTAATTCCATTTTTTTCGCGTTTAATATTTATAATACTATGTCATATGTGTTATGTTTCGCTGGGCCCACGTTGGGCGCCAGTAAAAGTTAACAGAGGACTGTCGGCCAGCCCAAACGCCGGTATCCACGTATCGTATGGGGAGTGGGAGGGATAGACAGCGGCACAGTGGCGCCATTGGTGCAAGTTAAATTAAGCACGTTGCAATATATATTTATAATATTTCGCATATATACGTTCTGCAAATTGTGCGTAAAATCGAAGCGATAATGAGTCCATTCACAGCTCAACTGTGTCATCTTATTTATTATTGTGAACAAGGAAAATTGCAGGTTCTCATAATATATTAAAATTCTTTGCAAGTGGTTTTCAATATATACTAAAAATTAGATTCGAAGAGATGTCGACCACGATGTCAAGTCCTGTGTCACAGAAACTTGGGCCAAATGGTGTGAGGTGACAGGTGTCATTTGTGACCCCAAAATGCCGCTTAAGTTAAAAGGACAGGTTTATAAATCCATTATTAGACCTCTCCTTTTGTATGGCAGTGAAGTGTGGACTGTACTTGAGTGACAGAAGCAAGAACTGCGTGTCACTGAGATGAATATGCTGCGATGGATGTGTGGAGTGACGCGGATAGACCGTGTCAGGAACTCCCGCATCCGTGACAGTCTGCCGCCTCCGCCAGGTCCCGGTCGAAGGGGAAGGCCTAAGAAATGTTGGCTTGACGTTGTGAAGGATGACATGCGTACCAATGGTCTCAAAGCGGGAGATGCTGAAGACCGCGCGAATTGGAGTACCCTGGGCGTCGGAGTGAACGCTCAGAACACAACCGGATTTTAATAGACGCTCGGATGTTGATGACTAAAAATTATTAATACTTTGTATGTACATAATTATTTAAATTTACAATCTATAATTAACACTGTAGAGTACTCTAGGGGGCTGGTATTAGAATTAATCATGTGTGAATTGGTTTAAACAGCGGAAGCGCAAGGAGCGGAGATAAAGCGGTTTTGCATAAAGCCCCTAATGCTCTCTTCGAAAATGGCTTTTTAAATAATGTAATTATGTGCATTGTCCGCTAACCTTTATTATTAAGGTGCTATCAGACAGAAAGATTCTCAAAAATTTCTAGCGTAATTATTGGACGCCCTCTTACATGGCGGTACTAATATATTAAAATTAATTAAAAAAAGATTAGTAAATGCCGATCTCTAAATGGAAAATCTCAACGCTTCCGCTGTATTACACTTACGATAATTGTTTCTATTTTTGTGCCAATTATTATGGTTGGTATATGTGGAATTAGCAAGTTAACAGTCTAAGCTGGCAAAACAAACGTAACGGCGACCTGATAATAATTATATCATATGTTGCTTTAAAATATTACAAGCAAGTCAAGGGGTTGACTTATTTGATCTCGAATTGGTTTTTTCGGTTTGACAGAATGATTTATATATATTTTTACAGCACTGATGTTTCGAATGTATTCAATGAATTGGTGTATATTTTAAATCAGTCCAATGAAGTTTTTTTATCCGCAATCGGCGCGTTTCTTTAGTAGCTCACAACGCCCAAAACGCTCCGTCAGCCGTTCCACCTGGCGACCGCGATCGTTATGGTCGTGGCGAAAACGTCATAATTTTTGATCATGCAATGGTCACAACGACCTATCTCAAGAGGTGGGTCTAATAACCGTTCCACTAGAGTTTATGATTGTAACACCCGCAAGCAAGCGGGGGAAAAATCGCGGTCGTGAACGTGGGCGTTGTGAGCCACTACTGGAACGTATCCAATGATAGGCACCTGGACATTTTTTCAAAATATTCAAAAATGTTTATATTTTTTATTTTTGTATCCATACAGTAACATATTTTTGAATTAATTAATAGGATACCAATCATTGCCAGCAATTATTTTCATTTCCCTGTTTAAAAAACAAAGTTTTGTTGCAATGATCTACGAAAATGCTAATAAAATGTATTTTCCCTATAATTTAGTCGTGTTTTTGTTGTCATACATACTTTTATTATATTGTCTTTTATTGTATTGCACTGAGGAAATGTTATACTTATAAACAATGTTATATTTAGGACACAAATGCGTATTTATCATAGTGGTCACCTGAGCTCCAAATCTGCTATTAAAATTGTATCAGAGTCGTCATCCATTGGCTTCATAATAGGGTAGATGATAATCGAATCAACTAAAATATCTCACAAAAGGAAGCCGTCTAGATTTTGTGCGACCGTAGAAAGTTATGTCTTAAATGAGTCAAATAGCGTATTAATTTTTTTTGGACTTTAATTAAAAAACTGTGTTATTTTAAAAATATGACGATAACAACAATGTAAATTAACGCCCGCTGTTTTGCATGAATATTGTTTTAGAATTTATTGTGTAATGTGTCACCTACCCACTTTGATGATTGTGGATATTTTCAATAGTATATACAGTGTACGTATATATTAATATTACGCATGCATATGTACAAGGCTTTTTCGTAGGGGCACGCATTGCCCTTAAAGGAAATTCCGAAAATATCGAAAAATTGCCATAAAAACTGAAAAATGAAAAACAAATCAATTTTAGTAATCTTTACAAAAATACTTTTGGAGTGGAGCTACAAACAAAAAATTATAGACTTATAACTTTCAAGAATTAGCATGCCCCACAAAAGAAGTGACAAAAGAAGACCTGCATATATACATATACACGTGTGTGTGTGTGTATATCTATATATACTTTCAATAGGTATTAGAATACCAAAGTTGGCAAAATCAACAACTATGAAGTCAATAATCGACCACAATGACACAGTTCTAATAATTGACATTAGGAGCCTGTGTGTAATACTTATTGTATTTTATGACTTTATTATGCAAGTGTTCGTCAAGTGGATAGCTCGTTCTCAAATAGACTTTGATATCAACTTGACAGTTTGTTTGGGTATATATTAATTTTACTGGATTGACATTCAAAATATTCATAGATTGGGTGTAAAGATGAATATTATAATATGAAAAATATTATTTGAATTATGTAATGGTACACAAGGCTAGTGTCGACTGCAACTATTGGCATCTAGTCTAAAAGCTGAATTACACGGTTCAACCGAATTGTATTAAATTGAAAGGAAACTACGAAATTCAGTGACATTAATGAATCAATTTTATGTTTATAATTACTTGGCTTGATTCATTCAAAATAATATAAATAAACTCATACAAATAAAAAACTTATGTATTATTTGTATGAGTTTATTATAATGATAATATGATTATAATGATTTTTCCGTGGTCCAGAAATGTAATTTTCCGTGTTATCAAAACGTTTATTGGGTAAATTTCGTTTATGGTAATTATAAGCCGATTTCTAAGTTTACTTAAGTTTGTTTATTTTATTGTCTATTGACATTATTTAGATAGAAAAAAATAAAAGCTCAAGATGGTCATCTTCGTGTCGCATACTACATTGAAAATATTTTATTAAGGCTGAACTTTCAATCACCAGATATATACTCGTAGAATAAAATCTGCTCCCACTTGACTCCTTGCAGCTCCGAGCGGTTCCGATTGTCGACGATCCCGAACTTACAGACGGCTTACAACCTTTATTTAAGTCTACCGTCTGTACAATGGCGAGTGTTCTGAGGAGCTGTTTGGTTTGGTACCTACGTTGTCATTTTACCACCGCACTGCTCGACTTGGAGTTCATCCACACTTCCTTGACACCAGGAAGTTATCCACTATATCTTGTGCTCGCTCCTTTATGCCGTACGTGAGCAAGCTATGGAATGAGCTCCCATGGTTTTCCCAAAGCGCTACAATATGGGGCTCTTTAAAAAGGACGTAAACTTAAACTAAACAGATATATAAGCGTTGTCTACCTCGTTGAGACTTTAACTCAACAAGGTAGACAACGCTTCGACTCCTTTAGTGTTGCAGATGTCCATGGGCGAAGGTAGCCATTTGCCATCAAGTGGACCCGTTTGTCAGTTTACCTACAGGCAAACATAAATATGGATGGATAAATAAAAAATGACAGTTGCATAAATAAAATCGTTGAATTGTTTCACTTTTGAATTTAGTTAGGTTATAATTTATTCTATTGATAAATTTTATCTGACGATTTAAAATTCGGCCCTTAGTAAAATTAAAATAATTTTCAGTCATACAACGTATGTCCTAGCCTTGTGTATCTTTAGGGGTAAACGATGAAATCTATTAAAATTTATTTTATTGAAAATCTTGTCATTATAATACAATGGAGGTGCTGTTTACTGTGAAGTTTTTGTCATGTATAACAAGGTGAATGGTGCGATGTGTTTAATGATTTCTTGTTCTTTTTTACCCGCAATCAAATTGTAGCATATCAGTTCAGATAATGTTTAAACTGTGATATTAAGGTTTTATTTCACTGGTTTCGTTAAAGTAATCTTCAGTCAGTCGCAATGCTTGTAGGTCTCAAAATAAAAAAAAAACTACATCCATCTCCAGTATAGGTAATACATAACGCCGCGCCTGTGCTACTACGTATAATCCAGTATTTGAAATCTCTTAGAACTGTTCAGTGCAATAAATATGTTATTAGGTACGTCATGATATTTTTTTAAGAGTACATGCAAATTAGCTTCGAGAAGTTTTCGCGTTTGTAGTATTGTACGGTTAGCATATAAATAGAGTAATACTTTTGAAGTGATAACTTCTTATGGGAGGTTAAACCGCTTCGTTACGTAACGCGTTACGGCGCCAGTCTGTCTGGCTTTTGATGGTATTTTTTGTAAATGTAACGAACTTAAATTTTAAGTTTATAATTCCTGTAAATATACAAATACTAGGTACTACAAATGAAAAGACTACTCGAAGCCAATTTATCTATAGCAGTAGGAAAATTGAAAAAAAATGCATACCCACATGGATCACAGATGCAATTAAAATAAATAAAATATTACTGAAAAAAATTTGGTAAAACTTTTTTTTTCAGTAGTAGTTACTGCATTACTGGATTATTGCATGAGAACGTCGATATTATGAATGCCGCGCCATTGCACTTCACTAAGCCCTTGCTCCACTTGCGTAAGGATGCTATTCCACCAGAGATGTGCTATGCAGCTATATGCTGCGAGGGTGTAGAAGTTAAGCTACTAAACTATGTGACCGTTTCCACTAATGCGTTGCTATGTAGTGGAATGAGTAAGATGGGCTATGAAAATGCGCCGCTGCAAGGTAGCTGTGCGAGGGAGATGAGCAGCTCTTGCTATACGACGTATCGACAATGGAGAATGCACTCATCTATAGCACACATCCTTCGCGGGGGCATATCTTGGTTTCAAGGATACCCCGCGATTTCGTCCCGCTTGAATTGAAATACCTGCGGGATTCTCGGGACAGAAGTACCAATGTTTTAATAAGAACGTAAGCTATGTGAAGCTCTATGGGAATAAGCTTGTAGCAGCGATAGGTAGAAGTTAAAAGATGCTTCTATTGCAGTTTTTTTTAAATAGCTTTAATGTACAGACATGACATTTAGAATTTTAATGTCAAGCTAATGTCAAGACAAATGAACGATCGGTAAGTTATAGGAGTCGGCCATCAATAGTCACTATATCTTACTTACAATTCTAAATACGCTGTGAATTTGTTTTTTTCTTTTCGGTTTTTTCGAAAGTTAATACCCAATAATTATTCATACACATACATTTAAATTGATTTCTGTATATTGTAAGGGACATTACATTGTCGCCGTAACTAATCACAGTTTAAACAATACCTGAGATAATTGACGTTGGCATTTTATTTAAAAAAACAAATACTTATTCCAATTTGTAAAGCCGAGCTGGAGGAAAACGCGTGGAAGTAGAGGGAATAAAATTATATTATCTGCTAAAGATATATGTTGTGTTACATTAATATAATAATGAATAAAATGTGATATTGTATAATTTTTTTAATTTTTATCACCACTAGTTTACCCGTGCCCACTTGCTGGGCGTCAAAAAATCAAGCCTATGTCACTCAGGACTAATGTAGCTTTCTATTGGTGAAAGAATTTTCAAAATCGATCCAGTAATTCAAGAGATTACTTCCTACAAACAAACTCGCAAACTTTATATTATTAGTAGAGATTCAATACTAATTCATTCAATTTCCGATACTAATTCATCGATAATAATAAATTGATAAATATTACACGATTCACTTTTCTATTTTTCAATCTGGATAGCAATCGCAGTGCATCGTGTAAACATAAAATACCCGATTCATCATTCATCATCATCCCAATGACCAGACTATCAAGGAAATTCCAAATTGAACAATTTGGTTGTAAGGCGTAGAAATGAAAGGAAATAACATTCAATGTCAAATCATTCAATTTTATTTTCAAAAATAGAGTTACAATGAACCGTATAAGCTTTATACATTTTCGCCTTGCAACCAAATTCTTCCAATTTATTTGAGGTGTATTTTAATAGCCTTTTATATCGTGGTTTATATTAAAACACCCCGAAATTTTCATTGATATCCGCCTTCATTTTGTATTTTAGGCATATTTTAATTTGAAAATTAATACGTTTATGAAATAAAACAGGTTAAACGTCTTCGTATAAAATAAATGTTTTGATTTAATTATTTTAATTCAATAAACATTACAAAACATACTTTCGAAACAAAAAGCATTGCACTGCACCTTCAAATCTTAGCTCAAATTTAATGTATTTTTTTTGTAACACCTAATTTTTCGACATAATTCTAACATACATACTGCCGCATTCAGATTGCAAAAATTAGGGTTGGGCCGAATGTGGTTTGAACCGAATTCAAACTTCGGCCGAGCATTCGGTTAAAACAAAAAATTCGGCCGAACTTCGCCATGCTTTCTCAAAAGCAGTGTTTTTCAACCTTTTTCATGACACGGCCCCTTTAGTATGAGGAAATGTCTCGCGACCCCCTTGTTGCTTTTTTTCATGTTTTTTATTTATTTTGAGACAAATATTCAATCCAACATATTTATTCATTTTAATAATTAGGTTTCGTATGAATTCATGAATAAGAACGTATTTTTTTACATCGAATGCGTCGCCAATAGATAATACAATTTACGCGCATACGTACGACCATGGAAAAAGCGGTGCTGACTAGCTATCGAGTAGCTCTTCGTGTGGCTAAAGTAGGAAAACCTCATACTATTACCGAGATTTGATTTTACCAGTGGCTTTAGATAAGGCGGAGACTAAGTTTGGCAAACAAGAGGTCGAAAAACTCAAAAATATACCTCTGACAATACCATTCAACGCAGGATAAGCGATATAGCGACTGATGTTCGTGATTAAGTCATAGAAAAATAAAAATAATGTACTTTTGTGTTCTTGCAATTTGATTAATCTACGGATATTGCAGATTTAACTGCAGTAGCTTTCCCAACCTTTTGCAACTCCGCTATAGAAGCTTCGCGACCCCCTACGACCCACACGTTGAAAAACACTGCTCAAGAGCAATACACCGTGACCTGTTGACAATGTCAACTTGATAACACCGAATTTTTGGTTTTTTAAACTATAACGTCCCTCTAGTAAATTTTAAGTATAATCAGGTCGATAAAAGAATAGATTTTTAGACCTTTGATTGATAAAATATCACCATTTCATAATTCTAAATTCATAATGTTTAATTCGTAAAAAGTGATTTCAATCAAAATTAAATTTACAATTGCTATTGTACCTTAGACGTTTTTTAATTCAAGTTACGTATTATAATAAAGCAGTAGCACTACTTACTGATGTTTCTTAGAGGAATAAGAAGTTTACTTTATTTTTGTTTTAATTTGAAGTCTATTTAATTAGGCAAAGTCTCATCAGAAACTAATTTTATTTATTTTTTATCACATTGCATATTAAGATTTACATGTCCCTAACTAAAATAAATGACCATGAGTATATAGATGCCAATTTTTATATTACGGTTATGATAGATATGATTTCTATTAACTTCAGTCAAAATAGTGCAAGTAGGTATTTTACTTTTCCTTGCACCGAATGTTTGGTTAAGAATTTCGGCCGAATGCCGAAGTTCGGCTCAAGCTGCCGGAATTCGGTTAAACCGAATGTAAAACGAATTTCGGCCCATCCCTAATTAAAATTTTAAATTTAATTCCAAACTTGTGGTAATCTGCACTTACAATTTGAATAGCATTCTTAAAAGTAAAAAGAACCCAATTGTCTCTATTTAAAGTTAACGGAATTATTCTCACACTCTAGTGTGCGGTATTTAAACTGTAGGTATTTTTTCAAATGCTAATCATCGTTATTGACCTGGATCTCTTCTATGCCATCGCTTTCTGTTACTAAAGCCCTCTCGAGGATGACGCGCCCTTCCTTATACCTGTAATGAATAAATATGTCATTTAACTCAATTACAGGCATCCCTACCAACATTTTCGTTACATAGATGGCGTTGTGGTCAGTGAATATATAATATAATAATTATTTATTTATTTTAAGACAACACAGTCACCTAAGAATCTGTTTTTAGCACCATAAAGCATCAAAGCCATCTATCTATGTGTGCTTCAGCGAGACGCACTGCAGAAAGAAACGCGGTCATGCCAACAGCACCCCGAGGGAATTATTGTATTGGACTCATAGTGCATTGTAAGCTCTTTCATAATAAATAATTTAAAAAGTCTAGTACACATTATGATATTGGTCCATAAATGTCCCAATACAGGGTATGGGCGTCCCTATGTCAGGGAATGGAATAGTAAACGCACAAGAGTTGTTTTAGATCATTTTTCCTACACAGTCGGCAAGCATTTGGTAATTGTAAAAATATACAAACTTGTAAAAAATATATGTAAGCAGGACATGCTTTCTAGCCTGGATATAAACTCACATCATTTGTCTTTTACTGATGTACAAAAATTATGTCTGTATGGAGTATGGAGCCTTCATTAATAGTCACCTTTGATTCTCTTCAGTGGCAAACTCATACACCCAACCAAGTTTAGTGCCACAATTCTTACATGATACATCCCTGACCATGTGCCGGCCAGTGAGCATCACACGATCCTGCACTTCAGAGTACACAAGATTGACCACTTTGTGGAACAAGAATGCACGACCTGGAAATGTTTTGTTTCAAATATTAATGATAAGGTTTGTTGACACATGACCATGGAAACGCCAACACATAGAGGCCCCTTGAAAAATGTAATTAAAATGTGGTGTGACACTGACCGGCGATTGTCCCTGTCTACACCATATAAAATGGAACCAAAGACAAGCCCCGGTAAGTGTAGCACTATTGTAGGGACTTAGAACTAAAAGTACTGGGCTATTGAGGTGAACTGCAAGTGGTACTAGGGGTCTGGGAATATGGCAAAACTATGGCATCTGTCCTTCGCAATATTCAAGGTATATGGAAACAGATTATTATTAAATAGTAATGGAATTAAATATATTTTTATATAATTTATAATTAATTAATTAATTTATGTTTATGGCTTGGCAGCTAGGCCTTTAAGCCAGATCTTAGTTTACAATATAATTTCTTCATTTTCTTAAGCCTATGTGTAGCACAGCTGAACTGTAGGTTATCAGCTGGTGCCATTCAAAGGAGTTCTTGTGACAACTCAAAAGGCCACATTTGACTATACAGTTCACATTTCTCACAAAACACATAATTACTACTCAAAAACCATCAATATCCTACAACTATTGTTCATTTTAGAGTAGTTTTATACATTTTTAGAAAATAAAACTGCACAGCACAACATCTCCTTTCAGTTCCCGCCAAAAACTCCTTATATAATTTATATTTATTTCACAGTTACAGATAAAATTAGAAGTTATGTTTCATGGATGTGTCAGCCATTTTTTATATTTTTTTATTGGAGGAGTTCATCAGATAGACCGAGGGCCTACTTGATGGCAAGTGGTGTTACAAATGCGCTGCTGCTTTCTTAAGGGAGACTGGAACCTGGTCACTAATGCGGGAACACAACTCAAGGTTGTTATAGCGGCATAGTCTAGACCAGGGGTGGTAGCCATCCAGTCGGGCAAATACTCTACCACCTGCTTGTGGGTTGTTTTGTTGCCTCTTACGACAGGCCGCCCGGCCTTAGGAAATTGTATGCTTTCTTAGTTCCTGCATGTGTAAAAAGCCATACCATTCTATTTGAAAAAGAATTAAAGAGTCAAACTGTTTTGTAGATTGGTCTTCAAAGACTGTTTGTTACTCTATTACCCAATGACTATGATAAGATTGACAATCAAAGGTAGTAAGATGTGTTGAAAATGTCATGATGTTTGATACACGAATTTTAAGTAACGAGGTGGTTGAGTGGCGAGGGGGAAGGCATACAACCCCTATGGTCCACAAGTCTAGAAAGATTTGTTTTTAACAAACAACCTCATTTATTATTTTATTTTAGTTGAACAATCCTTTCAAAGCCCAAAAAGAAAAGCCAGTATACAACAGAAAAAGAACGAAAAATATCAGAAGTCGTTAAAAAATTAAGATTAAACACATTCACATACACTACAAAAGTAACCATGAAAATATTCAAAATGGCGGCCAAGAAAGACGAAACTATAAATCGTGTATATATAAAATAAATAAATAAAGTGAATAGATACGAGTCGGTTTGGTCTGAAGCTGTCAGATTAATATAGGGAAAAATAGGGAGGTTATGTCTACGAAAAATTAATATGTCAAGAACTCCGGACCATAGGGGTTGCAAAAAGTGTAAGAATACCTTCCCTTCCTACTACTTAAAATTCGTGTACCGGATATTAGCATTAGCAGCCCATTTTCATAAACAACCCATCTATACAAATACTAAAATGTATACTTAGGGTATAGTGATAATACTTTTATCGCTATCCTGTTAACTTTTCTGAATGCATTTATAAGGCATATTATGTCCTAATAATGGCGAAATTATCGTAATTTGTTTATCTCTCACCTGTTGCTCCAGTGAATCGTGTACTAATCAACTCGGATCTATTAGTTAAATTCACGTCACATGAGGCACATGAGAATAATCTTGTGCCACCAATGTGGTCCAGAAAAATTTTGCCCATTGTTTAATATTATTAACCTTTGTTTTCTAAACATACACAAAATACACTCTCTTACTTCCTAACTTCAGTGGATTGGATACAACGTATAATAACGTATTGTACGTAAACAATAATCATCTGTTTAAGTCTTAAGACATTGAATGACATTGACACTAACAAATTTTGATTTTTTTAATGGCTTCGCTTCAACTGAGTGGACAATTAAATTTTTTAAATTAAGTTTTGTCTGTAGACTGACGGCATGACGGCATATGGCCTGTTCCTATATTTTTATATTAATCATAACATGTTTGACTTAATAGCCCAGTTTCCAAGCCATAAACTCTAAAAATGAAAAGACATTCTTTTTTTGGTGTCTCTGTCTACGCTTTTTTTATATTACAAGTTTTATCTATGGTTTTGTCCAAATTAGTTTTGTCTATGGATTCTTTCTTCGCCTAAATTTATATTTGGTTTTGTTTTGTGTACATTTTACTAAAATAGAAATACCCTATAAAGGCTTAGCGTACAGAAAGATGTTAATAAAATAAGTTTATAAAACATTAATATTCTGATTTTATCATGTCCAAAGGCATCAAAGAATAGACATAAATAAACTTAAACATTGAAATGAACTGTGACCTTGGGATGGAAAGCTACAGCTGTGTTGGGAACAAAGTTAACCTAAAATAAAAAATATTGTTTAGAATGTGTAAATAGTGAATTTATATCATGAGAATTGTCGAGGCTCATCTTATGGACCACAAGATGGACGAGGCGGTTACACATTATATTAATTCACATCAAACGGCCGAGGTAATATTTTAAAATTCCCAAATCTAGACCTATATTTTTTATATGTTTTAGTAACCATTATTATTTGCAAAAGTCAATAGCTTTGTGGAACTATTTAAATTCCTATATCATAAATATAAGTAAATATTTACACAAATAAAATTTATATGTAGTCCCTGCCAGTTTATGGCCTAGATTAGCTGGAAATGTCTACTCAATATACGATTTTGTTAAAATCTGTCTATTACACGATCTTCTGTATAACCTTGCCTATCTTGTGGCACATGTGTAGCTATATATGGCTGTAGTATATACAATAACAGCTTTAAATCTGAGATGATAGTCATTTTTCTTAATATTTCCCTCTAAATCAAGTCTCTCCTCTCAGAGTGCCTCCTGACAACGGCCTCTTCCAGCTCATGCCAGTGCTGTCTGTTTAAGGCATCACAAATCCAATAGTGTCCAGCAGTAAGCCTGAGCTGGGTCTTCAAGTGTCCACTCTGACTTCTTCCTTTTCCCGACCCTTGGGTACTAGTGGGTCAGTAACTGACCTCACTTTGGGGACTTGCTTCTCAGGATATGCCCTGGCTGTCTACATATTTGAAAATTTATTCTCGAGATTATATCTGTTTCTTTAGTTTTAGGTCTTATGCTTTTGCTGTTTACTTTATGTAATAATTTGATTGTATGTGTGTGGGTTTGTGTACAAGTTTTATTTTTTCATATAAAATAAGTTATTGCATAGCTATCTATAGCTAATCTAGAGTCATATAAAGTTTACCACAGACTAGAAATATAAATGGCTTAAAGCACTAGTGTACTGTGAGAGTATTTGATGGGAGAGGTGGTCCATACACAAAAGAACATCACTTGAAATATTTTTGTGTTAAATTTAGCTTGAAAGCTTGCTTATGTGGTGTCATTTCACATTCTAGCTAGACTACTGGCTAGAATGTGAAATGGCTTGAAGCTCTCAGTTTGTTTGATTGTGTAGTGAATTAGTTTGACTTTGTAGATATATATAGTCCTTTTATATTAATTACTAAGTATACCCAGTTGTATTAAGATATAACTCAGTTTGATATGAATAATTAGGCAAGTAAAGTAAGTGTAAAATTTACAAATACTTCGACGGGTGCAAAGTAAATAAAGTTATCTACAAAATGATGATTTTTAGTTTATTGTACAATCGTTTTAATAAAACAATTCTTTACAATATGACATTATTTGTTTTGCATATATCACATTATTTCAATAAATTTTTGTACGTAAAAAAAGCCAGCTACGTATGTTCTTTCAAAGTTAATACGACCATCTTTTCGCTCTCCTGTAAAGTAGCTATTTTGCAGATATCTCTTTTTACTTTGCACCCGTCGACTTTATGTATTTGTAAATTTTACACTCCTATGAGAACTTTAAAATTAGCAATAGTTTGAATTTTTTTTCAAAATAAGTTCCACTAGAGAACATGTTTTGAAGGTCATACATATAAGTCAAAATTTAAATCTACTTCCTATTCTATTTACACTAGTTCACAATATATTATCACTGTTGAATAGGGAAAGTGGCAAGAAATTCCCCAGCAATGCATTTACTTTATAAAAAATTCTTCATAATTATTAATTTATCTTAGACCATTACTTATAGAAGTACATACATACATAATTTCACGCCAGGTCCCTTGCGGGGTAGGCACAAACAACAGAGCGCCATACAGGCTTATTCTTACACACCTCACTTGCTTCTTTTACATTCATAGCTCTTGTCAGGCACGCTCGTCTGTTCTAAAGGCTCCTGACATCACCTTCTGCTAATACACGATCAATTTGATCATGGAAGGTGTGTCGTGGCCTTCCGCGACTTCTGCATCCATCCACTTTTGCATTGTATATCTGTTTAGTCATTCTTTCATCATACATTCTTTCCACATGCCCGAACCACCGGAGCATTCCTTTCCTTACCCTCACCCTGACACTCTTTCAGACCAACTCTCTTTCTTACTTCGGTATTACGAACGTGGTCCGCGAGCGTCACTCCGCAGATTTCGCGCAGTGCTCGCATCTCGACTGCGTGTACTCTACTTTCATGTTCTCTGTTCCATACCCAACTTTCGCTTCCATACGTGAGCGTAGGTACCAGCACCGCGTTGTTTATGGAGAGCTGGGCCTTCTGGCTGAGGTTCTTAGCGCCTAGAAGTTTACCTAACGCTCCATTCACACTATTCCCCAAATTTACTCTTCTTTCTATGTCAGCGGTGTACCTTCCATCCCTGCTAAAAGCACATCCAAGATATACAAACTCATTCACTTGTTCCAGCATAACATCGTCGACCATTATCCTTGCATTCATTCTGGTTTCTTCTCTTTCAAACACCTTTGTTTTCTTCGCATTCAAATGTAAGCCTCTCGCCTGACAGTCATCTTTCATCATTGTGACTAGTGTTTGCCCCTCCACCACCCCTTCCGCTTTGTCTCTGTCAGACATAAGGCATCCAGGCTTCTCTCATTCATTATATCAATCATTTCGTCCATCTTATCTTTCATTCCACCTCTCACATTCCACGTGCCTATACGGCACTCTGCTCCTCTCGACCCGCCAGGTTTGGCGCTGCGTGAAGTGTGGCGGGGCCCCCTTCGCCGCATGCGCGAGAGTTCACACCGACGGGGGCGCATCGGTGAGCGTCGCCTGCGGGGGACGCCCTATCATGCACTGCATTTGGGTGAATCTCGGTCAGAATTGTGGCCCTCTGGGCCAGCGGGGATCGCGACGTGCACGCTTCTGACATGACCCCCAACTTACTTACTTATAGAAGAAAAGAAGAGTTACTTATAGACTTATAGAAGTGGTTATACAATTACTTTTCGAAGCATTAATGAAGTTGTAATAAACTATAAAATTTAAAAACTTCGTTTAAAAAAACCGACTTCAAAAACGAAAAAACTAAAATGTATAAAATAACTTATTTCTTAAGCTATTATTATTAATATATATTATCTAAAACATCTTAAAGTCGGTGCTTAGTAATTTTCAAAATATAGTAATTTTTATGTTTTACTTTGCACGGACTTCAAGATGTTTTAGATAATATATATTAATAATAATAGCTTAAGAAATAAGTTATTTTATACATTTTAGTTTTTTCGTTTTTGAAGTCGGTTTTTTTAAACGAAGTTTTTAAATTTTATTTGTTACTTTTTAGTGTCTAGCTATGTATGGGTGGACCTGCGAATGGTGCCGCGCTTCTTAAAAAATATAGGTCCCAAGAACCGGGAACAAAAAAATGTTCGTAAAATGAAAACTACTGGGCCAAACTATGTCAAATTTTTAGGGGACCACATGGCAGCTATTCCGCGTCGAACAAAAAAAGAATCACGTAAATCGAATCATAAATCTCAGAGTAATCGGTGTACATATGGAACGGAGTGAAAATTATTTCCATGAAAAATGTTCATAAAATGAAAACTACTGGGCCAAACTATGTAAAATTTTTAGGGGACCAATTGGAAGCTATTCCGCGTCGAACAAAAAAAGAATCACGTAAATCGGATCATAAATCACTGAGTTATCGGCGAACATACATAAAAAAAGCAACAAAAAAAAAAAGATCCCGACGAATTGAGAACCTCCTCCTTCTTTCGAAGTCTGTTAAAAATTGTTACTTTAATATATATTATTGTATGAAAATGCAATGTTTTTAAAAATTTCAAATCCACTGACTGCTTTTTTAGACACCGCATGAAATTTTATACAAAAAGCTTTTCTTTTTACAGTCAGTACATGTGAATGCAAGCAGCCTGGCCTTGAATGTTCAGGATGATGGAGCAAACAGAGTTACTGTAATGCATCCACACACCTACTCTACAACTATGTGCAGGTTTGTTGAATATTTTGTATAAACTCTTTTGTCCTAAGCCTTTGTCCTAAGCCTCCATTGTCACATTCTTGTGACAATGGAGGTAGAGAAAATTGAATAACTTCTCTTGTGAGTATTCAAATGAACATCTTGTAAGAATTTTGAGTTTAAACATTTTTTATTCAAATATATATATATATATATATATATATACACTGACGGACTCATAAAATGCATCAAAGTAATAGACGACTTTGAAATAAATATTTTAACCAAGTATGCAAACTTTCTATACAGATTTAAATTGAAACCTCTACATTGGTTCGTGAACTTTAAAACAGCGTAGGGTCATATCCTTAAGTTTAAGTTTGTGTACTGGAAAGGACCTTAAGACTTTTTTGAAGAAAAAACAGAAATTTAAGGAAAATTGGTTTAATTAAAAAATTGGTTTTAACAATAGACACAAACTTTATGCAAGGGTTTATTTATGTTTTAATAAGGTGTATTAACTCCACGTGCCCTTATTACGGATTCTAATCGGTTCCGCATAGATTTTATTAGGGTTATTAAAAGATCTTGCGGAATATTGTCCCATTCTTCTGAAAGTGCTGTTCTTAGTGCTGCCACTGTCGTGGACAAAGGGTTTCTCGCATATACAGCTCTTTTTAAATTGTCCCAAACATGCTCAATGGGATTAAGATCCGGGCTGCGTGCTGGCCAATTCATTGTACGTATCCCAACCTCTTCGCAATATTGTCGAACTTGTGCAGCAGTGTGCGGCCGGGCATTATCCTGCATTAAAGTAAAATTTTCGCCTATGAATCCCATGTAAGGCACCACGTGATCTTCTAAGATCTCTGTTATGTAGCGATGTGCAGTCAAACCCCCTCTATTACCGTTTTGACGGACCATGTCTATGAACACAAGTTCTGTTCGCCCGTTCATCGATATGCCACCATACACGAACCGCCTCCAAAAGGAACACGCTCCTCAATGCAACTTTGAGCATATCGCTCCCTACGTCGACGATAGACTCTTCTGCGACCATCTGCACCATATAAACATGTCCTACACTCGTCCGTGAACAATACGGAGGTCCATTGCTCTTCTGTCCAATTCAGGTCCTCACGCGCAAATCTTAAGCGAGCTTGTCTGTGAGCTACAGACAAGTTTGGACAATTTGCTGGTCTAAAAGGGGTGATATCCGCTTCCTTTAACCTTCTTCTTATTGTTCGTGCACTCACGTTTACTCCACGCACTTCATTAAGCTCTGTTTTGATGTTAACAGACGTGAGGAAACGATTTCGCAGGGAAGTTGTAACAATAAATCGGTCATCTCGACCGGTGGTTGCTCGAGTCCTGCCTGTACCACGTCTCCTTCTGTAAGAACCTGTCTCCACAAACCTTCTGTATATTCTAGAAACCGTAGACTGGTTTAAATTTAAATTTCTAGTATCCATATTATGGTTCAAAAACTCTCGATGAGTTAAAAAACTAACCCAACAATTCTGCTGGTAACAATAATTCAATTGACAAAAGAATAAAAAATCAATGAGAATCAATTTAAAACTTTGCTATAAATAACACGCAAATCTGATACTACGAGTAAATTTTCTTTTCCCGGCTATATTCATTTGTTTTACTGCAGTTCTATTTTTAAATTTTCCTTTTTTTTGAGATTAAGAGCCAGTCTTTCCATATTTATATAATTTAATCTAAAAAGTTTGCATACTTATTTAAAAAAATAATTTCAAAGTAATCCTGAACTTTGATGCAGTTTATGAGTCCATCAGTTTATATGTGTGTGTGAAGCAAAATAAGAGCAAAAACTTTGTACCCCTTTTTACGAAAATTGTGTGGACAGAGGAGTATGAAATTTTGCACACTTAGGGCCTTACTAATAATCATTTTTTAAATTTAAATAAACTGCTCAGCAACTGATTAGTGAATATCTTAACCATAAACTCCTCTTTCGTCAAATATTTTGGGTACAACCTATGTTAATCATTCAAATTTCGTTTATCTGTGCTCCTCTTAGGTAAACAAAAGGTAAAACATGTTTATAAGTGAAAAAAATGATATTCATTGATTAGGATCTGATTATGATTCTCTTACTTAAGAGATGCCCAGTCGTTTCTGGTTTTTTTTTTTGGGTGCATCTTGCAATCAGTCGGCCAGACTATGAGCAGATTTGTTGTGTGCTGTTTTGCATTTGGTGCAAGATCCCCATCAGGACCTTTCCACGATTCAGCGGCGACGACTTAGATTGACCGCCTCTTGAGTCTTCTTAAAGACTCCGGGATTGTAAGCTGTACCGCTAGCTGGTTGGGATGGTTAAATAGTCTTTTCCTGTATTTAGAACACCAAGTCTTTATTTCTTCTTTAACTGTTCTGATGTTCAGGTGTTCGTGGACCTCCGAGGGTTTTATAAACCAGGGACAGTTGGCGATTTGCTTCAGGATGTAATTTTGAGCCCTCTGAATTATACTTATACTGGAGTCGCACGCTGAACCCCACATTTGGATACCATACGTCCATATAGGTTTAAGGAGCATTTCATAGATGAGTAGCTTGTTATCCACTGACAGCTTGGAGTTTCTACCCAGGAGCCAGTAGAGTCCTCTGTACTTCATATTGATTTCATCTCGCTTTTTCTTGATGTGTTGTTTCCAGACAAGCCTTCTATCTAGGTGCATACCCAGGTATTTTACACAATCTTGCTGTGGAAGTTGGTTGTTATTCAGGATGACTGGTGGACAATTACCCCTATGTAGTGCAAACGTTATGTGCACTGATTTCGTTGCGCTTGCTTTTATTCGCCATTTAGTCAACCAAGCTTCAATGTCATTTAATCCTATTTGTAGGAACTCGGAGGCTTGGGTCGGACATTTACTGCACGCGAGTATTGCTGTGCCATCAGCGAAGGTCGCCACTATAACGTTTTCACTCTGTGGAAGGTCGCATGTATAGATGGTATACAAGACCGGACCCAAAACTGAGCCTTGCGGTACACCGGCCAGTATGGGGTGAAATGGTGATGTGCAATCCTCCTCTCTAATTTGGAAGATTCGATCTTTTAGGTACGACTCTATTATTGGGAAGAATGTACTTGGCAAGAGAGTTTTAATTTTGTACAAGAGCCCTTTGTGCCAAACCTTGTCAAATGCTTGTTGCACATCGAGGAAGGCAGCAGAGCAGTATTCTTTTCTTTCTAATGCACCTCTGACTATTTTAGAGATCCTATGAACCTGTTCCACAGTTCCGTGTTGTTGTCGGAAACCAAATTGGTGATCCGGGATTATGGATCTACTACGGATCTCTTCTAGTAGTCTGTGCAACAAGATCGATTCAAATATCTTAGACGTCACTCTCAGCAAACTTGTCGGCCGGTAAGAAGTGATCTCATTCACTGGTTTCCCTGGTTTAGGTATCATCACGACCTGCGAAACCTTCAAGAGTAATGGGAAGCTCCCACATCGAATTATGCTATTGAACAGGATTGTGAGGAATACCACACCCTTCCTTGGAAGATTCTTCAAGACTGTTTTGTCGATTAGGTCGAAACCTGGTGCCTTTTTGTTGTCTAATTTAAGAATAGTTCTCATCACTTCTTTTGGAGATGTTGGTCTTATTGGCAGATCAAGTTGAAAGTCCTGATTTAGAACATAGTCTATATCGGAATCTTCTGTTCCAGGATTCTCGTCATTGGGTGTAAAAACATTAGCCAGATGAGTACCAAAAGCATCAGCTTTTTCTTGGTTAGTTCTTGCCCATTTATTATTATCCTGTAACCTGAGTGGTGGTTTGGGTTCTATAGGTCTGTTTAATTTTTTACAAGCACGCCAAAGAGAATAGCCAGTAGCGCTTGTGGCAGTTAAAAATTCTAAGTAGCATTGCATAGTGTCATCCCGTGCGTTTTTAATAGCATTTTTAAGGTCTTTAATTGCCTTATTGAGAGCTGTCTTGTCGGCAGAAAGTGCTTGTGTGCCAGATTCTACGTAGTTTCCTCTTGTGAAGAACAAGTTGTTTAATCTCTGGAGATATTTTATTATGACGATGTTTGGAACAAGAGTACTGGGGAGTGGAGTTCCAGCATGCAGACTGAACTACTGTAGTGAAATGCTTTGTAGCTTCTTCAATATCGTCTTCGGTTTTAAGTGCTACCTGAAGAGAAAGCTCCTTAGTAACTATTTCCCGAAATGAATCCCAGTCAGTACGCCTGCTGTATAGAGATGGTTGTCTCTCTTTAGTTAGAATAGTGGTACTGACTGTTAATATCACTGGTATATGGTTGGATGAGCTATCAAGGCATGACTCAATACGAAAGAACAGTTGAGACAGACCTGCTGTGATAAAAAAGTCTAAAATGTCTGGTAGTCTTTCTGGATCAGTGGGCCAGTGTGTTGGTTCTGGTGTTGAGACTGTAGTCAAGAGCTGTCCGTCAACACTTTTTTTCAGCTCCCTCCCACGTATGGTTATTAATCTAGAACCCCAGTGCTGGTGTTTAGCGTTCCAGTCACCTCCCGCAATGAAACGACATCCCAGACTTTTAAAAAAGTCAGTAAATTGCTCTTCAGTAATTTTATGCTTTGGGGGACAGTAAACGGCTGAAATGTTGAAGTTCCCATTTCTGTCCGAGACTGACACGCTGGTGCCTTGGATATGTTCAGTAGAATACTTTGGAAGTTCATTGTGCTTTACAGAGCTCTTAATGATAACTGCTGTTCCGCCATGAGCAGTTCCGTCTGGGTGATTGGTAGTATAAGTATAAATACAGTAACCATTCATTTTTACCAAACTGCCGTTTACCATATGAGTTTCTGAAATAAGAAGAGCATCCAATTTATGCAAATGCAGCAAGGTTTCTACTTCATGTGCATTAGGCGCCAAGCCATTGACGTTCCATGTAGCTAGTTTTAGAGAGGTCATTTTGACAGTTTAGAAACTACTGTTGTTATGAGTTTCAATAATGTACTCATTTGTTCTAACATGATATAAATTTTTTCCATTTGTTTAGTAAACATATGTTCTATGACTTTATAAGAGTCTTGTTGTGTGCTTTTCTCGTCTTGCATTATTATTAAGTAAGGCCGTTTTAGTTTATATAGAGAAGGAGTGCAGAATTTACCAAGTATGTTAGAGATATTTCATCTTTGTGATTTACTCTAATGATCGATGGAATAAAATTACATGTGTAATTTTTACAGATTTTAGTTGGTTCAATTCCCAGGTGAAGCAAGAGAATATTCGAAAATCTTTGCAGTTTTATTTCGTTTCAAAAATAAAGAAATGTCTCTTTGGAGTAAAATATGCTATCTCTATTTTTAGAATACTTTTCCTCCAGATGGCATTCAAAAATTCCAGCCTGTATAGTGTATTCCACTTGTTTTTTTTTAAATAGCTTCTAAGTACAGTACACGGCATGTTCAGAATTTTATAATATTATATATAATATGGGCTTTATTGGGGATAAAATATACCACTTAATTTTTCCAGGCAAGTGTCAGTAGGTGAGCAAGTGGCGGAAGGTCCATGGAGTGAGGAAATCTTGGATACGGATGGCAGGATAGCAGCCATAGTAGCACAATTATCGCAACATTCCAGATCACATCATCCGCCTGTACATCATAAGGTATTTAGAGTATAGGAGTTTTTGGTGGATAATTGCTTGTTTGTTGACCACCCTTTGATAAGATAAACTGTAATACACATGTTGCTTAATACAGTATGGTTTATAAAAAAATATTCTGTGTGTCTTTGAATTACAGGCCCCTTGACAAATTTAATGTAATGTGGCGTGTCACTGACTGGCTATAATCCCTATCTACACCATATAATAATGCAGCCAAAGACAAGCCCCGGCCAGTGTAGGGTTATTGTGGAAAATTAGAACAAAAAGTACCGGGCTATTGGGATGAACTGCTAGTGATACTGGGGCTACGAACATGGGGACTATGGTGTCTGCCCATCGCAATGTTTGGGGAATAATGGACAGATTGTGACTCGCTACTCCCTGCATGGGCCCCGAGAAATGCCATAGAAGACAACAAGGGGCAACTTGGGTGTGAGTGGCTATGGGGTGTCGAGAGGTGGGCTGCAGGTTCACCGAGGCTACTTCCAACGTTAAGCCTTTTATCACTCCCACCCATGGAGCTTGAGTCTTAGTTGTAGCGATCTACACTCTGTGCTGGCTCCGAGGACACAACTCCAGTGATGATACACTTAGCATATATCTTCAGTACAGGCTTTGTCACTACTGCAATAGAAAAGAAAACACGTTGAATTGTTATTCAATCATAAATCATGTACCATTATTTGCCAATTTCAGGTACCAACTGTGAGAACAGATGTCGACACATCAGTAATCCTGGATGGTTCTATGAGGTTTCTAAATGGACAAGGTTTGGTAAGTACCATTGAAATCACAACGGCTCTTCCTATTTTCATAATATTCAACTCTTTATCAATGAATGAAAGAAAACACTTGATTGTTCACCTATAATTAAAACTACGTTCTTACAACTAGGTACAGTGAATAAAAGGTGGCCTTGTGGCTTAAAGCGATCTCTTCCAGGCAAACCTCTATCTGTCTGTCTGTCTATCTATATTTATATCTTGTATGTGCGAGAAATCCCAACTAAACAAGTAGGATATTCTTTGACACAATTGTTCCTAAAAATTCTTGTTTGTATGTTACATATTGTTACAATTTGGGCCATCTGCATATCTGTAAACAAAGCACATTTATTACCCGCCGGCGTTTGAACTAATAATTGAAACTATTTATGACTGTCTTCTTTGGTTTACTTTGTGTTTAGAAAAAAACAGCCCATTGTGTGTTGTAATCTTTATGGTAGTCGTGGTAGCCTGGTGTGATTCTTGGAAATCTCAGTCCACGCGGTCAAGCAGACGTATTGTATTTGTACAGTATAAAGCATTGCCTCAATGGAGGGACGAGGCAGTCTAGCAATAACCAGCTGCGAGGCAAGACTGTACATTTGATAAGCTATATATTGACGGACTTTGCGCGTGTTATTGAATCGTGCAGTTTGTGTCCAGTTATATTTGTATTTGTATTATACGTGTTTGTATAGTTGTAATAAATTCTAAAGTGATTCCAACGGCATTTTAATTCGAGTCCTGCGTAACAACAGTATTTATGAAAAATAGAATGTATTTCCAGGAGCACCAATCTGAGACCATCGTCGTCCATCAGTTACCAGCGCTGCCGCCACTCCAAGACATGAAACGGTGTCAAGATACGAATTGGTTTCATAACAAGAGCAAGATCACACTTAAGGTAATCAGCGTTGATCCATTAACATTTTCTTAGAAGATGACCAATGTCCCCTATATGGTGCTCATGTTGTGTGCGCATTTTAGTAATCATGGTCTTCTTTAGCTGTACTTCTTTTAAAAAAACATACTGCTTTTTACAAGAAAAATAAGTTAAAAGGTTAAGTAAAAAGGTTTTTAAATACAAGCTTTTGAGATCCTGCATATCATGTAGCAGCAGAGTGCTAGCCATTTGGCCTTTTTGATCATTTTGGCTATTTTAGCCTTTTTACTCATTTTGGCTATGTCGGTCACTTTGGCCATTTCGGTCATTTTGGCCATGTTGGTCATTTTGGCCGTTTTGGTCATTTTTACTATTTTGGCCTTTTTGGTAATTTCGGTCATTGTTGCCTTTTTGGTTGTTTTGGCCTTTTTGGTCATTTTGGCCATTTTGGCCTTTTTGGTCATTTTGGCCTTTTTGGTCATTTTGGCCTTTTTGGTCATTTTGGCCTTTTTGGTCATTTTGACCATGTCGGTCATTTTGGTCATTTTGGCCTTTTTGGTCATTTTGACCATTTTGATTATTTTCGCCGTTTTGGTGGTTTTTGCCTATTCTATCGTTTTGGCTACATCGGCCACTGTGGCCTTTTTGGTCATTTTGGCCATGTCGGTCATTTTGACCATTTTGATTATTTTCGCCTTTTTGATTATTTTGGCCTTTTTGGTCGTTTTTGCCTATTCCGTCATTTTGGCCATGTCGGTCTCTGTGGCCTTTTTGGTCATTTTGGCCATGTCGGTCATTCCGGCCTTTTTGGTCATTTTGACCATTTTGGTCAAGTTTTGTAATTAATGTTGTTTACAGATAGACGGGGGATGGTATAATTAGCGATATAAAATGAAGTGAATCTTCAGTGGGCAAATACATAAAAATTTAATATAATCACAGATTAATAAATAGTTACTACGTAACAGATACATCACTCCCATACAAAAGTGAAAATACCTACGCTAAAATAGCCTACAAGATCTTAATAATAATACCTGCCGCTCAGAACGAGAAGAAATGTACCATAAGTACGCGAACAAAGAGTCGAGACTGTGTTGCCCGCAATGCGGGAGACGCGCCAACGCGTCTTCGTAAGATTGCGCTAGGGTTGACCTATGATGAATTGAGAACCTCCTCCTTTTTTACAGTTGGTTAAAAATTAAAACATTTCGATATCACTTTGTGTCAAACATCATACCTATTGATTTCTTGATAATAATTCTTGTGAAAAGTGAATATACGTCGATTCAAACTTATACCTTATTTAATTGATTATCTACACGTAACGAGATACAGACAGATGTCGGTCGATAGACGCTTATTTCTACCCACAGCAAAAATATCTAAGAAATCTAAAATTATCGAACATTGCCCATTGTGTGAGTACTAGGTAAGGTAACTACAATAGGAATTACCTATAAACACAACACTTTATAATACCTGTCTCAAAAAACTTCTTAATTTACGTTTTACCTACTTATATTCAAAGAAATAAATGGTGACAAAATCCATAAAGATAGGTTTATAATACTACTCTACTTTCTTCGTCTCTCGGCAATGAAAAAAGCGACAAATTTTTGTTTGTTTTTTACTTTTACACCCAAATAAAACTACAGTTTGAAGGTTTTAAGGACGTCACACACGGCGAAGATACTATAATATTTTATGTTAAGATGCCTGAATATAAAATATTATAGTATATTAAGGTATCACACTGTTAAGTTACGATAATATATCCATTGGAATCATTCTATCCAAAGGCTTTACTAGGGGTTACACGTATATTTCTCCACTGAATCTATATACAGGCTGATATAATATGAATAATACGGCCTTACTATTAGATTTATTGGATAGCTCATCGGATGATAATTCTGAATTCGAATATGGCTTAATAATTTCTGCCGCACATTCTAAATGTCGAAAAGTCTAGGTTTATAAGAATAAAAATACAGCTAGAAAACTAAACCACTATGCGAAACAGGCGAGACGATATGTACGTTTGTACGTAAAAAGCTGAACAAGGCATTTTATCAACATAATATTAAATAAAATTACATCGAGTAATAACAAAAACTCGAGAGAAAAGGTAGTTGAATCAATAAAATAGATTTCATTCCATTTTACATTGAATATTAAGTGCATACTCTGTATAAGGACCTTGCGATATATTTTGTATCTTAAGATGACATCGTTGCATCGCTCGGCATCTTGACATAAAATTTCCATATCGCTCGATAGCTTAAGATTGTGTAATATGAAAATATATAGTATCTTAGCCGTGTGTGATAGTTCATACAAATTGTATAGTGAGCGATATTTTATCTTAACATAATATATTATTGTATCTTCGCCGTGTGTGACGCCCTTAAAGCTTGTTTTGAATTTTATTTGATTATTATTCCCATGTTTCGGGCACTTATCAATAGCCGTGATCATAGAAGACAAAGATGTCAAGTGTCAATGAAGTATTGTTAAAGTTTTTATTTAACCTACCGCCAATTTGTTCATTTTAATTATTTAGTGTTAATTTTTGTTTATGGTTGTTATTTACTATATGGAAGCCTAATCTAATTTACCACCGCTTCGCAATGTTTTTTGGCTGAAGAGAATATGCGGCGCAAGAAACTAATACTAGCTGTTACCTGCGACTTCGTCCGCGTGGAATTAAATTAAATTTGCTTTAGACCTTTCAATTATCTTTCTAAAACAAAAGTAACCTAAGTTACTCTTCATAACAATATGACTTACCTACCAGTGAAAGTTTCGTCAAAATCGGTCTAGCCGTTTCAGAGATTAGCTGGAACAAACAGACAGACAAAAAATAAATTGTCAACAAAGTTGGTCCATGTTCTGGTGCACACAGAAACAGCTCTTAGGTCCTTGAGTTGTGGCAGTTTCATTTTTGGTGGGTTTGGGTCTTAATAGTTTTGATCGAGATAGACCTCCAAAAAGTTATCTTCACTGATTTAAAAAAAAAAAAAACTTTTGAATGTGACTTACAGGATAACAACGATATTCTACATGAAGATGAGGCTGTGTTAGATTTGGACCCCGGAGCGTCGCCAGTACACAACAAGCAGCAGAGCAAGAAAAGTCTACCCCACAAAAAGAGGATATCGAAGAAACTGAAGAGAAGCAACGGGAGTAGCACTCCGCAACAGGTCCGTAACACTATTAATGAACATTTTTTAAATCATCAGATAAGTTAGTTAACAGTCGAATAGATTGTAACTTGACTATATTCAAAATTAAAACAATTCATGCAACTGTCATTTTTAATTTTCTCATGTAGCGGTACACTTACAAGCCAATAGATGGCGTTGTTCAATAATTGCGGTCGCAAACGTTTCCCGGAAGGTACGAACAATATACACAAATTCAATTTCCAACAATAATAGACGGGCCTTGGCCTGCTAGGAGCAACACTGCCCTCTGGAATATCCTCCTTTGAGACCGGCAGTATTCCACCACTACCCCGGGGTATTCACTTCTGGTCATGGGATAAATCACTCACCAAGAAGAAAAGAGTGATATATATCTGTTCGGTCCTTGCCTAGTATTAAGTAGGTAGAACATCGCTCCGTCAATTTTGCTGTCTACCCTCACTGTGTGAGGCGAAGGCTAACACAGAGCAGGGTAGGAGCAGCCATTTTTTTGAACGCTCTCACAGTCAACGTTTGGACGAGAACCTCACCGCGCCGTGCGCAGATACTTTAACATTGGAATTTCTAAAACTTATCATCTTGGTGTGAATTTCTAAAACTTATCATCTTGGTGTGATTACTGGCCGTGCCAAGAACATTTCCTTTCCGTAAAACTTTGTACTTCAAGTGTTAGCTCTAAAGTGAAATTTAGTGCCGTGTGCTGTTCCTGTGTGCAACACCTGACCCGAGCCAGGAGAGGGCGGATCTCAAGGTTGGTGGAGCCTCTGCTTTACTAGTGCAAGGATTTAGGTCATATCTTTCTCATACAGTCCATAACAAATTGAACCAGCTTATTGTCAGAGGGCTACAGCGCCACACAATATCTTTTTGATACAAAGATATATATCACTCTTTTATATCTTTAACTCTTTATCTTTACAGTGAATAGTGTCAATTGCAGACCAAGCAATTGACACTGGCAACGCAAAATATCTGACATTTAAATAACATACACGCCATTTAGATGGCTTTTGACTTTTAGTAAATATTACAAAATTACACCATAAAACTATGGTGTTACGATTGATTTTGGCTTGCTATTATATTCGGTTTCGTCGTTCACTTACTACGCATGCGCAGTGCGCGGACTAATCATTCTTTCTCATCGCGTGGAACAGGAATGAACTAATGAGTTAAAGACATAAAGACACATTTTGAACGCAAGTGATATACAGATGTAATCACTCTTCGCGTCGGATATATATCTTTTGAGTTAATCACTCGGGATTTACACACCTCTACTCATTTCAACCATGATGTGTTTTACTCTATAGAATATTTTTAGCTGGTGATTGAAAATAGAAAAGCTTTATATAAACGCAATTTTCGGTATTCCACATCCGGATGTTGCGTCGCTATCCGGTATCCGGCCGGATAACACATTAAGTTTGGAGACCGGATATTCGTTTTATCTCCTATTGAAACTGATATTTGTGCTGTTACATACATATTGTCACTAGTGATGTGTAACGATTGTAATTTTAGCCTCCAGAAATTTTTGGAGTTTTTTCACCAAAAACCGGTTCTTCACTGGAGAATAACCTAAAATCAAATTTTGTTTACGTTACATGAAAGTTGGCTTAATTTCTACATAATATTAGTATCTATCCATGTTTTTGAAGGAATAGATAAATAAACACAGAAAAATTATACAAAAGAACATTTGTTCCAACATACGAAACTTTATAACAGAAATATGTGAACAGTTTCTGTTCAAAAACAGAGCATTTCCACTGCATCTGTATGCAACCTTGTTCGCCGACTACCTACCATGTAGCCAGCTGTAGAAAAAGATACACTCATACAATATTAAATTAATATTTTTAGACATAAAGTGTGGTTCTACTCGTGTACGAAAATACCGGTAAACAATAAAAACACCTATAAAAAACCGGTGATGACTGTAACCGGTTTTTCACCGGTTTTTGTAGAACCGATACACATCTCTAATTGTCACGCCTGTTTGCCATTGTGCTAGGCTGAGACTATGGATGTCCACCTGCTAAGATCTTGATACACACTTTTCGCTTCATCAACTTTCATTAATCTTTTCATACATACATGCCTATTTAAACTTTCATACATACATACATAATTAGTCACTAGCCGGTATCCATCCGGATAAAATAACGTTGGATATCAGATATTCGTTTTATCTCCAATCGAAACTGTTATTTGTACTGTTTAACACATTTCAGGACATAGTTGTGATAAATTGCACCGATCAAGTTCAACAAGAGGAGATATTGCCGGATAACTTTGTCACCGGGGTGCAGCACGAAGACCATCTGCCCCAAGACACGCACCACATCACGCATGAGGTGAACTTAATATTATAGTGTGTAAATTGGATATATTTAATGCAAAGTCTTTAGCTTTTAAAAAAATGATAATTTCTATGCTGAAAGATCACACCTCTTCACTTGTATAGTAATTTGTTTAATGCTTTCTTTTTCTTCGTTTATTATCCTTATAATGTATCACTAAGACTAATGTCCTCGATTTAAGGGGGTCGATTTCGATGCCGTTTTCGCTGATCATCAGCTAATTCTTAGATTTTAAATCTGCGCAACGTTTTAGTCTAGAATGATTTAAAATTACCACATAAATTTTTTTTTTGTTCCGTTCGCAAACTGGCCAACTCGGCTTATAAAAAAAAAAAAAAAAATTGAACACAGATTATATGGTTGCTGACTCGCCTTCTTGGCACGAACACATCATGCATTATATAAAGACATTCAGTACATAGTGATTTAGAAAATAAACTAAATAAATCGTGGCAGATGTTATTGTAGGCAGTACAAAGACGGTAAAGTGGTGAGTGTTGACAGTACACAGTGCGACATGTTGCTAGAGCGAATATTATACGATTTTATTCCAAAGTGATTTTTTCACTGATCTATTGCAAGCTTGTTATAATAAAATGTGTGTGATATTTTTTTTCCCCCGGGAATCACGCGGTATATTTCCCGGGAGCGCTTTGCAGTTGTTAGGGTGCATAAAAATTTGCTTAATCCGACAGCTTTCACTAAAAGAATTATTTAAATTTAAAAAATAATATAGGCTATAGAATAGTGATGTGATTTTAAGGTTTTAAAGTAATTAAACTCAATAATTAATGGAGTGCTGTATTCGTAGGTTGAGAGATGAGAGATGACAGCAGAGTGAATGAACAATAGTGCTGTGTCCACTGTTGTGACCGGTCTTTAAATTTAACTATTTTAATATATATATATGTCGGAGGGAATCTATGACGATATGACGATGTATTGTTGACTGGATGTATAACGCACAATATCATTTGTTTACATTATAATCACTTCTAAAATTCTTAATGTAATTTAATTAGATTTGTTAATGTTTCTATAACTTCAAGATCGTTCTAACCTAATAAAAGTTATGAATATTGTAATTTAATAAACGACCAATCAGAGCAGAGCATATGGCGGAGCGGGGTCAGCGCCCTCTATACTTTGAGTAATATCTACTTGGGTAGACTGTGGAGTTTTTGTGACACATTTGGTTGATGGTAATAGGTCGAGTTGGACCATGGAGTATTTTAAAGAAAGTATTGTAGTTGGAAGTATGAGCGGGTGCCCTGAACCCGCTGCTCGGTCTAAATTATGTCAATGTTGATCAAATCTAAATTAAAAGTGTATAAACCGTGGCTATTGTGTTTTATGCTCGCATTTTATCCTGATGACGCCCACAAAACCTGCAATAACTAAAAGAGATGTCGAGAACGACTCAATGTTTATCAACATTATGACATAGTTTAGACCGAGCAGCAGCGGGTCCAGGGCACCCGCTCATACTTCCAGCTTCAATGTTTTCTTTAAAATACTCCATGGTCCAACTCGACCTGTTGCCACCAACCAAATGTGCCACAAAAACTCCTCAGTCTACCCAAGTAGATATTACTCAAAGTATAGAGGGCGCTGACCCCGCTCTAGACATGCTCTGCTCTCATTGGTCGTTTATTAAATTACAATATTCATAACTTTTATTAGGTTAGAACGATCTTTAAGTTATAGAAACATTTAACAAATCAAATTAAATTAAATTAAGATTTTTAGAAGTAATTAAAATGTTAACAAATGATATTGTGCGTTATACATCCAGTCAATAATACATCCAATTATAACTTCCCTCCGACATATATATATATATATATATATATATGATTTTGAGATGTTAAGTATAAATAGACATGGAAATAAGACAAAAGGCTATATTATTTTTAAATGCTGCGGTACTTTGTGTCACGCGAATTTCAAGTCTGGCGTGTATGAAGTCGCGCGCATATCCTAGTCTTAAAATATTTATTGACTGTATTCACTTATCAAATTATTCGAAGCAACGTTCATTTATCTAATCTAATATTATAGTTCTCATAAAACATAAATCGCCTGAAGTATAATTCGGGTCTTGTGGTTTTAAATCGTTTTTTTTTTAAACAGGTCAGAGCAATATTGATATGTCAAATTTGTGGTGAATTCTATGGGGAGGACCAGTTGAAGTTTTACCATCATTTGAAGCAACATTACGAGCCTCATGCAACTATTATAATTGAGAACCCAGTACCTGATTTAGGCATAGATAAGGTGAGATACTTTAATATAGAGTACGAACAAAATTTATATGCGTCTCTGAATTTGCTACACGTCATTGCATAGAACACAGTTATAAGGTTCACGGACCGAGCGGGGAACGGAGAATGTTGCGCTCTCGCTCGGCCGCTATACGGAATTGCATGCCGTCTCTTTCGCACAATAAACCGTAAGGTGATTATAATTGTTAACACTTGATTGGACCTGCGCCAACTTCACCTGAAGCGCATTTATGTTTTGCGCGCACTATAATTGGTTTATGTTATTTTTAGAGTTTAATATACAACTTTTGTAAAAGTTTTAAATTTAAACGATGAAGATAAATTGATAACGAACCCACAGTCAGATGGTAGGGTATTTGCTTCTCTGGATGGCTACCACCACTGGTCTAGAGTATGCTGGCATAACAACTTTGAGTGGCCAGGTTCCAATTTTTCCTTCAAGGTTGGCAGTACATTGGCAGCACCTCTGGTATTGCTAATGTCCATAGGCGATGGTAATCACTTTCCATCACATTTGGGCTGTCAGCCTGTGTGCTGTGACTCAGCAATAAAAAAGATTGTTTTTTTTTAAATATGTTTTCCAGATGACAAATACTTGTATAGTGGACAACGTTCAAACACTCCCCGATTCGATCGTGGAGTTATCCCTAGAGAACACGGTACCAAAGACAGTGTACCAAAACATAGACAAACACATTCTGTACACGTCGAGCGATAAGACGTTGAATTACACGAGCAATAAGGTGCAATATTCAATGGCGAGCATGGACAAGGAGGTGCCCACGCCCGAGACAGAGAAGTCCGATATATACGACTCGTTGGACAAATTGGAGTTCTACAGCTGTCTGAAGTGCAACAAGCAGTTCAGGAAGCAGAAGCATTGCGAGGCTCACATAAAGGAGGTGCACAGTAATCCGAAGGTAAGTTTTGTTTTAATTCTACCCCCACATTCAGAATTGGATAACGGTTTGTTTAATACTAGCGGCCTGTCACAGCTTTGCCCAGTGCAAATCTAAATAAAACTTTTTTTTTTTTGAGTTTAATTGTCTACTAAGCGAATTCAAAATATTTACTCTCGCATACTGCCCGTAACCCAGTGACGCCTACATCGCATAAGGTGCTGCCTAGCTAGCCGAGCAGGGTGAGCGGCGACCACGCAACTGTTTTCTGATACTTTCCTTTTTTTAACTCGTGGTATCTTTCGAATGGAGTGTCCGAATTTAATAATTCAAAAAGTTATATAAAGGTTTTGAAGCAGTTTGATCTGTGCAGGAACGGATAAAGAATACAATTTCCTGCGGCCGGGCGGCCTGTCGTAAGAGGCGACAAAACAACCCATAGCCAGGTGGTAGGGCATTTGCCCGACTGGACGGCTACCACCACTGGTCTAGAGTATGTCGCCATAACAACCTTGAGTTGTGTTCCGGCATTAGTGGCCAGGTTCCAGTCTCCCTTAAGAGAGCAGCAGCGCATTTGTAGCACCTTTGGTGTTGCAAATGTCCATAGGCGATAATAACCGCTTTCCATCAAGTGGGCCGTCTGCCTGTCTGCTGAACTACTGCAATAAAAAAAAAGAATTGGATAGCGGCTTATTAAATAATAGCGACCGCACGGGTGGAAATTTGAAAAATTTGAAAAATTTTGGGTTTCATTATTGATGTTTTAGTAGAGATTATAAAATTTCCTATTAAAAAATAAGCTTAGGCTTATGTTACTCAGGGATAATGTAGTATT
This sequence comes from Dendrolimus pini, assembly GCA_949752895.1. NCBI lineage: Eukaryota > Metazoa > Arthropoda > Insecta > Lepidoptera > Lasiocampidae > Dendrolimus > Dendrolimus pini. The sequence goes on along the minus strand of OX457130.1, from coordinate 1,210,757 downwards.
GAATATTGCCATTTTTTTTGGAGCGATAAACACTTTATTTACGTTGTCATTATGGGAGCTGCATACGTCTAGTCATCGCAGCGGACAATGAACTACTGACTAGCGCAACGCGGGGGCGCACATATTAATAGTTGCTATATCTCGCTCGCACATCATCCGCCCGCTCACACATTGTGCTATATACTGTACTAGCTGTACGACTTGTTAATATTTGTACTTAAGGTTACCATTTTCAAAATAAATTAGTTAACATCAGCACTCGACAATAAATACTACTCTTTGCCATCTGAAGTATAATTTACCCTCTATCTCTCGCTGCTACAACTGCATTATCCTAAAATATGAGCCCATATTTAATAAGAGATCCTATGTAGCCGTGATAAGCCATAAGAACGATATTAACATATGTTAAAGATTTACCACAATGCATGTACACATTTTTATCTATGAAAAATAGTAGTACATTTTGTTGAAAACATCCTTTTCTTTCGGTCTGCTGTTTGAAATTCCTTCACAGCAATTGAAACACACATACAAGCTAAACTATGATCTTATACAATTTTTTTTTTTAAATTTATTCATGACCATAGAATCAGTCTTTCAGTCGGAAACATGTTAATTAATAGGTCTTCGTATAGTAGCGCAGTTGTATTGCAGGCTACAACCGACGCCATTCAATGGAGTTCTTGTGAAAACTCGAAAGATCACATCTGACTATACAGTTCACATTTCTCACAAAAACACACAATTTCTACTCAAAAACTATCAATATCCTGCAACTATTGTTCATTTTAGAGTGATTATACACATTTTTAGAAAATAAAACTCCACAGCACAACGTCTTCTTTCAGTTCCCGCCAAAAACTCCCCTCTTATACAATAATATAAGATGTGTTGCCCAGTAAAAGCGATTGAATACCACTTTGGGTAAAATTTCGATATTTTTTGACACTCGGTGTCAAATATTTACCGTCAACGATATAAGCACTATACGTAACTGAGACTACAGCTAGCACCTTTTGAAAATATTAATATATTTTGGTGGAATATTACGTTTATCGTGTCAATCGTTCGGTCGCCGTCATTGCACTGGTGTTGCCACTCTCCACTTTGATCAGCACATAGTGCTGACAGTCAAAAAAAATTAAGTCTCGATATTCCTAGATAGTCACAACACTTGAGCATCAATCGAATCAAAATTAATATGATATAGTTACGATACAGTCCATACCTCTTTCCTTCATAGTTGGAAGACATGGGTGAGTTCAGTGAACCGGAAGACCTGATGGAGGGAATACACGTGTCCGTGGAGGAGGGTGGGGAGCAATACGAGCAGAGCATCCTGCCACACCTGACGGTGGAGAACGGGCAGGTCCATCAGGAGCATGTCAGACAATGGTAAGCATCAGCATATGTAATGCTTTTTAGAATGTAAATGTTTTTAAAATGTAGGCACCAAGAAAATGCGGACGTCATTTACATCATGATAAAAAATAAGTGTTGTCCCGGGATGCTTTTTAAGTTTATTCTATTAAGACGGCCCACCTGATGGAAAGCGGTTACCATCGTCTATGGACATTTGCAACACCAAAGATGCTATAAATGCGCTGCTATTCTCTTAAGGGAGACTGGTACCTGGCTGCTGATGTCTGAATACAATTCAAGGTTGTTATGGTGGGATACTCTAGACCAGGAGTGGTAGCCATCCAGACAAGAAAATAGCCTACCACCTAGCTGTAGGTTGTAAACTAGTTGAGTGTTAATTTTAAAAAAAATGTGTTTACGAGTTTTCACATGATATTTTAACAGACAGTCATATAAAACATTAAAATTTGCAAACCTCAGCTAATGAGAGAAGTAAGACGTAGAGCCGAGAAGCAGTAAAAAAAAGCACAGAATCCCCAGAAAGTTATAAAAAAGTTTAATGTTGATGGAGAATGTAAGGGTATATAACACTATTGTTGGCACCCGTTTAATTTCCTCAAGATATTAGTTTTTATGTTGTAAACAAATCGGGTGGTGGTTAGGGCTCCAGAGTCAGGAGTTTCCTCAAAATGCGTGCCGTGCTCAGAAGAACTGCCTTCTGTATTTGGCACTTCACCCATTTACCTATCGAAAGCCTCTCTAGATGTCCGTCGTTGTGTTTGTTCGCTACTAGACCGTTAACGGACACCAATAACGGTACGATGATCTTTGACTCCACATGCCACATGTTAGTAATCTCGCGCGCGAAATCTAGGTATTATTATCATTATATATATATATATATATATATATATATATATATATATATATATATACAAAAGAAAAGAATTTATCAATTTTTAGTGATGTTTGAAATAAATTAATAGGGTGCCAATAACGGTATACTTTACCCCATATATAACTCCACTGCAAAAGTTTTATGTCGGTCCTCGCATCCTCTTATGTCAGGGCTCAACAATTAGTGTCGCTTGGGGTCCGTTTTAAGAAATGAAATGACCATGGCGGTCCGCATAACACTTTATAGAAAAAAAAACTTGAGAGGTGTCAAGGGACCCGGATGGAATGAAGTTCCTTTCGATTAATTAGTGAAGGAATTGTAATTTAAAAAAAAAAGTCATTTTTTTATTATTAACAAATATAATGTAATAAATATTCGTCGCGACACCACACTGTTCAATGTGAAGTAGAAAGACGAAACGAAAATAACTGGCTTGCTTTCTATGAGAGAGAGAGAGACAGACAGATAAACACGCGCACGCCGCACGGCTTACAAGTATAGCAAAAAGTGTCGTTACAACTTTTGGTCTTAATTTTTTCCGTCTAGCCCCCTCACGCAACGCGCGATAAGGAACTTCGTTCCAATATTTATTAGACAAATGTAATTACTAAAACCACAAAGGTATTTTCTTACACATCAATGAGAAAAATGTCATTTTTTCGCGGTCCGCACAAGATGGGTCGGCGGCGCTCCGAATGCGGACCGCGGTCCGCCATTTGGGCACCCCTGCTCTACGTTCTGAGAATCTCGACACACTTGGATTCACACCATGCATGTCGTCAACCGTCGTGATGTTACCTTGTAGGTACTCCCGCAACGGCAGTGCGAGTGGGTCGAACGGGCCGCTGGTCCCCTGCGGGTCCGAGGGGGCCTACTGCCCCGTCTGCCCCGCGCCCCCGGCGGGCCCGCCCCCCGCGGAGCCCCCCGCCGAGCCCCCCGCCGGCCCCCCGAGGGAGCAACCACACTCGCCGCACCAGTTCAAAGTGTTCAAAGG